>CM046459.1:13518477-14727048 GCA_025506415.1 Flaveria robusta | reverse complement strand
GTGGTCAGTAGGTGGAGATTGACGAGTTTTAGGATAGAAAAGTTTCGGATTGACGGATCTGATGGCTAATTTTAACTTTCTGCTTAGTGCTTTGGCCATATAAGTAGTCTATGTTATCAAAAAACTAACGGTGTTAAGTCTTAATTTATGACGACATTACGTCATAAATTTGAGCTAGATTGCTCTAATACCATGTTAAAAACCTAGATTACGACATTACGTCATAATATTCAATCCATTATCCAGTATCCAAAATTACACTTATGCACGTAAAAGTTTTCAATTGAGACCACACATAACAAACTCTAGAACTATTAGAGCTATATCATCAGTCATCACCAAGGAGACGAAGATAACAATGTGGAAAAAAGAGCACCAACAAAAACCTACTAAAGAAATGGATGAACCAAAAAACAAATGAATACTTTTGGAGTTTCTTGTGAGATATATAAAAGCAAAAGGGTAAGAATGAAAAGAACCAGAAAGTATAGGGGTGGTATTTTTTGAGTGGGACCAGGTATCGTGTTGATGAAGACAAAAGGCCATTAAAAGCCTGTCATCTACATCTGTACGTGTGGTAAATGTTTCATAGCAATTTCCTTTTATTACGCCATGCAAGTAATGTATTTCGTGGATCCTACGACACCACGTGAAAGCGATATTACAAAAAAAATAAAAAATATGAATTTGAGGGTAAAATGATATGCTTTTCAATGAATAGGTATAGATTGAAATCTTATAAATTATGAAGTATAAGTGTGATGATTTTAGAAGTATAGTAGAGAGTGTTTATGTTTTTCGGTTAAAAAAAAACAAAACAAAACGAGTCTAAGTGTTCAAATATCTGAAATTTCTTTTACGGGTCGGGTGATTAAAATTATTCGGGATTTCAATAATAATGATAGATGGTTTATTTTAGGATCAAGAAATACGTAACTTTAAATATAGGCAGAGGAGTAGTGTGAGTTTAACATTCTAAAAGAAAGATGAACAACATTACAAATTAACTAAAACTTATAAGCTATTTAAAACGAACAAAGTTGCCCGCGCGTTGCGCGGGACAACACAATTAAAAGAAACTTATGAAGTTGTGATTGATCGGTTATGCAAAGTGAAATGTAGATAGAAAATATAAACAATTCCTGTACATTATGTAATAAGAATGTTAAAAATGTAATTTTTAGAAAATACATTACGATATAAGAACTGTAAAAATCTACTTTAATAGAAATAATAAGAAAAGTTTAAAGGAAAAAAACAATTAAAAAAATTATTGTACGCCAGAGGAACGAACCCACGTCATCGACCAACTTAAAACCACGTACAAACCCACTCCGCTAGACACATATCTTTATTCAATAAACGAAAAATATTTAGTAAATGTCATATAAATGAATACGTACGTGTATGAGCTACAAAGAAAACAAAAGGAAAAAAGAAAAAGAAAAAAGGAAAAAGAAAGAAAGGTAGACGTAGGAATCGAACCGCAAACCTTAAGGTAATTAGCAAGCAACTGTATCAAATGAACTGTAGTACATTTTTTAATTAATTTTAAAAGGAATTTTATAATCTTAAAGCACATGAAATAAAAAATAGAAAAGTCCACCGAACTTTCAGTTAAGTTGGTATAAATTCTACAAATTCTCTTAGATTTTTATATTGAATTTTCAAAATTGGGTTACATTAATTCTTTTTGTTTGTTTATTAATTTGTGTTGAAATAGTTTTAGTAAATCTGTGTAATACACGAGCTAAATAAAAATACTAAATACAATGAAAATTTTTAATTATACACCATATTTTAAGATAAAAAATGATTGAAATATTTCTTATTATAAATAGAATGAAAATTTTATTTCAAAACAAATGTTTCTAGAAAATGTCATTTTAAAAATTTTTCTTATTATAAATCCCAATTTTAAATATTTTTTGGTTATAAAAAATTTACTTTTTAAAAACACCAATTTTA
Organism: Flaveria robusta; assembly: GCA_025506415.1. NCBI lineage: Eukaryota > Viridiplantae > Streptophyta > Magnoliopsida > Asterales > Asteraceae > Flaveria > Flaveria robusta. Next base: position 14,725,080 of record CM046459.1, on the reverse strand, counting down.
AATATTATGTATTTTTAAAAAAGTTTGATGTTTTAGAAACTTTTATTATTTTTAAAAATTTATTTCTTTAGAATAAGATTAGTAAAAAGATATCTTAATTTATTAAAAATTAATTTAATCTTAAAAAAAATAAATAATATTATTAGTAATTAATATGATTATTTAATAGGAGATAGAGCCGAAAAAAAATTGATAAGAAAAAATATGATGTTTACATATATCCCTGCTAATTACACTTTTATTAGAATAGAGAAATGTTAATATGAAAAGTCAAAAAGTTAAATATAGTTTTTTTAAAAATACTTATTTATACTGACCACCTATACATGTCTATTGTAGGATTGTTTCATAAAACTTGAATATATAAGAGATATCTTACCATCATTTTTTAAGAACCTTAAATTGTATGCTAATTTTATCATCATTTTGATTTTAAAAACAAATTACGAACATAAGCCTTTTAACAACTTAAACCAAAAATTAGTCATTTGTAAGGGACCAAATAGTTGATTGAAAAGTGTATAAATCAATAATTCAATATAAATAAATTTTAGAATCAAGCGTGGTCCGTGGTCCTCTTTGCCATTAATAAACGATCCTTCAATAAACGATTGTTGGTCCATAGTCACTAGTGTTCTTGATTGGTTGAAATTTAAACTTTGAGGCTTGCAGGGTTTTCTGGTCGTTAGTACTAACCGACCACGTCCTTTGGGTCACGCTAACCTGATTGTGAGGTCGGGTCCCCTACTTTTACATTCATTTCTAGCGTTACACTTGTTCATTAATTAATTTATTTAAAATCCTTGATGATTCGATGAGACGTGTATAATTGTTAGTATAAGATATTAAAGCTCACGGGTCTCTTGGTCATGGTAAGGTTCGCTTCGGAACTAGAGGCAAAGGTTAGCGTTTTGGTATTTACTATAATGAGATTTAAGCTCGTTTGGCAGGACCATCGAGATTCATATAATAAAGTGAGGTGAAACATGGTTTCTTGCTCTTCCAAGTGGTAGTGTTATATAGACCAAAGCAACAGAAAAACTGAATCAATACAAGTGAACCAATCGAGACATTGATGGTTAATTTATTACGGTTTTGTGATAACTGAGTTATGTGTTTCCATTATGAGTATAAAAGAATAACGGAACGAGTATTAACCCAATTGAATTTACTATTTTAAATGAATTTTAATTGGCCGACTCTCAAAATCAACAATTAACCAAAACCTCTTATCTAATACAATACGGTCCTAATCAGATCTAACCAGTTACAAAAATCTAAAATAAATTTTAACAACAAGATCACGATCACTATCACAAACTTTATAAATCAAGTTCGAGCAAACTAGAGAGTCTAACAGACATCGTATTTCTAATTATGTAGACACGCCAAAACTATGTCAAGCTCTATAAAGCTGAATAAGCCAGGTTCAACCTAGACGAGCTCAAACTTAACTCGATTTGTTTTTATAAAAAAAAAATACCTTGCAATCCACGTGTTTTTACCAAATACTTTCGTCAAGCATCAGGTCAAAACCCAAAAAACAAATATAAATACATATTACCACTCCACTATTGTCTGTCAGTCTCAAACTTCAACAACACACACCATCATGCCCTCGTGACACCACACCATTTGTCTCACACACACACACACACACTCTCTCTCTCTCTCTCTCTCTCTCTAACTTCACATTTTCTCACCACGATGCGCGCCATTTTCTCCGTCATCATCACCACTGTAATCGATTGACTACAATCACAACTCGAGCTGTAGAATCCGCCATTAACAATGCAGGAATCAAGGTTTCATGATCACCATTACAGCATCACCAACAGCCACTCGAGATCCAGCTATGGCGGTGGCGGTGGTGGTCGAGATGCTAGCCCTGATTCGGTGATATTCTCCAATTTCAGCCTCTTCTCTTCGTCCGCTTCAGCTAGCGTTGAGCGATGTTCTTCTGCTTCCGATGTTGTTGACCGTGATTCTATCGTCTCCGCAACGTCTCTGGTAATTATCGCATGTTGTGTTTCGTTAGTATGCATTAGTTGTTTGATCTGATTGATGTTCGTTGTTGAGGTTTTGGTACATTGCGATTTGTGTTTTGTATTGGATCAACAGATCGAACAGGTCTAGGGATGATTGAGTTTTAAATTGTTTTGAATTTCTGATTCGATATGTTTATGAAAGTGTTTTGATTTCTGAAACAGCATTTGTCTGGACGTGGTGCATTTCGTTTAGGGATTGTGTCTCGTTATTATGCACAAATTGTTTGATCTGATTGATGTTCGTTGATGATGTTCAATTAGTGTTTCGTATTGTGTCGACAAATCGAATAGATCTAGGGATTATTGAACTTCATATTCTTCTGATTCGAAGTGTTTATAAAGGTCTTTTGATTTCTGCAACAGCATTTGTCTGGACGTGATTTCTCCTCCTCGAGGGGTCCAGATCCAGATCCGAACAATAATTCCACAGTGTTTCGAACTGGAGGGCAACACCTCATTAGCAAAAAAGTGGAAAAAGCAAAATGTATAATATTATTAACCTTTCTACAGTGTTTTTCAATAATTTAAGCAACTGACTGTTGAAGATTTGCCTTTAATGAATATGCAAATCATTGATATGATCATTGTTTTCGATTGTATATGCAGACATAATAGGTTATAGTGATGCAGAATTAGATGGTGAGAAGAATCAATCCCTAGTTTCAGCAAGAAGCTCCTTCTCTCAGGCTATAAAAGGTATTATTCTAATATGGTGCTAAAATATTGTTTATAAGTTTAAGATGACTTTAAAGCTGTTATTGATTGGTAGTTAGTGATTTAGTCAGAAAATCAGGCTGTCAGGGAAATAAAGGGTGTTGATTGAAATCTGATGCACATAAAGCTAACAACTATTGTTGGTTACTAATTGAGTAATTGTCACTTTAGCTAAATCAGTGTTGATCTTCTTTAGATTGCCAATACCGGAAGTCAAGATCTGAAATTCTTCGAAGGAAGTCTGATCGGAGAAGACCTACATCATTGGATCTGAACCATCAAGTGATAAATATGACTAGTTCTTCTCCAAGACTTTCTATGAAATGCTCTGTTTCAAAACAGAGAACTAGTACATTCCCGAGTCCAGCAACGCCGAATTATAGTCCTGCAAGCAGTGGGATTCAGAAAGGTTGGAGTTCAGAACGGGTGCCTTTACATACAAATACTAGCAGGAGGCAAGTGAATTCTGCATTAAGGTCTTATAACAGTGGAAAGATATTGTCTTCCAAATGGGAAGATGCCGAGAGGTGGATATGCAGCCCAGTTGCAGGAGATGGTGCTTTGAAGCCTTCGGTTCAACAGCCGCAAAGGCGGCCTAAGTCAAAGAGTGGGCCGCTTGGGCCTCGTGGATCTGCATACAACTCCATGTATTCCCCTGCGGTCCATATGTTTGATGGAGTGAATTTTGGGAGTTTATTCACTGGATCACCAATTTCAAGTAGAATAAATGCTGATGATGGTTTGTCCATTAGGTATGATCAACATGAGAACAGTGGGAACTTTCCTTCACTGAATGAGCCTTGTATGGCAAGGTCAGTCAGTGTACATGGTTGCTCTGAATCGTTGAGCGAGTCATTATTGCGTATAACTCAAGGTGCGTTGAAGTAACCTCTCTGTATGCCTTAATAGATATTTTACAAAGATCTCTAACTTAAATGCACTTTTGTATATAGTTCATTTCATGATTCTAGTATCATTAATTAAATATATAAATTGTTATAGGACTTGAGTAGTCTTGTATATGCATCTTAGGTGAACTCCTGAAACCACATTGGGGTGGTGATTTATGACTTCTTTAACCATTGTTTTACAGATGGTAGAATTGGTTGTGTGACGGATGCTGCTACTAACATATCGCATGATGTTTCAAGGAGAGATATGGCAACCCAAATGAGCCCTGATGGTAGTCCCTACTCATATCCTAGGAGGAGTAACTCAAACTCTATCCGCCTGTCTACTTCTGAACTACCCGTTGAGGAGATGCGTTCTTCTAAAGCAGACTTGAGGGATGTACAAGTAGATGATCAGATCAATTTGTCAAGATGGTCTACGAAAACAAGAACCCAAATTCCAGGTAGACGGTCCGCCTCAGAAATGGCGAATGACTGGAAAAGAAAAGCCCTTGAGGTTCGCTCTGCTGGTTGGGATGTTTCGGATATGACAAAAAACCTCTCAAAGTATGCCTACTTTTAAGTAATATTTTCTCTTCGAAACCTTTGAAGCATGTTTTGTGTATATATTATATATTTATTTCATTTTCCAGGGTGAAACGAGAGGAAGCTAAGATTACTGCTTGGGAGAACCTGCAGAAAGCAAAAGCAGAAGCAGCTATACGGAAACTTGAGGTTTATTTTTAGTTTTCTTGCATAGGTTATATTGTTATTTGGCATTATTAGAGGTGACAATTTTTGACACCACCCGGAACATGACATCAAAATAACCAGGTTTTGGGTTGTCAATACTTGTTGAATAACAGATCGTGTTCGGGTTGATTTGTTTAGTTAATCGGGTCCTCTTGGGGCTGACATGTTTAATTAAGGGGGTCGTGTTCCGTTGCCATATTCAATCTGCTTAACTAAACAAAGTGATTCTCCAACCCGTTTACCATCCATTTAACCAATTTATCACAACCGACTAACATGCTAACCTGTTTGATTCGTTTAAAGAAATGGGTTGATTGGATTGGGTTCGAGTTGCATGATTTTAAGCGTGTCCAGGTTAGGGTTGATGTTTGTGGCACAAATAAAATTATAAACATATGAGTCGTGTTCGGTTTCAACTACTTAACCTACCATCTTGACACAGTTGACCCATCCAGGGATTTATATGTGAATAATGAAGTCTGTTTATGTTGTATAGATGAAACTGGAAAAGAAGAGATCGTCATCGATGGATAAGATCATGAACAAACTAAGATCCGATCAAAAAAAGGCCCAAGAAATGAGAGGGTCGGTTTTAGCTAGGCATACTGATCATCAAGTTTCAGCTAGATCTTCTTCACACAAGGCTATATCACTCATCAGGACTCCACAGATAGGTTCCTTGAGTGGCTGCTTTACATGCCATGCATTTTGACAAGCAAATTTATGTTCAAAACAATAGGTAATTTCTTTTTGCCTGTTCCTAAATCTTTATCATCTTTTGTAGATGCCTTATTTTATTTGTTTCTAGATTAAATATTATTCATAACTCTGTTTCATATCCATTTGTCATCCAAACATAAATTTAAAATGATTCATATTTATAAAATGTATATATATATATTCATAATATGTTGATGATGATTTGATTTAGTAAGACTTAAACATGAAGGTTTTAATCTAAAATAACTATGGTGCTGAGTAAACTCGGCTGAGTAAACCGATTAACCCTAGCCACCCACTCACCCCAGCTTGTTCCTCACCTTTCTCCTGGGGAGTAACGACTGCGACAGACGTTAACATCACCCGAGATCAAGGGATGTCTCTAAATTACAACATGGTTTTTCCACTATGGATACGACCCTGATCCTCATTGCGATTCGCTCATCACCTCCCCATAGCCCCCGACAAAGGCTTGGGCCCAGTGAACCTTGCAATAGAGGTGCACATATCAGGTTTTAGGCTGGACGGGGTATAGGCGTCATCGGGTATTATCAGAACCGGGCATTCCAAGGACCTGGGTACATGAGGAGGCGTATTCAACCTGTTGGAGCCGGTTAGGGCCGAGTATGGAACCAGGTTCAATTGAGGTTTTATTTTATTTTTTATAAAATAGTTGACAACCGCTATTAATTCAACAGTTCGCAAACAGTTAAAGTTAAGAGCCATGGTCACTAGATTAAGACGATCACCAGTTTATAGTTAAGTCAGTCAGGTTCTTTGTTTTGTTGGTGCTTACCGCCCACCCCTGAATTCAAGTACCAAGCAAATAAAACTACTGATTTAGCAAAAAAAGAAAAAAAGTGTTTTAAAATCAAACTACAAACATGAACATGAGATCCCGAAAATAACAAGATTGAACAAAGAGAAGAAGCTGATGATACCATCCAAAACAACACCACCACAAATCAACATTTAAGTAGTAAATTACACCCATATCACATGACGATCGATTAAAACGAGAGTTAGATCACCTATGAAATCATTTACGAAGGTGTTTGATCTTGTACCAGCCTTTTTTGCAGGAACTTTTAACAATCCGTGCACCTTTATTGAAGAACCTCTTTAGATCATTAGCTCTTGCCTTAACTTGACGCTCGAAACTAGCCATTATTGATTTGTTGATGCTCTTGAATCGATGAGAAAATTGGAGATGAGTGTTGTGAATAAATTTTTATTACAATAAAGGAGAAGGGAATGGTTAGTTCTAGACGGAATGGAGGTGATAAGAACCGTTGGATCCAATGGAACAATAAAACGTGTCAATGTTGATGGGGGAATCACTCACTAATGCTTATGTTTTAAAATTTTAAAATAAATAAATGTGTGTTGACTTTTTGTTGAATTAAATACACATTGGATTCCAATGATCTTTAGTCCTGGTTAAAATAAGTTACATATGACATGTAAATAAGGTGATGTCATAGGTTCAAGTCTCACTCTGATTTAAAATGTTCAGAGTTAAGTCAGGAGGTTTTCTCAGCAATGAGTTTCTTTTTGAGGGGGTTGGGGGTGTGGTCACGACTGGAAACGGATAGGTGGGCTCAATTAAGATAACACTTATCCTTCGAAGCAGGGTCGTACATTTGCCGTTCAAAAAAAAGAAAAAATACACATTGGATCCTTTCCAATTTTCCATTGATGATTGATCGATTCACACAATACAGAAAGAAGAGCCACTCTCAAATCTTTAATTATATATGTGGGAGTGTGGGACTTCAGATTTGGACCTTTTCATGAGCTCAATATGGGCCTTGTTCTACATTTTATAATAGTAATGAATCACAATAACATGCTAATATGTAATGACCCAAAACATGAGGCCTTTTGTCAAAATTTCTGCAATTTGTTTAGTGGCATCAATTTTTTCACCTTTATCAACTCTAGAAGAAAATTTTTACGAATAAAATGATAGTCTACTTCAAAAGGCTTAAGCTCTATCGTGAGAAACTAGATTGGCACCAATGCATACAACAACAGAATTATCACAATAATTCTTTTGGTAACTTTACATCAATATGAATTCTCTTAAAACATTTAAAAGCCATATTACCTCACACAGATTCATGCGAGGCACGATATTAAGCATCCCCATCTCTCTAATTGGGCCTCCATCACACATAGTCTCGTTGCTTTGCTGTATTTTCATTTTTAGCTGAGATCGAACACATATTTGGTTTTATCTTTGATTTATGGTGTTCACTTCAACCGTTTGGTTTTATCTTTGATATATGGGCAAAGTGTTCACTTCAACCGTTTGGTTTCATCTTTGATTTCTTGGTTCAAATCATCATTTGATTTTTTGGTCATTTTTGTGTCAAGTGTTTGATTTCTAGGTTCAAATCACTGTTTTATTTTTGTTTCATCTTTGATTTTTGGCTGAAGTGGTTGATTTTCTGGTTAAATTGTCCAGGATAAATATTCAACTTTGAAATCCGAGTTCAATCGTTCGGGTTCAACTTGGATTTTTGGGTTAAATATGTTCATTTGGTTCACATCTTCATTGATTAGGTTAGGATTAGTTTAGGTTCATTGATTCAACTTTGATTTCGGGCAATTTTGGTTCCAGATTCTGACTTTAAGATTTTGGGTCGCGCTCAAACTTGTTCTAGGTTTCAACTTCATAAGTAGTTCATCTACGAGGCTTTTGTAAGGGTAGGCAGAGTGGTGGTTGGGGAGGGTTGATATCTTCCTAGAGCCAATACTAAAAAAATGTAGTTGCGCTATTTAATTAGAAAATAATATTTTACACCTTATTTGTATAGAGAAAGGTTATGGTACAAAGTGTTTTCTTTTTCGTGTAAAACGTACAAAGTTATCACGCAAGAATGAACGTTACAGGTGAAATTATAACACAAGTGTAAGAATTACTCACGCATAGATGGGATTATCACGCAAATATGGAATAGCAAGAATGTATTCTTGCGTGGTAATTTCATATTTGCGTGATTATATCACGCGAGTATAATCCGCCAATTACTATTTGTTCTTGCGTGATAATTCCACCCCAAAACTTCGTACACTTTGCACGAAAAAGATACTTTATATAGTAACCATCCCTTATATATATACTTGTTAATTATAAACCTTTCCGGCACAAAAATCTCACATTCTTTATATTTTCATAGATCTCTTTCAATTTCTATCTTCACATAGTTCTTCAACTTCTTACGAAGATGAGCTTGAAATGACTAGGAAATATCGAATTAATGAAATCTATCTTGTATATTATTTTTAAATTAATGAGATGCTTATCTTGTATTTTACCCTTTTATAATAGTTTAATTATTAAAATAATTAGTTTTTATGTTTTATAAAAAAACTGTAAAATTTTAATATAAGTGTGAATCTAATTTAATTAGTTATCTAGTAAAAGGTGTTCGGATTTTGGGGAGTTTGAAAGTGTATTATGGACACTGATGTTGAGAAGAGGAGTGTGAGAAAAGTTAGGATCACTCCCTACTCCCTAATGATAGTTGAACGAAAATGGCGTAAATGAACAGATGGAACATGGGTCTAAACTATAGATGGAAGTAGAATCGAAGGATCTAAGGGGCGTAAGCAAATCAAACCGTCTCGTGAGCTACTCATTTTTAACTATAAATCATTACCTATCTCACCCTCATTAATTTTCTAAAAAAATATGGTTTGTCGAACCCCATAGTAGTTTCGCTCCCGACATTGTGTTTGAGACAATCTTGTTCTTTTTGTAGCTTCAAAAGTTTAAAGGGGTTGATTTTAAAATTTTAGAAGGACGGTCAAGATTTTCATACCTATATAACATTGAAATATTTTTTAGGGTGTACGACTATCCCCCTCCCTTGGCTTTAGGTCTGCCATTGATCATAAGGTACTCGTGATCACCTCTCATCACATGTGTTACCAATGCTATTTATTTAGGCAATTCCTCCAAGCCTAATGTGTACACTGTACAGATCAATGTACCACCTTGTCCATAGGCATCACCCCAAAGTGCAGTTGATAATAACCTAATTAATAAGGCATTGGAAGGAGTTAGTTTTAATTATAATTTTAATTATATTCATGTGGATTTTTGGTGGAAAAAATTTCAATTAAAAGAAATTCTTTGAATCAAACGAAGTGTTACATTTCAAGACTTCAAAAAATTGTTGTATGGTTCGGGTTAAGAAGACTCCTAAAACTATTTTCTTAACATTATTTTTTTCTGATAATAATAATTAGTTTGTCATCAGAAGACTCATGGATACTGTTAACACCATACAAACCAATAGAATCAGATAACTCGTAGCTTATGTGAAAACATCCAAAAGTAGATAAGGTGCCTGGTTGTTACATCCCCTTAAACATTTTTAGCACTATATCGTTTAACATTATGGGAAGGAGATCATGTTTTATAGGTTGTTAACCTAGGCAACACTTTCATCCATGGTCAATGTTCAAAATATATATAATTCAAGTATCAATTATATATATATATATATATATCTCTAATATTTGTATATTTCTTTTTTGCAAGGGTCTTTGGTGTCTTTATTTCAAAGTTAAGGGGGTGAGTTGCTTGCATCTTTTAGGTTTTGGTCAAGATCTCTATAATTGTCAAAGATCCCAATTCCTTCTTCCTGGTCGATATCCTCCAGGCTGTTGAATCAACTTTTTCATCCTTTCATTTTTGGTGCAATCTTCTTCCTCTTTGAAGATATTCACAGCAACAAAATTATCTTCTCTTCCTTGCATCTCGGCGCTGATTTCTCTTCTAATTGTTTCCTTGGTGATTTTCTTCAAGTATAAATAAAGAGCTTCAAGGTTATGTGATACAATAGACGCTGATTTCTCTTCTAATTGTTTCCTTGGTGATTTTCTTCAAGTATAAATAAAGAGCTTCAAGGTTATGTGATACAATAGAGATCAAACTGATCATTGCAAATCATTTTTCTAAGGCTAAGCCTCTTGTCTAGTGTCTTTGTATTTCATTGTCTTTGCTCTCAATCTTTGCCCGCATCCCAAATAATCGGGCCGATTGCTCTTTGTTCTCCACATTAATCATATATATCAAGTTCTTCCATGTATTTTAACAGTCAACATGTGATTCAATAACTTTTTAATTTATACTTTTGCATTTAATTATTTTGTGCGAATTATTACGAATAAGTTTTATATTTTTACTTTGTTTAAAAATTTGTTTCACATAAAACTGTAAGAATATATTTTACTTGTTAAAAGAGCTAAATTAAATTTCACTCTAAAGCCAAAAATGGATGGTAGCAACCAGCATGGTATGGAGGATCCAAATTTGACGATAAAAGCTCAAGTTCATTATACATTTTCATTATTGACCGTACCAAGTTCTCTGGAAACAACAAATAATTAGCAATTGATTTTTTTTGAATGCATCCCACCTATCCAATAAAACGAACCTATTTCTTCAACGAATCATACCTAATATTTACAGAGCCGGTCTCGATGATTTAAGGGCCTAGAGCAAAATAAAAAAATAGATCCAAACGAAAAAAAAAATAGAAAACTTCATAGAATAGTAAGCAAGTTTTAACAGTGTTCTAATTATGTCACTCATATTTTTATTTGTTCCAATCATGTCACTAAAATTTTAAAAGTGTTTTAATTAGGTCACTAATATTTTTATTTGTTCCAATCAGGTCAATGTGGTTTTAAAAGTATTTCAATTAAGTCACTCATATTTTTACAATTTTTTAAATAATTCACAAAATTTTTAAAATAATTTAGTTTTTTTATAAATACTGTTAATATTTTTAAACATTTAAAATTTTTTAAAACTTTTTGCAACTTATGAATGAACTAATTAGAACAATTTTGAAACTTTCTAATTGACGATATGCTTTGATTAACCACATAACAATTAACGATATGCTTTGATTAACCACATAACAATATTGACAAGTGATAACCAGATTAATCTTCATGCATTAAACGTGGTTCACAAGTAATTAACTCTGCCATTACGATAAGACACTATGATGAATGAAACCACGGTGGAAAGCCACGTAGGATTGACAGGTAGATTAGTTTCACGTGGGAGCCAAATGAGGTAGGGACACCTCATCTCATCGTTGGAGGCAGAATAATGAATTGAAGAGATAAAAAGATGGTGCATAAGTTCGTTCGATATTATTATTATTATTATTATTATTAAATTAATCCATAAATAGATGTCAATCGTCAGAAGTTCACGTGACAATCTCGTGCATGAAACAGTTTGATTCGCTTGCATTGTTCCAATTGGGTCATGTTGAGAAAATATTTAACCTGCAACTCTTCTCCATTGTTATCATATATGGTTCCTCCATTCATATATATATTTTGAACCCCTGTAGCACGTGTTATATTATTTGTGTAATATATTATCGGAGTATTAAATCTTGTTATTATAATATTCGTGATATATAATATGGACAATGTTAAGTCACAACTTAACAAAAGAAAATGTAACCTAAACAAGGTTAAGTTATACAACAACTAATGCTGCATATGGGGTTCAGAGTAAAAGATTACCATGACTAGGATGGTTTACCCTTTTGTTGATTTGAACAAACTGTTCATCCTCGTCATTATCAACATTTATATTAGGTTTTATTTTAGTGTGCTAACGCTCTTAGGCTGGTGTTAAGAAACTTGGTTAACACATGTAATGAAAATGCTATATTTATAGCGATTACGCTATCAATTTTCATAAGCTAATCAATTACCTTTTTGTTTTGGTAAAACGTAAGATACGTATGTTCATCTATATAACAAAAAATATGTTGAAACCCATCTCAATGCTTGACCAGTTCATCACTCGCAGTTGTATGAAATCTTAAGTTCCTTAAGTTATGCATTTATATATATATAAATAAAAGGACGACTCAATGCTTGACTTATCTAGCTTCGTGTCAGATTTGGAGAAGGGTCGAATCGCTTCGCGATTTGATGCAGTTATGTTTATGTAATATAACTATTTTTTATCTTCAACAAACAACTAAACTATTTGTTTAGTTAGAACATAAGCTAGGCATAAACCGACGACACAAGGATGTAGAAAGAACATGATGCGCGAGACCCCACGATGCAGGTGACGCTGGAGGCCATGTGGAAGCATCTCCACGAACTATTCCTAATGATTGTGGATGTTGGCAAATACATATCAAAAGGCTATCTTAAAGCTTTCAAAATCAATTATTATACATACCCTTATAATTACATTAAAAATCATCACTTTTTTTCTTGTATTTTCAATTGATAATATGTTTTATACTTTTTATCTTTATCTTGCAACTCTCATTCACTTACAACCATTTTCAAAAAATATTTAAAAATTAATAAGAATAAACAATGTCTTACCAAATATACAAATAAATAATAATATTTTTTATCTTTTTAATTCATAATCATTTCATATAATATATGAAACATGCTCATAAACATATAAAAAACTCACTGTAAAAGCTCTTACCAATGATAGTTAGGAGCGCCACCACCCCCACTACCCATCGCCCTAGTTACATAGATACTTTTTAACATATTAATAACTAACCTATTGTATGTCTACTAGCTTTGACTTAATGAATCTAACTACCCATGACTCATTCAAATAGTAAAAAAGTAATACTTAAACAATACTCCTGACGATTCATACCCGACTTTGACCCGATAACGGTTAATCCCTACAGGTTGTATATTAGGTAGATGGAAACATATTTGTAATCCAAACTCATCTCACTAAAGATAAATTTGCTTTTTTGCCTAGCTTTAATTTTTGCTTAGTGATGCAACAAATTATCTCATTAAATTTTTGCTAAGTGATCGGGTGGTGAAAGTTCAATGTTTAACGGCTTTATTTTCGTGTTTTACATGTCAAATTATGAGAAATAGAGTTACTTTTGGGATATTATTGTGTTTGTAGGATAAATATGAAGAATACGAAGAAGTTGGAAGAAACGGGACCAAAATCGGAGCTCGGGAGGTGAAGATATGTAAAAGAGAAGTTCCAAGACAACGGTAACTTAAAACAGGCATAACTTGAGCTAGGAAAAGAGTTACGGGACCCACGACCTACAACGAAAAGGTCTCAAAAAGTTACACAAGAAAATCAACTTTGTGCAGGGGGTGGCGCCACCGACGCCTCCATAGGCGCCACCGACGCCAATGGCATCAGTAAACCTGAATCTTTCTGACTGACGCCTCCTCTGACGCCTAGACTGACGTTGAGATCTGATTTTTGGTGGATTTTAACCTAATTTGAGAGGTTTTAAAAGGGGATTAACCCTAATACGAAAATAACCTTTTTAGCCACCAATCTTAGATGAAAAACAACCATCTTTCATCAATCTCAAGCCCTTCCAACATCAAAATCATCCAAATCCGCATGATTAATTCAAGTTTCTTTGAAGATCCAATGATGAGGCAAGGCTAATTCGTTTGTGATTCACTTCGGGAGACGGGTTTGTGCAAGTTTATATTTTTCTTAGTTTGTAACCTAGATTTGAGATTGAATCTTGAACCTTTTAAGTTTTTTTGGATTCAATTTATGATTTGATTATTTAAGCGATTTGATTATGTTTAAACCTAATTGTGGTTTCATATAACCATGATGACCTTTAATCATTGTGTGATTGAGTATTAAAATTAGGGTTTTATTATTCAAATTGGTAATTGTGTGAATAAGGTCCTTTAAACTCTAATCCATGATTATCACTTAAATCAGATCATGTATAAGTCACCATTAATGACTTCTCGCTAGGTTTCATTCGAGAAAAGTTATAACTTTGCCAAACCTGAATCCTGAAGTGGGTTGTTTTTTCTCCAAGATTGTTAAAAACCTAAACTTTTATTTTGTTAATTTCATAATTTCTTAAATCAATTAATCAATCAATTTACTTTTTAATGTTTAATTTTTTTTCGTTTAATCGTTACTAACACTTTCCTGTGATTCCCTGTGGATTCGACACCCTTCTTACCCTTTACTATTAAGGGTGATAAAGGACTCTTTTATTTATATTTTTGACCGACCACACGACATCGATCAATAAACATATAAAAAACTCACTGTAAAAGCTCTTACCAATGATAGTTAGGAGCGCCACCACCCCCACTACCCATCGTCCTATTTACATAGATACTTTTTAACATATTAATAACTAACCTACTGTATGTCTACTAGCTTTGACTTAATGAATCTAACTACCATGACTCATTCAAATAGTAAAAAAGTAATACTTAAACAATACTCCTGATCATGGTTTTGAAAACCGGACCGGACCGGCCGGTCCGACCGGGAACCGGACTCCAATCCTGTCCGGTTCGGTGCTTAAAACCGTTTTAACGTCGAACCGGCGGTCGGACCGGTCGAACCGGCGGTCGGACCTGGAACCGGACCGGTTGAACAGTGGTCGGACCGGTTGAACAGTGGTCGAACCGGTTGAACCAAGAACCGGACCGGTTGAACCGGTTTTTTTATATAATTTTTTATTTTTTTTGCAATTTTTACATATATTTATAAAAAATAATTATAATTTTATCCGGTTCTTATATCCGGTCCGACTGGTTGAACCAGTCGAACCAGCGGACCGGTAAGGCGTCCGGTTCACTGTCCGGTCCGGTTTTAAAAACATTGCTCCTGACGATTCATACCCGACTTTGACCCGATAACGGTTAATCCCTACAGTTTGTATATTAGGTAGATGGAAACATATTTGTAATCCAAACTCATCTCACTAAAGATAAATTTGCTTTTTTGCCTAGCTTTAATTTTTGCTAAGTGATGCAACAAATTCTCTAATATGAAAAAAGAAATGTGAGAAATAGTTCGGTTTCAAAAGTTTTGGTTTTGCCACACATGTTTTCTTCCTTTTGCATTTGCCCCCCCTCTCCACATGTGTTTAAGCAGAAAAGAATTGTGCTCGTCTGATCTACATTGCCTTCTTTTGTAGTGAGAGAAACTTTCTCTGCTTTCTCCGGTTCTCCGTTCACCGCTGTCGTGTCGCCTGCACCGCTGCTATCGCCTGCACCGCCGCTGTCCGTAATGTCGCTGCCTGCACCGCCGCAGCCATGGGAGGAACCGGTCGTCCTGATCCATCCGATTTGGCCGCCGTCGGTGGTCTTTAATGACCGCCTTTGGTAGCGTCTATCGGAACGGCTTTCTGGAGGTTCCCGGTGGTGGCCAGCAACGGTCTCCCCATTGTTGTTTGTGGTGGCGAAGGCCACAGTGGCGATCACGATTCGATCGGTGGTCGTTGTCGTTCCGACACCCTTTTGTATGGATAGTAGCCACCGGAATCTTGGTCGCGCTGGTTTGTTTCTTTTCGGTGACTCCAACAACATCGCTGCCAATGCATGGCAGTGGTTAGGGGTTATTTGCTCAGATCTGAGGGTTGTCGCTTGGTATTCCACTTTTCGGGCCCTCGGGTGGCGGTGGTATGTTGGTGGTCGTACTTTAGGGATGGTGGTCATGGTTTAGGGCTGGCGGTGATTCTCTGCCGCTGCCTCAGGCGGTTGTCACCGCATGCTTTCATCACCAGTCGGTTTTTTTTGTCGACCCTAGGTGGCGATTGCGTTGTTGCAGCCGGTGATGTGGTGGTCGTTGTTATTCGGACACCGCTTTGATAGGTAGTACCCACCGAACCCTCCATCGCGATGACCTGTTTCTTGTCGCTGACTCCGACAAATTCGAATGAAAGATGGGTTTTTTGGGGATTTTAGTTTAGTTCTTTTATGTGTTCCAAATTTCAGATGTTGGATCACCATTAATTTGAGTGTTTTGGGTGTGCGATTGTGAATTTGTGTAGTTAGGGATATTTTTTTGGGCTCTGATGTTGTTTTGATGCATACGGCACTGATCTGTTATGTTTAATATCGTTGGTTCTCTGTTTATTGTATTAGGCTGATGATGGCGAGTATTGGATCGTCTGAGGCATCACCGTGATCTCTATCTTTCTGTGTTCAAGATTCGTTGGTTGGGCTTTATCGTATGGCTGTGATGACATTAAACACAATACATAAACGCTTAATCTGCTGCAACCTTGGCGTGACAGATCTTAAGGACGGTGGGTTGTTACCCGCAACCTCTGCAGCCATATGACCTCATTCTGTTTATGTTTCTGATCCAAATAATATACAATATAAGCTCCTCCTGTACATTTGTTTTTTACATAGGGTATAATATAAAAGCCTGAGGCTATTATGATAACGCTCTAAATCATGAGATGTTATAACCATTGGATTACTCGCGTTTATCTGAGCATTGTTTATACCGTTTACCAAGCGCGCAAGGCGCGCTGGGATAAAACACTAGTTCTCATTAAAAAACTACGACGAGAGAGCATCTTCCAATAATATATGCACATTAATTTTTCTTTATTTTCTTTTTAGCCTGTTAAGATATATATAGATATTGTTGTTTCTATAAACTTCTGTTACAAGAACAAAATAGCACCGTCGTGTTACCAACTTGAATCAAAATGGTTTATTTTTTACGTTTGACCTTGAACTTCATCAATACGACAACCCTGCCATACCGGTCTCCACATGGTCCCAATTACAACATGTCTATATCTTATTGTTTTGGTATCAACGAAATTAGGATCAAAATACACGTTTTCATTTGTAATATTTGTATTAAAAATGTAAATATAATTATTGATCTATAGGTTAAAAATATATATACCGGTTAGTTATTGATGATAGGATTTTCAACCATTAACAAAACACATTCATTACATATTTTGTTATTATTATAGTAATATTTTGTTATTATTATAGTATAAGCCTTTAATAGATTAAAGAACCATTTTAATATTGATGCTTACTTGATTAGTTAATTAGGTATGTTTGTTTCTCTATCACACACAAATACATAGTAGATCTTATTTTGACAAGAGAGCCATGGTGGGGGACCCGCCGGGGGGGGGGGGGGGGGGGGGGGAGGGGATGGTAACGAACAAAGTTTTATAATAAATGAGAAATAAACATTGAATATTTGGATATCAATACAAACGATAAATGATATGGTGACATTATTTTAGGTTTTCTCTTATTCTTTTCTCTTCCAAATTTGAATAATTGAGTTTCTCGCATTTTCAACATAAAAATGCGACACTTTTGTAGATAATTAAGACATCGATCTTTATTTTAATAATATGTTGTAACAATCTAGTGCAAAGTGCAAACACGTTTCCTGATTTTTAAAATGGTAAGTATCATTTCATTTAGTAAGATACATTATGAAACGATCTAACACTTTCTGACAGAAATTTTCTTGAGAAACGTCCCAACTAGCAAAATATAATTAATATTCCTTTAAACGACTTAAAATTGTGAAACTCACAGAGTAGGGAGCCTAGAAGTCTAGAACCCAAGAAATCTAACATGAAAAAAAATGCAGATGCAAAAGAGAGGTGGTAAAAAGAGAAAGTACATCCGGTTACATTAACGTCTTTGACGTGACCAAAGATTACAAATTTAGGGTTTACGCTTTAGATTTTAGAGGACTTAAAGTTGACGAAGAAAGAGCTCCAGACAGCTGATGTGTAACCTGAAATGGCATCATGCGTTGCCAATTCTCAAAGTACATATATTTTAAGTGAGGCCTTCTTCCCTGCTTACAGAACAACCGAGCATCCAGATCGCTTTCTCCCTCTTTTACAATAACTTGATGTAGGCGACAACCCGAAACCACACTCTTCTCTCCCTCACACGCATCTCACTTGTTGTGCTTCCCTCCTCTTCCCTGAGCCGCACTCCACTCCCCTCTCTCTAATACAACATATGTATTTCACGAATTTTTAAAATATATCATTTGATATATTGTCATCATTGAAACCATCAAATATCTCAAAGTAACATTTATAATATAGATGTCATCAAGTAGAGAAGGGATTTATTATTTTATAACAACAGTACAACTTGCATGGATTCCAATTATATCCTAAATTTTCATCTCGCTACAATTGTTCTCAAGGTTCATAATAAAACATCACCCTCTAATTTCCAATCAAACCCCCTCAACTTAGCATGAAATTCATTTCACACCCATCAAAAATTAACATCTTCAACTAAGCACCTAAATAGTGATGAACACTTTGCACCGATGGTTGATACCCCTTAGCAGCCGTTCCCACCGGAATATAACTCCCGCTCGACATTGCCACCGGGAAACCAACCCCGGCCGCCACCGCTGGCGGCCTATTTTCCCCAGCTTTTTCCAGTTTCTGCACCTGATTCTTCAAAAACTTCAAATAATGTACCGCCTCATCAAGCATTGAGGCGGTATCCATCTTTGTACCACCAGGTACAAGTCTTTGAAGTATCCTAATCCTCTCACTAATCCTCTCCCTCCGGTGCCTCGCCGCCACGCTCTGTGGGTCCTTCGATATCTTCACGTTCCGCCTCTTGGGTGGCTTAACAGACTCCTGATCAATGTGAATCGGTTGCATTGCTGCTATTCGGAATATCATCTCCCTCATCGCCGCCATTGAGCTTTGCTTTTGCTCATGATCATCACCACATGGTTGGGCTTGAGTTGAGGTGAATGCAATGGTGGATGAATAATGAGGGGTTGTGATCAAACTCGAGTCTTGGATCAAATGGTTAGTGTTTTCTTGATGTGTGAATATTGGGTCGTTATGATTAATATCATCGGCATAAACTTCATAGAAATTTGGGAGCTTTTCGAGTTGTTGCATCATCATGTTGGTTTGGTCGTCGGTGATTGATGGTAGATGAAACTCGATGTCCATTGAAGTATGATTCTTTTCTTTTGTAGTAACACTAGTGATGATGGATGACTGAAGTACGTTTTATAACAATGTAAAGAGAGAAAGAGAGAGAGAGAGAGAGAGAGAGAGAGAGAGAGAGAGAGAGAGAGAGAGAGAGTATTAGGGTTATGTGAATGAGTGTAGCTTTGTTGTGAGAACAACCTATCAACATGAGTACTCTATCTCTATATATATATATATACAAAAAGATTTATTTACGCATATATACATATACAACACATATACATAAATATATGCATACGTACATGTATGTATGTATAATATATGTAAAATTGATAATATATGTAACATTGATAAGAAAAATTAAATGATTTAGATTTATTCTTATTATTTTCTTAGTAACTAGTGTAGTGTAATTATATTATTGTACATTAGAATCACATAAAATTTAAGAAAAAAAATAATTTATTCCCTTAAAGTAATTCTGATTTAAATTTTCTTCAAAATTTTCTTAATTGGTTCACTGAAACTCAGTTGCTTTAGTGAATTCCAAAATTAGCATCAACCAAAATTTTCCAAAATGTCATTGGTTTTCATAAATTTTTATTTTTATCTTTTTGTTTTCATTTGAAAATTGAAACATCATGCACACACCAACACAAAAGCATATAATTTTAAATAATAAAAAAATACGGAATAATGATAAATAAATAATTAAAATGTCCAATGCGTCATAGTTTACTATCATTTATTTATTTTCTTTATGATCTATACTAAATTATTGATGAATGTCAAGTACATGAATCCATGAAATCATTCAATGGTTTGGTTGATTGACAAGGAAGATTTATACTATTATAAATAGCAACACATTAAATATATTTTAGGTATATCAGTTCATAAAAATAAATAATAAAAAACAGTTAAATATTCATTTTAATAGAAATTAAGGTTTATGTTTTTTATTTATACACTAGCTTATAATAAGTTTTTGATCTTTCATATAAGTAATAAGTTAAATTTTTTATTAATTACCACTACAAATATTAAAAAAAATAGCTTTTAATATTTTAACACTCGTAGTCTCGTACGCTTGCAAATATTATTATTATTTGCATGAATATATAGTGATGTTAATGCTAATCATGCCGTATATTTGCAACAGAAGGCATCACAAGATTGCTCACCTGGAGAGCGTTGCCAGCTGCGAATATATTACTATGAAAAATTCAGATATAATTCACTTACCTTAGGGCAAATATATATTATTAACGGTCATAATATAAGCTTTGCCCAGCTTGTTGTTCAATCTTGTAACTTTTATTCAAAATTGTGAAATAAATTGTATGGTATGAACGTTCTTTATTGTAACTTGTTAATATATTTTAGATTTAACAAAGCTAACATGTTAATTAATTTATATACATAAACAACTTTGAATAAGTCACTACCAAAAAGCTAAGTATTTACGACCGTTTTGAGACCTATATTGCATAAACCTCTATGGATGTAATCATGTTTTGACAACTGAAACCGAGACCATAGCCATTGTTATTTTAGACGTACTGATTTTGCTTGAACACATACAGTCGCAAATTTTGCTATCGGATTTCTTCCTTCAGTTTAACAATGTTTAAGGCCATGTTGCAACCACTGATGTTTAAAATTTACTTAATTAATTATTTTTTATAAATTTTTATGATTGTTTTTGTGACTGTATCTAAACGGTCGGTAGCTAGGTTTTCGACTATAATGACTATAAGTAGGTTTTCGACCAAAAATGACTACAAGTTTTCAACTGTTTTGCAATCGAAGCAGTTTTAACCAATAATTTACGATCATTTAGTTTCGGTCGCAAACTGTTTAATAGGGAGAAAGGATTGTAAAATTTTGCAAAAACAACAAATTCCATGCCTATTTGAACTCCAAATAATGCAAATAAATAAAATATGCAAAAGCAGATGTGAGACGACCAATGCTTTTGATGGTGCATGATCAAGAAATAACATAATTTATTATACATCCAAACTATAATATTGTTTAGTTGACAACTTTATACACTCAAATTACATTACACGACCTAATCATAACATATAAAGTTGAAAATAATTAAAGTAAACCATATATATGTTGCTGGGGAATGAAGAGCCCACTCACGTGAGATGAGTCAGAGGTGTAAATTAAGTAATTAGTTTGGCGGTGGCCGGTGAGTTAGTCCGGTGCCGGAATATTCCCATTAATGGCTTTAACACGTGGAGATAACCCACTTGATCCAAAAGTGGGGACACATGCATGCATATATATTGCTATATATCTTGCTTATAATAATAATATTATTATTGGGTCCGGATCATTATATAACCATTTTTTATTTTCAGAACTAAAATAACTATTGATTTACATAAATGTAAATTACGAAACATTGATCTACATAAATGTAAATTAAAACTTGTGATATATAGGTGTTTTATATAGTTTATTGTTCATTTCTAATATACACATATGTAAAACAAGTCAAGTATTAACAAACTTAATTTATATTTGTATAAATCAATGATTCTGTGATTCTAAAATTAAAAAATGATTGTGTAATCATCCAAATCCTATTATTATTATTATGGAGGTATAAAATAATATTTATCCTGAAGGGTCTTATTAGAATCATGATTGGGAGCGTTCTTCAAGGAGGCAAGCCAGCAATATAGCAGTAGCACTAGCTAACATTGGCAAAGAACCTCTGCTTCGTCTGATACTTGCAACTATTACTATATATTAGGACATTCTGATAACAAACTGTTAGGACTTTTTCGATGAAGATCAATGTTTTCAGAACAGGATCGGACGTCGAACCGGACGTATTACTGGTTTGATGGTCGGACGGTCGGACCGGATTTAAAAACCGAATGATGTCATAACTATATATATAGTATATTTTATACATATAAGTAATTTATATATGTATTTTATAGTTATATATAAAACTTAACTATATATTGATATCCAACACACTAATTTATGATTCAACATCCCGTTTTTACCCATTAAAATAAAAAAATAAAATCCGGTTCGAACCGGTCCGGTTCCCGGTCTGACCACCGATTCGGGACGAACCGGCCGGTCGAAACCCTCCAAAACGAATCGATGCGAACCGGACCGGCCACCTATCTGATTTCCGGTCGGACCGGTTGGACCGGCCGGTCCGATCCGGTCTCAACAACATTGATCAAAAGTGGTGACATCAAATCTAACGGGTCATCAAAACATAAAATAGTAAACGTCTAAAAACCATTACAAGAAATGCAATTTATTTAGGAGTTTTTCTAATGGGAGTTTCCAATCCCTTACCGTTTTGGTCTTTTGGTGTTTGTATGTATACATAAAAACAACATGGTATGTTTTCATTCATAGACACATATTGACTAATTATTTTATCACCCATTTAAGAAACGAATGAATTCACCGATCGATCTTCATAAGGGTGCATGTGGCCATTTACACATTTAGAAAAAGACATCGATGGTGACATAGATCGATGGATAACGGACAAAAGTGATTAGAGTAAAAGACAACATTGAAATGAATGCTTCATACCATCATCAACTACTTGGGGTGACATTTGTAAATTCTCATTCATGAAAAATGTATTTTATAATGGATAAAAAGATAAGGTGGTGCACTGTGTAAGTGCGTTTGTATCCCATTGGGGGTGATCATGGTCAACGAAGAAATAAAGTTATCTTTGAAAGTCAAAAAAAGGCACATCTAGATGTCCGATTAGTAATAACTGTCATATTTTTAAAACAACATACATTGAATGTACCATTTTGGTTAAAAGAAACCACGATGATTTGGTATCAACACGAATGAATATTATATATGTGTGAAAAACAAACATAATCTAGTGATAACTTCACTTATACTTGTTTCTTATTGCGAAGGCGAGCCCATGCATAATAGAAATTCAAAGATATAAGTATTAGTGAAGTTAAAATTGACCAAAGAGGGTCGTATTTTGGACTCTTATTCATTGCACGTTAGTCAGCACAAATCAAGTTTAAGTTTTAATAGGAAAGTTCAAAATTTTTCTTAATGACGGATCCAATCAAGGCTTAGCAACTACATTATCCTTCTACGTAATGTCGCTAAGGATTCTGTCAAAAACTTTGTTGGTTAATTAGTTGCTAAATATTCTAACACAAATCATTTACCAAAATCAGATGCCAATTCTAAATTTAATAGTAAAAAATATGTTTAGTCGCATACAAGCTTACTTTAAATTTTAGGAAGCACTATTTCAAGATTTAATCGATCAACTAACTACTCATCCACTTCTCTTATGGTACTTATTTCTCTTCCATTTCGATTTTATTTATAGCATATTTCTGAATTGGAGTCATTTAAGATAATCTTTTGAATCATGTATAACATTTTCAAATTAATGTACTTTTCATGGTACTTCTTAATCGGATAAGATAAATGTTTCAAGAACGAGTATGTAATTTTTGTGATATAATCATAGAATTCATATGAAATTGATCTATTAAATCAAACCTAATGATTTCTTTATATAGAGGTTGAATCAGTGCATGCAATGAATCATCGCAATTCGCAACTGTTTATGTAACAACATGTGGCTAATAAAATTTCCAGTTAATCACTCACTTTTATTACTAATGACTAAAGTTGCTAAGTTGCCACCAAATTATATATGCTCTATGTTTATCATCGTTAATGCTCTCATATACAGTGAAATTCTTTTTTATACTTTTTCTTATCTGGCCTTTTATTTTTATCATATTTACTTGTTTCATTGTTTGTCACTTTGTCTTATCAGATTTCCATAACTAATCTTGATTCAATATACTATTTTCTAAGAAAATTGCTACTATTTTGATGAGTAGTTTGTTTCTTTAACAAGCCTCATTTGCTCATGACATTCTAGCTGAAGTTTACATGTCATCATGAACTTCATACTAACAATATTTTTAACAAAAATTATACATTGGCACCTATTGGTTATCCTATCCAACCTCACTCTTTAACTTAGTCGCTTGTGTCATGTGCACTACAACATCTAACTTTCACCCATATGTGTGTTCCACATGTGACAATCACGTTTCTGAATCTTCATAGTGTCAGTGTGTCATTTAATTTCTCCATTTTGATCATTTGAAGCAAAATATGAATGTGTTTATAATCGCTAGCTTTGGTTCGTTCGCAACCTTAGCATGGGTAAACATCCCACTATCAACGACAATTCATCCTTTCCTCTCGTGCTACATATGCGGCATGATATGGAGAGATTTCATATTCAGTAATCTAATGATGATTACAACACGGATGATATATGCGGCAGTCTAACCAAATTTAAATAGCACAAATGGTGACAGTGGTTTGGATCAACTTAATGATGAAAGAAAAATAAAAAAAAAATTAATCCAATTACATATAACATATCTTCTCATTTGTCTTGCATCATCCTCATTTGCTTTCAGTTTAATTTAATTTAAGCTTGTTCTTTGCAGCTTCAATATCATTCTTAATTGGATCTTTGTAGGCCTTTGATACATTTCTATGTTACCATTCAAGGAATTTACATTTTAAGCCTTGACTACAAATTAAAAAAAAAAAACAAATTAAGGAAAATCAATGAATTGGAGTAAAAGGCTAAAGTGGATCTAATTAGTAAACATAACTACAAAACAGCATCATCAAGAATAAACTAGCAAGATTATAAACTAACAAGAAAAGATGAAATTATACATCTATTCTCATGTGATAATCATATCATTTAACTTAACGATGCAAACTAACGACAATTAAAGTAAAGGACCAAAGAGAAAACAACCTAGACAACTAAAGGTTATCTAGCTTGATTAGTATACATAATGGTTGAAAAATAAAATTACTTAAAAAAATGAAAGTTTTTTTTTTCTGTAATTATCCTATATGTTAATAAAGGAAGTTGAGGAACAGTAATTTGATGATTTTGAGCCGTCCATTTATTTAGTATATTTTTATTATTGAATTAAATATAGCGAAAAAAGACATGAATAAAGAGACATGTTCTCTGCAAGAAGAGGTTCGATCGGATAAAAGGAGCCCAGAAGAGAGAGATATTGTTGTTGGGTTTTGGTGGCTTATTTAATCTTTTTACTCTTCTTTTTAATATTTTTAATGATAAAATACACATAGCATTCCATTATCACAGTTGCACCACCTTATCTTATCGACATCTCTCCCCCACATCCCATTGACCTACTTTCACATTTCATGATTTAGTTTACGAGAAAAATAAATGTAATATCCATAAATAAAACCATATGATCTTATTTATTGGGGTAATGGTTGGTTGTAATGGTAAACCGTAAATGATGTTGTTCATTGATAAAATAGATATGCGGGTCAATGATGAATGGTGGCTCTTAAAATATATATGATCTCATATGTTTTTTAATTTGTTTTTATTTATTGAGCCCAATTCATGTGATAAAAGAAATATTATCATAGCTCTATCTTTGCTTCATAGTATATTAAACTATTGTTGTTAAAGCAAATCTTCATTTTATATATTAAAGCAAGAAAATTTATATGTTACCTCTTATTGTGACACCAACAAAAAAATAAATGTAATCGAGCTTCATTTCATTTTTTTTTTTTCGTTTCTTTTTATTTTTCTAAAAAATAAATCCATATAACTATTATTTATTTTTTCTATTTCTTCATCTGATGAATAAGTGTATTTCTTATTATCTTTTTTAATTCATAAATTTTTATTCTATTATTTTTTTTTCTCTTTTTCATTTAATAAATAAGTTTGTTTATTGTTTTTCTTTCGTAATTACTAAATCTTTATTACTAACTATTTAATACTTTTTTATTCAACTTGTGAAATAAACGAGTTTAGTATATTGTATATAAAATACATGTAAACGGAGCTATCAGCCTATCACTGCTACTGAACAAAGTTGCCGCATAATTGATTCTTCAATTCTATCCCGTTGTGCTAACTAGTGTGCTCACCGTCCGTTACTCATCACAAATAGCAGGTAGGTCAGAAAGGAAAGCAATATTCAATATGATTAACATGGTCCCCTCTGCACATGATATCTTAAAACTTGAAATTCGCAGAGTACCAAATTGAGCAAATGGCATAACTTGGCCTTCTTTGGTTTCATTCACCTCGCTTTAGGGTTTTAATTTTCATTCATGGTGATGTTTAGAGACTCATATTTTGAAACTTATCCTAAAATGGTTTATTTATTGTTTAAACTTCGTTTTGCTATAACACACTAATTAATACCCGAGGAATATACACTCATCTTGTTTCCTAAATCAATGTTCAAAACTTCATTGTAGGGAAATATCTTTCTACCAATAGCTAGATTATTTTAATAACAATCTACTTTACTTTTATTTTACATCATTGTTTGTTGCAGGACTTGGATCTTCAATCTCCCAAAAAATACATCATTTTAAACACATGGGGCAGACCAAAAACCCTATGGTAATAGCTAGAGTCCTTGTCCGATCGTCTTTTATTATTAATTTCATTGGTATATATTCTTATGATGCCTAAACTTAGGTCGAACAGTTTATTATTTATTAATAAATTAATTTCCTTATATATATATATATATATATATATATATATATATATATATATATGAATTTTTTATGTGATATATATTTAATATATTAGATAATAATTCGTTTAAATTCACGAGCTTAGTCAAACTTGATATGTGAAGTTTAGACTTAAGCTAATTTATTGAATAAGCACCAACATAAGCTTTGAATTTGTTCAAGTTTGACTCGATTCAAATTAACTTTTAACAAAGCTAATCTCTAGTAATCTGCTCGACTCATTTACACTCATGATTGTTATTGTGTTCTTATTGAGAAATAGTCTAAAGTTGGTCCTGTAAATATTAGCATCCATCTTTGTCATTCTTTCTTCTTCATTTCATCTAAAATTATAAACTAACAACAAATAGAGGTCGCTCCGACCATGTATAAGAAAAAGCTCCAATCATACCATCTCCGCTCTTGTGCTTTCACTTTAGCTGCTCTGGACGACATAATTTCAAGAGTTAAACTACAAAAAACTTGCATCCATAACCTCATTAAAAGAAGTTTTGGTCAGACGGAAGGTCAGACCCTTAAACCTTGACCCTCCTCCTAAAAGAAGTGGAGACCTATATCTCTTTTTACTAGATTTCGCCTCGTGTATTCTTAGATTAACAATTCTCCTAAAGACCATTTATGGGTTTAACAACCTACATCCATCTCACTTCTTCAATATTTGAAGAAGTGTTATGATTTACTATGGATGAGTATAAGAATGGACTGAACAAGGACGGGCCAGTTGGCCCACTAGAAAGTTCCAAGCTTCTCAACAATCCCTTAATTTCCCAAGGTAATCGATTTCTGGGCCATCTCTAGCAGTCCACCTCCAAGCCCAACTTAAATTGATCTTTCGCTTGCTGCAATGCAATGCTGCATCTTGTTTGTGCATCCCAAATTCCCAAAGTCTCAACTTCTCAAGAGTATACACAATAATTACTAGGAGCGGTAATTTCATACACTATTCTAAACATGACACGAGTATGATATTAGAATAGTAAAGTTTTGGGTTGTCATATTTAGTAAGTTTTAAAAATATATAACGCTCAGTAAGGCCGGCCCTAAAGAAAGTCAGGGTGCGAGACCACGCAAAGCTCAATCTCCTCGGAGAGATATATTTTTTTAGAGATTTTTTATATTATTTATATATATATATATATGTATAAATTTTAAAGAAAAAGCCCCTATGTCCTCAAACAATTAAACTCGTTAACCCATACCAAATCCATTAACATTTTAATTATTTTAGAACGATTAAACATTAGAGATATTAATTATTTTAATTATTTTAGCTCACTACCATTTATCCATCACTAAAATTTAAAAGCATTTTAAAACCCAAATAAAATAACTTGCAATTGGGGGTGGGGAGCGATAACCGTGTTCCTGAGTTTACTTAAGGAGAAATGAGAAATGAAACATTTTTTTTTCTTTTCCTTTCCTTTCTCTTATTTCTTTTCTTCTTTTCCTTTCTCTTCTCTCTACTTTCATTCGATTCGAAAGAAATGATTTTAGTCTTTATTTTCCTTTAACTTTCTTTTTTTTCCTCCTTGAATAAACTTGTGAACATAACTTTATTACCTTTCTTTAATTAAAAAAAACTCCGAAACATAACAGTTTTTTTTTTTAAACCTTCCACTTCTCTTCTTTTATCTCCTTAAATAAACTCGATAACACAGAATGATCGAAACACAACTGGCACTCAGGTAGACACTTAAAAGAGTTGTGTTCAGGTTCATACGTTCAGCCCGTTTAATTAAACATGTCAACCCGCCAACTTGTTTAATTAAACATTTTAGTTTGTTTATGACACGTTTAACCCATTTATTACAACCCGACTACAAACACAACTAATGCGTTTACGACTTCGTTACTACTTGTTTTTAAATAAATGAGTTAAATGGGTCTAGACGATTTAAATATATCCAGGTTATCTTTTCTACATGATTAATAATACATACCAAAGTTCTCACTGGAATTGATAAGAGTAGCAAAAACAATTTGTACAATAACATAATCTTATGTTCTTTATTTTTAATGAAAACTCAGGTATCAACCACTTGAAAAGGCGTTGATTATAGTACTTATTTGTATTTCTCAAGAGACTACCATTACACAAAAGTGTAGGTTGACCCTTCACTAACATAGATATAACACTTGCATTATTTAAGATAAAATGAAAATAAAAACTATTGTTTGGCAGGGCGCTTTGTACACAAAACCAATTATAAATATAAGCTCCAAGATTAGAACAATACAATTGTAAATAGTGCATGATACCACAAGACGTTAAAAGAGTGAAATAACTGATTATATAACCGTTTATTATATATAAATGTTCATATGATTCTCTTTAGTTTGATTTCTTTTAAACAACTAACTCACATAATTCTTAAACATACTTTTAAATCTTTAAGGTCTGTTTGGTATAAGGTAATAGAATGAACGAAGCAATGGAATGAATGAGGCAATGGAATGGATGAAAGAATGAAATAAATTATTACATTCCATTGTCCTGTTTGGTTACCCTAATGAATGAATCATTATTTTGTGTTATTTGTTACGTATGAAAAAACGAGGGAATGAAATATAAAAGTAGTTATGGTGGTGATGGCGGGTGGTGGTAGATGTTTGTAATCAAGTTTTGAGTGATTTTCTTGGTTGCTAATAAAAGCCTATGGAGAGTTATTTCAATTGATATTGTTTTCTATATCGATTCTGGACTTGAATTGGTATCAGAGCTTGGTGTAAGCAAAAACCAAGTTCAAGGTACCCGGGGCTGATACCATGATCTAGTCATCGCATTGAAGCCGGTCACAGTCGTGAAAAGATCTAGGGTTGATCGTTTTGTCAAGAAGAGATCTAGGGCCGATTGAAGTCGACCGAGTGATATCTAGGGCCAACCGATCAAAGACGCCAAGGAATATCTAGAGACTATCGAGCGATTGTTTCAACAAGCTGCTGCCGATCTTGTTTATCAATTTCGGGAACCAAGGAACTAAGGGCCGTGTAGTTTGTTGCCAAGAAAAAAAAAACTCTAACAAAGTAAAAACCATTCAAACGAGAGACAAGTCATTCAACACAGCCACGTTCAAGAAAACCTTAAATCAAACTTGTTGATCAAGATTACTGACCATAAGTTGTTGTCATTAAAGGATCAATTCAAATGGTTTTTTAGGTATTTAAGAACATTCGTGGATTTCAGGAGAAGAATGGGTGATGCGCTTTCTGTTCAAACATGTAAGCAGTATTAAACCACAAGTCAGTGTTGGATGTAATGGGGTTATCAACAAGTCGGTTTAGATCCATTATTCTATCTCTCTCGAGAAGTATTTGTTTCAACGATGTTTCAAGAATTAACGTTGAAGAGCGACAAGTATTGTTTTGGGGATAAAGGACCTTGGTGGTACGGTGTATCGAACCCAAGAAAGAACAAGTGAAGATCAAGAAACTAAGAAGAACCAGAAAAACTTAGCTAATGATCAAATCCAAACTACTTGCAAGAATTAAGTTCGGTGAGATGCGAGAACTAATTGGAGTTGAAGACCTCTCTTGTTTTAGTCGAGAATTAGGGGGGTGATTGTTGAGAGATTAATTCTCATCTATCACAAGTTAGTGATAAATATGATTTAAATAAAAAGATAATATCAAGTTTGGATAGAATCCTAACTAATAGCATTAGTTTGTTATTAAAAGATATAATAGGTTAGTTATAAATACCGAGTTATGATAGATGTTTGTAATTAATTTTTGAGTGATTTTCTTGGTTGCTAATAAAAGTTTATGATGAGTTATTTCAATTGATTTTGTTTTCTATATCGATTCTAGACTTGAATTATGTGACTAAACATTCAATCATTTGG
Source organism: Flaveria robusta (assembly GCA_025506415.1). Classification (NCBI taxonomy): domain Eukaryota; kingdom Viridiplantae; phylum Streptophyta; class Magnoliopsida; order Asterales; family Asteraceae; genus Flaveria; species Flaveria robusta. The sequence continues at coordinate 14,694,700 of CM046459.1, read as the reverse complement.
GAAAAAATATGTTTACTACATACAATGATACACCTAAACTATCTTTGTTACAAACAGTTTATAATCTATTCTTACTAAACCATTTATATTTGTATTTAAAAAATATGAATCTTTAATCCGTAAATATAACAGACATCTTATCATTAAAACGTGTTATTTTAAGCTTAAATGCTACAAGCCACCTGTCTCTTTGGTTTGGTACGTGGGTAAAAGGGTATAAAGAGAAGAGGCCAAGTGTGAAAGCGGTGAAGGTAGGAACAAGAATCATCAATGGTGGTCGCATCAACGCGCATTGGAAGACCAAATTTAATGTTAAAGGCACCCCATTTGCTACTTTTCCTCCTCTTGTTGGAAACTACTTCGATCTTTGCAACTCTCTCTCGATCTTTTCCCTAATTGTTATTCTTATTTTCTCTCAAGTTTCACCCACCAAACCCACACACCTTCCTCTTTCTTTTCTCCAAAACCCCTCTTCTTCGTTCATCTTTCTTTGAAAAGACTCTTTGCTCAATCAATCAGCTTTCTGATCCTTCAATCCATCGCTTCGTCGATTCTTTGATTGTTCATTGATATAAAGATAAAGATAATCTGATAAAGATGAAGTCTTTTTGATCATCATCCATTCATCTCTCTCAACAACTGTTTGAAGATCTATCGTCTGTAATCTTGGGTCTTTTGCAGGTATGTTCTTCGATACACCTTTCATTGATCGTTTTTTACAATACCCACTTTCATTTTTGTGTTTTCCCTGAATTTTCTCACCTGAAAGCTTCACATTTGTATGTTGATTTTTGTTTAGATGATGGGTTTCACCTGAAAGATTGTGTTTTTTTGTGCAATTTTAATCTTTTTGTATGTGTTCTCTCTAGCATTTGACCTATTGTATGATGATACTGTTATTGAAATAAGTGTTGATGTTTCTTGTATGTTTGTTGATGATTGATTGTAATTTAGGGTTAGATCCATTGCTCTTGATGGGGTGAAATTGGTGGTGTTTGTTCGGTTTTAAAGATTTTGTTCATTGTTTTCTTGAATCACAGGTTGAGATTTCACCTGCAACCACCTACTTTAGGTCTGAAGGTTAACTTTAGTACATCATTACACATAGTTTGGTGCTTGAAATTCTTAGGCTTGTTGAACGTGTGATCTGCGTAAATCGTTGTTAATCCTGATGCAAGGGCAAAAGGGTGCGATTGGTTCATTGCCAGAAGGTTTAGCCTTGGAACATGGTTCAGGTTCAAGTGATTCGGGTGTCGTAGAGCAGCCACTTCGCTGGACTAGCTTCATTCGAAATCCTCCTGCCAATGTGAATCAAGAAACCGAAAGCCTAAGCATGTGGAGTGTAGGCGAGTCGAGTTCAAGCATTGTGCCCAACCAGGCGTGCCAAAACCAAGCTGACCCAAAAATGGGACGCGGGTGGTCTTCTGTTATAAAAGCTCAACATGAATCGCGCCAACATGATCTGCCTGCAACTAGGCTTTCATTGGGTGGTGTTAATATGAACACAAGCCATACTCATGCTAATAACCCTCATCATCATCATGGTCATAATATTACAGTTAATCCTTCGAGTTTTATCGGTATGAAGCCTTCAAATTACGCTAGTAGTTCTTCTGGTCCGGTTGAAACGGACGCCCGACGGTTACCATGTAAAAGAAAAGCACCTGAGTTAGATATAGGCCAGTCATCTTCTGGGATCGAAGGTTCTAATATACTTCAAAGGCCCGATGGTAGTAACAGCGTTTGGCAGTCGGTTTCAGAAAATCCTACAACTAATACAATGCCTTTTGATCCAATCATCCCGAGACTTGGATCAGGTATAGGAGGAATAGGAGGTATAGGAGGAGTTTCTTCTGATAATCGTGCTATGGAAAACCTTCGTAGAAATGTTCGAATAAGGTTTGATAATCACCGCCAACAAGATCAGTTACCTGCTAGTAATAATAATATTAGCAATAACGGGTTATTGAACTTTTCAGCTCAGTATCCTTCTTTGGGACTTAACCCTTTAGCAACAACAGGCGAAGGTTCATCAAGTCACGAGGGTCAACCTATGTTGCAGGCCCCGGTATTGAGAAGAAATTTGTATTCATCTTCTAGAAATAGGAGTTCTAGCTCAAGAGCTAATCGGCCTGTTACATCAAACATCATTGGTGGTTCAGGAGATGGCTCAAGAACAACAACAGCAAACATTTCAAATCATCCTTTATTTGTTCAGTCACATGACACAAGGAACACTGCTCAAACTGTAATTAACTTGGATTTGGATGCCGTGGGTGGACCCATGTCGATGTCCTCCACCTCCACTTTGACGCCTAACATGGGCCCACACCACGGTTCTTCACTCTATCGTTCCAGAAGACAGTCTGAACTTCTTCGACGGTCTTTACTGTCCTCCATTGATTCAGGGGCTGGTGGTGTTGGAGGAGGCCAAAACACTAATCTTTTCTCTAATATTCCACCACCTGTGGGCGCTTCAGCTTCCTCTTCACAAGAATCTAGAACACCGCGTGTGATTGCTATCGCGGGTCATCATCCACATCATCATCTAGCGCACTTAAGGACCTCAAGTAGACAGCTTGATGGTGCTTTTGGATTCCCTTATCTATCAAGAACAGTGACTGGTGGAAGTGGAAGAAGAGGAAGATTAATGTCAGAGGTTTGTTTTATGATTTACAAGTTCCAAATCATGATTAAAGTTTTAACAATTATCTTTCATGCATGCTGAAATTATTTTATCTTTGTTTGGTGCAGATGCGCAATGTCTTAGATCGTATACGCAGGGGAGAGGGCCTGCGGTTTGAGGATGTTATGATCCTAGATCAATCAGTCTTCTATGGCATGGCTGATATTCATGATCAGCATAGGGATATGCGTCTCGATATTGATAACATGTCTTATGAGGTAACCAAAATAAGAATATCTGCATATCTTTAAGCCTGGCAAAACAAGCGGGTCGGGCAACGGGTCATACTAGTTACGGGTTGAAACATGCCATTTCCAACGGGTCAAAACGGGTTTTGACCAAAATGGGTTCTGGTTGAAACGGGTTGTCTAGAAAAAAGGGTTAAATGACTAAATAACATATAGTCACAAGTAGATTCCATCAATAACATATAATCACAACATCTAAATGAACTATAAGTTCATATAACTTGTGATGTTTGTTCAGGAGCTATTGGCATTAGAAGAGCGTATCGGAAATGTGAACACTGGATTGACCGAAGAAAACATATATAAACATCTGAAACAGAAAACATACACACATGTGTCGGGTCAGCCAGATGATGAACCATGCTGCATATGTCAGGTACCCATATCGTTCTTTCTTCGTATCTTTTCCAGAATATGAGGCCGATCCATGTTGGTCTAAACGTTTGGTGATTCAACAGGAAGAATATGAGAACGGAGATGATCTTGGAGCATTGGATTGTGGGCACGAGTTCCATACGAGCTGCATTAAACAATGGCTGCTTCAGAAGAACTCGTGCCCCGTCTGCAAGTCTGCAGCTTCTAAATGAGAGGTTTTTGTTGAAGATAACAATTACTTCATCATCATATTGGATTGGATCAAGAAGCATGAATATGGAGTATTTTGTATATTTTTAATGCCATTTTTCCATTTAATTATGACTAAATTGTTATCAAGATTTTGTTTGCATATCTTTAGTAGCTTGAATCATCTTTATGGAGTACAAGAAAAGCTTTTCTTATATATAAGACAGCCCAATATTGAAAGGAATGTACTTTTCTATTGTTAAGTTTAAATAATTTAGATAAAATAATGCTTTTATATCAATTTACTCAAAAAGCAAAAAAAAAAAAAAAAAAAACGAGCACCGATAGAACCCAAGGCTATCTGTAAAGTCTTTGTCGTGCCTCTAGAATGAGGTGTGGGTGCATGTCATCGCCAAGCAATGTCATGCACCAAAGTGCACGGCAAAGACAACGAAGATAGCCTAACATACGCGCATAACACAAAAGCATAGTGCTTCTATGCGAAGCATAATATATTTATATAGTTTTTTTATAATCCTTATGGATTTTTTAGTATCATCCACACAAAAGTCAGCAATAAATAAGTTTTATATATAACTTATCAACTATACTTGGTGAGACAATGCGTAACCAAATGATCATACGTAGTCCCCATGTGTTCCATTGTTTTCATGCTTCCAATATATACTAGAGCTACACAAACCGGGTTGTTTATTGAAACTGGTTAGGATTTAATTTGAACTATTTAGAAAACATGTTAAAAATCGGTACTTGCTAGGGTTTGACCATGTTGAAACCGGTTTCAACCCATACGGTTACAAGCTGATTTCAAACCCACATATTGGATCAGGTTGGAATCGATCAAAATTTGGTTTGGGAATCGGGTCGGGTTGCTAGTATCGATCCTTAGACTGGTTTTCCCACCTCTAGTTTAGACACAAGTTTGTTATTAAAAGGAGCCTAGTGAAATATGCATACTTTGAGCGTATGATGCATTGAATTATATAATCAAACATAAACAAATTCAGTTATATGATAATACTTAAAGTCCTGAAATTTCACATCTCACAATATTGTTGCTGCTTGATCAATTTATGGGCTGTTTTTTCTCAAGCCTCATTTGCTCGTGTCCTTTTCTTTTTCTTGAGTTACATGTAATGCTACAAGCCCCTTACACCATTTCCAATAACGTTTTTGGAGACCCGTTATTTGGCTGTTTGGCCCTATTGCGGTGTTCATGGCGGCATTGTTACTGCCGCCTCGTTCCCCCCATGAATGACATTAACTGCAAAAAGTCAAGCCAATGGTTTTAGTAGAAAAAACAAAGACCAAAATAAATACAAAAAGAATCGGTTCTTGTGGTTCTCTACATATTACTAGTTTTGAAAAAAGTGTCTATGAAAAGATGTAAATAAATTATTGTTTTACAATTTTATTGAATCGATACATATATGCACATCTTATACGATTCTTATAGTTGCTGGTTTTGAACAAACATGTCCCTATATATAAATATATGTATTGATATAGGTAGATCTTATATAAAAGAATAACTTTATGTTAATTTATCCATGATTCCCAATGTAGTATGTCTATTCTCCTCCGTAAATGGATATCTTAATGGTAAGATGTTTTACCTATGTTTAAAAAATTGAGAGTTTAAATCTTATAAGATTATAATAAATTAGAAGATGTAAAAAAAGTCTTTTCTCATTATATCTACGTATACGTCTTATCAATTACCTTGTGAGGGTTTATATGAATTAATGAAGTTTTGATGTTCATAATGCCACTTAATATAAAAAAAAACTTGGTATGCGAAGCTTAGTGTTTCATCGTCAATCGATAATGGCACCTTATTTTGTTAAATACATATGATTTACCACTATGATTAATTTTCGTACAATTAATGGCGCATATAATATTAGTTTGTGGAACAATGTCTAACAATGAAGTCAGCCTAGTTTATCAAGATAGTGTATATCCTTATAGTACTTTTTGGATAACATAAACAACAATATATTCGATTTGTTAGGTTACTAAATTGAATTGCTAGCTGTTTATCAATTATTAATTATATAATGGCGTTGACAAAACTATTGGAAACAAATGGCTGTGCACCATTTTGTTCTATTTATAAAATAAGGAGTTAATGATTAATTAACTTAAAAATGCACAAATATAACAACTATGATAACATTGGAGATCCAGAAAATAAGAAGAAACCTTAATATTATCACATATTTTCTGAAAAAATATAACACTTTGTTTTAATTTACAAAAAGATTATTTTGGACAATTAATCAAGTATGTAAACCATATTTATTTATCTATATGAAAAATATAACAAAGTGTGTTGTCAAGGGCGCGAACCAAGGCACAAGCCAGGTGGTACCTTGGCCACGTACATTGCAACATGGAGGCGTGAATGGGGGCGTGGGCCTGGTAGTGGTTGGTAATGACTGTTGGTCTTTGGTGGGTTTAAAAAAAAGAGCCATTAGGCTCATTAAAATAAAAAAAAAAGTTTTTTAAATTTTACTTTTTACCTATATATACCCATCTTTATTTTTTATACAAACCATCCCATTTTACTATTTTTCTCTCTAGCATTTTATAAAAAATAGTTTGTCTCAACCATGTAATGGAGGTCCTCCTCGTTCGATTCTTCTAAAGAAGACGAACTTATTTTTGAAATGGGAAAGATGACGGTCGAGTATTTGATCAACTAGTCTCAACGTCAACGATCACTAACGAGATCTTCGCCTTTAAATCGTGCCTGAGTGGGTGCTAACAACACTTTGGTAAGACACTATTTTTCGCCCGATTGCATCTACGACGAAGAGACTTTTAAAACACGTTTATATTTGAGTAGACAATTATTTATGTGTATAAAAAATGACTTTTCATAGCGACATTTGTTTTTTCAATAAAAAGAAGACGCTAGAGGCAACGACCTTTTATGATCTTTGGTTCTGGCATTCGTTTTTGCTGTTGCTAGGTCAAATAACGATCTCAAATCGATCAATCTCCTTTATATTTATTCAACAACCTTATCGCCGGCATTGAACCCCCTCAGTCTTTTATGCAAATGGAGAACATTTCAAATACGGAAACTACCTCGTTGATGGAATTTACAATGAATAGGCAACACTAGTTCAAGCTTTTATGTCTCTACTTGAAGACAAACGAAAGTAGTCTATACTTTTCTTATTATACATAACATGATTTTAGAAGACGATTGTAAGACTATTTGTCAAAACTATTAAGGAGATGTATTCCCACTACAATCAACAATCACTGATCAAAAAGACTTAAAAACATTGCATTTGTCAAGAACCATCAAATGCATAGAAATTAACCTTCGTCATGAATTGGTTGAGCATTTGTGGGCTAGACGACCCGATGATCTCGTATTAGACTAGTATTTGTATTGTTTTTTAAAAAAATTGTGTAATGTTTTTTATTTATATTAATGTAATATTTTATTTTTAATACTCATGTATTTTAGATGGTTTTTAAAACAATATATATAAAAATTAAGTAACTCGTTAAGCCCCTGACAATCCTAAACCATAATAGGGTCAAACTTCTTGATTAGGGGCTCTATCTAGCATTCCGTAAGCGTCACGTGAAACAATTTCAAAAGATAACGTAAGAAGGAGCTCTAGCACACAACATATTGTGAACCAAATATATAGAAAAAATATAAATTAACCAAGTTCATTATCATCACCAAGTTATTATATTTACGAAAATGAAGATGATATGAATATAAAAACATCCTCAAAAAATATGACTTACAAACTAAAGTTGTTGTTTTTTTTAGAATATACATTTAAATATGATTCAATGTATATACAAACGGGGTTCATATATCATAGTGACTAAATATGCAAGGTTTATAACCAAAGTAACATTCAACAATATAAAATGATGTTTTGGTAAGATGTAGACACTATATATTATAACTTTATATTGATGTTTAGTCATGTTTACTTCCGGCTCTTTCTTCTATTATTTTCTTTCTTTATTAAAATTGTTCGTCTTTGTATTATGTATTTAACTTCCCTTGATTGAGGAATATAAAATGAGACAGTATGAGGTCAAAGACCAGAAGAGCAACCTAACTAGGGATGTGTACGTTTTGCCACAATCGAATAAACCGGCTAAAATAAAGAAATTTGGTGAATGTGGTCTACTCTTTGTTTTGTAGTTCAGTTGATAAGTTTTGGGATTTGTTCAAACCATCATACATGATTCAATTTAGTTTAAGATTTAAACTAGATCATATATATATATATATATATATATATATATATATATTTTTTTTTTTTTTTTTTTTCTTCTGCCTCTTTTATAACGATAGGCTTCCTCTCCCACACGAACTGTATACCTTTTCTCTCCTGCATCTGCATCTGCATTGTACAATCCCTCTCTCTTTTAACTAAGTGTGAGAAAAAAAATTTTAAAACCTTACGTTATGAATACCCTGAATTAAATGTTGTAGGATAAAAGTAAGAATTGAACTTGGTTTTAATGTTTTTATTATTGATCATGTCATGCAGTTCTTAAATTATATTCGACAAGTCCAACAAGTGAATAGTAAAGCAATTGGCACTCTGTCTCGTTTGTCTGATCTGATTATAAAAGCATTGCATATAGCAAGTACCACGAGTCCTATGTCCAATTAGTTTCTAATCATTTTTAACATCTTTTTAAATTGGTAAGTAGGGGTATAAAGGAGCTAAGGCGGTCCCGAGCTCGCTTAGGCTCGAGCTCTGCTCTTTTTTACTTTAGGAAGCTCGAGTTTGGCTCGTTTGTAGTTTTATTTTTAAAGCTTGAGCTTAGCTTGTTATTAATTTTTGAAGTTTGAGTTCGGCTTGTTTATTATTAAATTATTAAATTTTTATTTTTTTATAATTACTTTTTATATTTTTTTTTATAATCAAATTCTTTATATATAAGATTAGATATATTATTTAATTATTTCAATCATAATTTTGTATCTAATAGTATTATTTCTATAAATATATTTTAACATGTAAATAGAAATAAGATAAATAAAAAGTTCGTTTGCACTCGAGCTCGATATATAAAGCTCGTGCTTGTTTGATAAACGAGCCATGATATGAGCTCGAGCTCGTGTTTGAGCTCGTTTATATTTTGGCCTGATTTAAGTATTTTTCGAGTCGATCTCGAGTAGCTTGCAAGCCGATTTGATTTGTTTACACAATAAGACGTATTTAAATACTAATCCGGTGTATTATGTACATACCGTTTGAAACATGTGTGTTGGGGGGAGGAAAAAAAATACAAAGCAAAACAAAACAGGTGGTGTGGTGTCACATATAAGTAACAAATCAAACTAATTTAATAAGTGAAGATAAACAACAAAAACTATTTAATTTCTATATTTTATTCAACAATAATATTATTATTTTTCTACATTTCTGCCGTCCATCTTCACATATAACACCTCTCTCCGATATACCATATTGATCACCGGAGAAAGTGATGTTCAGGTGGATACCGATCACACTGGTGGCAGCCACCGCCGGAATATTCCTCCTCCTCCTCCTCTTCTTTTCCCACCGCTACCACCACTCGCCGGAGACCCTTCTCTTTCCCAACGTGGGACACCGGAAAAAACACTCTTCAACTGGTCAGACCACCCTGAACTCATCACCGACGCCATCGAAAACGGGTGGTCTCGGTTCGCCTTCACCGACCACGTGTTGTCATCGTCTGTCCGATCAAACCGGTTTAAACTGAGCTCCTGTGCTGCCGGAGGTGATGTCACCGGAGGGGAAGAAGCTGACGTGGATATTATTTGGGAAGTTTGTCATGGGTCCGCTGACTTCATGCAAAAGATTAGGCTTAACGTTGGGTTAAAGAAAATCATCAAAACTACAACTTCTGCAATGTGTGCAGCTTCGGTTATCCGATCGTCGTTGCCGTTGCCCGGACCGACGTTGGGGAACTCGTCGCCGTTCCCGCAAGAAGCTTACTTCGAGATTACGGTTTTGATCGATCATGAGAAGGAGAATGGTGATGTTAATGGGAAGGGAAGGTTGGATGTTGGAGAAGATGAGAATATTAAGCTGATTCAAGAGAATGGTGTAAATGGGAGGGGTGTGAATGTTAATTTTGATGAGTTGAGGGGTCGAAGTTGTGCGAAGGGTATAGATGAGGGGGGAAATGAGGTTACGGTTATTTTGTCGGTGGGACTCGCCGGTGGAGGTTCGGTTCCGGTGAAGCTTCCGGGAAGTTATCCAGGTTCCGTTGGCTTTCATTCCGATGGCTCGATTTATCTCGATGGTATGCTCTATTCTATTGTTGTTTATATATTAAACTATAATATATAAGACGGTTATATAATAACATAAGTAGCTCTTCAAATTTCTTTAATTATTTATGACTAGGTATACGTGTATAAAGTTTTTTTTTAGTTATATATATATGACTAGGTATGTGTATAAAGTTTATGTAATTTTTGTGTTAGGATTTTTTTTAATTCAAAATTGATTTTGTATATATGCTTATTCTTTATAAGAAGTTAAATCCAATAATGACAAGACAAAAGTAAAGGTTACCCTAACTTAGATTTCACTTTTGCATATAACAGACAACACCAAGGTTTATATAACCTAGAGCAAAAGTGTTGTATCATGGTTCAAAAAGTTCACACAAAATTAAATATCCTTTTAAAGCATTCATTCCAACTTTTTTAAATTAAGTTTCTTAATTGTTTTATTTTATTTTTAGTTTAAGCAATTTTCAGAAGATAAAAGCTTTAAATTACCGTTGGAGTTATAAATTTTAGAATTAAATACAAAAAGACTAACTTACTACTTTGTTTTTATTAAGTTCATTAAACAATTAAAGGTTATTAATAAGTTATTAAAGTATTTCAGTTTCATTTATATTGTATCTTACAAATAGTTAAAATTACAACAAAATTTATTTATATTTTTGACAATTCAGTGACTTTATTTTGGAAAAAAAAAAAGATATAAGCAAAAATAGTTTTTTTCTAAAAGTTTTGATGTAATATTTTCCTTCACAATTATTTTTAACGTATTTAATACAAAAAAAAAATTATATTTTAGTCTTAGTCTCTTGAATTTATAAAATTATCTAATAAATATGTTTTTTAAACGTAATGCAATCGTAAAGAATATTTAGTAAAGAGTTGAGACAAAACAGTATTATTGTTTCATTTTAATCTATAAGGAAGTATTAAGAAACATAATGATAAAACAGCCAGGGTAGGTCAACCTAACAACCAACAAATACTTGCTGAGCTCAAATATTTTAACACTTGAAAAAGTGTACAATTATTTATAATTTCATGCCTACTTTTTATGTTGCGTTGTTAAATAACTTGTATGTTATATAACAAGTTATATATTTGTCTTTATTATATACGGTCTTATAAGTCCTAACGTACTTTATGCTTTTAGATATCGAGTCATATGACTTAGATATCACATATGTAGTTTTGTTGTAGATTACTTTTTAAATAAAAATAATTTTGATATAATTTTTTATTTTTTTTATATCTTTGTGATCTAATGTTCTTTTAAGATATTTGATCTAGTAATTTATGTATTTTAATTACTTTGTTCGATCATAATGTCGTAATATTGTTTGCTTGATGGCTTTGTAGGAATTAAACTCGTAACTGAATCAAATGTTGAAAGATGGGAAAGAACCGATAAAGTGATCGGTTGCGGGTACAACCCAAGCCAGAAGAAGGTATACTTCACACTAGATTCCAAACTTGTTCATGAAATTAACTGTAAGGGAGATGAATTTGGGACGCCACTCTATCCGACATTAGCAGCGAATGGTGAAGTTACGGTGCTTGTGAATTTTGGGCAAAGTGTCTTTAAATATGCACCGGCAAATTTGCAAAGAACTCAAAATCCTTGCTTCATTGGACCAATAGCAACTTCCTCTTCATCAGGGTATGAAGATAGCAAAGAGCTCTTTTCAATGGGAAAAATAGATTCACAATGGTTAAATCAAACAACAAGAAGCGGACAATATCATGGCACTATTAATAAAGGAAAAATTAAGGATTACGATGAGGCTTCTGAAGGAGACTTGTTTGAAATCGTGATAGAGAGTAATAGTTACAGAAAATCACCGAGCACAATGTCTTGACATAAAATTACATAATATTGTGCATAAAAGTAGATATATATATAGGTTGAGTATATAATCAAAAGATTTCAACCGGATGAAGTATGCTATGGGTTGTTCTAGATGAGGAGTGGGTTAATTTATACATTTTGTTTCAAATCGATTCAAAGTTCAAACTAGATGTAGATACAATGTACAAAGCACATTACAAACCATCTTTAAAAATACAATCACAATACAAACCATCTTTAAAGAACAAATGAATGATTTAGAGAAGATACGAGGACTAAATCCCTTAAAAGAAGATGAGTAATAGTCAGAAATTAAGACCATTACAGATCAGTATAACCATAATCATCAAATGTGTAACCTGAGATAAACTGAAGAAGCTGTATCTTTTGATGATCATAGGATGAAGAATTTGAAGTGTCTAAGATGATGACTAGGACTCATATCATCGATTCAGATCCATTATCCTCAATGCAACATGAAACACAAAAAAGACCAAAACAAGTTAACAAACGATTAGAGAATAATTATACAATATTTATGTGTGATATTGAATTGAAAATTATCACATATTTCAATATCCCCATCAATTCAATAACCAAACACATGAAACAAGTTTAACCAAATTCAAACCACAACTCGGTTTTTGTACCTCGCCATATGCGCTTGCAAGGAAGCTGTGGAGAAGGTAGTCGAATAATAGAGTCTTTCATACCCAAGAGCGGATTCCCACCGCCATCAAGTCTTCAAGATTGATTGATCCCAAATTCTCAATATAAAGTCATTATTAATGGAAATAATGCTTTCAAATTCTGGTTATGCATGCTATAATAGGAATGGAAGAATTAGTGGAACGTAGTTAATTGTGACAAAATCTAAACCACGGTGATTAAACTGAGCGTTTTTAAACTATTGGATGAAAATGGTTATAACCACTAAACCATAGAGACCAAAATAGTAATTTAATCTTTTGTTTTTAATGAATATTTTCAATTTTTTTTAATATCAGTTGAAGGATTGGTGGTCGGGCAATAAGCTTTTTTCCAATGAGATGAAGGTAGTAGTGACGAGTGTAAGCGGAGATTTACGTTATGATTTTTTTGAAGCTAAATGATAAAATGGGCATTTTAGATAAACATCGACACACAATTTATTGAGACCCAAGGATATTATTTGATAAACTATAAGGACTATGTGTGTAATTAACTTTTTATCTTTTTGCAGCTGGTTTTGCAACCATTACTTTTTTAAAATAGAGTTAATTACACAGATAGTCTTTTGGTTTATCTAAGGTAACAAGTTTTAGTACTAAGTTTTTCTAAATACTAAATTAGAGTTTTGTGGTTTCTTTTTGTACTACCGTTGGATATTAAGGCGGATAACCCCATCATGTGCCAAAACATGAGAATAATTTGATCAATTCCAAATACAATACAAAATTTAAAACCCTTTCTTCTACATCTTTCACACCATACTTCACTGCTTTTATGTGCTTCCATCTTCAAGCCCTAACAAGCTTCGATTGACAATGGTATTGACAATGGGCTTACGATAACCTTCGAAGGTGCTTCTATTCTTGCCCACAATTGGAAATTCTTTTAAACCAATCGATAATATCGTCTCTTATGAACCTTTATTTCTTCTATCCTTTTTTTTTTCTTTTTTGCAACAATCAAAGTGCACGTCCAATGTATATATTGATCCTAATATGTGTCCTCACTCATTTGAAATCATTTCATATTGTTGAAATCAAAGAACCATCTTGAAAGCAAAGTTAGCACTCAAACAAAAAGTTGATGGAAAAAACTTGTATTTGATTACAAATTGGTTAATGCTTGTAAGGTTTGGTTTATCTGTGTTTTTGTATGGTAGTTTGAAAAGCCATAGGAACTATCGATGTAAATAAATCTCTTAAATAAAAATCATGACTGTTTTCATTTTGTTATATGCGATAGTTTCTTATGCGGGTGACGACCAAGGAGTTGATCCCATTCTGGAATGGGATCTAATGAGATCCAAATTAAAGATAATCTAGAGTTTGAATAATATTTATTTTATTTTATTTTATTTTGTTTATCTTTTATTTTAGTATGTCATTATCTATAAGTTTTGAGATTTATTATAAATATTAGGGTTTGGTAAATTTCATTATTAGTTTTAGACATAGCTTAAATTATAAGAACTTCGTTCTTTGAGCTTGTTGGTTCTTTTTTGATACTTTGATTAACTTATCGTTGATGAATCATTTGATTGTTTCTGGGATACTGTATCAGTTTTGCAATCGCATTTAGTTTTTAGAGTATAAATACTGTGATTGTTTTTATTTTATTTATTTACGATAATCTTACCATTGTATCTTACTTTTTATAAAATAAATATAGAGACTGGTTTTACAACAAGCTTTATTATATCCTTTTGCTATCGATTTAGTTTCATTTTTTTGTGAAGATTTTGAAACCATATTTTCCCCTATTTTTTTAAATCAACTGCTATCACAATCTACTTTTTTTTATTATTATCTTAGTCAACAATAGCGACCACTTTAAGGTTTGCATTTTATTTAATATATAAAAAAATGATTATTTTATATAGCTACGAGCGAAATAATAACACTAAGGTTGAGATGGCCGAGTTGGTCTAAGGCGCCAGATTAAGGTTCTGGTCCGAAAGGGCGTGGGTTCAAATCCCACTCTCAACATTGTGTTTTCACAAGTTTTTTTTTTTTTTTTTTTAATTTCATGTTTGATTAATAATATGAGGCATTTTAGGGGTGTTAAAAACCCTGAAAAACCTAATCGTTTCCATAATTGAAAACCGAAATCAAATTGTGATTCGTTTCCAGTTAGGTTCGTAAGCTTATCCGAATTATTCGTTCGGTTTTCGTTTCGGTTATCGGTTTCACAAAATTTTGCTTATTCGGTTCGATCATCTGAATTCAACCAGTTTCTACCGAATCCGAATTGTGAATTTGGTTACTTTGGTTCAATCTTTGAATTTGGTTCGGGTAGACATGTTTCCAATTCAGTTCGGTTCGATTAATAGACATGCCTAAAAAAATTTCATAAATATTTGAATCAAATAAACCAAATAACTTGTTAATCGAAATGTTAAAGACCCTAATATTACATTTAATCCAACCAGATATGAGTTCTTTTTCAAATAGTATTGATATATTTAACTAGTTTTTAGTTTACAATGCATGCATAAAAAATGTGAATTTTCTTTTTTCTGAATGGATAAAAGTCATAAAACACAGATGCAGTTTACAAGACATTTGTTGGATGCAGTGGTGTTGCTCTCCGTCTTCATGTATTTAAGTTTCAGTAGTTTATGTAGTTCTTTAGTTTTGTTTGCTCGTGAGTCGTGCCATATGGCTCGGCACTTTGTTCATATATCTATTCTTGTTTTTGTTCCCTTGTAATTGTTAAAAAACTTATCGGTGAGATAGTTGTAAAGTGACCTCAAGGTCACAATTTCAAATCATTAACATAAACCTCCTATAGAAATGCAGTGTAAAGATGCATACATAAGGGCACACGGTGTCCTCCGGGTGAAAGAAAGGAGAAAGAAATGGAGCGTTGTGATTGGTTGTGGAGGTGATGGTGGTGGGGAGACCCGGTGAAAATTCCCCGGGTGAGGCTGAAAACCAAAGAAAAAATCGAGTGGTGTCTGGGTAATTTGACTCGGGGAAACCCAGGAACACCACACCCCATTTTTAGGGAAAACGAGGAAACCCGGTAATCGGGACGACTCCAGATCCCCTAAGACCCAATAGCATCATTATAATCTTCAAACCAACCATGTTTGTGCCCCTATCAATATCCATGTGTCACCTATTTGTTGATTTTAAAGAAATCGTACGATAAATCAGAGTTCAAGAAATATTCAACTTAACAATCATCACATCCTAAGATTTAACATTCAATTTAGCCACCATGACCCTCAACAGAGGACACCTACCATCGGGATGTTTCCTTAGCGATGGGTTTATACTTTTAAATAAATATTTTTTCTGCTTTAATTATTGATTCTTTACAACTTAAAGAGGCTATTTATTTCATTGGTGGAGACGTGGAGTGGAGTGCTCCAAATACTTATGGGCTAACCCGAGTTCTTTTACTGGGCTTATCATATAAAAACTGAACCGGAGAAATATAATTACCCTGTTTGTTATCTAGTTAATGGTCGTTTTAGAATGTTTTCAAAAATGTTATTCTAAAAATCCAAACTAATTTCATAAAAAAATAGGTAGCTTTTATTAAAAAAAAAAAAAAATTAGCATAACTACGCATCATTTATCTAGTTTTTTTACTAACATTAAAAAAGTAAATGGTTTATAGTTGAGGAAGTTAAACAATTATGTATATTCTTATAACTTCAATTGTTTAATTACATTTTGTTAATCAATTTTTCTAAAAAATTCTTTATAAACTGTCATCTCATATTAATAGAATAAGAAAAAAAAATATCATTAAACGCCTACTTTACTAAAAGGAGGCACGGCGTCACCTTGATTCTGTAGTGATATTTGTAAAGTCACTCTAAGAAGAGAAAGGAAATCTTGATTTATAGCAAAATGACTGAAAGTTAAACAACATAATAAGAGACCGTAAATACCTACTCTCAAGGAAGAGTGGCATTAAATCCTACTTAAGTACCTTTCATTTAAGACTTACAAACACACCTGTTCTATAATTTGTGATAATAAAGTAAGGAATACTGTTTGTCACGTCTTAGGGTGGTCATAAAGAAAACCTCCTTATATGTAACGAGGTTAACAAGTGTTTCTTGTCTTAATGAATTTTATCATGGGAAGCACCACTTAATCATTATAAAGGACGACTAAAGGATTATCCAGCTGGGGTAGTTACATTGTAGCTTCATACAAATAAAAAGACAATGATTTAATAAAAGGATATTTTGAAGCTAGAAACTTAATGTAGGAGGTATTGCATGTTGATGTAAGCCTTAAAAAGTCAAAGCAAGGCCACAACAATGTCAATATGTAATGATATGATATTCATGTAATGGTGTGGACGTGTGGTCCTTCCTTTGCACATGTGAAGTTGTTAACCATGTTATAGTCAATGTCACATGTCACGACTACAGCATTAGCTCACACATTTTATATTCTTAATTTAATTTTATTTATTTTCTAGAAAACATCTTGGCTAGTCTTTATATTAAATAAAATACTTTATAGTTATTTTGTTTTATTTCTTTCAAAGATTAATTTGGAAATAAAGATTTAATCCATCATATAATACATTGCGGATGTAGATATTTTATCTATGAGTTATGAGAAGTCCCACCACCTACCCGTTGTTTCTTAGTTTACATCTAACTATGATGGTGACGAGAAAAATGAAAGTTTTCTAGGCTATGGCGGTACTCAACAATGAACGATGATGCAAGAGACGATTTAACGAACTTCTGATTATCTTAAAGTGCTAATATATTGATAATGTATTACATGTGAGTTACGTTTTCAAACTTATATTTGTATGTGTATACATATAAAGAAGTTATATTGAAATCATTGGCAATCTTACTTATATGGAACACCTAGAATATATGGAGTTGGATATTGATATACATAGAACCTAGAACAAAGAAAGTATAAAGTTTAAAAAAGAGAAAAAATAAGTCTAGTAGAAAATCAAATCTTCTTCAACCACACAAAGCCTCTTATCCTCTACAATTTGTAATGGTTGCAATTAATTTTACATTTAGTTTTTCATAAAAGTTGTGATTATGATGATTCAAATAGAGCGTAATTTTCGGGTACTTTAAGACGATTCAAGAACAATGGCCGCTGGTGTGTCGTTGACAATGTGGGAATGGTTATGTTCGCCTTCGTATGTAACAATAAGCATTGCAGGATCATCCAAAGCTCTTTCAACATGCTTTCTTGCCGGACAACCTCTAACACTGCTACACTTATAATAACCCCTGAAATTATATAAAGAATAACTAAGTAGGATAAAAATAACATAAAATTGTTAAATTAATTATCTTTTTTATAAATTAAGTTCATCTATGCTTGTTTACAACTAGAAAATTTTTAATCATCAATCATTAAATTATTAAGAGTACGGATGTTTATTTTATTCCTTTTTTTCATATTTACTTCGAATAAGGGAAAGCTACTAAACCTAGGGTTAAGGCCTTGACTTTTCTAAGGCGCAATATTTATATAAAACAAGCAACATGTGTATGTGGATTCACATATTGGTATACAACCGATTTTAATACCAAAACATAAAACAATTAATCAAATTTAACTCTCAAATAATTATCAAAAATACATTACAAAATACAAAGGGGTATATAACGTATCAAATCGTTAGGATTTCAAACTCCACGATTAAAGGAGGTATTGTTGTAACTATACATTGTTACCATAGAGTATAAAGTTCATGCTAAGGCATCTTATTTAACTAATATATAAAAGCCATTTAAGGTTCAAATACCACTAAGAACAATTATAAAATATTATAATCGAACATTTACCATCATAAAAGTTAAGGCCTAGGAAAATTAAAAATTAAAGTGATGTCCATTATGGTAGCTTTTTATTATTTTAATGTAATGAGAATATAGGGTTCTAATTGACCTACTCCATCATGCTACAAAGTGCATATATATATTATCATCGTTTGATATACAATAATCGACCACTTTGTTATAAAGATTAAATAAAAGATTTAATTTCAAACTCGCGATTATTTGATACCAATTATCAAATTTAATATTATGCTTAAAGTTTAAACAACGAATATAATTATTTTCATCAAAGAGGGATGAAAGTTGACTTCAATTCCAATAGTTGACTTATTTTATAATTTTCGAATAAAACACTTTAATTATTGGTGAGAGATATTCCCTTTGATTTGATCAAGAAACCTATTCTTTCCCTATTATCTTTCACAAATAAAAAAACACATTGTCAAATGACCACAATGCCCATGGACATGAGTCAAACTTTCACACACATGTGAGACTCCTTTGTCCTCAAACAAACCCATTGGTCAACGAGTCACCCCAACTCACTGAGTCAACCCCTCTGTTTCTTGATATCAACTACGATCGATTCAAAACAGATTTCAATAGATCTAAAGATAAAAAACAACCGATTTACCTCGGATGTGGTGACCCTTTGATCGGTTTTTGACCGTATTTTCTCCACGAGTAATCGTCCGGCGGAATATCCGCCATCTTCATGCTTATCGCCGGTACTCTGATCACCTTCTTCAACCTCGATTTCCTGTAAATTTCATCAAAATTAAGTAATTAACATAATTCCCATTGAAATCTTGTGATAATTTTGAAAATTAATCACCTTTTCTTTGAACAATGGCATCTCCCTGAAGAATTAGCACATTTGGTGTGAGAATCACCCATGGAGTTACACTTTCTCTTGAACGAAGAAGATGAGTTCGTGATCTGAAACCCAGATGACATCGACGGCTGTAAGCTCTCTGTATCTCCGGTCAACGACGATACAAACGAATTCGCCTGAGATGCTCCGCCGACCGCGCCGGCGGAGGTAGCGGAAGCGGCGGCGAAATTGATGGTGGTCACCGGAAATTCCTTTCTTGATTGGGGAGGCGGCGGCAGACGCTGCTGTATCGGCGCCGGAGAATACACCTTCTCCACCGTCGCCGCCGGCGGAGGCGCCGGTGGGTTTGAAACGGGGGCCCGTCGGAACCTGGCGTGACCGGTGCGGTTCCGATCGAGTAAAGAGATGAACTTTTTGAACTTGTTGACTGCAACATCGGCGACTGCGGTGTAGTCGATTGAATCTGGAGCTCCGGTGGGTGGAGAAGACGATGAAGACGACGTCGTGTTGTAGGGTTGTGATTGCGGTGGTGAGGAGAGGATTCCGATGAGGTTCTGGAGGCTTTGGAGGCCGGCGACGGCGGCTTCTTCGACCGAATTGTGGTCCGTTTGGGTGATTAAGGGGTTGTTTCTGTAAGCATTCATGAAATCGATCGCCATAAGAGTTCAAATCATGAATTGGTGGTGGTGGTGGTGGTGAATTGGTGGTTGTGGTGGTTTTTATGGTGGTGTCTGTGGTCAAAGTTGTGAAGGAATAATAATGGCTTTACTTGTGGAAAATTGCAGGGTGTACAAATTGTCAAAGAAGACCGTAGTTTTGGTGGGACCGGGGGTTATCTTTATCTGTATTCACTTTTTTATATATTAAAGCTAAACTTTTATTCAAAACAAGTAACTAACTAATAATCCTATGCTTAAATGATAAAAGTAAGGTATTCAAAACATATAAATATGAATAATTTTGTGTTTAAGTTTTATTTTGAGTAAAAATAATTAATATTTAGCCAGAAATTTTTTTTTTTTGTTGTGAGTTTCAATCTAAGAGGGTTACGGGTGCGGTCCCAAATGGGAAACGAAAAGATGGGCTCAATTAAGATAACATCTGTCCTTCAAATCAGAGTTATATATTTTTAGTTCAAACAAAAGTAACTAACTTCAGCTATCTTTAAATCTATTTATAAATCTATACTAAGACTTATCTATGATTATTAGAGGAGAAACACCCAAGGTCCTGTGGTCTATAGTATTGGTGTTGCTCATTCATAAAAACGTATAGACGTTAACAACATCAATATCAAAGGCTTTTTGAGTTTGCTGATTAGTTCTTGCTCGGGTTTAGCTTTGTAATGTTTGGATCAACTAATCATACAAGTGGCTAATGCTTTGGTTTTATAGACTTAACACCCTGTTGAGAGACGAGATGCACTTACTAGATGGTGAAAGTGTGTTGTTCTACCTATCTTGCTATAGTGTTGAGACAAGGGTTGTAATATGTGTTGGTAAAAGTAATTGAAAATTGTATTAATGCATTCTACTTGAAATTTATCTACGACAATACAACTATCAAATCGACTCTTCTACCACAATATACAAACATGCACTACTGAGAGCAATGTAATCTATGGAATTTGTGTGCAAAGCAACCCTAAACTAAATTTAATCTATCTTATTTATTGTTTATTCTTGTAGTTGTAGATACTGATATTAATTCATTCTGCGTTGATATAATAAGTATTTTATAAGTATTTTATATTTTACTATAACGTGCTTTATACAAACGTTACTTATAATGTTGTTTTCTATAAGATAAAAATTAATTTTATATTTTTCTTAGATGCCACATAATAAAAAAAATATATGACCCCAAATCTTATTATAGAGCTACATATAATGACCATCCTCAATGAGATGATCATTTATTAAACATATTTATTGTGTAAATGTAAAAAATACTTGTAAAATGTAACAATAGACATTAATATTAAAACCTGATGTGACCAGATGCTCTGATTAATTTCATATGTTTCGTACGTCTAAATGTGAGTATAACACCGACAAAAACTAACAGATTTGCTTATTTTGAAAGAAAAAACCTCTAAGTTTGGTTTCTTGAAGGAAAAAAATCATTTAATTCACGCATTCTATGAAATGAGCGATAAATGTCGATTACTAGAACAAATGAACAATCCATCTATTACAATAAAAAAAGGTTTTTATATGCCACTTGTCGAAATATTATGATTTCTCATATTGATTTTTCCGACTCTTTTTAATAATAAACGATAATAATAATAAATAGTGATTATATTATTTACAACATTTCCAAATTAAAAATTATAAACTAGATTTTTATATAAAAAAATAAACAAACTTTAAAAAAATATATGATACAGAAATTTTCTTAAAAAAAACTTTTCTAGAAATTCTAACTTTTTTTAAAATCATTTTTTTTAAGGGTGATTAAAAAATAAAATTATATTTGAAAAATAAAATGTAAAAAAAACAATCTTAAAAAACGAGAGTTTAAGATAATATTATTGTTGTTTTATGTAAAGTTATAATTATTTATAAGTAACTTAATCATATTTAATCTGAAAATATCGTTTTGTAATTTTTATTATAAACTATTTAATATTTTATTAATTAAATCCGTGTATTACACGAGGTATAAACTAGTCATTAAATATGCGAAAGTTATCTACTCATCTAAGCAACTTTTATTTAGCTGAAGATCTTGTAAATTCTTCTTTTCACGTGAAACACAACTTCATTTTCCACTTAGGTTTTTTAAAATTTTCTAGTTTTACATTTTTAAATCTTGTCCCATTCTTGGAGAATATAGTTGGTTCTGGAATAAGAAAAAATAGTAAGCACTTGTGTTTAAAAGAAGTATAATAACTTCAAGATAAACAAAAGTTATATTAAAAGATATTCTTCCTTTAAAATAAATTATCTTACAACAGCTAGCTCATACGATATTTAAGCTTTCTACTAAGTCTACATAAATTTCATCACTGGATTAAACCTTCAATCATTTAGAAATAAATATTTTTTTACACAACATGACGTTATCATCAATGGCGGATCTTGAATTATTTCATAGGGGGGCGGAGGCGAAATTAAATTTTTTTAGGTGGGGCGAACTCGATATTTATATAAAAATTTACACTAACTGCCAAAAATTTACACTATCGGACTAAAATTTAACACTACTGGCGAAAAAAACAGAGAGAGGCCCCCCCCCCCTCCCCGGCCCTAGTAAAGCTTTGCCAATGGTTATCATACTACAAATCTTTGGATCTTTTGTTTTTATGATGTTAATATTTATTATAAATAGCACTGAAGTATATTTATAAAAAGTTTTTATGGCTAAACTTCTAATGGTGCTATTGTTAAGACGAGTTGGCTCTCAGATATGATTTTACTGCGTTAAAAACACGTGTATTACATAGATTTATAAATTAATATTAATTTAATAGTTAATAGTTACAAATTATGATTGTAAATCGATCTTTTAAAATAATATATGATTGAAATTACGTATACGTAAGTATTTTAACTAATAAAATAATAATATTAAAATTAAAAAAACATAGCTTTGAATAATAAAACAGTAGTTAGCCCAACTCGTTACTCTTTTAACAAATATATAAATAAATTTAGTGTTAGAAATACAAAAGGATAAAATTATTCAAATAAGATGGTTGGTGATTATACCTTTTACTAATATTTAAGCATTAAATAATTTCTAAAATCATAAATACGTAAATTTATGAAATCTTAAAAAAAAAACTTAAACAATGAATAATTAAAATTAAAATATATATATATTTAAAATCTGTTTGTTTTGGAACATTTTAGTAAAAAATAGAAAAGTCAAAGTGATTTTTTTATGATTTTAATATTTTTTATGAGAGAGATGGAGAAAAATAATTTTTTGATTTGTTAAATGATGGCACGTGTCCTCCAAAAAACTTTGTATATTATATACTATAGATATAGATGTTTGTATAACTTAATGTTGTGGTAGAGCGACAAAGGCTTCGTGTTATGGAACACTATGTATGAGAAGGTCTTAGATCTGACTGAGTCAGAAGCTGGCCCAGTTAGAAGTTCTGACTAAGTTTGCATATGACTGAAACTTGATTGTTTAATTCAGTATCTGACTGACTCTACCAATAACCTTCAGTATTCAAGTATTCAGTATCTGACTGACTCTACCAATAACCTTCAATAACTCTAGATCACATCGATCACTATTCAAGTATTCAGTATTCACTCACTCATCCCTAAATCAAAACCCTAATACTCTCTTATTCAACCAACACAAATCTTCGATCAAAATGATGATCGATCCATCGATGATATCAGCTTTCATCCTCATCACAATCATCATCATCGTCGTCATCATCCTTTGGGGGCGGAGGGAGGGCGGCGGCAGGAGGCCGCTGATGGGAGGAGGGCGACGGAGGGAGGGTTGCTGACGGGAGGAGAGCGACGAAGGAGGGCTGCTGATGGGAGGAGTGCGACAGAGGGAGGAGGGAGGGTTGCTGACGGGAGGAGGGCGACGGAGGAGGGCTGCTGATGGGAGGAGCGCGACAGAGGGAGGGCGTCGGAGGGAGGAGGGAGGCGGAAGGAGGGTGGCGGGTGAAGAGGAGAGGATGGAGGGGAGGAAAGGTATGTGCAAATCTATGGTAGGGGGTTTTGGTCAGTGAAGCCCCCAAAAATGTCTCGAGCAGAAGTTTGGGACCGGGTCAGCCGCGTGGTCGGTAACATCAAACGTGCTGACCGGCTGACCGAGTCAGTCAGTGGTCAGAAGCCCGGTCAGCCCCTTAAAGCAAGAAACATGGGACGTAGTTTAGAAGTAGAAGTGTACAAAACTTTTAATAAAAGAGTTATTGTATTTTAATAATCTCAACTCTTATATGTTGAACGAGATTAATGACAACTCAGAAAATTGTTATATACACTCTCAACTTTGATCTTATTTTTCTCTAACAATCTCTTACTAACTGAAAGTTAACAACTGTTAGTTTTCTTCATGTAATGGGCCAACTTTGAGTCATTTTTCAATTCCGCCGCCACCCAGCCTCCATCATATATGCTTTCTATTTTCTAGCCTCCATCATCACTTGAGATTTACATTCAACGAGTCAAGTGATTCAGATCATGAGGTAGGGATTGACGAATTTAATGGTGTAGAAGTTTTAAATTGACGAAACTAATGGTGGCTATCAATCTTCTGTTTAGTGTTTGGCCACATAAGCAATACACATAATAAAAAACTAACGGGGTTAACTCTCATTTATTAAGAAATCATGAGCGAAAAATAATATAAATATTTTCTGAGCTGTGATTAATTACGGACAATAAATGAAAGTTGTAATTATAAAAGGAAAAATTGCTAAAATGTTTCGTTTGACCTAAAATTCCCTCAAATGTATCCCCAAAATTTTCTTCTCAAAATGTCCACTTAAGACAAGGTGTCGGCACCTCCTTAGCAGGGTGTGGGCGTCTAGCCACTCAAAATCATACACGTGTTCAGTGGAGGCGCCCGCCCGCGCTAAGGCGGCGCTCAACCGCGCTAAAGAGGCACCAGACACCATAACAAATATACATATATAATTTTGAGTGGTCCGTTATACATGCGCTTACGGCCTGTCCAAAAAGACACCAACATCCTTGCATGGATGGGATATCATGATAAAAAAAAATTTTGGTGGGGACATTTTAAGATAAATAAAAGAAAAAAGTGACATTTTAAGAGAAATAAAAAGAAAAAAATAACATTTTAAAAATTTTCTTTATTAAAATTTAATAACCCTTATTAAAAATAGTAAAATTTGAATTTATGTTTGTGGTTTCTAAGTTACAAGTTATAACTTACTTTGAAAACTGCTTCTAGATGATTCCACGAGATTGAATTTGAACATGTAGACGTGTCGATATGTTAGTGGTTATAGTGTTGGTGAGGTCAAACTGAGAAAGTTGACCTTTGAATTTGAAGATGCTAAGCTCTAGGTTAGTGGTGGTGAGCCCCACATCTACTCTTTTACCGGTGACCCTAATAACCGGATTCTCCTTCCGCCCTTTGTCAACCTTTTTATTTGAATTTTAAACATTCAACCTTATTTTGCGTTTTATTTACTTTGAAAACTTAATTGTTTTTTTAGCAAAAAAAAAAATTATGAAAGAAGTTGAACGTTTGATTGATATTCTGTTTTATAATCTAAAGTGGAATCGTATTGAAAGCTTATTCATATGCCCGAAAAAATCTTTTACTCTAATTAAAGGGTAATTATGACTGATATTTGTTAGTATTAAATTTCTTCTCATCAAATATTTTTTTTTGTATTTGTCTGCTATTAAATAATAATATTAATTATTAATTATTATTTAATTCTTTTTTATATTATAATAGTTTTTTAAATAAATTAAGAAAGAGAAATTCTTATTAGTATTATTTCTAAACAAATAAATTTTTATGAAATAAGAAATTTTTTTAAAACATCGAATTTTTTTAAAAATACGATATATTTTAAAACTAGGTTTTTTAAAAAAAAGCTAAATTTTTATAAACAAAAAATAATTAAAATTAGGAGTTATGATAAGAAAGTTTTTAAAAAGGGTTATTGGATTTTAATAATCACAAGTTTCATTTATTGTCCGGGATTAATCCAAACTCAGGAAATCTTTGTAAACACTCCTAACTTTGAATTTATTTTCCTCCAACGATCCATTACTAACTGAGAGTTAACCTCTGTTAGTTTTTTTGATAAAATAGAGCCAACATTGAACCATTTTTCAACTTCGTCGCGGCCCAGCCTCCCCCAAGTCCGTTTTTTGTTGTGTAGCCTCAAACGTCACCTGAAATCTACCTCTAATGAGTCAAGTGGTTTAGATTAGAAGGTGGAGATTGATTGGTTTTAGAGTGCAGGAGTTTCAGATTGACGGACAAGATATTGATTTCAACTTTCTGCTCAGTGTTTTGGCCATATAAACAGTCCATTCATCTAAAAACTAACAGTGTTAACTATCATTTATCATGGGATCGTTGAAGGAAAATAATCTCAAAGTTGAGAGTGTATATAAATATTTCTTGAGTTGGTATTAATCTCGCCCAATAAATGAAACTTGGGATTGTTAAAATCCAATAACGATATTTAAAACATTTGTTTTGATACAAAATATTCATTCTAATTATAATAAGAAAGATTATAATAATATATTATGTAATAATATTATTTTATAATTAATAAATTATCATTATATATAATATTTTATTTATATAACCTGTGTAATACACGGGTTTACGAAAGCTAGTAAAAAATAAAACCCTTACTTTTAACCTGAATTTAAGATTATGCATTATTATGAGTATATGGTAAAGTATAGTAAAAATTTTATTATTCTAAAAGGGTAAAAATACCTAAAACATGAAAAAAGATACAACAACGAACAATTATGAATTATAAGACACAAAAAGCAAAAAAGATACAATGATATTGTTGTAACATCCCACATTGTTTGGGAAGAGTAACGAAAGCTTTCTTATATAAAGTTGGATACCTTTCTTATTAGATGCTTTTTAAAAAACCGTAAGGGGTGGACGCCTAAGGGCTTGCCGGCCACCAAAGCAGACAGTATTTGATACGGTTCTTGGGCTGTTACAAATGGTATTAGAGCCGAGCCGGGCTGGTGTGTCAACGAGGACGCTGGTCTCCTAGTTGGAGAGGATGTAACATCCCATATCGGTTGAAAAGAAAAACGAAAATCTCCTTATATGGGGGCTAGATAGCATCCCTATCAGACGCGCTTTAAAACCGTAATGGGTGGGCGCATAAGGGCATGCCACCGCCAAAGCGGACAATATCTGGTACGGTATTTGGGCTGTTACAAAAAATTAACAAAATAATTAAAAATAATTCATTCGTATTAAAGTTGGAACATTAACAGGGGCGGAACTATGGTATAGTGTATGACGTCAAATGACCCAATGATTTTTAAACCCGTACTGTAACGTATAATACCTAATTTTTAGTGAAACCATAGTTTTTTCAAGAGATGAACAGATTTGTAGGTTCACAATATATCTTAGAAATGTTGTTGGTTCGCTGGTAAATCGGTCGCAGAAGTGGAGTAGCCAAGTAGAGTTGCAAATTCGATTCTCTACATCTTCTTTTTTTCACTTTTATTTAGTAAAATTAATGAATTACCCTTAATCTTATAACACAAAATAAAACCCTAACCCCAATTACATTTTCCCACCATTAAAACTTGATCAAGCCTACTCCCCCTTGCCACCCTTCGATCCAGAGCACAAGGAGGTAAAGGAGACCATCGGCGGAGAAGACGAAGACACCGGAGCACAAGTCGCTCCGATCGTCAAGTTCGAAGAAGTCGCCGTCAGTACAGATGAAGAAGACGAAGACGCCATACTCGATTTGTATTAATTCACAACAAATCTTGTTTTCTATACGGTTTTATTGCTTAAGGTTTTGATTTGAACTTGTGTGATTGTGTTTTGAACTTTAGTAAAGCAAAGTTGTATCGATTCGATAAGAATGAGAACTAGTGGAAGGTGTGAGGTGTTGGTTCTGTTAAGTTTTTGAAGCATAATAAAATTGAGAAAGTTCGTTTGGTTATGCGTCAATCGAAAACCCTAAAGATCTATGCTAATCATCTAGGTATGGTTGAATAGGTTGTTTCGTGATCTGATTGTGGAATTGTTGGATTTGATAGTTTTTGCATGTGTGATTTCATGAGGATCTGATGTTTTCTAAGAATTTAAATTGAATATTGAATTCTTGAAAGGTTAGTGTTTTAAATTATTTATTTAAAGTTCAAACTCTTTAGTGTTTTTATTGTTAGACTTGACTTAATTTTACTTATTTGTTAGTTAATTTGTTTGTTGATTTTTGGTATTTAGAAATCTAGAGTATAGTTAATTTGTTTGTTCATTTGAGTGTTATGAAATCTAGAATAGATGAACGAGTCGTGTATTTGTTACATTGAAAAGAACCTTTTTACAAAGGTGTCGATTGAAGATTTAATGGAACGGTTTCTAAAAATAAAAACGCATAGAGAACAACTATAAAATGTAAGTTTTATTTGATTTCTTTTGGTATTATATTTTTTGTTAACATTTTCAAAGCAATTTAATTGCATTCCGACCCGCCCCGATCCAACCCGACAACCCGAAAAATTTTATATTATTTTGTTACAAAACGAATCACCGGAAAATAATGACCCATTGAAAAAAAAATTCCTGATTTCGCCACTGCACATTAAAACTCGTTGAAAAATGATCATGGAATGAGGACTAACCTTGTTGAACAAATTTGTTCAATTGAAACGGTTAGACGACTTTTCTTATTCGCTATACTAGGATGAAAACAGATGCTATCATAAAATTAAAATAAAGACTTAGAAAAACAAATAGGAATTTTTTTTATTTACTTTGGATGTGTTGTACGACTAGCATTTTTCACTGTCATCTTTTGGTTTTAAAATAATATATGACAAAATACTAAATAAAAAACTATTTAGGTGAAGTTACGTGTGAGACTAGAAAAAAACAAAAAAGATTAAAAAAGACTTTTACACATACAATTTAATCGGGTTATACAGGTCAGCCCAAGTCTACTAAACTTTAAACTTTACTTCATAACTGAACCAAATATGCATCTTGGATTTTGGTTTAGATGTTAACTAGGTTCGATACGAGGTTTTCTTTATCGCTGGTTACTACGGTTCGGTTTAGATAATTGGGTTTAGTTAATTGATCATTTGTTACTAGTTTCGAAAGTTGAAGAGTTGATGAAATTGTCAAAGGGGATGAACCCAAAACATTCATTTGAATTAGATCCAAATTTCGATAACAAAACAAAGCTTAACAACAATTCATCAAATATCATTGGCATCAAAATTGTGGTCGTAATCCACGTGGGTTGTTTTCTTATATCTTCTGGCATTTTGCGGACTATGAAATGTACTATTATCATTATTATATACCTATTGATTAAATGTTTTATTATTATATAGATTTACTTTTAGAATATTGTATATATTCTATTCATTTGGTCAAAAATATCAACTTGTAAATTTGTAATGATATATGTAAATCAAATATAACACGAGGTGTATTTGATTTAACTAGAAGGTAGAAAGCAGATTGTGGTCAGAGTTATGTTTCAAAAGAAGAGTTATCTTGAGAATTTAGTTTTTTTTTATTTATTTTAAGAACATTTTTACGCACATGTTTATACATATACAAAAGAGTTTTCATAAAAAATAAATACTAGCTTTTATTTTGTTAAGAACCATGAAAACTCTTTATTTATTTTGAAAAACTTCACAAAATAATAAGCAAGTTTTAGTGGTGTTACAATTAGGTCACTCATATTTTTATTTATTCCAATTAGGTCATTAAAGTTTTAAGAGTGTTCCAATTAGGTCACTAATATTTTTATTTGTCTCAATCAGGTCACTAAAGTTTTAGAAGTGTTCCAATTACGTCGCTCATATTTTTTAAAATTTCTTTGAATAATTCACAATTTTTTAAAGTAATTTAGATTTTTATAAATGTTGTTAGTTTTTTAAATGTTTAATTTTTTTCAAAATCTTTTTGTAATTTATAAATGACCTAATTAAGATAATTCTGAAACTTTAGTGATCTGATTGGGACAAAAGAATTTATGAGTGACCTGATTAGAACAAAAAATATTATGAGTGGCCTAATTAAAACAATGTTAAAACTTGATTACTATTTTACAAAGAAGTCTCCAAAGAATATTCATGTGGTAAGAAGCGTCTCCTCTGTTAAAGAGATGTGATAGAAGTAAATTAAAAGATCGCTCTAAAAATATAACATAAATTCATAAAATTTGTTGAAGTATTCATTCAATTCATTTAAATCATTCTGACCAGTTCAGTGGGCCGTAACTGGACCTACTTTCCTTATGCTGTGATCACCCATCGTGTGTCAAGATTTTTGGGCCATTTGAATCCAGTATGAATTTGGAAATTTGGTTTGTCGGTATTTAAATTATTTGGGCCCTGAAAAGTCTAATCAGATATAAATAAAATAATAATACATAATTTAGAGGGAGAGACTCAAATCAGACATTAAATCAATCAATATAAAATGGAGATAATGTTAAAGTTTGAAAACTGGATCAGTTGTTGAATCACAACTGGTTTTTGATCAGTCCTGTATTGAGAACTGGATGTTTCAATAGATAATTTAATAAATAAAGTATAACAAAAAGTTATGTTTTAAATATTGTCTATTATACGAATTGAATAAACTCATGTATTACACATTTGAAAATTTGAAGTTAACATATTTGAAATTTTAATTATGGACAGTTATTAATTAATGAATAGTTATTATAGCATTCATAATTAAGAGGAGAAAGAAACGAGAAAACTAATTATTAGATAGCCTAAAATGATGACAAGTGTCAGAATTTATTTTTATTTATTAGAGAAAATTGCAAAAATAGTCCCTGTGGTTTGATCATATTGCAAGTTTGGTCCCCAGAATTTAAAAATTGCAAATTTAGTCCAAACATTTGGAAGTTTGTTGCAAATTTAGTCCCCACCGTTAGTGTCCGTTAGTTTTTAACGATCTGGGGACTAAATATGCAATATGATCAAACCATAGGGACTAATTGTGCAACTTGCTCTAAAAATTAAAAAAAATTGAAAATCAAATAAAATTTAAAAAATTTAAAATCAAACATAAGAATTTTTTAACCTTTATTCTATTTTTTTAACGATTATTGGATTTCTTTATTAACGTTTATTTGAATCTTTTTATTTTTAATTTTTAATTTTTATTTGATTTTTTTAGTTTTTTTTTAATTTTAGAGCAAATTGCACAATTGGTCCCTATGGTTTGATCATATTGCATATTTAGTCCCTAGATCGTTAAAAACTAACGGACACTAACGGTGGGAACTAAATTTGCAACAAACTTTCAAATATTTGGACTAAATTTGCAATTTTTAAAATCTGGAGACCAAACTTGCAATATGATCAAACCACAGGGACTATTTTTGCAATTTTCTCTATTTATTAGTATAAAGATTTCACATTCGTTTTTTTAGTCTGCCGATAGAAATTATAAGGTGACCTTAACATGAGATTGGTGACTCATAAACCCTCTTCTTATCATGTAATTTTTTTTGGACTTTCCTGTTTAAAGAAAGTAGTAATATGAAATAAAAAAAATTTCTACAAGTCACTAAATTAAGATGTGAAATATGAAATAAAATACTTACACATCCGATGTGAAGAAAGACAAAGGATTAAAGGAATAATTTATTTGGGCCAATCCCAGCCCACCAAAACAATCTGTTGTGTCAGAACCTTTAAAGCAAAAGAATGGTTGTGGGCCGACGCACCACTTGTAAGTTGTAGCTAGGATGGTTTGGAATTAAGCTAGAAGTTATGGGCTTACGGATTTTATTATATTTTTTGAACTGCAAGTAAAAAAAATATTATTAAAACACGAGGATAGAAAGAAACTAAAAACCCTAAACCGAGTATAAAACGGAAACAAGCAAGGAAATACACCAAACAATATCAATCCCCAAGTGACCATTCTGGAGACTTGTTTTTCATCGTGTTCTTTACCGATTTTCGTAGTGGCAGCCGAGTTTTATCTAAAAATCACCTCATTTCTTTTCTTCTAAATGCGGTAGCATAAGATGAGAATGATCGCTTGAACTAGCTTCCTTTTAACTTCATATCCCAAAGTTGTTTTGTAAATCTCCATTAGGTCTTTATTAGAGAAAGCGTAGATAGATGGAATCTTGAATTTTGATGTATTGCCCAAATCAACTTCCACCATAGTCTGTGCTTCTAAGTTCTAAAATGCCACCACTATCGTGTTAACATGATAATAATTAATATTTATCGCTTTCACCGAGCCTATTCCCAAACCGCCAAGTTTCAATGGAGTCGTGATTTTTTTCCACTTGGACCGATGAATCTTCTAACTCTCCCTGTTACCTTCCTATAGGAAGTCCCTTCGAATCTTATCCAACGCATTTAATTAGCATAGGGGCCCTATACAATGAAAAATAGTAAATAGGTAAGGACTTAAGTAATGTGGGGCTAGCCCACTTGGTAGAGGCTTTGCCTCTTAGATGGGAGGTCCTGGGTTCAAACCCAGGCATGGAGTAATTTGGAGTAGTTTAGGAGTATAAGTAGGGTAGATTTGCCGTTCAAAAAAAAAGAAAGTAAGGACTTAAGTACCGAATTAATTAAGGTTACATGCCCACCCGTTGATAGGGATCAAAAGGTTTTAATAAAAAAATATTAAGAATATAAAAATATTAAAAAAATGTATTTTTTTTGCTCTATAAAATTTTAATAAAAAATAAAACTAAAATAAAATTTTCAAGTTTATGAATCTAAAAATTACAATACATAAAAGAAATTTTAATTTGTATTGTAAGGATTATTAGTTTAACCGTGATATTAAGTTTCTTTTTTCCTTTTTTTTTACAACCCTTTGATGATGAAAAAGTAAAATGTCCCGTATTTTAATTCTATCATTTTTACTAAACTTTCAAAAATCTAATAACACAATTTAGTGTCAAAAGAGCCCAAACTAGCAAACACTCAGAACCGAACTGTTGTCCAATCCAATTGATCCAACCAGCGTTGCCGATTTGATTTACTTTCTTAAAAAACCGTAATTATCGGTCAGGCCCAGAAACTAAGGAGTTGTTTGTTTTATCCTCTTAATGGTTCTGATGTCTGAATGGTTCAGCACTTAATGATTAAGAGTGTTTGTTTCGTGATCAGATGCCTGAATGGTTCAGCACTTAATGATTAAGAGTGTTTGTTTCATAAGTAGATATCTGAATGGTTAAGCACTTTTGTCACTGAATGGTTAAGTATTATAGTAAGTCTGAATGGTTAAGAGATTTTATCTGAATTAGTCAGACATTTGCCTCTAAATAGTTAAGCAACATACTAGCTATTAATGATTCGAAACTCTTATTGGTTCAACACTTAATGGCTCAACACTTATCTATTCAGAAGTTGAGAAACAACCCTTAAGTCAAAACCTATCGAACTGAACCTTACACGTCCTAGCAAATGGATAAAATATTATTAAATATGTAGTGGAAATTTTAGATATTTCGTAACATTTACATCTAGTTATATAAAAACCCTATACTACACTAATACCTTATAATTATATTAAAAATTACTATTTTTTCTCTCTCTTTTTAATTAAATAATATATTTTTATACATTTTTATTACATTTTCTCTCTCCTTCACTCACAACCATTTTCAAAAATATTAAAAAATTATAAGGGTTGAACAGTAAATATTTAAATTTACAGATAAACAGTAAAATTTTCTCTCTGTTTCGTTTAAAATCACTCAAACCATTCCATAAAATATAAGATAAAGAATTCCACACACATATTTTAAGTCATGCCCCTGAATTCTCTTATTTTGTAAAACTTTTGGTGGCACATGTGCGATTATATTAAAGCTATGCGGTCTATTTTATTGGGTAGATTGTGGGACCAGTCTTGTGATTCTTTATCGATACCCCTCGACAACCTCATACACAAAAAACAACAATTTTTCGTCCTTTCTTCAAAGTTATTTATTTTAATAATTCTAACATAGTTTTAGTTTTATCTTGCTTTTATGATCCTAACTTTTTTACCAAGATAATTATTCTGAGCATGTATCGTGCTACACGTCATTAGTTAGAAAATAATATCAAACATTATGTCCCACTAGTTTGAATATTGTTTTTAATGACCACTAATTCTAATTAACCTATTCTACGCACCGATCATATTACTTGAAAAATCATATCCTATATTTTAAAATAAATTATGAATATACTTTGCAACTTAAGTTTTTGATAATTATAAATATATGTTGTAACGTGCTTATCTTTATTTATATTACAATGTAAATTTCATTGAAAAGCGATCCTATGCAACACGCTAGATAGTGTGATAGTATAAGTAATATGAAGTTATGAACATATGTCAAGGAATTAAACCCCGATTCACCTTTGAAATTTGTCAGTTACTAATATTTGAGATTAATGTAATCAAATTTATTATTTTCTACATAGTACTTGTATTATGAATCCGTTTACAACAAAACTTACCGATTATACTCTTTTTTGATCGCTAAACTAACTGTTGGTGTGTGGGACATGATACAAGCTCAAAATTCGTGTCACACACATGTGTGTATTTATATATATATATATATATATCATAATTTATTAAATGTGAAATGATACTATAAGTCTTCATTTTTAATAAATTAAATCATTAAAATGTTCTCATACGTGTCTTTAAATTAACAAAATATTAATTTTATCCTATGTTTATATTATTTTTAGTTTCATCATAAAAAGAAAGTTATATGCTGTTCAAAAAAGAAAAGAAAGTTATATGATCTATTACCAAATAGGAATTTTCTTAAAACTGCTGTTATTAAAGTTTTTATTTCATGCCACTTATGTCTTATATTATGAACTGATAGATTTGTTTACCATTCATATTCATTTATTCTTTCACATTTCATGACTATAATCTTTTACGTGTAGTTGTATAGTTTATGAAATAAATAATAACTCTTACCAAATGTTTTACTTTTATAAATCAAGTTTATAAAATAATGATGTG
This sequence comes from Flaveria robusta, assembly GCA_025506415.1. Lineage (NCBI taxonomy): Eukaryota > Viridiplantae > Streptophyta > Magnoliopsida > Asterales > Asteraceae > Flaveria > Flaveria robusta. The sequence goes on along the minus strand of CM046459.1, from coordinate 14,660,013 downwards.
CTAAATGATACCGTTCACTTAAAGCATAAAAATTACTTGACAATAAAGTTTTATAACCGCTGATGAATGTAGTAGTTATAAACGTAATATGTTTCTTGATATATATTTAACTTTTTAGCGATTAAAGTATCCACAAAAATATCTTTTAATATTTAATATATTCTTAAATACCTTTTTTTAATGTAAAAGGCCTTGCTAGATGCAAACAAACCATTATTTTGGGCACAATAATTGGCTCAATAATATAATATAATATTTAAATATAAAAATTCACTATGGATCCTATTACCGGACAAATGAATATTGTACCATATTTAAAAGGCAAGAGAGATATTAAGAAATAATACTGCCCTATGATGGTTTGTAAATTCTAATTTTATATTTTATATATACATTATGCAACTTATTAATTAGTAATATTGCCAATAAGCCTTAGATCAATTAGTTTGGGTGGAGGCACCCTATGTTTTATCAAAGTAAAGGTCACGGATTCGAGTCTCATCTGCGCAATATGATCCAAGTGGGCCAGGGTTTTTACCACAGTGCGTCTTTGAGTAGTGGGTTTCCCCTGGATTGGTGAGCGGGCCGGTTCACCAGCGCTCTCTATGTTCGTGGGCGTGAGTGGTCTTTCACTATTGGGTTTACCCGGGTGACCGGGGTTAAAAGTATTCGTTGACCATTAAAAAAATTAATTAGTAATATTCAAGTTCTTATAACCAAAAAAGTAGTAACAACATTTTTTTTTAAATATACATGTTTTGACAGGATGATGGCTCTCTTTTCTTAAATTCTTGAGGCGCGACTATTGGATTTGTATTATACGATTTGTTATATTTCTTAAACTTGCTAAAATAACATAAAGGTCTTTAGATTTTAAGTCTCGATTGTATATTACGGCCTATAAGCCCATTACTTTTCTTAAGCTGCTAAGGTTATATAACAATTTCTTGATGTTAAGTTTCGACAAAAAACACCCTTTGAAATGTAATGAAACATGTATTTTAAGTTTTGCAATTGCTATTATTATTATTATTATTACTACTAATAATAATAGAAATAATAATATTAATCTTATTCTCACTTCTAATATTACAATTAATATTTTTTTATCATAAACTCCTGTTACAGTTATAAAAATTGGTTATTAAGTTATGAAAATAAGGTTATTACTATTATTATTGATTATAATTATAATTAATATTACGGTTAATGAATATTATATTATTAGCTGAAAACTATAGACGATGAGATTAAGAATGGTTGAAACTTGAAAGATAAGCCAAGAAAATTTCTCAACATTTGCATTTTGTCATATGTACAAGCAACATGTATCAATACCATTGACTAACCGTAAAGTACGACTGCACTCTTTGTTAAATATCATTCAATCACTACAACATATAATATTTTTATTCCCTTTTTTTTCCTTTCAAACTTGTAATCAGTTAATTACGTTAAAACCCACACGTTACTTTGGCAAAAACTATCTAGAAACATAGGTTTATGGGCATAATTTTTTTAATTAAGATGTATATTTTTATTTAATAATTATGCCTCACTAAAGACGCATCATCACAGACTTGTAGACTGAGATCACAAAAGAAAAAAAAAGATATAAAAAACAGTAAAAAATATAGTTATTTGTCAATAAACCCGTGATAATTATCAAAATATAAATGACGCTAACATAAACCAAAAAAGAAGATAATTATAACCAATGGATTACCGAAGTGCCACTGATGAGGGGAAGATCAAAGTAATATGTCAGTAAACATTTCTATTGGTAATATTTCGATAATAAACTCTCACGCTAACCTGTCAGGAGGTCTTTACACATGTAATGTCCCTTTCGAAGTATTGCCGAGTGATTACTGATAGAAACATATATTGATGAAAACCTCTAGTTTTATGGCGTATGTATAAATTAAGGTAAATTATTCATATATTGTACAAATTCAATAAATATATCTTAAAAATAAAAACTAGGTGGTTTTATTTTTTATTTATGAGGATTCTTGATTTGCCCTGCCCATCATTTATAATGGGAACAAAATCAAATCTTAATACTTATTTCAGTAGACGCAAGTATAATGAGGTTAAACAAGTCACTATAACGTGGCCAGTTGTATATCTTATCTACAAACTTGAATTAATTATTAAAAAATCCCTCAATTTGTTTGGGACTATTATGATGTGGACATATATTCATTTTCAAACACTTTACACATCTTCCACAATTGTAATTATTTATTCTTGAGTTCAAAAATCAAAATCCATTTCACTTTGTCGCATGTATTTTTATGAGTTTGTAACATTGTCCAATGATGGATGGTTATATAAGCTAGACAATGAATCCTTTTTTATGTATGATAAAATAGCGATTTCATAAGTAGCATTACCAATTAATATAAGCACTTCAACGTGACAAGATATATTTAACTTGGAAAAGTAAACGATACTGTAAATTAGTTTTAAAAAAACAAATTACAATATTGTATTACAAATAGGGCAAAGCAACACTTACATGATATATTTATTACAATTATGTTAGTTGTCGGAAGAATGATCATACAAAGTCGGTTTATCTTCGCATTTCGCATCCTCGGTTTATCTCCTTGTCCCTAGCATCCTCACCTACTTCGATGTCTTACCAATGGTTACATGCGTTAATAAAATTTTTTAAACAATACTACTCTACAAATTGTAGAAATCAATCCTTGTTCTAAATTTTTTTGTGTTAGATTTTGTTTTTTATAACCTATTAAACTTGTGCATTACTTATTTATAGTATTTAACAAACTAGATTTTTGAAATGTTAAATTCGTATAGGTCACGATTTTACTTAAAATTTTCAATTTCCTTAAGCATTTGATTTTAGGCTTTTTTTTTTTGTTTTTATTTCCATTAATTTTTATTTTTGTCTATTTATTTAACTTCTTTACATTTTATTATACAACTGAAATCTAAATAGTTTAATTATAGTTTTTTTTATATGTTCATTAATAATTAATTTTTTTGTATTTTTTACTTGTTATTAAATTTTTTTTTTTACGTATTAAACTTAATATTTAAATGTGTAAGTCACGGTCTCAGTTTGGTTATATGATTCTTCAAGTGTTAATTCATTCTCATTTTTATGCACATACGAAATTCTCCCTGCAGCTCACGCCATCTAAAACTCGTGTATTTGAATAGCCAAATACAAATTATTTAGTCTTTTGTCATATATATGAGTATAATAATTTTATTCTATATAATAAGTTTATTCTATATAATACACTAGCTTAATAACCCGTGTATTACACGGGTTGAATATATAAAATATTAAATAAAATAAAATTTTGTTAATTATAAAATGACATTTTAAGATAAAATACGGTTGAAATTATGTGTAAGGACTATAGGTAACAAAATAATGATATCAAGTTTTTAAACTTTTTTTGTTTAAAAAAACTAAATATTTTGTTTCAAAACAAAAGGTTTTATAAAATTTATTTATAATTATTTTTTATTTATAAGAATTTTACTTTTTAAAAATATTGATTTTTAAAATATTTTATTTTTTTAAAAAAGTTTGATGTTTTTGAAAAGAAGATTATTTTATAAAATATTATTTCTTTATAAATAATATTGATTAAAAGATTTCTTTCTTAATTTATCAAAAAATATTTTTAGTCTATAAATAAATTAAATAATATTATTAGTAATTATAGTAACTATTAAGTAGGAGAGAGAAGCGGAAAAATCATGGTGAGGATGAATGTGATGCTGCCACGTGTCCCCATTAGTTACTCTATTATTATAATACTAGGTTAGATACCCGTGTAATACACGGGTTGAAAATATAAAAACTATATAATTCATAAATGTATAAATATTTCGTATGATTAAATTACGTATTACATAAAATAATAAAAAATAAAAAGTTGCATTTTCAAGTTATATATATTCGAATACCTCTTCGGATAATATAACATACAATTGACCCGTGTGAAATAAAAAACCAATTGTCTTAAATTGAAATAACCCAAAATATATAAATATATCAATAAATGTTTTTTTAAACTTTTTTTCAATTAAATCTTATTTTACGATAAAAGTATTTACAATTCAAAATAACATATGATTACACAATTTAGTTGATAATATAATAAAAATAAATTAAAAACAAAATCAATTATTAATTTAGTTTCTTAAAATAAAAAACTTAACTAAAATAAGATTATAGTTTAGGCGGGAATTTTTTTTTGAGAAGTAACAGAAGAGTGACATGTGGCATCTTAGTTACTCTTTTATTATATACTATAGATATATAAAGATTTATATCATACAACATATTTAGAAACCATAAATAAGATTAACTAGCTTTAGTAAACCCGTGTATTACACGGGTTGAACAAATAAAATATTAAATATAATAAAATTTTATCAAGCATAAAATGGTATTTTACGATAAAATATAATTAAAATTACGTATAGTAATAACAATATGTAATAAAATAATTATATCAACTATTTAAACTTTTAGTTTAATTTTTTTTTCAAAATAAAAATAAATATTTTGTTTCAAAACAAACCGTATTAAAAATATCATTTTTAAAAATTTTCTTATTATAAATTTTAATTTTAATTATTTTTTGTTTATAAAAAATTAACTTTTGAAAAAACATTAAATTTGAAAAAGTTTGATGTTTTGTAAAAATATCTTATTCTATAAAAATTATTTTTAAAAATAACATTCATAAAAAGATCTTTTGTAAATTTATTAAAAAAACTATTTTTGTTTAAAAAAAAAGTTAAATAATATTATTGATAATTAAGGTAATTATTTAATAGGAGAGATAAGCGGAAAAATTTTGATGAGAATAAATGTGATGCCAACACGTGTCACCTCAAAATACTCTTTTATTAGAGTAGAAAGATATTCAATAACAAAAAAAAAACCTAGAAGGGTCATAAAAAAAAGGTGAAGTGTGTGAGGGCCCATTGGGAGGCATAATTCAAAAAGTTCCCCGGAAAGGACGCACTTTTAAGAGAAAATATCTATATGAAAGGAAATGGTGCATTGCATTTATAGAAAAATAATTTTTTTTGAACGGTAATTCTCCTAAATTATTTTATATTACATCATGTCTGAAATTGAACCCAGAACCTTTCTCTAATAGGCAAAGCCTCTATCAATTGGGTTAGCCCCACATTGACATAGAAAAACATTTCTAATATCAACATTTTATGATCTGTTTATTAGGTAGGTTGTGTGTAGTAGTTATGTCGTGCCACCATCACCAACTCACAAGCGGAGTAGCGGACGGTGTTACCACACCCTGTGCTTGTCATATTAACAGGACTTCGTAATACCCTTCTAGCTTATTCTTTGTGCCCGACGTGATACAGCAAGCATTCTTTTTCTTCATTTTTGCTGTGATGCGGCGCTATGGATTCAGTCAATATCATCTAACTACGATGTTGCGACGAGACACTATAAATGGTCTTACTGAAAATGTATGGACGCTTTTATCTTGACTATTACAAATTTAATAAAACATATCATTTTAAGTTATTTTAAGAACAACTACTTTTATTGTATTAGCTTCAAATGTTTCATCACTTAGACTAAGATCATGAATTATATAAAGAATTACATAATGATATTGGTCTTTTACCACGAACTCCAACTATCAACGTGAATATAAAAACACATGATGACGATTGTTATTTCGACGTAAAACCTCAAGACATCAACAGATATAACAAATAACAATTAATGTAATACAACTAATAACCAAAATTAGAAGGTATTATTGGTATACTTTATGAAATTTACCTATTTGCAATTAAATCGTAAAATAACAAACTTGCCTAAACATTATAACAACTAATATAACACAACTAATAACCAAAATTACATTTAAATATATATTTACTTTGCAATTGAAATTAGAAATAATTCAGTTTGATTCATGATCCAACCATCACAGTATAGCCCAATGGTAAATCACCTGAAAGGTTTCAAAAGAAACCCATGTTCAAACCTTTCCTGAGTAAACATTCTAGACGTACTCATTCTAGACGACATACAGTTGAAAAAAAAGTTTGATTCATGATCCCTAAAATTCACCTTTTTATACCTTAAAATTAATCCCATATCACTAAACTAACTGTCATCTTCAATCGCCGTCGCCTCCCTCACCAACGAAGACCACTACCTCTAGTCGAGCCACCGCTGCTCTCACAACCCGGCGATCACTGCTCCGGCACCCCAATCGCTTTTGTCTGTCGTCGCTGTTAGATATTTTAGTGTAATTAGATTGACTAGATGATCAATGTGATCTTTATTATTAGAACATAGTTTTAGTAAACCCGTGTATTACACGGGTTAAATAAATAAAATAATAAATATAATAAAATTTTAATAGGTATAAAACGATATTTTAAGATAAAATATGATAAGTAACGACCATAAATAATAAAATAATAATATCAACTTTTTAAGTTTTTGTTTTTAAATCTTTTTTTTTATTTTTTCCTAAAAAAAATTAAAAATTTTATTTCAAAACAAACATTTAAAAAAATGTAATTTTTAAATTTTTTTATTATAACTCCTAATTTTAATTAATTTTTGTTTATAAAACTTTTACTTAAAAACATCTAATATTTTAAAAAAAGTTTGTTGCTTTAAAAAATTTTAGTTTTATAGATATTAATTTCTTTAGAAACAATATTAATAAGAAGATTTATTTCTTAATTTATTATTAGTAATTAATGTGATATTAATAGGAGAGAGAAGCGGAAAAATTTTGATGAGGTGAAATGTGATGGTGATATGTATCTACCATAGTTACTCTTTTATTAGAGTAGGAAGATTGTACCTTATAATGTTTAGGGACGAATCTCCTAAGCAATGGTTGCCCTCTTGGCGAGGGTCTGGGGGCAGTTTCCTTAAAAGCGGGGTCCAATAGACGGCAGCCCCTGACAGGGTCCAAGGGAAAGAGTCATTTTAAGAGGCGGTGTCTATTTTATTTCTATTAAAATGCTTTTATTAAAAATGTATTAAATTTTTTTTTCCAGAATTTCACATGTAAAATCCGGGTTTGAGAAAGAGGCAATTTTTAAGTCATTATCATTTAATAAATTGAAAACTGCCAAATGGCAGTTATGGAACCCAATCTTCAAAAATCGAATTGCAAACATTTTGTCAGTTCTCTCTCTCTCTCTCTCTTTCTAATTCTCTTCTTTTGTTTCACGAAACAAAATCATTCATACTAGTTCTTGATCTCGTCTGAGTTATATCCGATCGATTTATTCTGGTGAACCACTGAATAATATTGATTTGAAAGTGATCTTCATGACGCTCAGGTTATCCAGGCTTTGATTTTAAGTTTTCTACAGTCGTCGTCGCTACTCATCACCATCACCATTCCCACCCTTTCCATCATGAAACACCCCAACCACAACTTCATCTTCATCCACCCCCTCCCCCTCTTTACCTTTAGTTGGCCCCACCTCCCCAACCGATGACAACCACCACCTATAGCCGACGCATTACCGCTGTCACAGCAGGACAACCTTTGCTTACGACACCCCCACTCGTCATTGTCTGTTGGCGCCATCATTACTCATCACTATCACCAGTCTCACCCTCTCCATCACTCAACACCACTAGACATAGCCTCACTCTCATCACCTCCGATCTATCATATATTGAAGTGGTTTTCTCGACCCGTATGTGGCGTTTAGGGTTTCAAGAGAATGTTCTTGATTCTTTTCGATCTTACAATAACCCTTTTTGTTATTTCTGACGTTTAACGACACGCCCAACGTCTTAGGGCTTATGTTAGTCGCAATGATGGCACTATGATACCGTTTCAGCGATTTGGGTGTCTATCCGCATAGTTTCATAGTGGTTTCGACAATGCAAGTGGATTTCAACATAATATCAACCCCAACAAAATTTTCTTTTAAAAGTTACCAATCATATAGTGATACATGGATGAAGCACACGTTACTTTAGTTAATGTTGTAAATTATTAGAAAGATTAGTGTGAGTTTAATATTATTAAACTTGTTCATAAATTACTAGAACTTTAAAAACATGATCTTAGATTTTGGTTTTTATTCTTCTTTTTAATTACTGGGTATAGATTTAAGTTTCAAAGATTATAGTAGTGATGTATGAACAATAAAGGTTATATTATAGTAAGTTTTAAATCGCTCTCGTGATGTGGATTTAATCTTTAAACACGTCAAATCATAATGAACATTCATATTTTTTTAAGATATATAACACACAAAGTTTCTGAAATGGATACTTGATTGTAAATGAAATTTTTTTATATTTTAGAAATCACGTCATAGGACTTTTGGCTCACGTATGTTTGTTCTCACAATTGTTTGTTCTGATAATTGTATTCAATCTTTTCTTTTTTTTAAAACGACAACTCATACACTTATATAACCTGCTTCTAATAGAGAAATAATGACATGTGCTAAACGTCCAAACATACCCCCGATTTGCTTAACTTACCCTGTGTGATGAGTAAATTAAAGGGAATATGTGATTAATTTAGCATAGGAAGACCCACGTACTAAATGTAAGTAAAATAGAGATATGATGTGACAAATATGATACAAAGAATGCATGTTTAGCATAATTTGGATAATATTTGCTACCTAATTAGACGCGTAAACTGAACCGACACTTATTTAGGTAGTTGGCTCTTAATTAGTCTAGAGAGCTAAAACACATTCACTTTGAAGTGTGTATCTCTGATCTTATGCAAGGATGCAACTTGCCCAAAAACATATGGATTTTGTTGAAATTATTGTTCGGAGTTTTCTTGTATGGCTTGTCGAGTGTCTTCAGGTGAAGTCTACGGTTGTAGATGGCAAATGGTGGCGACGAGACTTGGCGATGGAAGTGGGGGATGCGATGATGGATGATTGGTAAGAATTTTAAAATCCTTAACTTGAAAGAATTTAACAAAAATAATTATAATTTCAATAAATTGTAAACCAAACACCCAAAAAAATAGAAATTCAAATCAAAATTCTAACAAAGTGACCAAACACAATATAAGATAAATTTCTAGTTTCATTAAATTTAACTGAATACCAAGCACAATCTTAGCTTAAAATTTATAAACTGGTTTAAATAACAAAGTAGACCTTCTTAATGTAATATTCTAATGTACTGATCAAATAATTATCGGTTTGAATTCAATAAAAATAAGATAACTGGAAAGCTCACCTCCTACTTATTAAATATTTCATGATGTTCGTTGTTTTCTAACCGTTTTATTTTTTCTATCTCGTGTTCCCTTTATTATAAAGTCTTGGATCATTCACCGCCGCTTAGAATGTTTGTAGTCTAATAATTTATTTTTTAATAAATATCAACACTATTTTATTCAAACACGTCGTAGTTTAGATGGAAATTAATTGTAGCATGTGAAAAACAAACTATATAGCTTGGTAAAGCATTATCGTTATTATTAGGCAACTTATGGCACATGGTGCTTGTTACGTATAACTCACGGGGCATTCGTGTATTTTCTCAATAACATTAGGTGGAATTTGTACTGGGTGACCATTTTTTACGGATAACATGACCATTAAACTTTTAGTTTTCTTTTAATATGTGTAATTATGATGGGTAATCAATTCAACATGTTGAAAATATTATGTTTTTTTTGGCTTATAACTTATAAGGGAAAAAAAACAGAAAAGATAAAATTTGCTTCATAATAGCAAACATATTAACACATTCCCGTGGAGATGACCCTGATTTGGTGTGGCAGGTTTTGACGGTTTGTAGGTCAAACACTATCTACGGTTTTTAGATAAACTAAACTAAGGCGGCGGGGTGGTTTTGAGGATTTAAACTTGAGTTTGTATTGATCAAATGATAAGCTTTAAAAAAAAAGAACGAACATTATACCATTTAAGTATTAAAGAGGTTTACAAAAAAATACAAAAAAAAGAAAAAAAAGAAAGGCTCCGCAAGTTGACATCCGATCCAACCTAGTAGTAAGCGATCCGCCAAAAGCAATCAAAAAAAACAAAACACTTACGAACATGATATCAGTTAAATTATTAATTTATACATGTTATAATTGTTAAACTCAAATATGTAAAAAGACATTTTTCTTTTTACTAAAATTATATAGATTTAATATTTTTTTTCTTTTTTTTTAAATAATATTCCGGCTGCTATAGTTTACTAGGTTGGTGACATAGCATGCCGTCATAAACAAAAATATGAAACCAATTTTTTTTTTTTTTTGCAAACAGTAAAACAAAACATATTACTCCTAACTAGTCAAACCAATTGATTTAACTCGTTTTTAATGTTTTATACACTTAAAAGTTGTTTAACAACACTATGGCCCCCTCTAGTTGCACCCTCATTGTCAACTCTCTCTTCTTATTCCCCATTCTTCCCACTCACCATTCCAAGTTTCCAACTCTATCCTCTTCTCTCCCTTAATGTCATACGATGTCGTCCAGATTTCAATATTTTTTCTAGAATTTTTCATTCTCATTGATTTGTGTGTGTGCGGGGTTCTCCCCATATCAAAATCCCGATTGCTTGTTTTCTTTTTTATATTTTTTGCAAGTCGATGAATACGCATTGGTTTTCATCTCCAATTTTATTAAATAAACTGCCATCTCATCATCAAACTCTTCACTTTGTTTTCTTGCACCCTACATCTCATCCAACGATTGGGGAAACAAAAAAAAAAAAAAAAAAAAAAAAAAAAAAAAAAAAAAACCCTTTGTGTGCTTTGTTTTTTTTTCTATAAATGTCAACTCTTAATATTTATTTTCTATATTGTTCTTGTATGATTTGATGTATCAGGTAAATCAAAAGCCATACGAAAGACCCCCGATTATATAAAAATTTAACGAAACTTTCATGGGCCTTTTGACATATCAAGATGTTGGGTAGAAGAACCGAGATTTAATGAGCACAGAAAATACAAGTAAACTATGAACTTTATGTATAACAGATAAAATTGTAGTAAAAATTCTGCTACTCTTAACAATGTATAAACTAGTGTAAAAAATTTCATAAATGCTAATATTCATTAAATATATTAATTGACAAAAAATTATTGTATAATATTCATCGATATAATAGCTAGAAGAATATGGTTGACATAAACTTTAATGTTAATTAACAAAACTCATAAAAACATTAAACTTCCTTAAGAAAGTATGAATTTATGCATGCAATATTAAGCAATAAGATTCTTCATTAAAAGAATTACAGATTTCTTTTACTTACTTCATAAACAATGAACAATTTGTTATTTGTCTTTCTTAAATTAAATTAAACAAGTGCGGTTTTATATTTTCGTATCATTACATCATCAACAAATAATCCAAACCTTTAACTGTAGAGCATTCACAATTCATCCTCCATCCTCATTATTATAATTACATTAAAAACATTTATTTTTTTTAATTAAATAATATTATTTCATACTTTTATCATTACTTTTTATCTCTCATCTAATCACAACTATTTTTAAAATATTAAAAAATTTATACGGATTGTACCGTGATTCCTCATATTTAATCACGGTACAACCCCATTAATTTTATTTCTCATTCACTCACAATCATTCATAATACTATAAGACATCCACTCACATAAAAATATTATATGGGCTATGAATGCTCTAAAAATAGGATACGAGCTGCGAATGCTCTAAAAATGAGATATTGGCTCTTAACAAATAACAAATATCCCGACCTACCAGTATACAATAACAAATAAACGAAATTAAAACTTTAATAAGATACAATTCATATAAAATTACAATAAAAAAACTTAGACGATAAGGAAATAATAAACCCAAGTTATTGTTCAAAGGGTATCTCCCCTTTTCCAAATATATATTCAACTATTCAATATTTTATATTTCAATCACACCACTTTTTTAAAAATATTAAAAAATATCCCAACACCCACTCACATTTCCCCTTTATAAACACCACCACTCATTCATCTCCCCCACCCCACCTGCAACCATGAAGCTCACTCCCATGGCTACCCTCATCTTCTTCACCCTCATCGCCGCCGCATCCGCAGTCGACATGTCCATCACCGCCTACAACGCCGCCCACGCCACCGCCGGCGACTGGCGCTCCGACGAAGAAGTCAACGCTCTCTACGAGTCATGGCTCGTGAAACACGCTAAAACCTACAACGAAATCGGCGAGAAGGACCGGAGGTTCCAGATCTTCAAGGATAACCTCCGGTTCATCGACAATCATAACTCCGGCGACCGGAGTTATAAACTTGGGCTCAACAAGTTCGCCGATCTGACGAACGAAGAGTACCGGAGGATCTACACTGGCTTGAAGACGATCGACGGGAAGAAGAAGGCGTCGACGGTGAAGAGTGATCGGTATGTTTTCCGATCCGGTGATTCGTTGCCGGAGTCCGTTGATTGGAGAGATGAAGGTGCCGTCACCGGCGTTAAAGATCAGGGAAGCTGCGGTGAGTTGTTTTGTTATCGCGAAATATTCGTTATTGTTTGTTTATTTTTACTGGAAATAAGTGATAATTTTTTCAAAATTTAAAGGTTTATCTATATATAAACTATGCATCCGATTTGTTTGGAGTTCGTATCTTCGATTGGTTAAAAAAAATTAAATAATAAATTAAAACTCCTTAGTGAAAAGGAGTTGATATTTTTATATTTTGAGGAAAAAAATAAGGAGTTGAGTAAGAGCACTCACAGTAGGTTTTGTATTTTAATGTGAGTGTGTGTCTTATATTATATGATGGTTGTTAGTGGTTGTGAGTGAATAAAAGAGAAAATATAAGAGGATTGTATCGTGATTCCTATATACGGGGAAACACGGTACAACCCCATAAATTTTTTAATATTTTAAAAAATTGTTGTGAGTGTAGGAGAGAAAAAATGTAATAAAAAAGATATTAAAAAATATTATTTAATTAAAAGATATAGTAAAAAAATAATGTTTTTAGTATAAATATGAGAATGGATTTAATGTTTTTAGTATAAATACGAGGATGGGTTTGGAGAAGCTGGTGTGAATGCTCTAAAAAGGGTTCTTCATCCCATCCATCTTATTTTTTAAACTATATCTTTATTGTTAAAAATTTAAAATTACAAGAAAATAAATAGTAAAACAGTTAATATACCAATTCATTTGTATCACATATCTTTAAATAAATATAATAAATAATATTTGAAAGACTTTTGAAAAATTATACATAAATTTAAAGGATAATGATTTTTAGATAAATTAAAAGAATGAAGACAAATAATCCAGTATGAATGCTTTAAATGAAATTAATTTTAACTTTGAATCGAACATATACACGACCATTGATTAGAGGGTAGTGAGTTACTCGTAAAGGATTCTTATGATAAAAAAACCGCTAGTGTGATTTATCTAGTATATCATGTTGGTAAGGTGTATTTCTATGTTCAATGGATATAAAGCTTGAGGATTTAAATTCTGGAAGATGAGGTCTAACCATAGATGATTTGAATTTAGTGGTAATGGGTTCTTACGATAAATCCGGTTTTGAATTTCAGGAAGTTGTTGGGCGTTTTCGACCACCGGATCCGTTGAAGGGATCAACAAGATCGTCACCGGGGACCTGATCTCACTATCCGAACAAGAGCTTGTGAACTGCGATACATCTTACAACGAAGGGTGCAACGGAGGTCTCATGGATTACGCCTTCGAGTTCATCATCAAAAATGGCGGTATCGACACCGAAGAAGACTACCCCTACACGGGCAAAGACGGCAAATGTGATGCCAACAAGGTCCATACCAGTTTGTTGATCGTAATCAGTTTGTTTTATTGTTCAAATGCTTGATCCTGATATGTGTTTGTTTGTGCAGAAAAACGCTAAGGTTGTTACGATCGATAGCTACGAAGATGTTCCTGTTAATGACGAGTTATCGCTTAAAAAGGCCGTTGCAAACCAGCCTGTAGCGGTTGCCATCGAAGCCGGAGGAAGAGATTTCCAGTTCTACACTTCGGTAACACAAAATCTATACATGATTCAATTCATTAAACACGAATCGGGTATTTCAACTAATTTTGAGTTATTATGTTTTGACATATGCAGGGTGTCTTCACGGGTTCGTGTGGAACAGCTTTGGACCACGGCGTGTTAGCTGCAGGTTACGGGACTGAGAATGGTGTAGACTATTGGCTAGTAAAGAATTCCTGGGGCGCCGAATGGGGAGAATCGGGTTTCTTGAAGATGGAAAGAAACATTGCAGACAAATCAGGGAAATGTGGTATTGCAATGGAGGCATCATACCCTGTTAAAAATGGCGATAACCCACCAAACCCCGGTCCAACGCCACCATCTCCAGCTGCACCCGAGGTCGTGTGCGATGAATACAGCACGTGCCCCGAGAGCACTACGTGCTGCTGCATCTACGAGTACTATGGGTACTGTTTTGCTTGGGGCTGCTGTCCGTTAGAGGGTGCGTCGTGCTGTGACGATCATTATAGTTGCTGTCCGCATGATTATCCCATATGCGATGTGCGCCGTGGTACCTGCTCAAAGGTTAGTTTGTGATGTTTTGTTTTAGCGCGCTTAAGGGCGCGCGTTTTATTGATGTTTATGTGATTTGAAACTTTGAGTTGATGGTTAAGTGTTGTTTGTTTGGTTGTGACAGAGCAAGAACAGCCCATTGGAAGTGAATGCAATCAAGAGGATTCTTGCAACTCCAACAAAGTTGAAGAGGAGCAGTGTTTGAGAAGGAAACACATTTGATCATTGACTTAAAAATCTGATGGATACTTTTGGTTATCAGATTTTTCATTTGTAAATTATTGTTGCATTTGAATTCCAGTATTTGATTCGAACACGTTAATTGAAACATCTTTGATTTTCTAGTTTAGCTTGCTTATCTATATTGTGATCTATACGTTTGTATTAGAGTTTGGTGATGTATGGCATGACCCGTTAACAAGACATTACTTAACTTAGAGTTAAACGGGTTTAAGTCATAAACTGGTCCAACCAACTTAGAATTTTTTATGACATGCCAACAACACGTGATAAATGTATCATATTAAATATGTGAACAGGTTAAAGACATGTTTATGAGTAACATAGTTTTATTACTTTATAAATAATTAAATCATTATAACCAAATATGAATCGTAAGACACACCTCTTGTGATTATTCGTCTTTAAGTCTTTTGGAGTATATATGTCTAAAATACATTCAAATACTTGAATAAATACACAAAAATTAATCATCACCAAATCTATCAGTTTTTCCATTTTTTTCCCGTCACGAATTAGCAACAAAATCATATTTCCTTTCTATCATCTCCTTGATCAGATCTCCACAACTCTGATTTCTTTTCATGCCCTAGAACTACACTATTCTTGACTACTGATCAAAGAACAAAAACAAAGCCCGCTACCCTGCTGCTTCAACTATTTTTCTTCTTTACCTGCTAGGCAAGATTCAAAGCCTCCTACTTTAACGAATCTTTTTCGTTCGCCTACCCACAAATCTAATCGGATATCTTTTGCCAAAAAAACAACCAACCTTGGTTACTCTGTTTTTATCCTTGGCGGGGAAGAAATAAATCTACTATTGATCTTAACCTTGATGATTTTTTTTTTGACAGAATTAATCTCACGTTGTATCGACTTCATAAGAATCCACACAAACTTTTTCTTTCACTATGTTTGATTGTTTCCTCTAGGATACAATCGGTGGTTTGTTTTCTCGATCTCCTGTTCGTTGTCTTTAATATTTGATTCTTGATCTTGACTACACCTGTCTTTGATCTCCTACCTTCCTTCCCGTGTATGAGCTACACCTTAGCTCTGTACCAATTATGAAGGTTTAATCTTGATTTAAATAAAAGGATAATTATTAATATTAGTTTATCAATATCTTATGAAGTTTGAATTAGATTAGGATAAACATAAATGTGGTATAAATAAGGGTTATGATTATTGTATTTAGTGTGGTTTTGTTTATAATAATATTCTTAAAGTTGAGACGGGTTGTCTTTATATTTTCGGTGTGTTCTTATGTTGATATATTGATTTTGGGCCAACAGTTCCAACTCTTATGTAGTGCTAATTGTAACTTTTTATTTCTTAATCTACTATAGCTAGACATGTTTAATCTTCTTAAACACGTGGTGCTGTGTTTTGATATTCATGTTATTGAATTAGTTATATTTGGTTGTGCGAAATAGTTGTTTTGTGTAACCCACTTGTTAAACGATTAAATGTTTTTATTTAGAAAACTACACTTTAGTTAAACGGGTGTCGGCTATGCAAACACAATACGACATGTTCTGCCAGCTTTAATTTATATTAAAATATTTCTCATAATAACTATAATTAGAATATAAGTGATTGAAAAGTGCGTGGCCTCCAAGGCTTTTTGTTAATAAGCATTGTTAACGACAAATAACTCAATGGGTTATAGAAGGGTGAATTGATAATAAAAACTATGAATTAAATGCATATTTTGTTGTGAATGATTAGATTGTTATGATGAGAAGGAAATGAATTTGCTACTATTTTGGATTGATTTTA
This sequence comes from Flaveria robusta, assembly GCA_025506415.1. Lineage (NCBI taxonomy): Eukaryota > Viridiplantae > Streptophyta > Magnoliopsida > Asterales > Asteraceae > Flaveria > Flaveria robusta. Next base: position 14,643,428 of record CM046459.1, on the reverse strand, counting down.
TGACTTTTGTGCTTCTTGAATTGAAGTGAGGGAGAAAAGAAGTTAATTCTCTCATATGCTACTTTCTTCAAGTTAGGAATAAACGGGTCATTGTCACCTCTCGCCTTCATTTGAAGTTAGAATGTTACATGGTTTGTATCTTATAGTAAGAGTGTTTACTTTGAAATGTCTTATGTTATACCTTTGTGCACGTTTTAGCAACCATAAGTTAAAAAAAAGGAAAAAAAATTAAGTATAATTTTTACGAGTGTTCAAAGTTCGATATCCGAAATTTCAGATATCCGAAATTCGGATATCCAAAAATTTCGGATAGTAGAAATCACTATCCGTATCCGTATTAGAAATTTCGGATATGGATACGGATAGTGATTTGGATATCCGAAATTCATTTTTTATTTTTTTATTTATTAGTTTTTTTTTATAATTATTAGATATATGTTATTATAAAAATAATATAAAAAACCAACTCATATCATAAAAGTCTCAATATACACTAAAAAATCTCAATCTAAAATAAAAATACGTTTAAAATTAAAAAAAAAAAGTTTTCGGATAATCGGATATCCGAATATCCGAAACTTTTGAAAATCACTATCCGAATCCGAATTTTGAATATCCGAAAATTCAGATATTTCGAATTCGGATTTTTGGATCCTATTCTCGGATTCGGATATTTTTGAACACTCCTAATAATTTTTATGATGACAAAAGAGTGGAAATTTTAATTTCTTACAGGGTCGAATGACATGACAATTTTGTACTAATGAGCGGGTATTTATATCGTATGTTTTTAAAAAGAAAAATTCTTAAAATATTAATTTTCCCCTACACTTCCTCAAAATGTCTCCTCCAATAATTTCTTCTCAAAATGTTTCATCCGAACAAGACGCTAATGCTTTTAAAAACAGACAAGTGCACCTGAGCCCACTAATAATCAAACACGTAGTTAACACGGGAAGAATTCTTCTTTGGTGGTTATAGACGGATGCCATTACCTTGTAATTATCAACATTGTTGATTGTCCTTTACAAATAAAGCGTAAGTTTATGCAAATGCAAGTTGATTAACTGAAATTTTAAAAGTAAAAATTGCCTCTATAAAACTTATAGATGGATTTGGGCTTACGGGTCACAATTTGGGCCGCTCTAAAATAGTGTATGCGTCTTTATTTAGTAGAATGAAGTCATGAACTAGAGGTGGGTAAATCGGGTCCGGCCCAATACCCGAAACCGGGTTGAAACCTGGTTGGGCCCAACCGGGTTTTTTCGTACCCGGGTTTTAGTGAAACCGGGTTCGAACCCGGGTCGGGTTCACCTAATGCAAAACCCTACCTAGCATACCCGGGTTGGGTCGGGTCGGGTACAAAACCGGGTTCAAATCGGGTTTAGTTTTTTTTTTTTTTTTCTTCTTCTTCTTTTCTTTTCTTGTGTGTGTCCCCAATACCAGGTTCAAATCGGGTCCAAAACCGGGTTCAAAACGGGTTCAACCGGGTCGGGTCCGAACACAGGTTCGGGTCGGGTTCACTAAAAAACTCAAAATCTAAAACCGGTTCCAACCCTACGGGTTTAAACGGGTCCAACCCGGGTACACCTCCCATCGGGTACTACCCGTACCCGGGTCGGATTCGGACCCGGTTTTTATGCCCATCTCTAGAATGAACTATAAAAATGATAGCAATGTTTATTAGTTTCTAACATATAAATGATTCGATAAAGTTTTAAAAAAATGGGACTTCATGTTTAATAATGATGTTCTAAGAGAGTGGTCAAACATCAATCAAATTATGATATGTATTTAAGTGTGAATGTTTTACAATACAAGTTTCCGTCGTTTGCTTTTTTGACTGATTTTAGATAAAACTATTTATAAGTTTTTAATCTTCGTAAACCGAAATCAATTCATCAAAAATTAAAACCAAATAAGACCAAACATATTAACGTATAGCTTTATAGTTTAGAAGAAAAACTTAAGTTTATTAAATATGCATTAAATGACACAATTAGACAAATTCTAAGAATGAATCCTTCCAAAAACACACAAATGCACACCAAGTCATCTGACACAAAAGTAACACATGCAAACTCTCCCAGAAGTTTTCACAAGTAACTTATCCATTGTAAAAAACACTTATTTTTTTCATATTGTCATCCTCTTTTAAATTTATTTTTCATAAACAAATTATTGATTATATGAAAAAATAATTAAATAAATAAATTAAATAAATTTCTTGATTAGAAAATTAGTCTTAAATATTTAACTAAAGGAATAAAAGAATAAGGGAATATAGAAACATATAATTAGTTGGAGGAGTTGACAAGTTTTACATCGTCTTCTTCTTTGGTTCCTCTTTGACATTCATTTCCTTCTTCCTTCCTCTACAAAAAAAAGGGACAAGCTCAGTGGCGGAGTTTGAATTATTTCGTAAGGGCGGCGGCGGCGAAATTAAATTATTTTAGGGGGCGAACTCGATATTTATATAAAAATTTACACTACCTGGCAAAAAATTTACTATATCGAACTAAAATTTAACACTACTGACGAAAAAAAACAGGCCCCCCCCCCCCCCCCAATAAAGCTTCGCCAATGACAAGCTAAAATTCCGGCAATGAAAACACACACACACACACACACACACACATATATATATATATATATATATATATATATATATATATATATATATATATATATATGATAGAGAACGAATGTTAATACTTGTTTATTGTGATAGCCCGTTAACCAAATTAGTGCTCTATAGCAGGTCACGTTATCATTATAAGTTAAAGTTACAGTAATAAACTAGTGGGTTTTTATATGTCACCACATTTATCACGCTCATTAAAGTGTACTTTGGGTGCTCTAAGTTAGAGATGGGCATAAAAACCGGGTCCGAACCCGACCCGGTGGACCCGACCCGGACCCGGGTACGGGTAGTACCCGATGGGAGGTGTACCCGGGTTGGACCCGTTTAAACCCGTAGGGTTGGAACCGGTTTTAGATTTTGAGTTTTTTAGTGAACCCGATCCGAACCGGACCCGAACCCGAACCCGGTTTCGGACCCGACCCGGTTGGACCCGATTTGAACCCGGTTTTGGACCCGATTTGAACCCGGTTTTGGACCCGATTTGAACCCGGTTTTGGGGACACCACAAGAAAAGAAAAGAAGAAGAAGAAGGAAAAAAAAAAAAAAAGCTAAACCCGATTTGAACCCGGTTTTGGACCCGACCCGGACCCGACCCGACCCTACCCGGGTATGCCGGGTAGGGTTTTGCATTAGGTGAACCCGACCCGGGTTCGAACCCGGTTTCACCAAAACCCGGGTACGAAAAAACCCGGTTGGGCCCAACCCGGTTTCGGGTATTGGGCCGGACCCGATTTGCCCACCTCTACTCTAAGTTGCAAAGAAAAATATGAATACCTAACACTTTATATCTATACTAGGTTAGTACCCCGTGTGTTACACGTGTGGAATATATAAATTATTAAATAATTAGTAAAAAAATTTATGAATTATAAAACTATGCTTAAAGATAAAATATGATTATAATTACTTATAAATAGTTACTTTAAGTAAATAAATAATAATATATTTTTCTTAAACTTTTGTTTTATAAAAAAGTTATGGTTTGTAAATATTTTATTTTAAGTACAATGTTTTTTTTAAAAAAAGTTCGTTGCCTTTTTGTTTTTAAAAAGTGTGTTTTTAATTTAAAATAAATAGATTTTTAATTTATTAAATTATATATTTTTTTAATTTGAAAATGATATGAGTAATATTATTAGTATTCAATATTAGTTTTAACAATAGAGAAAATGAGAAAGTTAGTATGATTAGGCTTACGATTGCGCCAAATATTATCTTATTTTTTTTCTTATTATAGATAGATTGATAGACAAACAGACAGATAGATATATAGATAGATAGGCTAGAAACTTATTTATTAAACAGATTATAGTTAGTAATAAACACAAAAATTTACAGTATGATATTTTAATATAAGATATGAATTTTATATACGTAATAGTTCAAAAAAATAAAACAATTATATTATTTTTTTAACTCTCTTATCTAAATAGTTTCATTTTTTAAACATCGGTATTAAGATTTTTTTATAAAAGAATTTATTTTTATAAAATTCTAGTTTATTAAAAACTATGGTTTGTAATTATTCTGGTTGTTTTAATAAGATTGTTTTTAGAAAAGTTCACATTTTTTATATTTTTTTAAAAAAAGGCCGGATTAAAATATTTTATTTCAAAAAAGTTTAGTGTTTTTGAAAATTTTATATTATATAATAAAATTTTTATTATTAGTTCTATTTTAATTAAAAAAATATGATTTTTTATTTTCTTAATAAAATCTAATTAACTTGAAAAAGATACATTGATTTTAAAAAATTTAAATAAGAGAGAGAAATATTACAATTAATAAAATTGATCTTTAATAAGAGAGAGAAATTAATTTTAATATTTTAATTACTATAATACTCTTTTGGATGGAAAAATGAGGTGAAAGTGTCTAAAATAATGATAAGTGACAAAAAGATAGGTTAAGAGAATAACATGTGGCTTTAGAAAGCTTGCTTTATTAGAATCTATAGATATCCTTGTTTATCACAAAATCTTAGGTGATTATAATCGGTCTGTATCAAATTAAACTTTTGAAGAAAACATTACTCCTTTAACTTAACAATAACGCATGGGTTGAGGATAATAATACCACATGCCAACACGATTATGAAAGTCAAACCTTAGAACAAGTCAAACCGTGGAATAAAACACACAACTTGATCCTTTTTTATGTCTTAATTATTCCTATTTATATCATAGAAGTTATAACACTCATTTCTACAGTCAACTACCATTTCATTAGCTCATAAACACCCTTATTTATACCTCTAATTCAACCTCCAACACCTCACAAATCACCTCCAACCATGGTTGGTGCACCCGTGTCGTCCCCCGCCCCCGCGATGGACCCGAAATACGCCCCGCCCGCTGCAGCATACGCGACCCCCGGGGCTGCACTCTCCACTGTCCAGTCATACAACCCTTCTGCACCACCTGCAGCCCCTCCTTACTCCGCCATGCCACAGCCAACGGTCGTCCCATACACCGCTGCTCCACCGCCACCAGCCGCCCCTTACCACGCTGCTCCACCAACAGCAGCCGCCCCTTACCCCGTGGCTCCACCACCGGGACCTGCAGCCCCATACCCCTCTGCACCACCAGCAACATACACAAATGCACCATCTGTCATTCCTACACCTCCTCCTGGTTTATCCACATCTTGGCCTTTCGGGTCATACCCTCCGAACGCGAACCCATTTTACCCTCCTAATCATCCATACCCCCCGGGCGAATCAAGCCCCTTTCCGGGGCTAAACACATACCCTCCAAGTTCTGGTAACCCGGCATATCCTACGAATCCATCGCCCTTTCAAAGCTTGATTCCTTCGACCGCAACATATCCGCCATCAAATGCCACATATCCACCACCACCGTCCACATATCCGCCACAAGGTTATCCCCCACAACAACCATCAGGGTTAGCGGGGGTGTACCCACCCCCGCCGTCTATGGGAGTGTACCCACCACCCCCTTGTTAAAAAAATATTTTGGGTACATGTATCATTGAACTGAATAAGATGCTCAACTTGAGGATAAACAACATTTCCATTTACATTTCACTTTGTTAATGTGTCATTTTCCATTTGATTGATCTAATTACAAACCATGTTTGGGTTTTTTTGTTTCCAATTTATGTGTTTAAGATATGATTCCCAAATCTGGATGCTTAATTGAAATTAAACTGATTAGCTTATTATGTATTAAGACCAATAAAATCAAGTTCTATAGATAAATCACTGAAGCTTTACCACTTGTTAAACACGAAATACACTTAATTTCTCGCTACAATATAATATGGGCTAATCTAGCCTTGAATGATGATGATCTATCGGCACACTAGAACAGCAACAACATACTATAAGGCCTAAATGCCTAATCCAAACTTCTAGTTAAAATTTTTTTTCGACCAACATCTAATCTTCTTCTATTAAACTATGCCACCAACCTATATATTAGAGGATTCAAACATTCACCGCCTGGTAAAAAGAATTTAACCACTTATCACCAAAATATTCTCATGAGACGTTTAATCTAACTAAACATGTTTTGCACAAAGATCTACAACATGTATTTCAGTATTTCATAGTTTGTGATTCAAAGTTGCTTATTAGCACACTATTAAAAGCTAAAAAAATATAATGACATAATTTTATAATAGTTATTGTATTTTAATAATCTCAACTTTTATTTATTGGCCGAGACTAATTCCAACTCAGCAAATATTTAAAGATACTCCAAACTTTAAGCTTATTTTCATTCAACGATCCCTTATTAATACGTGGACTGTTTATATGGTCAAAATACTAAACATAAAGTTGAAATCAACCATTTGGTCAGTCAATTTGAAATTTTGCACTCTAAAACCCGTCAATCTCTACCTTCTGATTTGAACCACTTAACTCATTGGAGGTATATTTCAGGTGACGTTGGAGGCTAGACACTGAAAAACGGACTTTATGGAGGCTGCGCAGCGACGGAGTTGAAAAATGGCTTAATGTTGACCCCATTTTATCAAAAAAAAAAAAAAACTAACGGATGTTAACTCTCAGTTAGTAAGTAATCGCTGGAGGAAAATAAGTTTAAAGTTGAAAATATTTGCCAACATTTTCTGAGTTAAGATTAATCTCGACAAATAAATAAAACTTGATTATAATCTACTAAGTTTTTTTTCTTGCATAATAATTAACAATAAATGATTTTTATATTTAAAAAAACTAGTTTTCGTCTCGCGTTACGTGACGGGAGTCTGGTCAATTTCCTGCATGTAACACTTGGTTACTTTGGTCATGTGAAGGTAAAGTACTGACGTTTTCCTTGAGGTTAAGAGTTTAACTCTCTAACAACATGTTTGTGTAAGTTAGTTGTAGTGTAAATTGAGAGTATGTTAAATTATGTGTGAGCTAACCTTTTCTAATTTTTTTTTTGTTTTTTGTTATTATTATATATTAGGTAAATTAAATTTTAATAATCCAAACTATTAGATATTGGCATATAATAATTCATACTATTAATTTGGTCGTGAACACTTTCAACTTTCATTTTTATTACCAACAACAGTTTCAGTAACATAATTATCAAAATTTTACGCTTGATTTGTATTTATTTTCGGCTCAATTTATCTTGTATGTTTCTTCATTTCGTTCATAATTATTATTGTGAATGAAATCGAGTCCAAATCAAACATAAATTTTTTTATAATTGTGTTACTAGGATTGTTGTTAGTAATAAATGAGTGGGGGCGCCCGCGACGGGGGCCGACGCCTCATGGCAACATCGTCGGCGGTCCCCTACGCCGCCTTTTACCCACACCACATGACATGTACTCGCCATGCCACATCTCTTTTTTTGACTGTTCGAATCTGACCATTACCCCCACCACTCAACGCCTATATGTCAAAATAAAAAATAATAAAATTTTACACTATAAATACTAACCTAAAACTTACAATTTTACATTAGTCTCAAACATGTCTCTTTTACTCTTACACAAATATTTATTCTTTTTTAAAAAATTATGGATTCTACAAAAAAAAATCAAAATTTCAAGCTCAAACCTCTAAAAAAACAAAGATCGAAGGTGCGTTGGGGTCCAAGTGAACCGCCACCTTCTACTCAACCACTGCCACCTTCTACTCAACCGTTCAACCCACTACCACCATATACAACCGATTAGTTTCAAAATCCTTACGAATCCCCCAACCATTAGTCTACCGCCCAACTATGCATACATTTCAAAACCCATCATAATTTTCTTAGTACAATAACATTCCAAACCCTTTTCAAACCCACCTCAAGACGTAGTAGAACAAGAAGACGAAGAAAACGAATCCTTCGATGATCTTCAAGATTACGAAAGCGAAGATGAAGATATTCGTGTGGAAGAAACACACCCACCAAAGTCTAAGTCGAAAGAAAAATCGACAACACGGGCTACTAACAAGGCTTGAGATGAAAATAAAGACGAGCCATTGACAAAAGATTAGATATATATATATACTAGCTTTAGTAAACTCGTGTATTACACGGGTTGAACAATTAAAATATTAAATATAATAAAATTTTATCAAGTATAAAATGATATTTTATGATAAAATATAATTGAAATTACGTATATGAATAACAATATGTAATCAAACAATTATATCAACTTTTTAAACTTTTGGTTTAAAACTTTTTTTTCACAAAAAATAATAAATATTTTGTTTCAAAACAAACTGTATTAAAAAATATTATTTTAAAAACTTTCTTATTACTTAACTTTTTAAAAACACTAATTTTAAAAAAGTTTGATGTCTTGTAAAAATTTCTTGTTCTATAAAAATTATTTTTAGAAATAACATTAATAAGAAGATCTTTTTTAAATTTATTAAAAGACTATTTTTGTTCTAAAAAAAGTTAAATGATATTATTGATAATTAAGGTAATTATTTAATAGGAGAGAGAGGCGGGAAAAGTTTGGTGAGAATGAATGTGGTGCCGCCACGTGTCACTCGAGATACTCTTTTATTAGAGTAGAAAGATGAAGACTCTACACTTGGAGGTCACAAAAAAGTGGCTCGTTTTGAAAGAAAGTGTTTTGACACTTTAGCGTCACCATTGGTTTGACGAACCAAACTATTGATCAACTAAACTCGAAGTGGGGAGAATAAACCTCACGATGAGTAGTTATGTGATAGATGGGTATATGTTTTAGTGAAAGTGGCATCCCACCACCCTAAAAAAAAAGTTTAAATTGCTATCAATCAAATTATTATTATAAATTATTATCGACTAATAAATAATAATTTAAATTATTAAAATCTAATTTTTTTATATATTTTATTATTATTATTATTGAATAATTATCACTGTATCACTATCACACCAAGCATTTCCGAACAAAGAAAGTGTGGCCGCAGAACAAACATAGCGCTAAAACCAGATGCTCCTCCGGTCCCGACGATGACAGCACCACCGCTACTCAGCCGGTCCATCCCCAACCTCCACCACCACCTCCGCCTCCACACCACCCTTCCCGCCGCCGTCTGCTCACTCCTCCGGCGACCCTTCTACACCACCACCGCCGCCGAGTCCCCCCGTCCGATCAGAAAACCACCTCCCACCACCACACACGATGACAAACCCACCTTGTTAAACCCCAAACGACTCCCACCCAAAGACCCCAGATGGGAGAATGACCCTGATTATCGCAAATGGAAGGATAAAGAGGCAGAAATTCTTCTGGATATCGACCCTATAACGCTGATAATCAAAGATATACTCCACTCCGACAGGTTTGATTTCTTATCTTCTATGTTCGTGATCATGTTAGTTATCATAGAAAATCGAATGGTTCTGATTTGGGGATTGTTATGTTTGCGGGATGAGATGTAATTGGTATGAATCTTTATGTTGTTGTTTGAAAAGGGTATTGTGAGGATTGTTGAAGGTATGATAGGAGCTTAAAGTGCTCATCTTGACATTGGGGCAAGATAGAAGGCTTTATTGGAAGCTAATTTGCTGTTTTAAGTTTCATTAGTTGTGTGACTTTCTCACATAAGGGGTGTTTTTAATATTGTTAGATTGAAAACAAACAAAGATAATTGGTAAAATCCCACTCATACAATAGGGGTAAACTTTACCTCTATAAAGAAGCTGCTCTCAGATTCAACATTGTTAGATGGTTTCTTTTATTAGATTGACTTATAGTTCTCTTGTTCTAATCATAAAGAGACTAGAGCATGATGGGTATGTATTAGGGGATATGGATAAGATCAATAGAGGATGAAGGCAGGGTATGACTAAAAGATGGGACTAGTGTTACCTTATTTGTAGGGTGTTTAGACTTTAGGCACACCTATAGCTACCTTTTTGCGTCCCGTAACACTTGAAATGTACAAATGATAAGGCTTCTACTATATTACTTGGAACTGAGTTCTATCTGGTATGTATTCTAGCCGCTTTGATGAATTTTCCTTGTAATTTAGCGTGTTATGTTAAGAGGAGTCAACTACTAGTCTACAACTAACTTTGCACTCATTTAAAGGGAGCGGGGCTCATTTGGAAACCTTTACATGTGGTATCCTAGACCTACAGGGAACGCAATAGCATCACTAAGCATCATGATTTTATAAAGCAACCTTTGGGAAGCCATTTTATATCTTGAATGAGCCAACATTAAAATTTAGTTCAAGACGTTCGATATAAAATTGTCTTTTTGATTCTTCAGTTCAATTTGTAATGTGCACTTTTAAGCTTTTGAATTCGTAAGCTAAATCCACTTATAAGGTTTTTCCTCATCCAGTTCATTAGGAAGCATTGTTGAAACTAGACTTGAATACAAAGTGGGTCAACTAGCCGAAAGCGAAATAACAAATAATAAACCAACTTATATATTTATCCTTTTGAGCACTTGCGAGATGTAAAAATGTTTGGTTTTTCTACATGCTTGTTAAAATAACAAACTCTTAAATACAGAGGTTTAGAAGAATCATTTTCTCAGTAACAAAGGGCTAGCCCACCTCAACTTGTCATGCATACAATATGTTTGTTGGAGGCATGAAGCGCTTAATTGTTAAAGAATTGCATAATCGTCTCATAATTTAAGTAGTCTTTGAGGTTTCCTAGTTGTTTTCTATGACATTAGCCCTAATAAAAGAAAATCCTAGTGGTATAGCCTCTTTTCATGGGTCAAGTGTGCAACACCAAATGTCTTGACAAAACCACTTTGGGGTTCGCAAATTAGCTCTAGATGTAACAAGTTTCAAGTTTGGCATGTTTGATATATATGTTCTTATTTTATATTTAGTAAAATACGGTTATTAAACTATTGAAGCATAATTTAGGAGCTGGGCATTATATTAATACTCATGGTGCACTATTGTCTGTATATGTTCTCTATCTCATTGAACAAGATGCATTCACAAAATACCTTAGTAAGTCTTCTTACAACAAACAAGATGCTCTAAAATGTTAAAGCACTTCGAGGGAAGTGGACATGTTTGAACACATATAGACCAACATGAACAACATTGTATACACTTTGTTGCATATGTGGTAACATAACGTCACGAGAATAGTGTTTTGACCTTAAAACCATACAACTTTAGCACCTTGCTAGTTCATGATGATGCTACATGGCATGAATCGCTTGATAGAGGACGCTATCGATGATCTTATGAATGATGTTGTTCGTTGTGTTCTATATGAGTTTCCTCATTAGCAAAGAATTTAGGATTTAGGAATATTTTAGGTCATGTTATAAGATTACCAGATGAACATAAATGTAACAATTGGGTTGTTAGGAATGTTAGGATGTAGGCTTCGTATGAATTTGGAGACGGAGCATTAGGGTTCGGCTAGCCCTACCACTAAATGAGCCCACTTTACTTATCTTGTTAACCAAGAGATTAACTCTAATTGACTAATAATAGTCTATAAGTAAATCTCTTGTACTTGTATATTATTAACAGTCAATAATAATAAAAAACCCTAGTTGCCCTTGTGGACGTAGGTTGCACACTGTGACTAAACCACGTTAAATCTCTTTTGTTCTTTATTATTGTTTGTTTGTGTTAGTGTGTGCGTTGATCCTAACAAGGATATGTTCATCCTTTATGATAAGCATGATAATAAAAAATACAATTAATATATGTGGTTCACTCCACGCATAATCTACTTTCCTACATCCAAAATTAACTAAAATCTTTTATATGTTATGAATTTTTACGTAGTAATTATATTGTTGACTAACCGGTGTGACTAACAATCTGCTAAACCAAGACTATACAATTACAATTACCACATATAATCTTCATTCATGTACCTCATTTGTAACTTTAGATACACTATCAGTCTTGTTTACACCGAAAGCTTAAATAACTTATTAAACAAGAATAATTGTTTTAAAGCGTTAGATCATCAAAATCACAAATATACTTTTTAAATCCAATTCTATAGTATATGGTAACACATCATTTTCTCAAATACTTTGTCTGATGCCACGTGTCGCTTTTCTTTCATGAAAATCTCATCCCCATCTTTCTCAAATTCTTATCTTCCATGAAGTTTTATCTTTCACAATCCTTAGCTTTCATGTAGGGATACCCCTAGGTCCTCATGGGTGAACATGGTGGGCTGTCCACAATGGTGCGCCTACCATTTTGCGTAATCATTGGGGATACCACAACACTTGTTTCATAATTGCACTATGCTCACCGAGAATGGAATCATATTTACCTTTAGGAACTAGAATCCATTTGTGAGGGAAGACCATATCATTCTTTGTGATCAGAAAACATATTCCTATCAACATATGATGTATGTCACCTATCGATCATGCTATCTTAAACTTAATAATCATTTCCAAGCAACTAATAATTAAGAATTCTAGATATGACATCAGTTGGGTGTCTGAAAGCCCTCAAATCAACATATTAATCTTAGATTAGCAATGAAGGTTAAAAAAAACAAATAGCCCAAATTATTGACACAAGACATAAAAATCCAAATGTAGTGATATTGTGAATCATGAACGCGTCATTCGTTTCATTAATAATCATTATATTTTTATTTGCTAAATATATAATTACTCTAATCAACATGTATACTGAACATACCCAAATGGATTCAAAAACAAGTCAAGAGTTCAATGCCTCATTTTCCTTTGATTTCTTTGGTGACATGCTTCCAAACTCAGGGGCTTGATGAACCTTGATTGTTGATACTTGGTAATCACTTTGTTGAAGTAAATTATACACCGTTTGGGCCTTAACATCGCCATCTCTTCTTTTATCTCTAACCCATCTCTTCATAATCTCATTTGTGGTCAAAAGATCATTTTGTCCCTCCAACAATCATACAATTTTCCAATTTTGACCATCTTCCATTTATTTGCTTCCTTATATACATTTTTTTTAATGGCTAATTGAATCACTGACGGACCACAGGCCCACCCGATCATCTCCATTACTCGAGTACGCAACATGAGACCACCCCCAGGAGGAAACTCACCATAGGTGAGATAAAAGCCCCTAACCCAATGTGGAACCCTTTTTTGTCACAAGTGTGGGATTTGAACTTAATATTTCAACATTATTGTAGAAACTAGAAACTACTCTCAATATCTGCATTTAGCAGTGAAACGTCTCATTTCTCATCCAATTGAAAAGTTACATAACTTCATTTATCTAATTTTAAAAATGCCCAATCTCCAATCATTCTTAATAATATTGGTTTCTTTCGTTCAAGTAATCTACCCATGTAAGATTAAGAACTAGCAAAGGCATGTTTTGCACAATATTTTCTTTACGAGCCTTGGCTTTGTGTCAGAGTAGACATTCTTACTCTTTATATTTTGACTAAATTTCTTTCGAAAGGAGAAATGCGCTTATTGTTTTATTGGGTTGCTGGATGCCTCAAAGTAGTCCTCTGTTAACCTGATCAGCAGGTAATAAGCACCAAAAGCAAGTCAATGCCTTAATGGTCATTAGTGTCTGTCTATGTATGAATGTAGCTGGTAATTATAGGTATTATATCATTGAATGGTTTAAGCTACTTATGCATGCTTTCCAAATAATCATATTCAGTAATTAATGGTTTTTCCCTAATGCCAGGTATATGGATGGACAGCAACTTACATCAGCAGATGAGAAAATCGTGGTAGATAAGCTTCTTGCTTATCATCCTCACTCTGAAGATAAAATTGGCTGTGGTATAAACTCCATCATGGTAAGTTGTCTAAAATCTTTCATGAATTTCGTTTACAACCTCTTACGTTATTCCTTTGTTTCCCCTTATAATAAAATAGTCTCACTCAATATCACTAAAGAGTTAATACTCGAGTGCGTTTTGGTTTATCTTTTCATCCATATTGCCAACAAAGTAAGTTTATATAATCATAGATGCCAACTCATTCATTTGTATCTTTTTCTTCTCTTAGGTGCATATTAAATAGTTACAGTACCCAATTATTACCTCCCAGCACATAATATAATGATTTTAATCCACTTTTTAGTTTTGACTTTTAGATGGAACATAAGTGGCTTTAACTTTTATTTACATTGAGAACAATGCCTTAGCTCTTAAGGGTATGCTAGCTAAAAGGAGAAAAATAACAATAATGTTGCTCCATTAAGAAAAACTAACTTTTACCATGTTTTAATCAGTAATCACCATACCTTGACATTTGGTTAACTATTTTATTGTTTGAACATCTGTAATGGCATTCGATATTGGCGACACCAATGACACCAAATAAAGCTGTTGATTAAATTGATACCGAGTCTCTTCACCTGTCTAATTCACTTAAAGTCTTTGTCTTCAGAAATCTTGAGGCATTATTGGCCCACAACAGTTGTCGTGTAGACACCGGATCAAACATCTTGACTGGCTTTAAAATTTTTAGACATTTATGTTACTACTTTTAACCATAATAATTTCTTAATCTTGAAGGTTGACCGACATCCACAGTTCAAAAACTCAAGATGTTTGTTTGTTGTGAGAACTGACGGTGTATGGATCGATTTTTCCTACCAAAAATGTATTCGAGCTTACATTCGACACAAATACCCGTCCTATGCAGAAAAATTCATCAAAGAACACTACAAGCGAAGCAGTAGTTGATTTTGACTGCTCTTTTCACCATTGAATTCAGTGACCGACGGATCACTGGCTTCAAACCATCAGACACCATCATGGGCTTTAATTCATCGACACCGAGCCAATTGGTGGTAGAAAATATACACATTTTGTCAATGGTGGTAGATAATAGTAGTTGAAATGGGAACAATTTAGGTGGAAAATGATTAAAGTTGAAAGACTTAAATTTGTTGACTTGTATTGATGTTTGTTTGGCTTTATGTGATAAGTAAATGTTTTCCTGATTTGGGTTTTTCTATGCTTTGGTTGGAAATGTAAAAAAGGTGTATTGCATTGGTCTGCTTGGGGCAGTTGGCCCTAAAAGACAAATATTTAGTGTTTTTTGCAGTCATGGACTTATTCAAAAAATTTAGTGTCTTTTGCAGTCATGAACCTACCATGTGAATGTTTGTTGTGCTCCTGCAAATGCCATTATTCTAGACACTGTTACCAGATACTAATTTTGAATGATGGTTTTGTGATGAGAAACCAAAGGGCTTGCGGCCTAGCGATATCATGATATGTGGTAAAGATATTTCTCGCAAAGTGGTTGAGGTTCTAGTATCATAATGAACAACGGTGTGTTTTAGGAGTAGGTTTAAAGAGTCCGTGAGTTTACGGTTGTAAAAGGGTTGTAACAAGGACATTTTTCTAGTTTTTTGGTTTATTTGTTTCTTTTTATTTTTCAATTTTATCATCCTAGATGACATAGTTGATAACTTTGTATGCCTATAAGAGTATACAAACTAAAGTATAAGACTAGTGTCATATATTATTGGTTATTTCACAATCTCATCTATATATGTTCAATATAAAATCAACTTAAATGTAGAAACTGCTCTTTATAAAAAGGTAAATTGTTGTTTACGTGGTTGTAAACTAGATAACATATATACCTATCATTTTTTGTATAAGCCATAAGGTGCTTACGTAATGTATTGTCGTCTTTCTTTGTCTCTCTTATTATATCTGACTAGAATACATACTATGCACATATGTTTATGCGGTTTTTTATTCAAGTTAGTTTTGATTAAACACATCACTATATACACAAACATATTTTTTATAATAATGTAAGAGTTCTATATCAACGTAATTGAAATTTTTGTCTAGAAAAATAATAAATTTTCAAATATGAAGGATATGCAATCATTCCTTTGCGGGATGTTGAGATTTTCATGTGGGAAAAAAAACACTCGTGGGTCGCATGCCAATGAAGGCTTGCTTACATGGTACAACTTTTGATCCGCTTAGTACAAGTTGAAAACATGTAGCATGAATCTTGGTTTGTTTTGAAACTGTACAATGATTGTCCTCCCAAAAGAACCGAAAACAGAGGGAGGGTAATAAGTGGTCAAATTGTGGTATTCCCATCAATACCTACGCTTTCAACTATCAATCATCAACAATAATATGAGTGGCAATAAATTTGTTTTAATGGCAAATGTGATACCTTGTTTCATAGTATCGATATTATCTTAATCAGGCTTGTTTATCTGTTTTTTAGTCGGAACCGCATCTCCAATCCTATAAAAGAAAAGCCATTGTTTGGAAAACCTACTAACTTAACTTTGAGTGAGACTTGACCTCACGATATTTTTATATTTACATATCATGGCTATTTCAACTTAACCAGTTTGGTTAAGGATCATTAATATATTAGTGACAATAATTACAAATTTTATTTTAAAACAATAATCCACGTATCCATCTATATCTACTATCAATTCCTAATATGTTACATACCGCAGTTGGATTGAAAATAATTAAAAGAAAAATTGGATTTTAATAATTTAAACTGTTAATCAATATTAATCCAACTAATAATTTGACCAGTTTTAATTTTGTTACCAATAACAATTCTAGTTTAACTATTGGTTAACTTCGTTAGTTTTTTATGATATATTATGTGACGTGGCTTGTGATGTGGCATGTGACATGACGTATTACATAGTTAAAATAAAAAATATAAATATATTATTTAATTTTTACGTCTTTTTTGTCTCCAAGTTACTTAACCAGCGACAAAAGCATAATGTTGGATTAATGTCATATATTATCAACCCACGGGTTTGTGACGATTTATTTTTTAATATAAAGTTTCAAGTGTTTTCAAGGACGTACAAATATCAATTTTTTTTACCTTCAACGTGCGGTTTTGTGAGAATGTTTAGACGTTAGTTTTTCACGATTTGCACCCCCGCCGCAACGCTGTGGTCTTAATACTAGTTTGAAACTGAAAAACAACAAACATTAATCTTTCATTATGTTTTTCTTTTCTTCTGTTTGAGTGATCTTTTTCACATGGTTATCGAAGGTATCATGATCTAGACATCATACATTCATGGTTGAGTTATGGACCGATTTAAGGATCAAACAACAAAATGTAGATACTAGTTTTGTGTTCTAAAAACACATCTCAATGGTAAGTGGTGTTTCTTATGATTAAAAAAATTAAAAGTTTAAATTCTATGAGGTGCAAGTTGTGTATTTATCTTAGAAATCTAAAATTTGCTGTTAAAAAATATTATTTTTAACCTGATAGATAATTAAATCGACAATCTTAAACGTCCAATTGTATGATCAATCTTAAAAGCCGACTAACAATATAAATAGTTTAAAAATTGCACACATGCAATTTAAAACAAAATATGAAACTCTTTTATTTTTAGATGAACTTGAATTATTTACAAAATGTTAGACCTGAAGAAACATAATGTAGAACGTAAAGTGATACAAAAATTAGTAAATTAAATATTGAAAGAGGAAAAAGTAAAAAATTAGAAATCAAATTTATACCCCGCCCCATTTCCCAAGTCCAACCAAATGATGTCATAACTTGGGGGTCCAAATGAAACGCTTCAAAATGTCTTACGAGACCGTTTATAATTAGTTCATCGTTCAGTTCAGTTCGAATAACGTTAGTTAATTGCAAACAAAGTGAAATAGAAAAATACGATTGAACTCCATGAAATGAAAATATTAACTTAAAAGTTGAAGAAGGTTCTAGTGGAGGGAACAACAATAAAGGTAAAAGGAAAAGCAAAGAGCAATGTGTAGATAAAGAAGGCTAAGTGATCACATCAAGTAAATAATCTTCATTTTCATACAAAAATTGACCAATGTTAGCTCACATATAACACCTAACATGCATAAGTGCGTACCGTACTGATAAATATATATTTTTACTTATTATAAACTTGAATTAATCACTTGAAGATGAATATTCCTAAGACTATAAGTCCTTTACATAACCAATCCTTGATAGCAGCTTAAAAGAATTCACAGCCCTTTTTATATATTTAGAGTATTTAGGATTGGACATCATGACATTTAGTTCTAGGAGATTGTGGAAGGTGTTCAAAAACCTAAAGGATAAATAAGCAAAGACGTCTTCATCTTTACACAAACCCATTATGTGTGACCTTACATGTCCTATTTCACATGATCTACCCCACTATTTGTCGGTAATCCAAAGGTAAAATTCAATGAGAAACCTAGGCGTGGGTAAAAACTTCAATGAGGAACCAACAACTAATGTTACTGACAAATCACTAATGGACAATCCACAAGTGCTTAGAAGAGTTGAAATCGAAACAAAAAAGATCTCAATGGATCTCAAATCGCTAAATATTCATATCAAATTTGACAAATAACTTAAAAGATAAAAAAAACCCTTCTAATACACTCTCAAAAATTAAACAAGGGACTCACTGAAATCCTTTCTTGACTCGTTAATTACATTAATTCATAATATCAGATAACACAAATCAATGAGATTATTAGTCACGAATCAAAGAGGCTTGATTACAAAAAAAAGTATTTGATAGTTTGAACAATGCATTACTTTTAGGTATCATGTTTAAATGGAATTCACGATTAATTTAGCCTCTTTTCGATATTTGTCTCTGTTCAAGCAAATGGTTTCCTGTTTAAAGATTTTCTTTGGATCAAGGGCTTCAACAATTGAACCTTATATTTCTTGTCTTTTTTTATGATCGTTGAGTCCTCCAAGTTAATTTTCTTAAGGCTGTTAAAATATTTTTTTTATATACTCATGTTAATTAAATTTTTTTTTCTGTACAAATTAAAAGAAAAGAACCTGTTTCTTACAATCTTACTCATTCGATTCATTTACTACATCCAAAAAGCTTTTTACAGCTAGTATTTGAATGAAGACCCGAAAACAGTGAGTGAGATTGGTCGCAATAAAAAAGGGTAAAAACAGTTGGACATATTTACAGTTTATATGCAAAAATAAATGGACCATAAAACACACCAAAATATTAATCTCTTTTGTCTGCGAATACGGAATACATTTATGTTGCCGTTTCTTTTTCTTTTAGTAAGAGATGATATCACGTGATAATAATAGTAATAAATAACAAGAGGGAAAACATATTTGTCGGAGGGTAAGATAAAAAGAATAGAATGAGAATTTAGTATTTTGAGAATTTAGTATTTTTTATGATTAGATAAAAAAATAAAATTAGAGAAACCTTATCTACATCACAATAATTGGTAACAATATATTATAATCGATATTTTCTACACACGTTTGGGGCTGAAGTTGAACTGAACGAGCATGAATGACGCATTGCTTTAAGAAAACAAGGGTTCCTACGGTTTGGGTGATGATGTTGTCATTTTTATATTTATTTATTAGTATAAATACGTAAGGAAAATCTTAAATATCATTTATAAGTCACATTTTAATATAAAATTAGTTTTACGTTTACATATAAAATTAAATTTAGTTTTACATAACCACGTGCTTAATTGTTTTCTTCAACTTTATTTGTCATACATCATTACAAGTGATTATGTAGTTTTTGTAATTCTTAAGTGAGAATTGATTATGTTTTTAACATAACCCATTATCTTAAGCCTTGATTTAAATGTTTAATATAAAGAAAGGTTTTGTATTGTTTAAATGTTTTAATGGCGGGTATGATCCGATGTTAGTAGATACACACTCATATACTTCTCGAGATAAACTTTTTTCGTGCTTTTTTCTTGGTTTTCCCCCTTTTTCTTTTCGAATATTTCTCTTTATAAATTAAAAATAACGAGAGAAACCCTATATGCCTTTGCTAAAGAAGTCAATTTATTTAATTATTTATAATTATTTTGTATAAAGATGGTTGAAAATACCAATAAAGCAGAATGAGATATTCCATTATCCCATCTTAGAAAAAAGAAATTATACCATAATTTAAACAAAAAGTACGTATTAAATAATTGAAAACTAAATGAATTGTATTTAGATTTAAAATTATATTGAGTAGACTATTGAGATCCATTATAATAAATTTTCTTTCATTTTAAATCCTATCAGCTTTTTATTTTCTATTTCACATCCGTTTAATAATAAAATAAGATGGTCTAATGGTTGGCTACTTAGACTCTTTAAAAGAAATCGGCGGTGGCTAGCCATGATGAGAATTGGGAGGTTAAATCAGGGTTTGAGTATAATACGACGTTGAGGCAGCAATTGTAGCACGAAACCCCCCCACCCCAACCTTGTCACTGTGTAAACTCATAAGTTGTAGTGTCATCTATAGATTTCTGAGACAGGGATTCCACATGCTCGTCAATGAGTCCGGAAATACTTATTTTTTGGCCTAATGATCATTGATGAAAATAATTTATTTAATTTCTGATTTATAACTGTTAATTGTTAATGTGTTAACAAATGTCTAGTTTTATCCAATAGAAATCGAACTTATAGTAAACACAATAGCAAATTACATGCTAGTCAATGTTTTTGGGGTAGAATATGGATTTGATCCATGAGGCATGAATTTTACAGGTTCACTTCTTGGTTTGCTTTCATATATGGTTCCTCATAACGAAGGTTAATTTTGAGTGTCAAGTTCCACACATGAGCAATACACCAAGGTTAGTTTAGTAACATCATAATTCCCTGTAACTTTTAATACACCTCACATGCGTCCAACACTTATAATTAAAAAGAGAGTAAATGTATCCTCTTTTCGAATCTATCTATTATAATAAAAGAAGGTTTTAAGGTGACACGTGTCGAAATATTATGCTTTTTCATATTGAATTTCCCGCCTCTCTCTCATAATAAATGATAATAATAAATAGTAATTATATTATTTAAAACATTTCCAAATTAAAAATTATAAACTAGATTTTTATATAAAAATAAACAAACTTTAAAAAAATATAAGATACAAAAATTTTCTTAAACAAAAAACTTTTCTAGAAATTCTAAATTGTTTAAAACCATTTTTTTATTTTAAGGGTGATTAAAAAATAAAATTATATTTAAAAAACAAAATATTTAAAAAAACAATCTAAAATAATAAGAGTTTAAGATGATATTATTGTTGTTTTACTTGAAGTTATAATTATTTATAGGTAACTTAATCATATTTTATCTGAAAATATCGTTTATAATTTTTATTATAAACTATTTAATATTTTATTAATTCAATCCGTGTATTACACGGGATATAAACTAGTTTTCAATATACTCATCCATTGAGTATGTTAAATCATGATAATAAATTTTGTCTTATAATATACAAGAAATATAATATGATTAATATCACAATCCAAAAAAAAAAAAAAAACTTGTAACAATTAAGTAATAATTTATAAAAGCAAACATTAGTAAGAGAGTTTGAACCGGTATAAGTTATCAACTAGCGATAAATTCATAACTATTTGATAACAGGCGTATATCACAGTTTGCTAAAACCTAACTTTAAATAGCAGTTCGTAGTTCAAACCGTGTTTGACAATACCTTGCCGCTGCATAGATTGTATATTCCCATGTATCTTAGGCCCGAGTAGCTTAACGAAGAACAATTATACTCATTTTCTATGTGTTTGTATTTTAACATAAAAGTATATCATAAGTCCATAAAAAAGAATGCACATACCTAGTGAATAAAAGCACAAACCTCTTAACACTACTCACTAGTCTCTCCTTCTTCTCCCTCATCCAACTCAACCTCTAGAAAGATGGAGTTCATCTCCATCACTACAACAAAACCCAAACCCTAAACCTCTTCATCACCACAAGAAGATAATGACCCTTTTAAACCCACATCACAGTGAAGAAAACCACCAATGTCAAGATAATAATATTAATAATAATAGTAACAATAATAAACCACTAAACCTCCACAACCCTCTTGATACCAATAATAATAATATCATTCACCAAGAACTATCATCTCTAATCTCCAAACAATCCCACCACCCCTCCGACCACTCCGGCCACCAACGCCACCGCCGCGCCGCCGTGGAGTGGATCCTACGAGTCATTTCTCACTACTCCTTCACCGCCATCACCGCCGTGCTCGCCGTCGATTATCTTGATAGATTCTGTGACACATTTGAAGAATTGCAGAGGGTGAAGAAGCAATGGATGATGCAGCTTGCTGCTGTTGCTTGTGTTTCGATTGCCGCTAAAGTTGAAGAAACACGTGTGCCCCTTCTTGTTGATCTTCAGGTTTGTGTGTAAATTATCCAAGAATTGTGGTGAATTGGGTTAATTTTGGTTGTGGGATTTGCAGATTGATGGGAGTGAATATGTGTTTGAAGGGAAGACGATTCAGAGGATGGAGGTTTTGGTGATGACGACTCTTCAGTGGAAGATGAATCCGGTGACTCCATTGTCGTTTGTTGATTGTATCACCAGAGGATTCAGATTGAAAGCTTGTGTTTCATCGGAGTTTATTAAGAGATGCGAGTGTCTCATACTCTGCTTGCTTCCTGGTAATCATCATCTTCTGTTTTAGAATTGAATTGAATTGAACTCACTCGTTTATTGGTTGGACCAGTTGGACCGAGTTTAAGAACCAGATTACGTAATAATAAATAGATATGTTTAAACTATTGATATGTATTGAGTTTATTAGGATGTATAAAAATAATATATGTTTTCATGTAAATTTGCAATTTTAATAAAGTATAAACATTTATTTAGAGATAAATTAGAATAAGATGAGATTTTAAAGGGAAAATAACTGAAGTAAAAAATATGTATATGAAATTCGGTAAAACAATCTAGTTTGGTTCACTTGTCTGACCGGTTGGCAACTGAGCGGTTCAAAGGGAAACGATCCAAATAGGCGATTCTATGACCGTTTGTGGTTTGATTGACCGATCCGATTTGCACTACTAGAAAAATGAGCTTAAGGTAGCATATTAGAAACAATCATATAAAAAAAGTTGTATTTGCTTACAATAATATTGTTTTAGTTGTAATGCAACTTCACTGGATGAAGCGTTTGATAAAAATGTTATTTAAAGATAATGCAATCTTTTTAAGGCCCGTTACAATTTTTTCGACGCTTTGTCCAACATAATTGCATTAGCTTTATTTTTTTTTATAATGTCAGTTCTAAAAGCAAGCAGTGTCTTCCCAATAAAAATGGGGCAAAACTATCCACACTCCCTTTACATGTTGTATGGCGTCTTATATGGGTCGTAGGGGCCGTATAACATATGATGTCTTATACAACATCGTATTAAAGACAAGTGTCTGCACAACATCGCCCCAAAACCATACGACCCATATGAAAATGACCATTTTTCGTCTTCTCATACGGCCTTAGTAATAATGTAAGTTGGTGTATGTATAGTAGAATCTAAAGATGTGTTAAACTTTGTGATTGATGTTAAAATGCAGATGATAAGTTCAGGTGTTACCTCCCATCAGTGATAGCAACAGCAACAATGCTGCATGTAATCAACACTCTTCAACCATCCTTTACAATCCAATTCCAATCTCAAATCTTGAACATCCTTGGTATTAACAAGGTCAACAATCTGACTATTTTCCACCCAATTAGTCAAACTTAATCAGTTGACTTTTCCATATTCATCACAAACTGATACTACAATCACATTCTAATTTTATTTTCTTTTCTTTTCAAACAGAAAGATGTAGAGAAGTGTCGTACGGAAATCGAGGAGATAACACGTAGTACAAACTCCGGCTGGTGTAAACGGAAATTCCGATCAGTTCGCCGGAGCCCCCACGACGTAATGGGTCTGTCGTTCAGCTCCGGCGAGTCATCGTCGTTGGAGAAAGAAGCCAAGAAGTGCCGGAATGTTAATTCGTGAGTTCTTGAAGGTAAAGATGGTCGGAGACGGTGGTGGCGGCGGTCGGCGGCGGTTGGCGGTGGTGGTGGTCGCCGGCGGTGGTGGGGCGACGGTGTCGGTGATTTATTTTATTTCTTTTGTAAAAGAGAAGAAAAGGGTAAAAAACAAGAAAATATACATGTTAAAGTCAATAACAACTTTCTCATGGCCAGAGTTATATATTATTACTTTAGTTTATTTAACTTTTTGTTTTACAAAACAAATGGTAAGTGTCTAAATGATTTTTTTTTTTTTTTTTTTTTTATAAAAAAAGGTTAGGGTCAATCACGGTTAATAAATAAAAGTTAGTATTATTAAAATATGATAAACTTATAAAAAATGTTGAAAGAAACAAATCAGTAAGTCGTTTTAGATGGAATTATACTCTACCTATGTATTTGTATTAAGCTGAAATTTTATTTGATTGACTAAATATAATCTAATGATTATTAAAGTGGAAACTGTTATTGTGGAAAATCTTATGCAATTATTTTGCATATGCAATTTAAGATATTTAATTCACAGTTGATGTTTATAAAATTTACTAGACTTAACACTTGCAGTAATATGAAAAAATATTATCTCTAATAAAAATAAAGTTATTGCTGGTGGCCATTTGATACACTAGCATCAACTGGTGCGGATAAAAGGTTTGTGCCTTAAAATCATAAGTTCAAATCTCACTTCAGTCAAACATTTTGTAGCTATAAAAAGTGGTTACCATGGAGCTCTCCAGACATATGCAAGTCAGAGGGGTTTACGAGCTAGTCGTTTTCTTTTCGAATGGGTTGGTGCCATCCTCGAGTGTCAAAACGTTTAAGGTATGAACATACCTGGGCTATGTGGTCACTAAGCCCGAATTATCACCGCTGTTCAAAATAAAAATAAAAATAAACTAAAAATAAAGTTGCTAAATATATAAAAGAAGTCAAGAAATAATAAATTTACTTATCTATTTATTTATTTAAAAAATCAAAATAAAATTATGACAAACTCAAATAAAATGGTTTGAACAGCCAATTACACTTCTTGATTTTATTGCTACATGTATTCAAAATGAGCCCTAAAATAATTGATTTGAAAAATACATCTTATGATTTTTTAAAATGGAGATCATGAATTTTTTTTTAATATTTTGTATTCTAAACATATATGGAATATTTCAAGTAATCAAGTTTAGTGTTTCACTAAACTTACTTATATTCTCTTTCAAACAACATAAAAATACCTAAATTTAAATTGAAAGCTTGTGAATTTTTTTTATGTATGAAGTCAATGTATGTTTTTAAAAAATAAAACAATTTATACGTGAAATTTGCAGTTTAGTAATTATTCAAATAATAGTAACCAAGATTCATGCAACAATGATGAAACCGTAATGTGCATCCATGTGAGACGTAATTTTAAGGTTTGTGAGATATAGAGCACATGTGCATGTCATATATATGAATTTATCTAAATGTATAGCGCACTTGTTCTTACCAAATTATTTACATTTCAAGTATTTGTTGGTCTTACAACCTACATGTAAATTTGTATATAATATTTTTCTTTTAAAGTGTGATTACGTTTTTTTTGGTATACATGTGAATGATGCATATATCATTTTCTATATCAGCATCCTTTTCTTTATACAAAGAGTGTTTATAAGTGGACGTGATAACGTATTTTTATGTGTTGAACCTTCTTCTTTTGTAAGAAAGATATTAATTTTTAATGGGAAAGAGGCTTATCAAGTGTGTGTGTGAGGGGGTAACAGTTAATAGCAGCCTTTGCAAGCCGTTAAAACCTTTCAAACTGCCCAAACTCAAGCAAGTTAGGGGCTATTTAATTTTATTTACTCGGTCAGAAGGTGCTAAACGGGTAAGAGCTTGTTCTAAAACTGAACGGGTAAGTGAATAAATATGCATGAGTTAGTGGTTTCGGACCGGATCAAACGCGAAATAGTGCAAATCAAACACACAGATCGGCCAAAATGTCTGACCGGGTCAGTGGGTCAGACATGGTCAGACATTTTGACCGGGTCAGAAGCAAATCAAACAGCCCCTTAGGGGCTGTTTGATTTCACTTACTCTGTCAGAAGGTGCTGACCGGGTAAGAGCTTGTTCCAAAACTGACCGGGTAAGTGAATAAATATGCATGGGTCAGTTGTTTCGGACTGGGTCAGACGCGAAATAGTGCAAATCAAACACACTGACCGGTCAAAATGTCTGACCGGGTCAGTGGGTCAGACATTTTGATCGAGTCAGAAGCAAATCAAACAACCCCTTAGTCGTCTTCGGCCGGTTTGAGATTTACACAGGTTTTGAAAAATTGGATTTAACAGGTTTGTCTTGCATGTTGAAACTTGAAAATGACAGTGTACAGCCATTTAACTTTCATTGTTTATTTTTGAAATATAAATGTATTTTTGAAATATACATTTATTTTTGAAAAAAGAAAGAAAGAAATTTTTAAAGAGAAAAGGAAATTAAATAGTTAAAGAGGAAAAAAAGTTAATTGAAAAGAGAGATTAATTAATTTTTTACCTACATATGTTTTTTAAGATTAAAGAATGCATTATTTTGATTGTTCTTGGAAAATGTGGTTTACATGTATATTCCATACATCACATGGATTTTCTAACGGATTAAGAAAGGAAAACTTTTATATGTAACAAGAACAAAACACCGGTTTAAACTTTAAAAACTAAATAAGCATGGGCCTAAAATGAATCATTCCATATGATATTATCCTTGATAAAGAGAATTTTCTTGGTCAATTTACCTTTTTAGAAAAAGGTTATATTTGCTCAAGGTCATTATTGACAAGTGTAAAAAATTGCCTCCACTTATTAAGATCTTTTTCATATACTGGTTTGTCACTTGTGATATGGTATCACTCTAAACTCTTTGATAAACGTATATATTTACTAAAACACTAAATTATTATAAAAAGAAAAAAAATTCAAATGATTATTTTTTTTATAAATAGCTTATATTTTTTACATGTTATGCTTCTTACATATACAAGCGTAAATAATGTATATAGAAATCACTAAACTAAATTTTTTCTATATGTTTTATAATAACATATACATTATCTGTATGTTCGTATGTAATATAAACTATACATGACATAGTGTAGGATATATTTATAAACAAACATTAAACTAATATACTAATATTTTTTTTAAATAAAGAGTGAGAAACTAATTTACTATATTTAAAGATTTTAAACTTTAAGTATCAAATCTAAAATTTTAACATAATCAGAGGAACCATCCATGTAATTTACTATTAAACTTATTACATTCATTAAAAAAAATCATGAGATGTCTTATTACAAAATAATTGATTTAGGATTTATTCTATTTAGGTAAATCTTTTGGATTTGGATTGGTCAATATAAATTTAAAGAAAATTGATTTGAAAGAAGAAATGGTTGGTCCTATCCTATGAAGAAGGGTGACTTCACCCTTGCATTTTTAACAATCACAGCTTTACAGTGAACGACATTATTCATACAAATAGTACCAAGGTATCACTGGGTCTATGCAGATGGACTGAAAGTGACAAGACTAGATTCAAATTAAAAAGGGATAGCCACATAAATGGTTGTTTTAATAAAAAAAAAATTATCAAACCACTTATTTGGAGTTGTTGGGTTTTTATCAAACCAGCTTTGACAATTTAAATACTTGCATACTTTTTTTATAAAGCTACATATAATCGAAACATGACACATCAGCCAAAGAAGAAAAGATCATGGCTTGAGGTTAAAATCGTAAGAATTCATTCATGACCGTGTAATTTTCACCAAGAGGTCCCAAAAAAATATGATAATAGTCATGAAAACGTGAGATTTCATAGACATGTAACACTATTTGGTTGCTTCACCCCTGTTCATGTAAATTTTGCTAGAAGTTAGTGCGGAAAAACATGTTTTTTTTGTTTTTTTGGACTTTTGGTACTGGTAAACTTCTGAACAAGATAAAGTTTTATTGAAATCATTCCTAGATAATCTAATGATTAGATTATTTTAAAACTTAATTAAAGAGTCATTAAAATAAATTATTTGATCAAACTGGTTATATTATTTTCCCAATAAAAAGTATTTGGTATTAAAATGGTAAAAGTGTAAAACTACCAAACAGATAAACTTTTATAATAAATAGTTTCTTATATAATAAAATGATTACATTATTTTAAGATCTAATATATAGAGTCATTAAAATAAATTATTTGATCAAAGTGATTATATAAATTTTCCAGTAAAAAGTATTTGGTACTAAAATAGTAAAAGTGTAAAATAACCACAATGGTGTGAAGGTCTAGGAGTAGGGCTGATGTAGGGTGGGTAAATAATTGTAAAAGTCTGGATTTCCTATTTGGAACAATTCAATTGGTATTATATATAGAGGAAATCTGAATCTGATCTTTGTTCTTTTGTTTGATTTCTTGGCTGTATGTTATTTATCAGTTTTTGTTCAATTTTCTCCATAAGACAAAGTGGTTATATTATACAAGGTTGGATTTTACCTATAATTGTGTTTTTCATACAGTTCAAAAAACTTTTAGAAACCGTTAGAAAAGATATTGTAGCAGACGGAGTTTTGGTTTTACTCAGATCATTGTCATCTAGATTGTATATATATTTTTTATGAATGATTATGAATAATTTATTTTATGTAATAGTTGAATAATATGTTTATGTAACGTGAAGTTGATTAATATTTAATAACTAGAATTAAGCCCCCGCGTTGCGGTGGGGGCGTTAAACAGTGCCCAATATCACCAATGTCACACCACCACCAGCGACCAACAACACTGAAGTTCCGGTGTATTAATGCGGTGAAATTAGAATGACACGTAAAACATAGAAAAGTTTAACTAAGTTGATATAGGACCCGTATGTTGCAATGAACTTGTCAAACGGGTGAACTTAGACGTAAAAAATTAAATCACACATGCGCGTTGCGTTGTGTTACGTCACCAAATTTAGAACGAAGTGTAAAGCGAAACGTGAAAATATTGAACCACACATGCTTGTTGTACCTTGGTAACTTGCAAAACTTAGAACAAAACATAAAACAGAAATTTATGAAATACGAAAAGTATAGAAAATTATAGTTGAAAGTAAAAAATTTGTAAGATCAAATTGCAAAAAGATGAAAAGTTTTGAAATAAAAGTAACAACTCAATTTTTGTGAGGTTACATTGCAAAAATAAAAAATCTTGGAGTAAAAGTAAAAAATTATTTTTTATAAAACACTTTAAGCATAAAATACAACACCTTATATGATAATTAGTATATTATAAATTTATTTTGTGTCATAGTTTATTAATATGTAATCTGTAAAACCAACTTAAACAAGATAATTTATTACTAAACAAAAGAGCTTCATCAAAGGAAGGTTCCGTAATGGTTCGTTGGTAATTGTGTCACTGATAGAATTTTTTGATAACCATCTATGTGAGAAATGAACATGCGTAATCTCATTTGATAGACTACCGACAAATTTTACTAAAAAACAATAATGGGTTGTTTAACCGACAACACTTTTTAGGTTGTAAAGAAATAGAGTTACCGATGGAGTACCAATGGCTAAGCAGTTGAGAAGTAATCTTATCTTAATATTAACTAATTAAAAATTTTAAATATTATAATTGTTTTTCAAAAACAAAATAAATAAATTAAAAGTTTGAAACTTAATTGCAATTATGTTAAATACACCAAAATAAACAAAATAAAATTATGCTACAATAAAGAGTTAAATGCATCAAATATCGACAAATCTACCGATCTTTTTTACTTATGGGTACTTCTAAAAGGATGATAGCAATAAGAAGTTAAATACATCAAATACCGAGACTATTATATTAAAGTATATATTGTACTTTTATCCACCATAATAAAGTCTATGGGTGCCGATTTAATATGAGCACGAGCGCAAAATTCACATATCGATATAAACGCAACGCACAAAGTTTCTTATACATAAAAAATAATTATATAAGGAAAAAACTAAACCTCTCTTAAGCTAATCAAATCCAATTCAAACTTAGTCCGCCTCGAGCTTACCTCGCCTCTTTCCCTAGTCTTGCCTCCTGATTACAAAATAGGCCATTAGAAAACAATAATAAACTTTACATAAAATAAAAATTGATTAGCCTCGCCACAAGTTTCTTAGTATAAAAAGATGATATAACAACGGTGACAAGGATTTAAACATGTAAAGTTAAACCTTAAAACGTGAAAATATGGAACCTCTTATTAAATACTAGTTTCAGTAACCGTGTATTACACGTATTAAATAAATTAATACTAAATAAAATAAATTTTATTAATTTTAAAACGATATTCTAAAATAAGATATAACTGAAATTACGTATGAGTAAAGATATAAATAATAAAATTATGATATCAACTTTTTAAACTTTTTTGTTTATAAAAATATAAACTTTTTCAAAACAAACTGTTTTAAAAATATTTTATTATTATAACTTTAAAATTTAATTATTTTTATTTACAAATATTTTACTTTTTAAAACACCAATTTTAAAATATTTTATATTAAAAAAAACTTTGATGTTTTAAAAACTTCTTATTTTATAAAAGTTTGTTTCTTAATAAATAATATTAATAAAAGGAACCATTTTAAATTTATTAAAAAGTATTTTTAGTCTATAAAGAAATTAAATAATATTACTAGTAATTATAGTAACTATTAAATAGAAAAAAAAAGCAAAAAAAATTTGATGAAAAAAAATATGACATTACCCCATGTCCCCCTCATTTATCATTTTATTAGAGCAGTAAAATTCGAATTTAGCAAATGAAAACAAAATGCTATACAAATTACAAAGTTTATAAAATGGTTATGGGCTTATAATACGGGTCACTTGTACTGGAAGTGAAAAAAGAAGCGTCCTTTATAAATTGGGCCTTGTGCATTAACGGTTTTTCTCACACCACTTATCCGTATAGAACTTAATTTTCAACCTTATAAAAACAGACACCTTATAAAACATATTAATATTATTAAGCTACATATCTTTTGGTATTACAAGCTTATGTTATTTAATTATTCACTATATGTTCAGTGTTAAATTTTAACAGACTATGAACGGACAAGGATCTCATGATCTGCATCCCACCTACTAAATTTTATATTAAAACGAGTACCCGATATAATTTTTTTATATAACTTAGACCACGTTAGTTGCTACTAGTAGAGTAGCTAAAAGGGATGCGAAATTTTGTTGTAATCAGTTAAATTTTTTTTTTAAATTACTATTTATTGTAAACAAAGGAGAAAGATAGAGAAAAGAAACTGAATTATTTCTATTGATAATCACAAATCGAATACATGAGTCATATATCGGCTATATTTTTGTAGCTAGAGTAAAAAAAAACTCACATGTGACTCAATAAAGATGGATTTTATTAAAACGATAAAGTATTGAAATGTCAACGTGGAGATTGATATGTTCTCATATATTAGTTGGAATCTTTCTAAAAACATAAGAGAAATTTTTACAAGATTTTATTAAAGACCTAATGATTAGTTGATTTGTCATGAGAACATGTTGCACATGATAACTCTTATAGTAGCAAGGCTTTTAGGTTATTCGAAAGGGATGACTGTTAACTTTTGACTATCGTCTACTTTAGAGATCTCTTCAGTCATGTTTGCTCTTATATATATTCTAGTTACAATTTGATTAATTCATGAATTCCAAATAATTATTATATAGCATTTATTTACGTGGCTTTAAATGTATTCAAGAGAACCTCATAAAAAGAGCCACAAGTTCCTTTCGAGGTTAAAAATCTTAAAATCTGTTTTATACGTCTTAATATAAATCACATGCCATGTTTTCTTGTGTTCAGATTTTTAAAGAAAAGGTTTTAGAATTATTATTATTATTATTTATTATTTTATTTATTTAATTTTTTAAGTGAGACACTGTTTGTTTTTAAATAAGTACGTGTCAAAGAAATTTCCTCTTTCGATATATATATGAATAGGTTTGTATGCGTAGGAGAATTAATAACGTAATATTTGCTGCATTAAACCAACTAAACATCATAATAGTATGTAGGCTTAATATCATTGAATTAATAAATAAGAAGAATGTATATAGGTAATGGGTGGCCCAACTCCTAAGATTTGCCTGGCTCAATTTGTGTGAAAAAGTAAAACCCAAAAGAGGAATGATTTTAAGGGTTTTTGTTAGGATAGAACTAGGATTAAACATTTTATTTGTCATATGTCATTAGCATAAAAAAGTAACTAATAATTATATTAGATGTTAAAGATATCCTTAATATTCTTTTCAAATTATAAAAACATATTTTTACCAAAGAATGCAATTTTTTGAAATATAGATAAATATAATTTTTTTTAATACAGAGATTATTTTTTAAATGACGTTTAAAAAACAAATTAAAAAAATTAGAATGTTTAAAAAGCATTTTTAAGCAGCTTATTTTAAGATGAAAGTTAAAAAATTTATTGTTATTACTTTATTACTCAAGGTAGTTGATTATACGTAATTCGAATCATAACTTATCTAAAACTTTACAACTGCGTTTTGTATTTTAATATATAACTTTGATTATTAGTTATTGTTGTTTTGAAATAAAAATTTAAAATTTTGTATTTGTAGTTGTTCTTTTTGATTTGAGCTAAGTTTAATTTTACTTCTTGATATTTGTTAAAAATAACTATTTTCCTCCAAAATATTAAAAACCAGCAATTTAACTCCAAAAGTTTCATTTTGTGTTAATTTTATCCAAAATAATAAAACTTTTGAAGTGAAATTAAAACAACATATGAAACTTTTGTAGTTAAGTTTTTGTTTTTAATATTTTGGAGTAAAATGATTACTTTAGTTAAATCTTAGAGAGTAAAACTGAAATTAAATATTTTGATTTATATAGAAGACCCCAACTTGAAAGATATGCGATTGATTTTCTTAGAAACATAAATGTATAAAAATAACCTAGTTAAAATATAAATACACTAATCATTCAATAACTAATTTTAATAAAACTGGTAAATATATGTAATATATATGTTTTAAATAGAAAAAATATATAACTAATTTTTTAACTTGGATAAATATGTAATTAGTGTGTTTAAAAAGATAAAATATGTAAATGCTGCTTTAATAAAAATATATCACCATCAAACATTTGGTTAAGTGGTAGCCTCATGACTTCTCCATGAGAAGGTTGTGAGTTCGAGTCCTATTAGCAGTAAAAATGCTGTTGGTGGGCTGGGTTTTACCGCAGTGAACCTTCGGATGACGAGTTTTCCGTGAAATTGATAGTTGGTGGGTTTAGGCTACCCAGCGCTGTCTATGCTCGCAGGCGTATGGGGTGCCTTTCCCCCATTGTGATAACCCGGGGAGCCGAGCTTTAATTAGTTGACCGTTCAAAAAAATAAATAAAATAAAATAAAAATATAGCCAACGAAGAAAATATATTTTTGGAGCTAATAAAATCCTCCTTGTCCGGTAGGTAAGTGCGCCACTTGACCCGACATCTTTAAATCTTTAATCATAGGCAACAAACATAACATCAATCACATTATGTGTTACTTCGATGCCACTAAAATTTAACCACCTTTATTTCGATCACATATGTTACTTCAGTCTCTTATTAAGAATAATCTACACACTTATATAATTATATGAGTTTTCTTTTAACAATTCGCAGGATATAATTATTGGAGTATAACTATATGTGTAACAATCAAACAATCTTGTTTGAGCATACAACTAAACGATATTAATTATGTAATATTCAGTTTTCAGAGTATAATTTACTTGTATCCCAATAGTAGCATCTCTCTTTGTAAGATTGAGTCTCAATTCTTATAGTGAATAGTAAGTTAGTAATGTAGAATTATGACTATGGTTAAATAAGGGTGTTGCTTTTTGTTACAAAAAGAACTTACGTTTACACATGTGAAATAATCTTAACAATTCCTCTTGCCTGCACTCTTATGACTTATATATGGGTAGATTTAAGAAGCGCTCGGTCGAGTTTCTTTGAGTTGTTAACATGTTAAGCTTTTATTTATTTTAAAAAATTTAAAAATAAATTTACTTAATAGTAATGAAGTTTCGAAATATTTTACTAAAGTGAAGTATTTGTCCGTCTAATAACAATGCCTAAGCCATTGCAATCCCAATCATTTTCGAATTGATCACATCTTCAACCCCCTCAAGATCCTTAGCTACACGTCATTGTGACTCCACGCGCCACAAACTTCCAGCGAAATGCCAGAACTTTGATGGAGGAAGGCGAAATATTGGACTTTTTTATAAATTAGTATTCATCTTTTTTTTAAGTTTTAACTTCCTATGGTCAGGTCCTAAGTCATCTACGTGGTCAGTTAGTTCGCAATCTGAGTTAGAATGTTTCGACCAAAATACATGTTTATTTAAGTTGAAAAGTAAAACTAGGAGAAGTACTATTTATTTTGGGAAATTTCTAGCAAATAAAAGGTGCCAAAAGTAGCATGTATGCCGTTTGCCTCGACATCCATGATTTGACTATTTTGTTTTAGAAAGAAAACAATCCAAAGACGTGAAACGATAGTTGCCAAACTCAATGCATGTGACTATGTCATCATGTGTAACAGTGTATAGGGGAGAAGTGTCTCTAAAAATCTTTTTGTATATACATTAGTTCTTTTAATCTTTTATATAATATAATATAATTATATATTTATATAACATTATTATATGTTTTATTAAGTAAGGTAATTAGTGTATATGTCTCTTTTGGTTATTATTAATTTTCATTAAAACTTAAATTTAACAATTAAAACTATATTTTAGTTTAGTAAAATTGTATCCGTTATCATTACCTTGTATTTCATGTTAACTGATAAAAACATTTCACTTATTAGTAATCAAGATTACATATCATTTGATCTACTTAATTTTTCAAAAATTAAGCATTTCTAAAAGTACTACATATGATTTAAACACCTAGTGAAAGTTAAGTATTATATATAACAGAAAAAAAAAACTTTGAGTAATTTTAATGAGACACTTGGTTATTCTTGTGCGAATTTTTCTTTTTTGATTGTATGTTTTTCAATGAAGTATTTTGGTTGTAATTTAAATTTTTAATCAGATATCAAAAAGAAAAATTACGAACAAGTATGTTATTAAGTTTAAAAATCATACAAGAAAAATGTGTATGAAATCATACCAAAGACATCTCATATATAGACAACAACCTATTACATACTATTAAAAAACCAAATGGATGAATAGTAAATTGTTACATCCTGGCCGTCCACTTCAAGATCTCTGGTCATCATAAGACAACTCCCTATGTCTGCCATGTTTGTATGCTTATTACACGCGTGTACAACTGTTTTTGCTATGTGTAGTTGGGGTTGCAAGATACTGACGACGATGGTTTTAAGCTTCCGGTTCCGTCCGTTTTTAGAGAGAGAGAGGTCATTTTCCGGTCTGTGGTCGTCGGCGCCGACAGGCTTCGTGTTGGCCGGCGGTTGCTTTCCGAGAACAAATCTAAACCCGGTTTTGTGCTCTCCCCCCTTTTGGATGTTGTTTTGACTTTTGAGTGTGTTCTTGGTTGTTTGTTGCCGGTTTGTTGTAGCCGCTACCGCTGTCGGCGACCTTTGTGTTGCCCGACGGCGTGCATGGTGGTGTGGTGCTGGTTTGTAGCCCACGGAGCTGGCGGGTTTCGCGTTGGCCGGTGTTGCTTTCTGATCGTAGATCTAAAGCCTGTTTTGAGTAACGTTTTGATTGTGTTCTTTGTCGTTGGGTGCCGGTTTGTCGACGCCGCGGTGACCGTTTCCGCCGGCCTTTAGGTTGACCGGTGGGGTGGTGCTGGTTTGTAGCCGATGAGCTTCGTGTTGGTATGTGCTTGCTTTTCAGCTACAGATCTAAACTTCACCCCTTTTTTAATAAGGTTTTCAGTGTGTTATTTGTTGTTAGGTGCCAGTTTGTCATTGCCGCTGTCGGCTACCTTTGTCGTTAACCAGAGGCGCTGTCCTGTCTTCGAGTGCGCCGGCGATCGCTTTTGGATATGACTCAATGAATCTGTTTCGGTAAGGTTCTCATTGTGTTGGTTAGTTTGGGATGTGTTATTCATATTACAGTAGAAGCATTTTTTGAAAAAAAAGATGAGATTTTTGCCTTCATGGTGTTTGTTTGTTGATATAAATTGGGACATTTTGAAACAAGGAATCGAACAGGGAGAGTAGAAATGTGAAAAGATGACACTCCTCACCCATCAACACCCATTTGCTCAAACAGATGGGTTTCATCGTTCTAATGCTGTTATGTTTTGTTTAGCTATTCAACCGTTTAGTTAATATCTTTGGCAAGTTAAAAACTACAAATCATGTTGTGTTGTTGCATAATATAAGACATACTCCTTTTAATTTTCAAACAAAATGAATGGTGATTTGCAAGGTTTCATGCGATTGGTAACAATGGTATTGTCTTCGATGGTGATAGGCGATGGCGAGTAAAGTGTACATGAAGTGTTCATTGGTTTGGCGAGGTAAACGTTTGTTTGCAGCCACGATGAGCCATCGTTTCTAGGCCTTCGAAAATATAGTTTTATATTATTTGAAGATTCATGTCATTGATAATGAACGAGTGTTCATCAAAGACATGTTGAGACTTCATATTACGCTGCTTTCAGTTTGCAAATGAAATGAATAGTGATTTTTTGGGTTTGTTGCTCTTTGTATAACATTCTGGTTTTGTTAATATTACGTGTAGTTACCATGCGACCATGATGATATGGAAACAAGTGTTCGTTGTTTGGCTTGACATTGTTTCTACTTTGCAATCACAATGAGGTACCTATATATTTTGAGCCTCATGTAGTTGTCGAACCAATTTCTTTGTACCGACTGTTTATTGTTACACATTTTACACTCGCGCAACGCGCGTGTTCGAATACACCTAGTTATAATAATTCAACTCAAATATCATAATTTTTCATGAAAAAGTATGTTCATTAACAGTTATTTTGTTAATACACTAGTAACTTATGTCATAAACTCTTAAGTTATTATTCATGACTGACATGTTAAAAGTAACTTAGGGGCTGTTTGTTTTTTCCAAAAAGGTCTTCCAGACCACTTTTGTCTGCGCCGCGCAGACCGCGGGCAGACGTTGGGTTGCGCAGATTGTTTGTTTTTCGGAAGAGGTTTCATTAAAAAAGGTCTGCAGGACCTCTTTTTGAAGCAGACTTGGAATATAGTCTTCTTGCCTCTTCTAACCTCTTCCAACAAAACCCCACCCCATTCGCCCACCTTGCGCCACCGTCGCCCACCTTGCGCCACCGTCGCCCCACCGTCGCCACCGTCTGCACCACCTTCGCCCCACCTTGCGCCATCGTCTTTGCCGCCGTCGCCCCACCTTGCGCCACCGTCGCCTGCCTTGCGCCATCGTCTTCGCCACCGTCGCCCCACCTTGCGCCACCGTCGCCCGCCTTGCGCCACCGTCGCCCGCCTTGCGCCATCGTCTTCGCCACCGTCGCCCCCCCTTGCGCCACCGTCGACCCACCTTGCGCCACCGTCGACCACCTTGCGCTAATTTGTGATTTAGGTTAGGGTTTTGTTTGCAGATGATAAAAAAACAAACACTCTTTTTGTTGCAGACTGCAGACATTTGGTCCACCTCTTCTGCTGCAGATGTCTGCAGATATGGTCCGCAGACTGCAGACATTTTACCTTTTCAAAAACAAACACCACCTTAGTTACTATTGATTATTTGAGTTGTTTTTTTACCAAATGGATGTCATTGTAAAAATTATTTACCAAAATGATGTAATTTCAAAATTATTTATCAAGATGGATGTAATTTTTTTTATTTACTACTTTTTTAATTGCATCATCCTTGCACAGCAGATCGTATGAC
Source organism: Flaveria robusta (assembly GCA_025506415.1). Classification (NCBI taxonomy): domain Eukaryota; kingdom Viridiplantae; phylum Streptophyta; class Magnoliopsida; order Asterales; family Asteraceae; genus Flaveria; species Flaveria robusta. The sequence goes on along the minus strand of CM046459.1, from coordinate 14,605,641 downwards.
AGTTCGTTTTGCCAAAATCCCTCCCATCGTCCCTTGTCTCCGTATCATCCTCGTAGTTCAATTGGCCTTATTTTCAACTTGATTCCAACGATTTCCATCCATTAGGTTTGCGATCATTAGTTTTGCGATTATGATATGGTTTTATCAAGCAATATCTCATTAGCTTTTGCGATTTCTATTTAGACGATCAAATAGGCTGATTGCTTTGTGATTTGGATGCTCAAATAAAGGTCAAACTCGTTTGATTTTGGTGACCTGTAAGCCCCACGATTTTACTATCCTTTTCATTTTTCGCGATTTCCGGCAAAATCTAAGTAGTTGTTAATTGATTTGCAATTTTGATCAGTTTGCCATTTGAGTTATTTGATCTGTATATATTTTCGTGGAACCTCATATTCAGGTTTGATTCACAACCTTAGTTTAGGATTTTACTTCAAGTGAGTTTCACAGCCACATATTCAAGTTTGTTAGTTTATGCAATTTCATCATTAATATACAAAACATGATTATTTGCTGAACATATGGAGTACTTACCTTTAAATTCTAATCTTTAATAAACTCCTTCTATCAAGTCTTAAATCATCTGATGGATTCCAACTATTGAGTTATTAAACTAGTTTTATTATAATTAGCATTATTTGTTTCTAATCTCGCATTATGTTCAGGGCGAATCGGGTATGCAATACAATACATGATTCAAAATGACAATTAACACAATATCTTAAATTGCTATCGTGAACAATGATGAAGTAGATGAAGTAGATGAAGAAGATTGAGTTGAAAGTGATATGGCTGATGAATCAAAATTTGGCATTAGGGATGAAACACAAGCTTGATTTCTCAAGAAAGTGATTACTTTTCTAGTATTGTTATGTAATTTTCCAGCACTTTTTTTACATTTATTGCTGAATTTTTACAAGATTTTGTTGAATTTTGATCTCGTGGTAACAAAAGTAAAAGTCGACTCTATAGATGTTGAATTTTGCATTTTATAATCTTATTACTGAGTAAAAAAATAAAAAAAAATTTTGATTAGCTAAAAATAAAAACAATAAAAAAATACCCATTTTGGTAAATAGTTTTGAAACTACACCTTTTTGTTAAACAACTTTTACAACTACACCCATTTGGTAAAATGCCATTATCGTTAAGCATTTGCTGCTAATCTCACTTACCACTAATAAATCAGGTTGCTGTTAATCTTAAATACCACTTATGATTATTAACAACTTACTACTGATATTAATTTTACTATAGATTATTGTCATGCAATCTTATATCGACCATACAAATCCAAACAACTTATTAATAGAGATTATGTTGCCCAGTAGCAGAAATCAAAATAACCTGTCCTAACGTGTATTGTTTTTTTATTGTAATTTCTCGTTAGTTTTATGCAACTCCAAACAATCTAAAAGTTTTACGAGACTAAATTTACCGACAATTTAACGGGTAAATTAAATACCATATCAAATATCATATCAAACATGGAATTTAATAAAGTAATGTTCATGATAAATTATTTAAATCGTCGATGTATTAACAAAAGTTTGAAAACGTGAATAGTTTTGTAATAAATTTATGGATGGATTCACAATTGAAAATGATGATAGAAAAAAAAAACCGTAGGTAATACCAACATTTTTAGAAGCATGATCTTATAAAAGGTACACTTAGAGTATTTACAGTAGTTTTTTTATATTTTTATGAGTGTGTTATGTATATTATATAAAATGGTGATAAGTGAATGAGAGATAAAACGTTACTGTTTATCTGTATATTTATGATTACACTGTTCACATGTATAAATTTATTAATATTTTCTGAAAGTGGTTGTGAGTGGAGAAGAAAAAAAAACCGTAATAATAAAAGTATAAAAATATTATATAATTGAGAAAGAAAGATAAAAAAGAATAATTTTTAATGTAATAATAAAATGATAATGAGAAACCTGATATGAATGCTTTTAGAAAACCTATTTTTCTATGATAAAAATCATTCACAATAACATGTTTTTCAATCATACATTAACAATTTTTATCTTTATCTAGTATCTTGCTCTCCTAAAACGTACCCTCTTTAATAATCAACATGGTATCATAATGGTAAATTCAGGTCTCTATAGTTAAGGTCTCAACTTTAAATTAAGCTTTCAGTTCGAACCCAATTTTAAATAGTTTTCTACCTTTAACCTTTTTGAACATCACTAAATTGCGGTTGATTAATAGGGTATTGGTATGGTCCTTTAAATTTTGTAGTAACTAATTTCTTATGTTAAAATATACATATCTGTTTTCATCATATATATCTTTCTTCTTTCTAAAAACCTGATCTAGATATATTTTATGAACCTTTAAACTAGATACATCATTTTGTTACATACAACCATTAGACCCTTTGACCTAGATGCACTGGCCAATTGCAAAGGTTTCACCATAATATGCGGTGGTGGTGATATGGATAGGAAAAGGGCGAGTCAATATCGTCAACTTCACTATGGCACCGTAAAAGATCAAACAGTATAGTGGATTTTTGCTAGACAACGGTGAACACATATAAAGGGATAATATGCATGTAACATGTGCGACGGTTTCGGCTGAAGTGATGGCCGTATGGTGTAGTAATAAAACCATCAAGATGTGATGGAGTGCTATGGGTGCGACTTACGACAAACTCTTACACATAGTTTAATAATAATAAAAATTGATACAAGTTACCAATTAAATGATTAATTAAGCAAAATAAATAGTTGCTTGAATAAGACTAGTTTCGATTCGGCTATAATTTTAAAAATCACTCTCTCAATGTTAAGATTCTCAAAGGTAATATTTTCTTGTGGAGGGTTTAATTTCAATGTTTAAATAAATTATAAATATCTGACTAATGTGCCTTGGAATCGTAAACTTTTTAATATATGTACTTTGTATTTAAAAATAATTATAGACCTTTAGTATGTGGCATGGCAATGGGACCAATCGTTGTCTTCATATCAGACTTTATCACTATAGAGACAACACTCAAATCAAACAAGAATAGATTTCTAATGTTTTATGCTTGTTAACATTGCACTGAGATATTCTCTCATCTTAATAATTTAACGAGTGATATCTATACTAATAAATGATTACATGTGGTGACATATGTTATCACCAGATCTCACCTCACAAAAACTTTCTCGCCTAAATTTTCTTTAACAAATTTTTCACAAATCATACTATATTTCTTACTTGAAGTTTTTTATTTTAGTTTAATTTTTTTTGAACGACAAGTGTGAAATTTTTATTTTTTTAACTACATCAATCACAACAACTATTTCTAGGAATTTTGAATTTATGATATCAATCATCTTAAAATTTATTTAACCCTTTAAACCTTATGATCATAAATCCTTATTTTATATAATCGATTTAAAATAAAAACGATAGAGTTTAAATATTTTTATTTACATATTTGAATTATATATATGTATAACTTTTAACCCGTGTGATACACGGACTAATAACCTAGTTAACAATATAATGTAACATTTGTAACACACATATTTCATTAACCCTTTATGTTATAATATTCAATTTCTAAGAAACAAACACTAATATTATCCTATATATTAAATGCCAACATTAGCTACATTATTTTACAAGAGTTGAAGCATTGTGTATAACTCTTTATTGCCATAAGCTAGAGTGACACGTGGGTGACTCCGTTGCTTCTTTTCTTACCCACCAAAGCCTCTGACTTCTCTATCGAAACCCTAATCTTGTTCCCTTTAAATATCAACAAGATAGTGAAGTCCTTAATAAACTAATTTAAAAACAAAACGAAGTTAATTATTAGAACTTTAAACGCATTCCAAAAGTATTGGTGAAAGTTGAAACCAAAACATTGTTTACTAGATTAATAAGGTTACATACATACAAGTCATGAGCTCGTACGTAGTTAATTTATTTGGTTCGTTCATGATGTCACTCTATTCATTCTTCATGTCTTAGATATTTATTTGAAAACTACTGTGTGGGTCTTGAAGACCAAATCTCAAACCCATTTTTTCATATATTTGAAAATTTCTAGAAAGTAGGATTCGCACATATGTACCTTTGAGTCGCATACCTACGAGTTTTGCTTCACTAATTAATCACATGACTATCTAAATTCATATACATGACCAAGTGTTTACCATGTTTTGTTTAAAAGAATGTCGTTACATGTTTTGAGACAAAATATCAATTCTATGAAATTATACATCATCTTAGTTTGTTTTGATTTTGTAAGTTTGGGGATTGATTATAATAAAAGGATGCATCATCACAATCTGTATGTTCGTATATATAAAATAACACACTAGTCTAGTCAAGTTTAGGTGTGTTAGGTTATGGCATCATAGCTAGGGTATCAAAATTCAACCACTTTTTTTTAGAAAACTTAAAATGTAACACATTAAACCTGTGAGGCATCATCATCATCATTTTTTATACGATCTCCCTCTGTATAGTGTAGATGCCTCAATATATAAGATCTTTTCATCGATCTCACACGTTTTCCAGATGTTACTACTTTAATGGTGTTGTTTAATGTGTTCGTAGATTACTATCTGACATTATGAAAATTGTTATTGAAAATCTTCATTTTTAGGGAAATATTAGATCATCTCTACTTGTAAGACATTTAACACCTCCTCCTCCATGTTCACAAACACCTCCTACGTCTCCATCTAGAGTTGACATTAGAAAAAACACGACCTTAATCCGACTATCAACACTTCCAAGTGGCTCACAAGTGGCGGAGCTTGAACTCTTTCGTATGGAGGGCGGGGGCAAAATTAATTTTTTTAGGGGGAGCGAACTCGATATTTATATAAAAATTTACATTACCGCATCAAAAATTTACACTATCGGATTAAAATCACTACCGACGAAAAAAAGAGGGGGGGGGGGGCGGCCCTAACTATCCTCCGTCAATGTGGCTCACTAGGTTCATAAAGCAAAAGCAACGATCATTCACCTATGTGGCTACACCTACAGAAGCACATAATTGTATCACACATGCGAAGTCATTTTTTGAAGTTTTAGGGATCTGTGATGAGCTTAAAGAAAATTGACTACATATAAATCAGAGGAAAATGCATAAATTTAGCAGGGGTTCATCAAACACGCATGACGGGATATTCATCGGTACCTACACCTCCTCGGAATGACTTTAAAATTTGTTTTTTTAATAATATTTTTCATCTATCGATCTATAGATGTGAACAAACTAGGGAGATAACATTTACAAAGCAAAGGGCGGATGTACTAGCACCTAAGTTTATGACACGATTCACAAGCTAGGACTAACTAGTTTTCTAGGACCTTACGTTAAAATTCTACCTTTTTTTTTTTGAACTGCCAATAGTATTAAAACTAACAAGAAGCTAGAGAATATAGCATAAAGGAAAATTAAAAGGAAAACAAACACCATGAAAATCTAGCTACACAAGCTAACAAAATTGAGCGGTATGTGAACGAATCAAATGCTTGATTGTAAATGCAATTCACAATCTAATAATAACAAGCAAAAGTACAAAGTTTAAATATAAAGCCAACCACAATTTAACCACAACCACCGAATCTTTTAAAGTTACCTTTTAAAGAGTCTTCCTACACTTCTTCTACATAATACTCTTTCTACGGTAACCGAATTACAAATGTACAAACAGTTCAATGAATATCACCTACTTATGTGGTAGCCGCTTAGAAAAAACAAATAAGACAAACAAATAAATAAATAATAAAAAAGTGGCAGCCGCTAGGTGCAGACAAAAACAAAACATATTGGACCTTCTTTAATCTTTATCAAGCAGGAATCTTATTACTATGAGTTTTAGATCAACTGGTTTAAGAGAAAGTATCCTATGACTTTTCAAAGTGGAGGTTATGGGTTGGAGTCTCACTAGGTGCAATATGCTTCAAGTGGGCTAAGGGTTTTACCACAGTGGGCCTTTAGGTGGTGGGTTTCCCTTGAAATGGTGGGCGAGCCGGGTCACCAGCGCTGTCTGTGTTCGCGGGCTTGGGTGGCCTTTCGCCAATGGGTTTACCCGGATGACCGGGTTTAAAAATTATTCGTTGGACGTTAAAAAAAAAATAATCTTATTACTATTTAAAGAATCTCGTGTAGGGCCCACAATGCATGAGGATCTGACTAGGAACACACAATTTCACGAAGAAAACCTCCCTCTACCAAACAGGCACGTGACTCTTCCCACGTGTTTGGAACTACCCACCAATCAAAAAGTATACTCTATACTTCATTATATAAATAATCTGATCAATTACGTACTTTAAAACAAAAAGATTAACCCTTGAAAGCATAATTGTGACATATTTTAAAAAATAAGGTAAGTGTAAAGTAGAGAGTATTTGTTTATTGTTGTGTTTTAAAGTTTCTTCCAAAAAAAAACTTAAAAGAAGTTGAAGGAAGTAAAAACCAATAAACGATATTTGTGTTCTAGAACTTTTTAGTGATAGAAGTACTGAATGAAGTGGGTGGAAGAAATTAGAAGGAAATTTTGTTAATAATTATTATTCATAGCTTTCCTTACAAATCAAAAGAAAATGAAAGGAAATATTTTACTAATATTTCCTTTTACCATTTATCTTTCTAACAATACAATCTGGTTTAGTTAAGAGATTAAAATGATATAAGGGTAAAGATTTTAACTTCTCTTATTTCATCCCAACTCAATACATGCTTTTTTGAAAAATTCCCAAAATATTCATTTTCTTATAAGTTTTCCTCAAAATATCACGTCCAAAAATTATTGTTCAAAATGTCTCTTTCATACAAGGCGTCGGCGTCTGACAAATAGAAACGGATATCTGCATAGCAGAACTAGTAAAAAAAATGTACACGTTTTAAGCGGACGCCTCTCTGAGGGAATAGGCGCCCACCCGCCCACCTGCAGAGAACAGGGGCTTGCCCGCAGAGAACAGACGCTCGTCTGCTTAGGCACACGTATCTATTTATGACTGGTTCGTTGTACAGGTATCCGTGAAAAAGCCGACGCCTTGTTTGAAGATGACATTGTAAGAAATAAAGTTTGGGAGAATAATTTAAGGAAAAAGTTAGAGGGAAACAATAATTTAGGGAATTTTTCTTTTTTCTTTTCCGTTTCTTCTCCTTTAAACTTTAAAACATAGAATATAATTATTTTTTTTCCTTTCTTCTCTTTCTTTTCTTTTCTAAATTTTATTTCTCTTATTCTTTTGTACTATATTAAATTTGGGAGCGCTTAATAATATAAAAAATAAACAAATTCAATGGAATCTAATATGCTTGGAATCCGTCTCCACCCTATAAAGACCACTCTTCAGCCACCTTCATCGGCACCCTCTAACCTTATTCCATACAACACAAACCTAACCGGCTAACCACACCCAGGGTTCATTCATCACCACAATGGTTGGGTGGGCTATAGCGGTTCACGGCGGTGCCGGTGTCGACCCGAACCTCCCAACCGAACGTCAAGAACAAGCCAAACAACTCCTCACCCGTTGCCTCAACCTCGGTATATCAGCTCTCCGATCCTCCGCATCCGCCATCGATGTCGTTGAACTCGTGGTATATACGATCGAATCTCTCATACTCAGTAATAATGTTTCGATATCGATTCGAATTCAAATTAACGATTGATATTAACAATGGTGATTGGTGTAGGTTCGGGAGCTGGAAACCGACCCGATATTCAATTCAGGGCGTGGGTCAGCGTTGACCGAGAATGGAACAGTGGAGATGGAAGCGAGTATCATGGATGGCCGCGGGAGGAGATGCGGGGCGGTGTCGGGACTCACTACGGTGAAGAATCCCGTGTCGCTCGCTCGTCTTGTGATGGACAAATCGCCTCACTCGTATCTCGCCTTTTCGGGCGCCGAAGATTTCGCCAAACAAATGGTACTTATGTCTCATTTAATTGTATCGTAACAAGTAGTAGTAAGCGTTTTAGTCCCTCAGACTCTCACTAACGATTTATATTCAGTTTTTATTGGTTTCTGTATTTTATATTATTAAAAGTCACATGTCTAGCGTAAACTTTGTTTTACTGTTGCTGTTATTGTTATTATTACTTGTCGTTGGATATTATTTAAACATGGTGTAATTTGTGCTAAATGAAGGGTGTGGAAAGAGAAGAAAATGATTATTTCATCACTGAAGACAACGTGGGGATGCTCAAAGTAGCTAAGCAAGCCAACTCCATTGTGGTATAACCACTAGCAATAATAATTATATACTTGAATAAATATGTTATGTATAATCTATGCATATTATTTAATAATGAGAGTAATATTTTGGTGTGTAAAAACAGTTTGATTATAGAATCCCAACCTCGGGATACGAGTCATGCGGGGTCGGGGTGGAGAGCCCGATCCACATGAACGGGCTTCCGATCAGCATGTACGCGCCCGAGACCGTGGGGTGTGTGGCTGTCGATAGCGAAGGGCGTTGCGCGGCTGCAACATCTACAGGAGGGCTAATGAACAAGCGAACCGGCCGGATCGGCGACTCTCCACTAATCGGGGCCGGGACATACGCGTGTGATGTTTGTGGCGTCTCGTGCACCGGTGAAGGTGAGGCTATAATCCGCGGAACCCTTGCGCGCGAAGTGGCGGCGGTGATGGAGTACAAAGGGTTAGGGTTACAGGAGGCGGTGGATTTCGTGATCAAAGAGAGGCTCGACGAAGGGTTAGCCGGGCTCATAGCGGTGTCGAAAACGGGTGAGGTGGCTTATGGGTTAAATTGTGTGGGTATGTTTAGAGGGTGTGCTGCTGAAAACGGGTTCATGGAGGTTGGTATTTGGGAATGAAAGATCATCAAATCACACCCACTTAACCTATGTATTGTCTTAATTTCAATAAGTTGAAGGCTCTCTGGCTTTGGTGTTTGTATCTCTAATTGTTGTTTATGTAATGAATCTATGTTGGATCTTTTCTTATTATAATATTTGTGTTCGCTTAGTTAATTAACGAGATCAGATGAGAATCAAACTATAAATGGGCGTCATCGAGTATATTCACTTGATCTAATGGTTCACATTACTTTTTTTTAGCCGGTTGATATCATAATTAAGTCAAAAGTTGTACAAGGTTAGAAGTTAACAAACAATAGGAAAAGTTTCATAACAAATATATAATTATTATGCTTTTTATTTAAAAGTAATCACAGCAAATAGAAAAAGAGGACTACAGGAGATGAGAGTAGATTTTTAATCCCTTGTCGCTAAGTGGAATAAACTTTAAGTGGGTGGCTATTATAAAGTGACGTGATAGTAGGATTAACTTTAAGCGTGATCATAAAGGAGGTTAATTAACCAGAACGTTTTGAAAACGTACAAAATTTGATTTTATGGTCTTCAGCGAATTAAAAAGTTAAAATTTTTATCTAAAATTATATTATAAACTCTTATATTTTATCTTTTATTCGGGCAACACTAGAATAAAAAAACTAAAATATTTATTATTTGTAGAGTTAATTTTTTATGATTATTTTTAAATTAAAGCTCAAATAGTCAAATGTATGACCCCAATCCATTTATATAAATTTAATTTCTGCAAACACTTACGGCCCTACATAAATCAAGGGCCCACTTTAGGTTTGAGCCACCGATGGAATAATAAAAAAATTGTTTTCATTGTTTAATACTTCTCTTTGATGATTAAAAAAGTTTACCCAGTTAAATAACACAAAAAACAACATCTTTGCATTTTGTTGGTTTAACTGGAAAAATGAGAAATTAATATACAGAGAGGGGCTGAATGTGCCCCTAGATATGCTTCTCTGGAAATATTATAGAAGGTATTAATTTGGTATTCTAATTAAAAATAGAATAATTTAATTTTCTTTTCCTTAACAGAAAAACATAGATTTTTTTAGAATAAAGTCATCACAACATATATTCTACAGGACTAGATCTCATAATTTTGTGTTAGAAGGCTTGCTTTATCACAACTCAATTATAAAAGTAGTTGGATTATTCCTTAGATATGTGAAAAGAACCATATATAATCAAATCATTGATTAGGGTACTAATATTTTCAGCTTTTGTGAATATGATTGAAATAACTTGATGTAAAAATAAGTATCGTTGACGGCCACAATGCATTAGCAATGATCCACAAAATCCAACAAACCTTTGAAAAAAAAAAACAAATGTAAACGTAATCATTGGTAATTACCGACAGATTGCAACCAGTTTTTTTTTTGTTTTTTTTATTTTTTATAGTAATTTCAAACATACGGACAGTAATTTTGAAAGGTGCAATATAAAACATGTAATTAGACTACCTTGCTTACAGAAATAGATCACATCCTTCTATGAGTAAACTTTCAATATAACACGTTCTCATACTTGGAATTCAATTGATCTCCTTTCATTTCTGTTGAGTAGCTTAGTGAAGAAAAAGGGTGGTTTAGTGAGTTTGATTGATCACTGTTATTAATTATTTTTATATATATTTAACATACAATTATTTTTAAACAAGTAATATTAGTTTTTGAACAATTCCTTACCCATTTGATTGATATGTCAATCTAAACGCATTCAAACCGGTTAATTTTTTTTAATATAGCTCTATTTTGATTAAATTTTATATCGACATGTTAAGTAAAATAAAAATTAAAAAGATTAAGTATTTAAATCTTTTTAAAAACCAACCGAGCACAAATTTTCAAGAAAAAACCCTAAAATATATAATGAAATAAAAAATTAAAAATAAAAGATGATAATGTGTCCTTGTTTAACGAATGTTAACCCATGTTTATTGCGATAACGCATTAACCAAACTAGTGGTCCACAACAGGCCACGTAATCACTGTAAGTTGAAGTTACAGTGGTAAACTAGCGGTCCACAATTAACGTTAAAAATTTTTTTAAAAAATTATAGCAAGACTATACTTGAATTAAAGATATTAAAATGATCTATTTAATGGTGTAATTTGTATTAAAAAATAACATCATACAAAAAAGTTAAGACGGTTTTAGAAAAAGGGTGAAACTTTTTAAAACATGGAGGGAAAATTGTTACATCAGTGGTGTAACACGATATAAAGTTAGTTGTATTACATAATCATGGTGTAAGTACTTGTTACATCAGTGTTAACGGGTTATCGCAATAAAGGTGGGTTAACAACTGTTACTTATCCTGTTTGATTGACCATTATTAATTTCTTGGATTCTCTTTCTTGTCCTCACAAGCGTTGTGGCATTGGTTCCCCTTATGCTTACACTCTATAACACAAAAACTTAAACATTTTTAAAACAACGAATTACCCGTCAATCTCCTCTATTTTATAAAATAAATCAACTACTAATGTACTCATGATAGAATATATGAATGACTATTAATCTCTTATCACTATATTACAAATCCAACTTGGCAAGGTATAGTAATTTTTTTTACCGGATAAATTTTTTTTTTTGAACGACAAATCTATTCTACTCCTACACTACATCAAATTACACCATTGTTTGGGATTGAACCCAAAACCTCCACTTTAAAAGGCAAAAATTCTACTAAATGAGCTAGGCTCAAAGTATAATAAATGATTTAAATAGTTATGATGTTCAAAAAGCAGATCAGTCAATTTTCCAATTTCTAGGATTCTATTATATATTTCGAACATATTGGGATACGTGAGATTAAACTACCCTACAAAACAAAATACAGCTAACTTATACAAAAGCCTCAAAATTTCCAATACCTCAACCCCAAACAATAATGCTAGCCTTCTTGTTTCTACTTTTGCATCTAGCCGGTGCTCATGCTTTGACATCCAAAGGTAAAACTATAATCATTCTGGCCGGACAAAGCAACATGTCCGGCCGAGGCGGCGTCCACAAGAATAAGTGGGACGGGGTCGTCCCACTTCAATCCCAACCTAACCCCTCAATCCTCCGTCTGACTGTCAACCTCACTTGGGTTGAGGCTCGGGACCCACTCCACAAGGACATTGATGTCCATGCAACATGCGGGCTAGGGCCTGGTATGGCATTTGCTAACCGCATGTTGCAGAGGGATCCGAGCCTCGACCCATTGGGACTGGTCCCATGTGCAGTTGGCGGTCCGATGGGGACCAAGATTGGTGAGTGGCAAAGAGGGAGGTTCCTCTACAAGCAGCTCTTGAGGAGGGCTAGGGCGGCTCGACGAGGCTCGACGAGCTGGTGGTTTGATCCGAGGGGTGTTGTGGTTTCAAGGGGAGAGCGATACGGTGAGTGAAGTGGATGCGAGAATGTACAAGAGAAGGCTGATGAATTTGTTCAACAATCTTCGTGTTGATCTTGGATCTCCTTTGCTTCCGATTGTGCATGTAAGGCTTTTTAATCTACTGTTATCGTGTTTCTTAACATATTATTGGTTTTATGATGGGGACCTTAACAATACAACAAATATGTTACTTTCATTCTTTTTTAATAAATATATGGTATCCGATGCTTGATAATAGATAGTGATATATTATACTTTCTACAAACATATTATCCTAAGCAATGTGAAAATTTTAAAAATTAAAATAATAAGAAAAAGAAACAAGTGACATGTGTGGTGTTAAAGGGTCAAAAGTTTGATTCTTAAAAGGAGAAATTAGGGGTTATTTTGACTGAATTGTTTACATGCTTATATAGTTATTTGTGATGATTTATAAATGTTTAGTCGTTTATCGTTAAACGAGTAAAACGACGTTGCGAGGAGCTAAGGGTGGGCGGAGTGCCCTTCGGGCACACTAGCCTGGGTCAACTGGGTAGCCATTTCTGGTTAGAAATGGGCTCATGAACATGATGCTGAACACGATTGTGGAGAGTCGTTTAATGACGATATTACTGTTGTCGAGACCATTGAGTTTACAGAAAAACAATAATAATATATTTTTAAACTTAACGCTATATATAACTCAAACTCCCCTAATCTTTTAGCACCAAAAAATATATATAAAATGAACACATTGCAAATTATACAAGATTCATTTAGGGTTGTATATATGTCTAACGGTATTCTGATGTGTTAAATCATATCTAAAAGAAGCAGACAAAAAGAAAACGTTAAATAATTAAGAAAAATGAAATTTAGCCTAATGATATCCTGACGTGTTAAATAGTATCTTCTTTTAAAAATCAGGGTTTAAATCTCACGATGAACTAGCATGTGCTAGTTGACGTTCTAAGGAAAAATAATACTCAGGGGGCGTTTGGTTGGAAGGAATTGAATGGAATGGAATGAAATTGAGAAACTAGTATAATTTTCAAGCAAAATTATGTTTAAGTGGGTAATGAAATGTAAAACCCAAGGGAATGCTTCACCTCAAATTCCCTTGGTTGTGAGATTTCAAATTCCCTCTCTAGGTGGAAGGATTTTGAAATCCCACAACCAAGGGAATTTGAGGTGAAATATTCCCTTGGGTTTACTTTTAATTACTTATTCAAACACAATTTTACTTGAAAATTATACTAGTTTCTTAATTCCATTCCATTCCTTCCAACCAAACGCCCCCTCAGTCTGATCTTATCAGTGATATACTAAATGTATTTTTCATAAATGAAAAAAAATTAAAAAACAAATACACCAGTTTCATGTTTGATATAATTTTTGATGGTTCAGGTGGCTATAACTTCTGGACAAGGACCCTATGTGGAAACCGTGAGAAAAGCACAACTGGGAATCAAGCTTCCGAACACGAGGTGTGTCGACGCCAAGGGCTTACCGTTACTACAAGATAAGCTGCACCTTAGCACCCCGGCTCAGGTCCAGCTAGGTCTGATGTTAGCCGATGCGTTCCTTACTCAAAAACATGTGGCCTCACCAAGCCACAATACATCAAGCCCCTAGTAGTGATTAGCTCCATTTATCTAGCTAAATGCAGTACTTAGTGATATGGTGTGTTGTTTTTCAACTTAATGAACAATAATGAACGTTTAGCCATTAAAAAAATGTTTTTACCCCCTCCACCATGTGTTTGTTGTTGACAGTTGAGGGTCTTATTGTTTCGAGTTTTCCAAATGGACCAAAAAATCGCAAAATATACCGACTCAAACGCTTTCTTTTGCTACTTAGACATAGTGACATCAGAAAGTTTATTAACTCCAAAACCGAACCGTGAGGGATGTCGAGAGATTGCACCATCGAAATATTCCATCACAGACTAAAAGATGATATGTGGATTCTGATGTCTCACTACAATTTGCAAAACCCGTTGAGTTGAAGTTTATAGCTCTCCTTAAGAGTTCATCCTTTGTTGATAACTTGTTTAAGACTACTTTCCAAGCTCAATATTGTTAGTAATTTTAATGTTATCAACATGATTTTATTGTTATGTGGTTAAGATCTGAGAAAATATTACTATTTATGAACTAGTTAAAAGATGTATGGGTGTAGACACATTTATTTTGCTTGGCATATTAGCATATATCAATGAATTGAACCTTAAATATTATATAATTGGGCCTCAATTATAATTTGATATGGGTTTCAAAGGAATCATAATATCATTGGGCTTAATTTAATTATTAATATGGATTTCAAATGGATCCATGTGGGATTTTTTTTTTTTTTTTTTGTTGTTGCTGTAAACGGTTTTGAAGAAAAGTTGAAAGGTTATTTGGGTTCTTATTTAGTCTCAGTTCACAAGGGTTCAAAAGACTTAAATTTGATACTGTTCACAAAGGATTCGTGGGTTTGTTCACTGTTCTCGATAACAAGGGTTGAAAGGTTATTTGGGTTCTTATTTTGTAAGATTACAAGGGTTCTTTTGTGTATAAAATTCAAATTTCAACAAAATATATAACAAAAAATTCCATCTTCTTCGGTGAGCTTTGTAGTTAATCCGTAGCATAAGTGCATAACACTATTACCAATCATGATAATAACATTCTAACGTAAAAAGCGTAAAACCAACACACTGTAGAAATCGTAGATCAATAAACATGATTTTTTGAAGTTGTGTAATTGTACTTTTAGATTGAGATAATTCGGTGATTCAACCCGAATTAATCAATTAGATATTACTTAGAATCAATCTCAGAAACAAGTACGAATATTTGTGTGGATTTGTGACCAAGAGATATGACCTAGAAGAAGATTTGTATTCAAGGGTTTGGGGTCAGAGAAAACTGCATTTGGAAGTTAACTTTTAAATTTAAAGTTAACAAAAATTTGTTACAATTTTGTCATTTGAATTTCACATGTCTAACTTCAGAAATTGAAATTGTAACGATTTTTCATGAAATAATTTGTATTAAAAACAAAAAAAAGTTTAAGGTTTGAACCCAGCAGGGATCTGCCGCTTGGAATTACTTACATTTTTTTTTCTTGTCGAAGTCTCTCAAGAATTTTTTTTACATGTTAAAGTCCTTCAAACGTTAAACTTAAACGAAATTACGAGTTTTATAGAACAACCTGAAAACAGTACACCGATTGTTTCTTTTACATTATAAATTCTCTTTATCTAAAAACAAATAAACTAAGGTATTAAAGGGATTAAACAACTATTTAATATAATCACATTGGTAAAATTATTCACATGTCAACAATATATTACTCCTCAACTATTTTTCCCCGCTTCTCTTTCCTATTTAATAATCACATTAATTATTAATAATATTATTAATTTTTTTAGATTAACATAGTTTTTAATAAATTAAGTAAAAGATATTTTTACTAATGTTATTTCTAAAGAAATAATTATTCATAAAATTAAAAAACTTTTAGAATATCAAACTTTTTAAAAATACAAAATATTTTTTATTTGGTGTTTTAAAAAATAAAATTTTTATAAACAAAAAATAATTATTTGTTTGTATGATTTATTTAATATGTTTACGTTGTTAAATTCAATTAAATACTTCAGATAACATTTTATTAAAAGAACAAAGTTATTTAAAATTAAATATTTAAAATTTGGTGTTTTGATTTTAGAGATTTATTTGAAAGTTAAACCAACTTAATTTTTGAATATTATGTTTTCAAGTTAAATTGTATAATATAAGCTACAGATAAATATTGTGTAAAATTTAAGAAATACATGTTTAATAAACCGATTTGATTTTTTTTCAATACTTTTGGTATTTTGAAAAGAATTTAGATGACATGTTATAAATAACTCATATTCTTTTTTATCATGAACATTTATTTTATAAAAATATCTAAATGTTCAACCATAATATATATTTATTAAAAAGAAGTTCTCTAAGTTTTATTGATCTTAATACAAAAGTACATAAATAAATTCAACAAAGAAAATATTATTATAATAAAAATTCAATAAATGAATTTTATTTTTAAATAAATTAAAATTTAATAATTATTAAAATAAGTAAATAAATAAAAGGTGAAAATTAATTAATTAATTATAAAAATAAGTAAATAAAATAAAGTAAATAAATAAATTAAAAACAAAGAAAAAAATATGAGATTATTATATGTTACATATTTCGTCCTTTAAATGGTGAGGGCAAAAAAGTCAAATTACTAGAATTTAACAGAAATATTTAACTTTAGTTAGTAAAAATGACGAAAAGCGTGATAAGTTTTCAAATAAAGGACAGTCAATGTAATTATGAAAGTTAAAGGGCACGTTTCAGAATTTTACTAATACTTAAAGGACAATATTTGTAATTTACTCTATTTTTAATGAATTGTTTTTTTAATAAATTTATTTTTGATTGCATTAAAAGAAAAACAAAACTGGTGTAAAAATGAACCCATTGCCATGAGTCCAAAACTGGTTTTTTATGGATTTTATTAGGGCTTAAACAATAACAAAATCAGTTGTAATTAAGTAGGCTTAGGTTTCCTAAGGGTTTTTTTTTTTAAGAAATAGTTAAATGGAGCGAAAAGAAAATGAAAAATATTTGTGTTCTAAATTTTTAATAGAGTGAATTGAAATGAATTAAAAAATAGTAATAATTATATTTCTGGTTTTTCTCTCAAATCAGAAGGAAGTGAAATAAAGTGCAAGAAAGTTTTTTTATATAATATTTCGTTTTACCATTTTTACATTATTTAATTAAGAGATTAAAAGTATATAATAGTAGTATTATTTTGTTTTTTCTTCTGGGATACGTGAACACATAAAATATTATTTCCTTTTTACTTTCTTTCAGACTCTAAATCACAAAATAAAATTATATTTTTCTATTTTTATTCCTATTTTTTCATTTCTAAATTTCTGTCTCATTCTTTTCTTTTCTTTATTAGTAACTCGAGAGTCGAGAGCGCAACGTAAAAGAGGGGAGGAGTCGTTAAATTATTTTTGATAAAATCTATTTCACAATATTTCACTTGAGTGACTTTGTTTTAAAAGTTATTTTTATAAATATTTTTTTGACCTTTAATTAAAAAAAAAAAACTTTAAGTGATGTTTGCATCATTTGCTATATCTCAATAATTAATCGTGCAATTATTCCCTTGATGCTTGATCGTTCTTGAAATTGATTTCATCGAAAATCAAAATTTCTAGGTTCTTTACGGACAATACCATAGTCAAATTGTATATTGGCTATGGAGCCTCTGTTGCTTAACTGAAACTTCCAGATTGATATCCATCTTGATAATGTCCATCGACAAGGATGACTGTCAAAATCAAACCCGGTAGAAATACCCGAGACTCGAGACATATGGGATGGATTTGAGGTTGGGTAAGCAGATATGGGACCAGTTATGAGATTATTTTTTATAATTTTCACGAGTATGAGACGGGTATAGTATTACATTATATGCCTGTTTACCCGTCCTAGTTACCCTATTAAGCATATCCGTTTATCCGGTTATATAAATGAAATATATATATATATATATATATATATTGTTATTTTATTAATATTATAATTCTTCTAGTTATTTTAATTGTATAATATTATCTCTAAGTTCTTTAGTTTCATTTTTCTTTATCACTTGGTCATTTTCCTACCTCCTACTTGAATAACTCGATAATTAGATTTTTGATTTTTCTTCAAACTCTAGTCATAATCAAAAGAGTCAGTGAGACATCGACGAATAGATTTGATCAAAGAGATATACAACAAAGAGATTTAACATTCAACATTGAATATTTAAGCATGCCAATGAGCAGCTAAATCATTTGTAATTGTTTTCGATTAGATAGTTATTGTAAGTGAAACAATAGGTTACAATTTGGATTTTATTGTTGGTTTGTTTTCTTTTGACACAAGAATTCAATTGTGTTTGATTTAAGTTAAATATTTTGTTTATATTTAAGTATTTGCATTCTAGCATTCGTATTTGGTTTTCTTGCATTATGAGCAGTTTGATTTGCATGTGAATATTTGATATCTATGAATTGGTAATTTTGTGAAGAAGCTGAGTCTTAAAAGTTTGTTTCTTAACCATCACTTTTTAATTGGGCAATTTCACAAAATCATGTCTATGTAATTACCATTATTATTATTAACCTACTGTGGATCTTTAAACTTGAACTTGAAAATGATTGTCTTTTGCGTCATAGTTCTCACAAGCATAATCAAATTTATTGTTTTCCTTATTATTTGCATTCATTTTACTTTTTGTTATACACATAAAAACCCAAAAATATTTGTTTTTCTGTTTTTTCATTTTGTGTTTCAAGTTTTTAAGTATAAACTTTACATTTTCCATCAAATTTCAGTGGATACGACTCCTATTTACCCATACTAGTTATAGGTACTTAAATCCTTTGAATTAATTTGTTTTTGATTCAACAACGACGACTCTATCAAATAGATATCCGACGGGTATACCCAACTGGCCGCTTACCTGCTAGTATGCCTGAAACCTGACGAGTAAATACCTGATACATACTCGACAGGTTTTGGGTCGGGTTTGAGACACCCTTTTCTAATCGGGTATGGTGTTGGCATTACATAAACCGTCCCATACCTGCCCATTTGCCATTACTATCCATCGATGGTTGATTCATCATCTTGATACTTCTATTTGTTGTTTCTTGATCCTTTATACTTGTTATAGGGGTGTTCGTTATAAAGTTAATTGTTTATACGAATCTAAATGATTTTTGGATTTAAATTTAGAGTTTATTATATATTTTTTTTTGAATGACAAATGCGCGACCCTGTTTCAGAGAATAGGTGTTATCTTAATCGGGCCCACCTATTCGTTTCCCAGCCGAGACCGCACCCCCAACCCCTTCAGGAGGAAACTCATTGCTGAGAAAACCCCTTGGCTCAACCCTGAGCATTTTGCTCAGAGTGAGACTTGAACCCATGACCTTTCGATATTTATATGTCATGGATACCTTATCTTAACCAGTTGGTCTAAGCATCATTGGTTAGAGTTTATTACATGGTCGGTCTTTGTGATATGCCTATATTAAATTAGAGTTTAAGTTCATTTTTGCTCCTTAAGGTTTAACAAAAATAACCATTTTCCTCCAAAATATTGAAAACATCAATTTACCTCCAAATGTTTTATAATTTGTTTCAATTTTAGTCCAAACGTTTTATCATTGTTTCAACTTGAATCCAAAATAATAAAACTTTTGGATTAAAACTGAAACAACTTATGAAACTTTTGAAGGTAAATTGATGTTTTTAATCTTTTGGATGAAAATTGATATTTTTGTCAAACCTTAGGGAGTAAAATTGAAATTAACTCATTAAATTATTAGTATTAACTTTTGAAAAATTATATCGCTGGTCTTAATTATTTGTCAAATCGTAACATTATTAGTCATTGTCACTAACTTTCATTAAGTTTCTCAGTTAAATGAGTGTGTAAAATGACAAACATACCATTAATATAAAAGTAATATTTTATATTAATAATATTGATAGAGTTACGCAACCCACCCCGTCCCCCTACTCGAGTCCCCGTCATCCCCTTCTACTACCGGCACACCACCGCCAGTTGAATCCCACCAATCACCTCCACCACGTCCGGCGACGTCACCACCGCATCCACCATTGCCACATCACTACTCCACAGTTCCGTCAAAAATCGGAATTGAACTCCACAATTATGTATTCAAGAAACCATCTTCATCATTTCTTCGTCTCCGTCACAGACTCCACCGGCGACCCCAAATCGGAGTTCACAATGGGTTTTCTCCATTTTTCAGACTTGAACTCCACAATAAGTTAGAAAATATGGTGGTGGTTGTGGTGGTGGTGGTCAACATCTGTTATCGTTGAAGATATGGCGGTAGTTGCGGTGGTTGTGAGGCATGTGTTTGTCGAAGAAAAGGCGGTTGGAGGCAGGAGGTAGAATAAGATGGGTAAGGGGCACTAGGGTGTGGTCGTCAGAGATCTAGATGGTGTGGTTGTTGGAGATACGGTGGTCGTCGGTCGATTAGGTGCTAGCGATGGTGGTAAAATGTGACGGTGGTGGTTCCGTCGATTAGTTGCTAGTGGTGGTGGAGAACGGTGGTTTACTATTGGAATTTGATGTGGCAACCCGCAATCGTGGACGTGGTTGCGGCATCGAGGTTGTGTTTACAATAGGGGGCGCCTGTTGGAGGTAGAGGTGGGTAAAAAAAACCGGATTGGGTTCCCAAACCGGTTTGAAACCCGGCACCGGTTTGGCCCCAAACTGGTCTGACCTAGAACTGGTTTCAACCAGGCACAAACCGCCGGTTCACCCTCAGTTTGACCCCCTACTATAAAAACTGGTTTCAAAATCGATTCGAAAATAAAAAAACCGGTTAAATCAGTAAAAAAACCGGTTCACCCTCACTTTGACCCCCTACTATCCAGTCGACCAGAGCGCATAACGAGTTTTGCAATTATCTAATCTTTCTTAAGTTATTATTGAATAATAAAAGATCATGCAAGTTGATAATGTAATTAGATGAAAATTAATTGTTGTTAGAAAAGGCATAATAAAGTATCTACATTTGAATTTGGTACCAATCAATCAATAACATATGCAAATGCGAGCCACGAGGGAACATGTTTAATCATAGGTCATGTCTTAGACTCTTAGTGATAGCAACTACTAATGCGTTTCTTTTTTTAAATTGTTAAACCGTTTTATTATTATAAGAGAGACAACTAGCACTAAGCTAGCTAGAGTCTTTACGACAAACAAAGTACAATGGTTTAAGATACATTGACATAATAGCAATTTGACCGATTTAAATCAATTAATTTGGCCTGGTTTTACACTCATAAAAAATCATATGTCATAACGAACATAACCGTAACATACCCGACATCATATATCTTGTAGGAAAATTATCAAAGTGTCTTGAGCTAATATTATCAAAGTGTGTATATAATCGTAGTCCCTCCCATGTATTTCTTATTTCAAGTCTCATGATTAATAATGAAGTAGGCTTAAAAGTAAAATGACATGAGTGTGTGTTTATTATTATAAAAAAGTAACTAACTTATTTTAAAAAATATATATAACTGTTAATTAATTTTTATTTATCAATAAAAATTGTATATTTATGGTGGATTATTTATATTAAATTAATAAATTATTAATTGACAGATGTAATACTGGTAAATAATGATTATTTTTACAATATCCATTTATTAAATTTTTTTTTTATTTTGATTTCAACTATTGACTAAAAAATTAATGTTTGAAATTACTTTTTACATTTTTTAAAGACTTTTTATTTGACCTTTTCACTTTTACGTTATGTTCCCGAGTTTACTTAACAAGAGAAAAGAAAGAAAACATTTTCTTTTCCTTTCTTCTCTTTTCTCTTCTTTTCTCTTCTTTTCTTTATTTTCTTTTCTCTTCATTTCCTTCCGATTTGGAAATATTGTTTTTAGCCTTTATTTTTCTTTCATTTTCTTTCTTTTCTCTCCATAAGTAAACTCGGGAACATAACTTTTTTGTTTTCCTTCCATTTCCTTCCATTAAAAAAAACTCAGGAACACAACTTTTTATTTCTTTCATTCCGTTTTTTTTCTTTTCTCTTCTTAAATGAACTCGGGAACATAGCGTTAGTGATATAACTATTTAAAAGATAAGAGTATATTTTAATTTATTATTAACTACACAATTCCTTTCTAAAGCGCACACGCATAAAGTTCCTTTATTTGTTAAATTCTTAATTCATTGTTTGCTCATCATTGCATGACATTACCGTTAACTTTTTATTTTTAAACTTAAAATGCTATAGATTATTTTAATGGATAAATGAATTCTAATAATCTTAATTTTTATTTATTGGCAGAGATTAATACTAACTCAAGAAATATTTATAGATATTTTCAACTTTAAACTTATTTCATACAACGATTACTTATTAACTGAGAGTTAACTCTATTAGGTTTTGGATAATGTGGACTGTTTATATAGCTAAAA
The DNA here is from genome assembly GCA_025506415.1 of Flaveria robusta. Classification (NCBI taxonomy): domain Eukaryota; kingdom Viridiplantae; phylum Streptophyta; class Magnoliopsida; order Asterales; family Asteraceae; genus Flaveria; species Flaveria robusta. Next base: position 14,583,352 of record CM046459.1, on the reverse strand, counting down.
AACTAAGCAGAAAGCTGAAAAATACCATCAGGTTCATCAATTTAAAATTTTTGCACCCTAAAACCCGTCAATCTTCACCTTCTAATATGAACCATTTGACTCGTTGAAATAGATTTCAGGTGATGATTTAGACTAGACAACAAAAACGAATCTGATGGAGGCTGAACGGCGGTAGAGTTAAAAAATGACTCAAAGTTGAGCCTATTTCACAAAAAAAAAATAAAGCGGGGTTAACTCTTAGTTATTAAGTAATCGTTGAAGAAAAATAATATCAAAGTTGTGAGTTTCTGTGTATATTTACTAAGTTGAAATTAATCCCGACCAATAGATGAATATTAAGATTATTAAAATCCAATAATCTTATATTAAAAGACAACATATAAATTTAACTAAATTACTCTTAAGTTCTACTTCTTATTCACCTTGAGACTTAAAAAGATGATCACTAAGAGAGGAGGCGTTAATGTGGGGCTAGCCCATTTGATAGATAATTTGCCTCTTAGAGGGGAGGTCTTGGGTTCAAACACAAACAATGATGTAATTTGGTGTAGTGTAAGAATATGGTAGATTTGCCGTTCAAAAAAAAAAAAAAAAAAAACTAAGAGAGGAGGCACACTATACATCAAGATACCATTAAATTAAATTTATCTTTTATTCAAAAGGCACTTTAACTTTAATTAAATAAATATTTTATATTTTATATGATATCTCTAATAATCTTATTATCTAAAGCATTTAGATTATTAGACATGTGAGATAAGATATAAAATATGTCTTTAATTCTTTTTTTACATATAATTAAGGGGACCATACAATTCATTATTTCGTGTTGGACTAGAATTCCAACTGAACAATCAAACATCAGCTTCAATAACAAGATAAATAATTGCTTTTTCAAACATAACAAATATAAGACAATTCACACACACCCGTTAATTTTCTTCTTCATCAAATCCCCTCTCTTATTAGCCTCCAAACCTTTCAACTTTATGGCTAATAATATTGGCCTTAAACTAACCATCTTATTCATATTCTTCATCACATACCAATATTGGTCCACTCATGTGAACCTACAGGACTTCACCAGCCCTTTGGGCTCAAACCATCTTATCAAAGATGTGTTCATACTCGCCGGCCAAAGCAACATGGCCGGACGGGGCGGGGTGACCGACAGAACGTGGGACAGAATAGTCCTGCCTGAGGTCAGGCCCCGCCCTGGGAAAATTTTCCGGTTGGGTGGCGATATGAGATGGGTTGATGCATATGAACCACTTCATGCTGATATTGATGTCAACAAGACTTGTGGGGTCGGGCCCGGGATGGCGTTTGCTAACGCGGTGTTGAGAGGCGACCCGAGGCGGTTTCGGGTGGTGGGGTTGGTGCCGTGTGCGGTTGGAGGGAGTGGGGTGGGAGAGTGGGCTCGTGGTGGGAGGCTTTATGGTGGTTTGGTGCGGCGGGCGGCGGCGGCGGTGGAGGGTGGTGGGGTGATTAGGGCGGTGTTGTGGTTTCAAGGGGAGAGGGATACTTTGAACATAAGTGATGCTGAATTGTATAAAGAGAGATTGAAGAAGTTGTTTGTTGATTTGAGAAGTGATTTGAAGTCTCCTTTGCTTCCGGTAATACAGGTATGTTTTGCAAATTGTATAGTTTTATTTTTTTTTATTTTTATTTTTTTTCAAGTTTAGCGAATTAGAACATGTCAGCTAAACACATGTTATGCTGGCAACAAATATCAGGAAGCTCAGCAAGAATTCCTAAAAAATAAAGTCGGAAACGATGAATTCCTGCTGACCTTCTTGATATTTGTAGTCACTGTCATGAATTTTGTTAAAAGTCCTAAAATGTTATTAGAATTTGAATCTAATATTATGCACTGAAACTATTGTAAGCAATGTTTTCAGAACCGGATCGGACGTCGAACCGGACGCCTTACTGGTTTGGTGGTCGGACAGGTTGGACCGGATTTAAGAACCGGATGACGTCATAATTATATATATATATATATATACTATATTATATATATAGTTATATATATAATTAAATATAAGTAATTTATATATGTATTTTATAGTTATATATAAAACTTAACTATATTTTTATATCTAACACACTAATTTATCGTTCAACACCCCGTTTTTACCCATTAAAATCAAAAAAATAAAAAAAAATTAAAAAAATACAAAAACCGGTCCGAATCGGTCCGGTTTCCTAGTCCAACCAGCGGTTCGGGACCAACCGGCCGGTTCGACCAGTCCAAAACGAATCGCACCGAACCGGACCGGCTAGGTGGCGGATCGCTGGTCGAACCGGTCGGACCGGCTGGTCCGATCCGGTCGTGAAAACAATGATTGTAAGGTATGAGACTTGTCTATATCGATTATGTGAGCAACAAATGTGAGGTTTATAGGTTAAATGAACTCATTAATCAATCAGACTAGTCTTTTAGGTTGAATTATTATTTTTGGTTTGTGACACTGATATAGTATATACATAGCGAGTAATTGGTTTTAATCGTTGGTTTAGTCGGTCGACGTGACATGTCAGTGTTACTCGAAAGGGTCCGGGGCTAGTCTGAACCAGATTAAATTAGCCAAGGGTTTAATAACCAGGATATTTTATTGAAGTGTTGCGTATAACGTGTAACTTTAACCACAAGTAAATGAATAATTAAAGAAACTTCATGTCCCATGTGTTAGTTGTGACTTTGTTTTTTACTACACTAGCACGAGGCGCACGAGGTGGGTGAAGGTTCGACGAGTATGGTGGGGTTCTTGTATTTAATATTTATCACATTTCACCGGCCAGGAAAGTCAAATAAATTTAATATCTTTTTATTCTAAAAAAATTATATTTTTTAGCAATGTATTTATTAAGCATGTTTAATAGCATGTCATATGTTTAGGCTATATTTATTTTAAAATTTTAAAAATATATAATTCCCATGTCTCTCTCTTTTTCTCTTATATTAAAAAATCAAGATTTTTAAGAATAAGGATTAAAAAAACACATTTTGCAATAAATCAAACACTAAATCTAATTCTAAATACGCTTAATAAAAAAACACAAAATTTTCAAAGACTGAAACTTTATTAAATTACAATAAACTTTAAAATAGAAAATATATAAAAACTTCTTTTAAATAAGAGTTTTATAAAAATATTTTTTTAAAAAGGAATTTTTTTAAAGACAAAAATAATTAAAGTGAGGAGCTTTTAACAAGAAGATTTTTATAAAGAATGAAGTTTTTTTAATTATAAAAGATGTAAAATTATTTATAAAAAAGAAAATAGTTAAAAACCATAGTGTTTTCTAAACAATGAGATTTTCATAAATAAAGACATTTTTTAAAAATAGTCTTTTTTTAGAACAAAATGTTAGGAATTTTTTCTTAAAACAAAAATTTTTAAAAAATAATAGAAATGTTTTATTAATTAATGTATTTACTTATACATAAATTCAATCATATATTATCTTAAAATAACGTTTTATAGTTTCTAATTATTCATTATTAAATATATAATATTGTTATTATTTAACTCATATTATACATGTAGTTTTAACCTAGTACACTAATATAGAAACATATAAATTAAAGAATATAAATTGAGCCAGTTTCATTAAAAAACGAATTTTGCTTGTCAAGGTACGACATATGTATTTTAGGGCAGGGGTGCATGTGTTTATTAAATTAAAAATAATTTTGGATGAATTGTTATAATACGCCCCATTATAATCGCATAGCTTGCTCATGTGTCCAACCTGGGCAACTAGAGCACATCATTATAACTTACACTGCATGCGTTGTCGTCATTGGTTTAAACACACTATCTTAACCAGTTTTGACACAACTTTAAAATTAGACAACTTAGACATACTTTTATAATGGGTTTAAACCCACGGTTACATTGTTATAATTGACTACTTAGGTGCATCGTTATAACTAATATACAAATATTTAGTGATATGTTTTTACTTAAAATTACAGGTTGCTTTGGCCTCAGGTGAAGGACCTTATATAGAAATCGTAAGAAACGCCCAACATGGACTTAACCTTCCAAACGTAATGACAGTGGATGCAAAGGGACTCCTACTACAACCAGATGGGCTTCACCTCAGCACCATTGCCCAAGTTCAGGTTGGAAAGATGTTGGCTGATGCTATGCTTCATTCTAATTGTGCTAGATAGTTTGAGGGGATACACGGTCTCGTGCATATTGTTATTGTTACGCACATGTCGATTGGTATGTACAATTTTATGATCTTCACCAAATTAAACTACAATCATATACGGTTGAGTGGATATGGCAAACCATACTCCTTGAGTTATACCAAAGTGTAATAAGTAAATGGGATTTTTTTTAAGAAAATTGTTCTAGAAACACGCATTCTTAAGTAACTAGTATGTTCCCAAACACGCGCGTTGCGCGCATTGTCTCGGATAAACAAATTAGGATCAGAAAAAATCGATTATGTCCGTTGTGGCCGCGAACATTTTGGTTCACCACGCCATGACAACGAACTGATCATATTTTGACATCATAATTGCCTACCAAGTCCCATGGTATTACTTGTGAGCAAACACAATATATCCATTTTGAAGAACTTTCGTGCAATAACTCGTCGTCATCGACGTGATACCTAAACAACAATGTGCCAATTTACAATAGGTCTCAGATGATGTGAGATTCATCGTCATCGACACTGGTACAACGCACGTTAAGCATCACAAACTAAACACCTCTAAAATAACAGTCAATTCCACCACCGTTAGGCATGGAAATCGGGATGCGGGCAGTGACTGGCGCTGCATGTCACGGTGGACCGTAGAAAACGCAGATCTAATAACCAGTAATCGGTTGCACCAGCCTTGTTGCTGCCGTTACAAACCAAAACAGGGAATCAAACCCCAGATCTAGAAAGTGAGAACAATCGGGAGGCGGCCTTAGAGGCAGCATGACAACCAGATCTGGAAACCCAAAAGGGTGACAGCCTCCGCCGCCCCTAGGAAAACCATCACACATTTTTGAAAACCCCAGTGGATAGCTGATGGAAATAGAAGTCCCACGACCACCATCAAAACCATCGACATCAACGGCAGCGAGGAGGAGAACCGGCGTCGCCGGCGAGAGCGATTGCAAACATCGACGACCACCGAAAATGGGCAACATGCACCTCCATCATCGCCGCCGTCAACACCGTGGGAGCAAACCCACGCAATAACAGACATAACCATTGCGCATAAACGAGTTGTAAACGGTGGTGTACTTTTTTTAAGGATATTCAATTTGCTTTTTGGGCAAGGGTGTTTTTTAGTCTCAGTTAGAGTATTCATAGTCATGTCCAGAAAAAGAGGTTGGGAAGGCCGGCGAACAAAATCTTCGATTGGGAATGCTAATCCCCTAAATTACAGGGGGAAATCGGGCAACAAACGGTGACGATTCATCGTTTAGCACCAAACATGCACCAAATACCACCCCAAACGGTAACCCTATATATAACTTTCATACTAATAATATTTCACATAAAAAAAATCACTTTCTCACCTAAATCTCTGTTAAAGTTCTCTTAATAGACTTGCTAGAATTTAATCTTCAAACATTTTCGTACGAGTCTTCAACTCCTAAGGCTGCGTTTGGTTGGAAGAAATGAAATGAAATTGGAAAACTAATATAATTTTCAAGTAAAATGATGTTTGAGTGAGTAATGAAATGTAAAACCCAAGGGAATGTTTCACCTCAAATTTCCTTGGTTGTGAGATTTCAAAATCCTTCCACCTATAGAGGGAATTTGAAATCCCACAATCAAGGGAATTTGAGGTGAAACATTCCCTTGGGTTTTACATTTCATTACCCACTCAAACGTAATTTTACTTGAAAATTATACTAGTTTCTCAATTCCATTCCATTCCATTTCATTCCTTCCAACCAAACGCAGCCTAAGAGTTTTGTGATGCTATCAATTATTTGTATTCCAAAGAATACCTCCAAAGACCAACTTACCACACCATTCAGCTTTTATAAGCCACACACAAGAGCTGGTATGGTATTCCAAGGATGTCAGAAAGCAATCATTGTGTACACGGGGCGTGAAAGAAATTTCCATTCAAATGACGAGAGCAATACATGAGGGGTAATCAAAAGCACGTGACAATATGATGCTTGAAGTAGTATCGTCTTAAGATTTATAAAATTGACATTTATTTTTTGGAGCCTTTGGATCCAACAACGATATCAACAGCCTCGATCAATCATATTTGTTACATAATGTTGTGAATGGAACCACTCTGAAGTGTTCATTTGTGGTAAACAAAGTTGAAAACAAAATTTTTTATTATATTATTGATGGAATATACCCTAATTGGGCAACTATAGTGAAAACGTCATCTCATCCACCTGAAAACAATTTAAAGCGACAACGATGCAAAAAAATAAATAAATAAATAAAAAATACAACAAGCAACATGAAAGGATGTTAAACAAACTTTGAAGGCCCTAAAAGGTGAGTGGCACATACTTTACCAATCTGCAAAGATACATCACTCTATAATATAAGGAAAATCATATATATGTATGCATTATTCTACATAATATGATAATAAGAAATGACGTGACGTTGGTTTATTACACCACTAAATCAATGAATTTGTATTCTAACATTGTGAAGATCAGCACTAAATATTAAAAAAAAGATTTCTTAGAAGATTGACCAATGCAAACAAATACACAACAATTGACTCCTACCTATAATCAACAAATAGTCATAACCCTAACGTATAGAAAAGATGAACAAAAAATTAAGTACTGTAGCACTCTTGACATCTCATAAGAGTAACACCAACAAATCAACAAACATACCAAAAATCATTGAACTAATGTCCCTTTCCGCCTGCGCTTGGACCAGAATTCTTAACATTCCCCAAATTTTTAAAATTTGGAATATCACGCACTTTGTCTAATGGTGACGGGCCAGAGTCGTTGGTCATGTCACGATTTTCATAACGTGTAACACCTTGTTGTTGTTCGACCATATCACCTATACCTGAACCCTTCACATGCCCATGAGTTTCAAACCCATTGGAGAACATATGCTTAGGTCCACTTACACTTGGGCTAGAGTTATGAATCTCGTAAACTATTTCGTTGTTCCTAAAACCATGCCCCTTTCCTCCATGACTAGGACCTGAGTTCTTGATCATCTGTAGCGATTTATCATTAGGGTTATCATGTCCCTTTGTTCTTGGACTCGGATTTGACTTCTTAAGGTTACCAAGGGCTTCGGTAGTCGGAAATTCATGTCTCTTTCCTCTTGCACTCGGTCCGGAGGTTTTCATATCCCCAAAATATTCAGCATTGCGAGATACATGTCCCTTGCAGCCTAAACTTGGACCCGAGTTCTTGATGTTCCCAAGAGATGTAACCAAGAGATATTCATGTCCCCTTCCTCCTGAACTTCTATCTTTACGAGTTTCAATTGCTTCAAGATCAAGAACATCTTTCAAATTTACAACCTTGATGTAATCAACACGCTTTGGATCAATCATCGGTCTACTTGCAACATGAAAGCTTAATGAGTTGAGAAGCAGAAAAACAACAGTCAAGAAAGCGCGCATTCTAGCGATACGCGTATTAATCCCTGATAATCAAACTTAACAGATGCAGTGAAGAAAGAATGAATTTGTGTTGTAGAATTGGCATGAAGGTGGTGGTATATATACATATGCATGATCAACCATCATCAATTATAAAACAATATATGTTTATAATTGGAACACGTGGACGAATCGGGTGTACAACCTTCAGGTTTGAATTCATATTCAACTTTGACATGTAATTGACGAGGTGTTAGTGGTTAAGTTTCCTAAAGAGGAGAAAAGTGAATGCATATTGTCTTTTGGTTACTATAATTGGTATCTATTAAGGTGACATATGAATGTTGTAAGCCATTGGTGTGATCCACTATAGAGACGTACGAGCGTCTTTGCTTACATAATCTTTCTAAAGTGGTTTGCAAATTTGCAGACTCAAATGTATTCTCCAATTTGAAGTCATTTTTGGTTAATAAACGGTTTCTTGTGTCTATCCTACATCAAGGCTTCGAGATACCGACTTACCGATTGACGTCAAGGTGGCGACAACCCTTTCGTTCGGTTCAGTCCGTTTATCTCCATTGAAAGTTTTTTTTTAATAAGCTTATAAGAACAACACAACTAGTCAAGCTGACTACGAGCTCAAATTTCTAGCTCATTGGAAGGTTTTAAGCACTATTACACAAAGTTTCTTTTAGAGCGGTCACAAAAACTAGGAGTGGTTATTGTGAAAAACCGCTTCAAAAATAAAATTTTTAAAAATCTGCAAAAGAAAAGTTGTTAAAGGATGGGTGACCAAATCGATATCCTAAAATAATTCCAAATATGTTAAATTTAAATTAAATTTGACAAAAATAATCACTAAATAGAAAAAAAAAATATCTTAAGTGACATTAGTCGAACAATTAAAAACTTGATTAATAAAATTATTTCAGAAGAGGTAGTCAAATCAGCTTTTGGTAATTGCATTGTTTATGGGTCCTGTTTGTATATAGTTCGTGCTAGAGTCTTTGGATAAATGTATTGCATTATCCATTGGGCTCGTATTGGTATATGAGTGCTTATTATTAGTTCGAAATTAGTTATTAGAGCATTCACATTAGGTTTTTCTGTATTTATTTTTATAATTACATTAAAAAACATTATTTTTTCTCTCCTATTTTCAATTAAATAATATGTTTTTATATTTTTATCATTATCTTTTTTCTCTTCTCTACTCACAACCACTTTCATAAATATTAAAAAATTTATAAGGTTGAACAATGATTTCCCAAATATACAAATTGAACAGTAACTTTTCTCTATTTTCTACTCACAACCATTTGCAACCATTCCTTAAAATATAAAAAACAAACTCACATAAATATAAAAAACCTATTGTAAATGCTCTTAGCTGAAACTTACAAATATGTTTCCTACTATTCTAGTTTTTGTATTGTTTTATCACTATCGTTAAAGTCAAGCAAAAGTAGCTAAAGTTAATCAGGTATTGTATTAAATAAAAAAAACATGCGTTTGTGTAACACGATTCATTTAATTTTTAACTAAAACTAAATTATCTTGACCTGTAAATGTTTGTGGATAAATTTGTGACAAAGATCGAGAAGTTTATCTGGTTTATAGAAGAGCATTCTCTTCATAAATATATGCACCTATACCTACAAACAATAGTTGATCCATCGACTAACTAAGTGAATATAAAATGATTAATCTATGACCATAATTACACAAAAGAAGTTTAATACATAGACATTTATTCACCTTGACCTGCATAACAACAGAAGTAGTCGTGATATTTAAAAGAATTAGTCAAGTAAACATAACATGAAACGCCACTAAAGTTTGTGAAATCAATTGGGCCAAAAACTCATGACATAAATGAATTTAAATAATAAACTAAAGTTTGTGAAATCAATTGGGCCAAAAACTCATGACATAAATGAATTTAAATAATAAACTAAGACGTCATTACAATTTAACAAACCCATTGCAGTAATGAAGGTTATCATGTTTCCCTAGTTATGATACGACAATATGAAACAAAATGATCTTTAATAATCTCAATCGATTGACATACTCAAGACATTGGCCTATTTCTCTTATTACAACTTATAAACGTAAAGAAGCAAAATCATTATTAAATTGCATAATAATCAGAAAGAATGAAAGATTTGTATAGTGTTTACCTCGAAAACTTTCCGATCACTATCCAGGGGCAATCAAAAGAACATTATAATCACCATCATTTAAAGGTCAAGTTCTACGCCACCATCATTGATACTTTACTAATCCAAGGGGTCACCTCCTCTCACCATCATTGACCCGAGTATAACGCACTTCAACCAAATCAAGGGATTGAATGCTGATCGAGATGAAGATGAGCATGGATTCAAGAGATGAAAACAATGTATGTGATGATTGAAAATATCTTTCTATGCTGATCGACAGTTGAGAAAGTGATCGGAAATTAGGGGAAGAAAACTATGGAGACGTGGGGGAGGAAACCCACCTATAATAACCACTCTAAACCACTCACCGTCGTAACCGTCGAGTTTAAATGATAGGGATTTGATTTCAGCTTGATCCAACAGTCAAGATTGGTTATACCAACGGTTACACTTACCGCTAGTAATATAATATATAATTTAAAATAGTTTGTATCTAGTTTTTTAATCTTAACCTTAGAGCATTCACAGTGTAATCCTTAAAAATATATGAGTGTGTTTTCTATATTAATAGAAAATGGTTTTGAGTGGTTGTGAGTGAGTAAAAGAGATAATATTACTGTTCATCGGTATATTTGGAGAATCAATCCTTATAAATTTTTTAATATTTTTGAAAGTGTTTGTAAGTGCAATAGAGTAAAAAAAATAATAATAAGAGTATAAAAATTATTATTTAATTAAAAAAATAAAATATATTAATTATTAATATAATTATATAAATAAATATAAGAAATACAACACTTGTTAACATGAGAAGAATTCAAATTCGTACTGTTATTATCACCATTATCATCATTGAACTTTGCAATTTGTATGTTTTTCCACATTTGAACCAGTCTCCGGTGTTACCGTGTACCACAAGGCACATCATCTCCCTCTTGAAATTTAGTCAAGTACGTAAGTCAAACAGTCAATAGTCATCAACTACTAATTTATGGAGGGGCTTCTTTAAAGGGGGGAGCAACGGGTCGGAACCGAATCGAGTAAAATGGATCGGTTCAGCATGATATGGTTGTCCGGACCACGAACGTTTTTTAGGCTTGTGCATTTTGCCGGGAGAAAAATAAAATTTAAAAATATAAATGAAACCAATGAATGTGTTTTTTAGATTCGTTATTTCAACATAAAAAAATTAATAACTTAAAAAAAACAACCCATACATTAGTTGTTATCATGATCTCCATTTGTAAACTAATTTAAGGGTGAAATACAATAACTTTCATCTACAACCGACTAAAAATGTATTAACCTAACAACTTTTTCTATACGCTATTAAAACAATTTGTAACTTTTGGTGTTTAAAGGCAATCTATTTGGCATCTAAAAAGCAAAAACCATTTTTTTTTCTTTTACCTAATTGTAATCAGGCCAGACCGAAAATGAGTCCTACCCGCGGGTGTGGACCGAAACTGACCGTAACCGTTTAGACAACGAAAGCAGAACCATGGACCGGAACCGCTAACCCATACATAGGTCGGTCTCGGTTTTCATGGGTCGGTTCACGTGTCTTAACCGGGTCGACCCGCGAAGTGCACACCCCTACTTCTTTTACAAGGTAACTAATTTGATTAATACTGATTTTAACGATGATTACAGAATTATCACTTGAAGTGTGTGTACCGGTTAATGATCGTTTAACAAGTGATTAAAATTAGGATCTAAATTCTATTTATTTTAAGTAACAATTCTTAAATTTTTTTTGATAAAATATGCACCACAAACTACGCTCTTCACGATTTTTTGAAACTCCTAAATTTTTGGTTGTTTAATACATCAGTTAATCGTCACACATCACACATCTGAATTTGCACTTAAAAGTTAAAATATACTTTTTTGACTTCTTCAAATCTACTTAACAAGTTGCGGTCATAATAAATTGAAAATGACGTAACTAGAAACCTGACAAATTAAAACCAACCTAGCTGGCCTCTTTTTTTAAATACATATAAAATCCGAAAATGAAGAAAAGGAACTAAACTCGAAACTATTGTAATTCTAATGTGAATTTATACTATGGATTAACGTAGTAATTACATTAATTCGAACAACTTTTCACTACACAGTGTAAATTTTGCATTAGTTAACATGTGAATTTACTAATGATTATTAACCCAAGTAGTTGATAAAAAAAAAAAATAAGAGTTTCAATTTGAACAGAGGGTTTTCTCTTAAATATAGTAAGTTTCCATCTGAGGATGGTTTTGAGTTGCGCACTCGAGTAATGAGATGATCGGGTGGGCCAGTGGCTCGCCGGTAATCAAATTAGCCATTTAACAAAAACATGTGAATTTAGGTTTTTTTATACATTATTGCACATTAGTTTAAATTTGCATGTAATCTGGTATTAGTTCTAGATTCTGCTCAATATCTCTAACCATAAGTAACAATATGGTTCATTACATAGCCAAAACTTATGTACAAAAAATAATCATGCAAGTTAATTACTTTTTATCTTGTATTTCAATATATAGCACAAGCTTCTTAAAAGCTGTTGCAAAACCAATCACCGTTCTTCCGGTGTGAAATATATTCATCTAACTTTTTTTTTTTTTTTTTTTGCTTGGTACATCAACTATTTCAGAATCATCTCTATGGTAGTTAGATTAACTAAATACATAAAATCAAAATATAGCCGATGAGTTATTAGTCTAATGACACCTGCTGTTTATTCCCCTTCAAATTTGTATTGGTTCTAGCTCATAAAGTTTTTGTTAACAATATGTAAAAGTAGATTTTGAGGATGTGTTAACTCGTTAAAAATAATAGAATAAATATGTGTTACTTATTTCAAATCTACTTATGATTCTCTACAACTTTTCTCTATATATATCCGAACACAAGTAGTCAAGTACCCAACACTAAACTTATTGTGCCCCTAAAAACATTATGGCTTCAATCATTAACCTTTTCAAACACCATATTCTTCTCCTCTTTGTTTTATGTTCTTGTTTCCTACACAACACATATGTAGCTTCTGCCACTTCTACTCTTGAAACTGATAAACAAACCTTGATCTCCATTAAATCTCAAACAATCACCCAACCCACAGATGCTTTAGCTACATGGGATCCAAACTCGTCCCCGTGCAACTGGACGCGCGTTTCATGTGGTCATCGTAACCAAAGGATTGTTGGTCTTGATCTCTCTGGTCTCAGGATATCCGGTCTAGTTAACCCCCATATAGGGAACCTGTCTTTTCTGAAAACACTTCAACTCCAAGATAACCAATTCCAGACCATAATTCCTGAAACGATCACGAATCTTTTACGCCTACGCGTTCTAAACATCAGCTTCAATAGCATCCAAGGCGCCATTCCAGCGAACATAAGCCGCTGCCTCGAGCTACGCGTTGTTGATTTCATGCAAAACAAGCTTTCAGGTTCTATTCCTGAAGATCTAACTCTTCTTGCTAATCTTCAAACTCTGAACTTGGCGGGAAACCATCTTTCGGGTTCGATTCCACCCTCCATTGGTAACCTTTCTTCATTGTTAACTTTGAGATTGGGAACCAATACACTTAGCGGCCCGATTCCTGGTGAATTGTCTCGTCTCGTGAACCTTAAGAATCTCGATCTCACCATCAATAATCTCACTGGCATCGTTCCACCATCGATTTACAACATGTCGTCACTCGAGACTCTAGCACTAGCTTCTAACCATTTGTGGGGTGATTTACCTTACAACGTTGGGGATACACTCCCAAACCTTCTAGTTTTCAACTTTTGCATCAATAAATTCACTGGTACTATTCCTGGTTCATTGCACAACCTCACAAACATAAAAGGCATCCGAATGGCGCATAATCGATTACATGGGACAGTGCCACCAGGACTAGGTAACCTCCCTGAGCTAGAGATGTATAACATTGGGTACAATAACATCGTTAGCTCGCGAGGCGAAGGTCTTGGTTTCTTAAATTCATTGGTAAACAGCACAAAGCTTGATTTCCTAGCCATTGATGGCAATGGTTTTGATGGTGTTATTCCGGAGTTCATAGGCAATCTTTCCAAAACACTTAGAATGTTGTACATGGGTTCAAATCAGATATCTGGCAGCATCCCGCCTTCGATTAGCCGTCTACAAGGCTTAGCTTTACTAAACTTAAGCTTCAACTCCATTTCCGGTGAAATTCCTCCTGAAATAGGCCTGTTGGAAGGCTTACAAGAGCTTGTTCTAGGCAAAAACAGATTAACTTCAAAGATCCCTAATTCGTTGGGCGATCTTCGCAATTTGACACAAATTGATTTGTCAAACAACGAATTGGAGGGCAGCATACCTGTTAGTTTTAGTGCGTTCGAAAAGCTAACTTCCATGGATTTGTCCATGAATAAGCTCAATAGTATCCCCAAGGAAGTTCTTGATCTCCCAAGTTTGACCAACATCCTCAATCTTTCCAGCAACTTGTTCATCGGCTCTTTGCCTCAAGAAATCGCGAATCTTGAACGCGTTGTGACGATTGATATCTCTAACAATCGCTTGTCGGGCAACATTCCAAACGCGATCAAGAACTGTAAGAGCTTAGAGCAGCTGATCATCTCCAACAATTCTTTCACAGGCAGTATTCCAAATGGTTTAGGCGAATTACATGGTTTGACAACATTAGATCTTTCATCTAATCAACTCTCAGGTTCAATCCCTCTTGATCTTCAAAACCTAAAAGTCCTCCAATTCCTAAACCTTTCATTCAACAATTTGGAAGGGAACGTCCCAAGTAATGGGATTTTCTCAAATCGCACCAAAGTTCACGTCGAAGGCAACCCGAACTATGCTATGATTCCAAATGCAGACCACATCATACGAACAAAATCGTCGTGATTTTAGTTGCAGCAATCATTTCGGTATTAGTAATACTTTTATTGATCGCATTGTTTCTTTACTTCAAGAAAACTGTTGTTAAGGCCATAGACACTTCTGGTTCCTTCAAGGGTCGACATTACATGGTGACATACGACCAGCTCCGTTCGGCCACGAGGAACTTCCACGACGAAAACCTAATAGGACGTGGGAGTTTTGGCTCTGTGTACAAAGGGTGCCTCGAGTTCGACAGACGAACCCAAGAAATAGCGGTGAAAGCTCTTGACATGGAAACCACGGGCTCGCTACCTAGTTTTCTGGCCGAATGCGCTGCGCTTCGCCATCTCAGGCATCGGAATCTTGTGAAGCTGATAACATCGTGCTCTAGTTTGGATCACAAGAACAAGGAGTTTCTTGCGCTGGTGTATGAATATATGAAAGGTGGGAGTTTAGAGAAGTGGATTGGGAACGGGATGAGTTTGGTGGACAGATTAAAGGTGGCGATGGATGTCGCATGTGGGTTGAGTTATCTTCACCATGAATGTGTGGTGTCTCCGGTGGTGCATTGTGATATGAAGCCGAGTAACGTTTTGTTGGATGAAGATTTGACTGCAAAAATAGGAGATTTTGGGCTTGCTAGCATGTTGGTTGATAAAGATCAGTCTTTTAGCTCTGCTCATGTTCTTAAAGGCTCCATGGGTTACATACCTCCAGGTTAGTGCACTAATCTCATATTTGTTTACTATATGATGTGCATGAATCCACTGTTAGAAAGATGAGTATTCGCGACTAAGAAAATACAATGACACATTTTATGACAGTTTTGTGGTTGAATTTGAAACGCGTAAATGTCGCGACCAAAATTGTAACTGTCAATTTTTTATATTACTTAGATTCGGTCACAAAGCGATGGTAAAATAAATTTAAAAGAATAAAAGAATTATTGTAAAAAATTCTATAATGATGTGCATGAATTAAATGTTAGACAGGTGAGTATTTATGACTGAAAATACTTTGATATATATTATTATCGTTTTACAGTCGAATTTGAAGGTGTGTAAATATAATGACCAAAATTGTAAGAGTCAAACTTTATACTTTTTAAATTCGGTCACAAAACTATTGTAAAGACTACTCTTTAAAGGTACATAATAATAATAAATGTATATTTTTCATAAACCAGTGATAAATTTTTGACAACATAAATAAACTTAAAGGTGTCACAAACCAGTCATTTTAAGGTAGGGTTCACTTGATAATTAATTTTAATTTAAAAACTTGAGAAGTTATTTTCTTTAAATGTCTATAACTTTTTCATATATTATTATTAGATTTATACCATTAAATCACAAACTTTTTTATATTTAATTTGATTATAATATCACTATATCAAAAAGAAAAAAAAATATGTATCAATACTACATATATATAGTATTACGATACATCATAAATATAATATGATATACTACACATATGTAGTTTGATATGCTACGTATATGCAGCACATATATGATATAGAAATATTATACTGAGATTAAATATAAAATAATTTTTGATATTATGGTATAATTTTTTTTGAAAAATAATATCGTATGAAAAAAATTATAGACGTTTAAAAAAATAGAATTAGTTCTCAAGTTTTTAAATTAAAACTACTTCTTACACGACACTCTCCTTGTAGTTTTAAACCTAGTAAAATATGATTTCAAACCCGTCAAAAACAACCACTACAAACCATGCTCAATATATAAAAACACAAACGAGTCACTAATTTCATATACAAAAGAAAATCCAATCATAAAATGAGATTACCCATGGATATTTTTCGATCAAAATTGTGATTGTGATCCTAAAGACACAATTTTGTAGTAGTGAAAATGTGAAATCGTTTATTCTTATAATAGCTTGTGCGTTGATTGCAGAGTATGGTATCGGAGCCAAACCGTCTACTAAAGGAGACGTGTACAGTTACGGCATTATGCTAATGGAGATTTTCACTTGTAAGAGTCCAACTGATGAGATGTTCACAGATGGTCTGAGCCTCAAGTCGTGGGTGCGGTCCGCTTTCCCAGATAACTTGGATCAAGTATTAGATCCTAAACTTTATCATGAATTCTGTTCCGATAGTGAATCAACGAGCTTTAAGGTACAACTTGATTGTCTCACAACTATCATCGAAGTTGCGCTTTCGTGCACAAACGATTCTCCAGAAGGAAGAATCACCATAAGTGAGGCTCTCCGCAAGCTCAAGTGTGTGCAAGACATGTTCCACAAGCATCAGCCATCAATCAAAGTCAAGTGATGAAGAATCAAGATGATTGGATTATGCTATTTTTGGTTGCTAGCTGTACCAACTTTTCAAGTTTCATCTTCAAAATAAATTATAAAAATAAAAGCATAATAGCAATAGTTTTTAAATTTGGTATGGTGTGTTATTGAAACTTTTAAGATTTTGGGTTCGGAACTTAAAAAATTTGTGTGGTAATTTACATATTAGAAAGATTTTTAATTTTTTTTTCTTTTATGAAGTGTGAATAGATATAAGTTATTAATTAGTAATAAAAATTTAGTTTAATTATAACAAATTAATAAGACCGTAAACTTATAAAAATAAAATAAAAGAATTAAAAGAGCTAATCTGAAATGGTTTAAATCGAGTTTGACAAAAGAAATTGAAATCTTTGATTTACGAAACCAAAGGAGTTTGAAAAATAATGAATTAATTTCACTAATTAGTTTTAAAAAAATTAATTTTGAGATTGTAAAAGATAATAGGAAAATAAGAATAGGGTTATAGTAAAAATGATGTTTAATTAAAAAGCTTAAAATTGATTTGGGCTTGACAAGTGTCATATTATTATTTTAAAAAGGAAGAAATTTTGATTATTGTGTAATATACGTTTATTGTTTCATATAACTTATATCATTTGTTATATGTATTTATTATTATATTTTACGTTTTAGATAATTTTATTTTATTTTTGTCATTGTTTTTATAGATTATATAAATTTCTTATCTATTGTTGTATTTTACAATTATAAGTACACAATGATATATTTTCACAATGTATTTTTCAAAACTCATAGTATTATATTAATTTTGTTATTATTTTTTATAGATTATATAAACTTGTTATTATCTATAATTGTGTTTTATAATTAAAAATATAAAATAATGTTATTTCACAAATATATTTTTTAAAACTCATAATTTTTAAAATAACAAAATTACGATCGAAAACATAATAATACATTGTATTATTTTGTTATTATTTTTAAAGTATTAGATTAATTAATTGTTAATTTATTAATGTATTTTACATATTGGAGATACACAATAATGTTATTTTCCCATTATATATATATTTTTAAAATTCATCATTTAAAAAAACACAATAGTATTCACAAAAACACAATAATTTACAAAAAGACACAATAAACTGCATTAAAAACATAATGATAAGGCATGAGCTTAAAAACATAATTTTTTTAATACTTTTATATAACAATATTGTATTTATTTTAAATATAAAAAACACCCATTTTATAGTGTCATCTTTATAAAACGCTCATCGTACATAAAAGTTATAAACATTTAAAAAATGAGAGAACTTGTAAAAAGTCAACAAAAAATGACTATTACTAAAATAAATTTCTAACAAAATTTTTTCCTTTGATTTGATCTCAATCATTGATTAAACAGATTGATGGTTGATATTATTTATTACACTTTATAGTTTTAGAAGACTTTTTATTTGAGCTTTTTTCAAAAAATAATAGGGATAACCTTTGTAAAATAGTAATCAAGATTCAAAATTATTTTAATTATATCACTTATAAATTTTTAGTGTCCAAATCAAGTCACTCATAATTTTTTTGTGTTAACTTGTCACTAAAGTTTTAGGATTATTTTAATTAAGTTATTTATAAACTGCAAAATATTTCAATAAAAATATAAACATTTAAAAGATTAACAATATTTGTATAAACTGAATTATTTAAAAAATTTTGAATTATAAAAAAATTTGAATTATAAAAAAATTAAATAAAAATATTAATGACCTAATTGGAACACTTCTAAAACTTATATTTATTTGATTTGAATAAGTAAAAATAATAATTTTTTGATTGAAAAAAATAAAAATATAAGTGATATAATTGAAACAATCTTAAAACTTGCTTATTATTTTTAAGGAGATTTGATCTAAGTCAACCCACTTTCTACTTATGGTCAGTGTGGTGCCTAAATTGTTCATGAGCTAAACCAAGCTGAGTCATGGTCGACTTAAGTTCTACACTAGTTAGTGTGGCTCATTTGGAATACAAACTATGCTGAAAATTAGCTTAAATTCGATTTCAATCCAAGTCAGCTCTGTTTAAAAAGGTAAACACAGTGTCGTTTTACTAGAAATGATAGTTTGGTCTGTGGAGAACAGTTTGTACATAGATAATTCAAAATACTAGTGAACATAGAGAAAATAACAGCTAGGTGTTTGAGTATCAAAAGTTTAAAGAAACTCATTGTTAAAAAGTGCTAAGAATATACTATAGAAAATCAAGAGCGCAAAAGACATGCCATTGTCACTTTTAACGACGAGTGGGAGATATATATTCAGGAAAAATCAAACGAGCTTTTGTTTTAAGTGTGCTCATGTTATAAGCAACCTTATTAAGGCTCGACTCAAAGTATTAATCATCTTCCTTTTTCATAATATCTTAATTAAATATGTTAAATTATTTTCTCATATCAATCTGTTAAATTATTTTCTCATATAAGTCTGAAATTATTTTAATTTTGTAAATTCAAGACTACAGGGTGGAAGGTTGGGGTTTAGTGATAAATTAAAAGAGAGTTTCACAACTAAATTGTGGGTTTAACCTCACCCAAAACAAAATAAAAAGGTGTTCAGCAAAAGAAAAAAAAAAAAAGAAAACTACATTTTATTTCTTATAAAATTATTAAATTTCGTCTTTATTCATTATTATAGATTACTATAAAAACATTTGTAATTTATAAATCCAAACTAAAATGTTAATATTCAAACTATTAAATTACACACTCACAAATTTTGACCACAATAACTATCTTCTTGAATCCAACCGTCCTGATTCTTTAGCACCTAACTTCGATTGATGGATGGTGCTTATTAAACATATCTTGAACACCCTTGAGTTTACGTAGAGCTTCAATTATGGTGATTCTTCCATCAGGAGAATCATTGGTGCATGAAAGTGCAACTCCGATGATTGTTATGAGACAATCAAGTTGTTCATTAAAGATAATGGATTGACTATTGGAGCAGAACTCATCTGGTTTCTTATGCATATCAAGATCTAGCACTTGATTCAAGTTATCTGGAAAAGCAGACCATACCCATGACTTGAGGCTCAGACCACTCACGAACATCTCGTCGGTTGGGCTTTTGCCTGTGAAAATCTCCATTAGCATGATGCCGTAACTGTATACATCTCCTTTGGTAGACGGTTTGACTCCCATACCATACTCTGCGATCAACGCACAAGCCGTTGTAAGATAACATTTCATTACTAGAAAAATAAGTAAATGTGATCACAATTCGGTCGTGAAACATGATTTGTAACATGTTTGCGACATCCATCTAGCGACTAAATCTAAACGATCATAAAACTTGGCTATCATGTTACAAATATGAGATCAGTGTACTAACCTGGTGGTATGTAACCCATGGAGCCTTTAAGAACATGTGCAGAGCTAAAAGACTAATCTTTATCAACCAACATGCTAGCAAGCCCAAAATCTCCTATTTTTGCAGTCAGATCTTCATCCAGCAAAACGTTACTCGGCTTCAAATCACAGTGCACCACCGGAGCCACCACGCATTCATGGTGAAGATAACTCAATCCACACGCGACATCCATCGCCACCTTTAATCTGTCCACCAAACTCATCCCTTTCCCGATCCACTTCTCTAAACTCCCACCGTTCATATATTCATACACCAGCGCAAGAAACTCCTTGTTCTTGTGATCCAAACTAGAGCATGATGTTATCAGCTTCACAAGATTCCAATGCCTAAGATGGCGAAGCGCGGCGCATTCAGCCAGAAAACTAGGTAGCGAGCCCGTGGTTCCCATATCAAGAGCTTTCACAGCTATTTCTTGGGTTTGTCCGTCGAACTCGAGGCACCCTTTGTACACAGAGCCGAAACTCCCACGTCCTATTAGGTTTTCGTCGTGGAAGTTCCTCGTGGCCGAACGGAGCTGGTCGTATGTCACCATGTAATGTCGACCCTTGAAGGAACCAGAAGTGTCTATGACCTTAGGAATAGTTCTTCGAAAGTAGAACAACAAAGCGATGGACATCAGTATTACTAATGTCGAAATGATTGATGCAACCAAAATCACAACGATTTTGTTCGTATCATGTGGTTTGCATTTGGAATCATAGCATAAATTCGGGTTGCCTTCGACGTGAACTTTGGTGCGATTTGAGAAAATCCCGTTACTTGGGACATTCCCTTCCAAGTTGTTGAATGAAAGGTTTAGGAATTGAAGGACTTTTAGGTTTTGTAGATCAAGAGGGATTGAACCTGAGAGTTGATTGGAGGAAAGGTCTAGAGTTGTCAAACCATTTAGTTCACCCAAATCATTTGGAATGCTGCCTGTGAAAGAATTATTGGAGATGATTAGCTGCTCTAAGCTCTTACAGTTCTTGATCGAGTTTGGAATGTTGCCCGACAAGCGATTGTTAGAGATATCAATCGTCACAACGCGTTCAAGATTCGCGATTTCTTGAGGCAAAGAGCTGGTGAACGAGTTGCTGGAAAGATTAAGGATGGTGGACAAACTTGGGAGATCAAGAACGTCCCTGGGGATGCTCCCATTGAGCTTATTCATGGACAAATCCATGAAAGTTAGCCTTTCGAACGCGCGAAAACTAACGGGTATGCTTCCCCCCAATTCATTGTTTGATAGATCAATGTGTGCTAACTTTCTTAGATTACCTAATGAATTCGGGATATTCGAAGTTATTCTGTTTTTGCCTAGAACAAGTTCTTGTAAGCCTTCCAACATGCCTATTTCAGAAGGAATTTCACCGGAAATGGAGTTGAAGCTTAAGTTTAGTAAAGCTAAGCCCTGTAGTCGACCAATGGAAGGCGGGATGCTGCCAGATATCTGGTTTGAACCCATGTACAACATTCTAAGTGTATTGGAAAGATTACCTATGAAATCCGGAATAACACCATCAAAACCATTACCATCAATGGCTAGAAAATCAAGCTTTGTACTGTTTACCAATGGATATAAGAAGCCAAGACCGTCGTCTTGCGCGCTAACGATGTAATTGTACCCAATATTATACATTTCTAGCTCAGGGAGGTTACCTAGTCCTGGTGGCACTGTCCCGTGCAATCGGTTATGTGCCACTCGAATGAATCGTATGTTTGTGAGGTTGTGCAATGAACCAGGAATAGTACCAGTGAATTTGTTGATGCAAAAGTTGAAATTTAGAAGGTTTGGGAGTGTGTCCCCAACATTGAAAGGTATATCACCCTGCATATCATTAGAAGCCACGGCTAGATTCTCGAGTGCAGACATGTTGTAAATGGATGGAGGAATAGTACCATTAAGATTGTTAATGGTGAGTTCAAGATTCTTCAGGTTCACAAGACGAGATAATTCACCAGGAATCGGGCCACTGAGCATATTGGTTCCCAATCTCAAAGTTAACAATGAAGAAAGGTTACCAATGGAGGGTGGAATCGAACCCGAAAGATGGTTTCCCGCCAAGTTCAGAGTTTGAAGATTAACAAGGAGGGTGAGATCTTCAGGAATAGAACCTGAAAGTTCGTTTTGCATGAGATCAACGACCCTTAGATCGATGCAACGACTTATGTTTACTGGAATGGCGCCTTGGATACTATTAAAACTCATGTTAAGGACTCGTAGGCGTACAAGATTCGTGATCGTTTCAGGAATTATACCTTGAAACCGGTTATCTTGTAGTTGGAGCGTTGTAAGAAATGATAAGTTTCCGATATGGGGGCTAACCGGACCAAATATCCGAAGGCCAGAGAGGTCAAGACCTACAACCCTTTGGCCACGATCATCGCATGAAACCCGGGTCCAGTTGCACGGGGGCGAGTTTGGAACCCATGTAGCTAAAGCATCTTGGGGTTGAGTGATTGTTTGAGATTTGATGTAGATCAAGGTTTGTTTATCGGTGTCAAGACTAGAAGTGGCAGAAGCTGCATATGTGTTATGTAGGATACATGAACTGATAATAAGGAAGATAAGCATATGGATTTTGGAAAGGTGAAAGATTGAAGCCATGATCACAATAAGTTTGGTTATTGGGTTTT
This sequence comes from Flaveria robusta, assembly GCA_025506415.1. Classification (NCBI taxonomy): domain Eukaryota; kingdom Viridiplantae; phylum Streptophyta; class Magnoliopsida; order Asterales; family Asteraceae; genus Flaveria; species Flaveria robusta. The sequence goes on along the minus strand of CM046459.1, from coordinate 14,560,406 downwards.
GGTGTGTGGATATAAATATAAAGATATATGATTTTATCAAGTCTCTAGTTATGTTATGTCATTAATTTCCTTTCATTGTGACCACAACTGGATGCTGCAACTTGTGAAATAGATTTGTAACAAGTCAAAGTTATATATAAAATATAATTGAAATGTATGTCCCCCTTAGCTGCATGTGGAGACTTTGTGAGGGTTGAAAAACACAAGTAATTTATTCATATTTGTCTTCCTATGATTTTAGTCGTTAACTTGTCTGATAGGAAGTTTGACTCGTTCTTCAAATTTTCATAAGGCTAAGATTACATATATAAATCCAATGTTTTCAGAACCGGATCGGACGTCGAACCGGACGCCTTACTGGTTTGGTGGTCGGACCGGTCGGACCGGATTTAAGAACTGGATGACGTTATAATTATATATATAGTATATTATATATATAGTTATATATATAATTAAATATAAGTAATTTATATATGTATTTTATAGTTATATATAAAACTTAACTATATTTTTACATCCAACATACTAATTTATGGTTCAACATCCTGTTTTTACCCATTAAAATCAAAAAAATAAAAAAAAATACGAAATCCGGTCCGACCAGCGATTCGGGATGAACCGGCCGGTTCGACCGCCCAAAAACGAATCGATGAGAACCGACCGGCCACCCAGCCGATCCCCGGTCTAACCGGTCGGACCGGCCGGTTCGATCCGGTCTCAAAAACATTGTATAAATCTAAAATTATTACCAATCGTATATTTATTTTTTCAATTAGCTAAATTATATTTGTTAAATTATAATATCAAAGTTGTGTTTATGCGGTTTGTAAGAATCATTTAGTGGATAGTTATTTGTCGTGTATTGAGTAACGTCAAACGTTATGTAGTGAGCATATCTCTACTATATTATAATGCAAGAAAAATGGATACTTATCAAATTTAAGAGATTTGTGATTTTTATGCACGATGTACAACATAAAAATTTGATTTGTTAAGGGTAATTATGTCATTTAAACACTACTAAAAACATGAAATTTAAAAGTTATTTACATAATGATCCCTTGAATTGTAGCTAACTAGTTTTATACCCGTCCGGTGACCGGGTATTTTTAATGTTATAATGACATCACTATTTTTTCTTGTATTCTAAAGAAACAAAGTATGTATTTAAGATAAAAGTACAACTCATTTAGCTAATGAAATATATATCAATGGTTATATGTTTGTAAAACAGGATAAAAATTTACATTTTAACGCCAAATAAAATAATATTCAAGTACAAACCGCTTCATGATCTAATCTAATTACTTAGAACCCTTCATCGTCATCTTCCAAAGTTATCAGGCATTCCCTTTCATCCAGTTGGTCCTAATACACCTGATATATAAGATAAACATAAGATTGAGTGATTAGAACATGAACTTTAGAAATAAATAACTAAATGAAAAAAGTACAAACATGAAATTTAAGTTTGCTAGTGATATACATGATCTTGATTTAAGAATCAACACGCTCTTGCCCATTACTTCTACTTGGGGTTTGTTTAAGATCAAAGTACGTAGAACTGGAGTTCTTATGCATCAGTAGAGCTAAGTTGTAGCACCCTATCTACCGTATTACTACAGCCAATTCGTTCGAGAAATTATCCATTCGTTGGAATGAGAAAGTGAATTAAAAATCGATCTGTTTATGTATATTTAATTTATAATCTTTAAGCAATTATATGGAAAGATCTTTCGAAAATACAAGATTGTAAAATTTTCAACATCATTCTCTTGGCATAAGTCATGGAAAATATATACTACCGTCTCACCGTAATATGGGGTAAAAACATTGTGCTCAAAAAACCATCGGTTTTTCAACAGGCATATGCATGAAGAGTAAGTTTGTGATTCTTAAGGATATTATATATGGAATCCTTTACTTTTAAGAGTAGTTGCAATCGCTTCACCCTTTACTTCTGATGCAAGGGATTTAACTTTTCGTATGTTGTAAAAGCAATAATGAACTTGCTTTTTATTATTCAAAACGATTGAGGGGCTTTTACAATGGCAAGATCTCTTGGCCATCCAATTATTGAAAACATGAGAGACCTTTAGTTCTTGCCTTTGCCATGATCTTATACCAATTTGCTCACTGAAAAAAAAAAGGAATTAACTAATCTCTTATGCACTTAATAATATAAATTAACAATTAACAAAACAAATTAGATACATGAAAAAGATATTTGACAGCATACCTTAATCAAGTTATAAAAGACTATGAATTACCACCTTATATAGGTCATATACAGCTTTAGCAGCTCCTTTTGCAAATTGAGGCATTTTATCCATGACCTAATGCAACAATTTGAAGCAGAATAATAAGAACTGTTATTTACATAATAACATCTAAATTATAGCAGAGATGAGATGTATGGTTTTAAGAATTTGATTTCCCTTCCTTAGATAATTAAAATCAGTTAGTTTGACCACAAAATCAATTTGTATATCTTTTTCATTATTTGTATAAAAGGAGTATGTTTTCCTCAAACATGAAATAATAATAATAGGAGTATAGGACACCATGATCAGTTGCAAATATCAATATAATATTCAAGTTTATATTAGTTCGATAACTTCGCCTTGAATTTGATGATTAGTTGCAAATATCAATATGATATTCAAGTTTATAACTTACTTGTGTCGAAATGCCATAATTTTAGGCACGGATGAATCAACCTAAGTTAAAGTATTATAGTGGTGAACTTAATCTTTAGAAACACCAAAAGATACCAATATACAATGATTCAAGATAGTCTTTTACTAATCTATAAGAAAAGACAATTCAACAGAGAAGCATGAAGCTTCAAAGTCAAAATCAAGAACCCAAAATTAGTAAACCCAAATGTATCTAATATTAATGATAGATCTAAACTCGAGCAACAAATAAAAATTCAGTACACACGCTTCCTTGAAAAATGATTAGCTAAAATCAGAAATCCTCATTTTGTGTTCTTCCTCAATTCAAATAGAGATGATCGATTATCAAAACAACATATTTTTTAAAATCCTCACAATTAATAATTAGTAGTAAAAACAGCAAAAAAAACACAAAAAGGTTCCAATCTTCGAGTTAGAACACAAAGTGCTCTTCAAACCCAAAAGAAGAATCGAGCAATCAATCATATTCATTACAAGCTAACAAATCGATTACAATTACAAATAAGAATTAAACTAAACAAAGCAATAGTACCTTAAAACTTTATTACAGTTTATTCTTAGTCTTGGATAAAGAAGAACATATAGCAACAAAGGGAAACAGATGGGACTTACTTGAACCTGCATATAATTTAGCACCTTTATTTATAATGCATATTTTAATGCTCTTGTATATGCATAGTTGCTTCACTGAAACATGTCATTAAGCTTTAGAATAACAATCTAATTGCTATGCCTGCTTACAAAAATAAATAAATAAATTATCAACCTGATGTATAAGGTCGGCACCTATGCTAATAGAAAGTAAAGAATGAACTACACAGGACACAGGGCAGCCTCAGTCGGTTAGCACCATTTTTGTAGGAAGACGTGTGCAATCCGGGTGATATCATGCTAATCCAAAAGAGAACCGATTGTGATGATGATATGTGCAATCCTGTTCCTCACCGGCTAACCTCCAAGCTGCTTCTAGAAGGATTAAATGGCTGAGATGTAAAGTTGGAGAGTTTGGACGGCAGTGATTATTCCAACTGGCGGTTACTACGGGCAGTGTAAACGGATTTATAAAAGGGGGAGCGTCTGAGCGAGAAAAATGGAGAGTGAGATAAGCAAGTGGGGGAATCGACAGAAGTAAACAAGTCATTAAAAAAAACTACTAAAAATAACCGCTTGCTTTAAATGGCTGGGATTTAAACTCAGCATAATTCAATGGTCCATATTCAATCTGTCGGTAGTTATAATATTCGCCGGCAATAAAATATATAATATATAATTATGAGTTTTTTTGGATTTAATTTGTAGAAAATTTTGAGTTATTTTGGGTTGAAATAGTAGAAAATTGTGAGTTTTTTTTTTTTTTTTTTTTTTTTTTTTTTTTTTTTTTTTTGGATTTTCACCTTCAAATCGGATCAACCTTCTCATAACCCTACTTTTCAAACAGCCTTTTACCGCCTTCTTCTTCCATTGGCCTCTCCCCCGATTAACCGGATGATTTGCCTTCCCTTGTTAAGTTTTCACTTTAAAAAAAAATCTGTAATGTCTCTCTCTTTCATCAGAAAACACAATTGGAGTTTCGTGGGTGGTGGCGAATGGCAATCGCCGACAACATATGTTCTACAACTTCATTACTAGAGTGAGCTTAAAGAGATAGATCGAGAACATCACGGCTTCCAACGACCGAGCTTTATGACATCAGGAACATCACAACCTTTTAAGATTATCATTTGTTGGAGATGATTCATACACATGGAAAGGTGTTCGAGTTTTTACGAGTTGTTGGTTGGGTTTTTTATGAATAAAGTCGTTTGGCTTAGTCTCCCAAGTATTTGCCAAATCTATTGCTTTATGTTACTTTCCCTTGTAGTCTTTCTCTATTTGAGTATGTATTCAGTCTTCTTTCGTTTCATGAAATCAATAACATGCTTTTAAGTTATTTGCTTTAGCTAATTCATTGTTTTATCCATTGTGTTATTACAGATCTGATCGTTATCATTTTCTTTCGTTGACTCTTTTCTAATAGTAGCTAATTCATAAGATACAGAAGAACCAATATTAATAGGGATGGTAATGGGCACGTTTGGGATAGGGTTAGGTAATCCCAACCCTAAATCCGGTTATAAAACAAATCTCATACCCTACCCAAAACCTGTCGGCTATGTATCAGGTATTTACTCGTCGGGTATCGGGCATACCCGTGGGTAAGGGTTAACCCATTTATTTCATGAATAATACCCATTGGGTAAACCTGTCACGTATCTATTTTACATTTCGGCCAAATCTCTTTGTTGTTATCTCTTTTCAACCAAATCTATCTGCTAATGTCTCGCTTGCTCTTTTTTGATAGTAGCTAATTCATAAGATATAGAAGAACCAATATTCGTAGGGATGGTGATGTGGTGTGTTGGGATGGGGTTAGGTAATCCTAACCCCATACCCAGTTATAAAGCTATGTCTCATACCCTGCCCAAAATCCGTTGGGTATGTATCGTATATTTACTCGTCGAGTATTGAGCATACCCATGGGTAATCTGGTATACCCATTTATTTCATGAATGATACCCGTTGGGTATACCCGTTGTATATCTATTCGATATTTTGGCCAAATCTCTTTGTTCCTATCTCTTTTCGGTCAATCTATTTTTTAATGTCTCTCTGACTCTTTTCTAATTGTAGCTTGGATTCGAAGCAGAATCAAAAGTCTAATTATCGAATTATTCGAGTAAAATATTGACTGAATGAGAGAAATATTATATATATTATTAATTTAACATGTCGGTGTGTATAGTAAATGTATTATTTTATTATTGTTTTTCTTAATATTAATAATCAAATCTAAGAAATATGACTAGAAATCATTGTAGATGGGTTGGTTTAAGCTTTGGGTGGGTTTTACATACGCCACGGGTTCTAACCTCTCACTTTTTACTTTACATTAAAATTTGAATTATAATATTGGTAAGAAGAAAAGAAAATTTTATTTTATTTAGGTTTTTGCTTAACAATTTATCATCAAACTTAATAATTAATTACCCAAGCTTGAAAATGAAAAATACATAAATTAAATGTTTCTAATGAACGAAATGAAAATATTTTATTTTAAACCTTTAAAATTTATTTACACGTATATTTATAACATATGCTTAACCTGCTTTTTACACACTCACTATATTTGTGTTTTTTTTTTTGACGTTCAGGTTTTCGTATTTCTTATATAACATTACATATGTTATCAACACCCCCCCTTTAACATGTGGGTTCGTAGTGACGTTTCGATGTTTTTTTTCTTTTACCGGTTGTACCTCATCGACACAATAAGGTGTTTCGTTTTTCTTATATAAAGCTTTGAATATCATCAACAATGTCGAGAATAAGTTTTTCTTATATAAAGTTACGAATGCTATCAACCTCCCTGTCAACTTGCGAGTTCCATGCAACGTGTCGACGTTAATCTTTTCAACGCTTCTGCTCCCCCGCCGCAACGCGCGGGGAAGCTTAATGCTAGTTATAATTAAAATACTTGAGTATAATATAATATAAGGAAAACTTCACAAACTAGTAATCAAGTTTTAGCAGTGTTTCAATTAGGTCACTCATATTTTTATTTGTTCCAATCAGATCACTAGAGTTTTAAGAGTATTCTAATTAGATCACTAATATTTTTATTTGTTTCAATCAGGTCACCAAAGTTTTATAAGTATTCCAATTACGTCACTCACATTTTTTAGAATTTATTTGAATAATTCACAATTTTTTAAAGTAATTTAGTTTTTTATAAACATTGTTAGTTTTATAAATATTTCAATTTTTTTACAAATTTTTGTAATTTATAAATGACCTAATTAAAACAATCATGAAACTTTAGTGATCTGATTGGGATAAAAAAATTTACAAGTGACCTGATTAGGAAAAAAAATTATAAGTGATCTAATTGGAACAATCCTGAAACTTGATTACTATTTTACAAAGTTAACCCTATAATATAATATGCTTAAAGTTAACTAAAAATAAATATAATATATTTAAAATAACAAAATAAAAGCAAAATTGTTTCGAGTATATAATCAGGTAAAGGGTATGTTTAATTGGGTAAACAAGACAGGTAAACGGGTATATTATGCAATCTCATACCCGTCCCAAACCCGCATAAATTATAAAAAATAATCTCATATTCGGTCCGTACCCGCTTACCCGACCCCATACTCGTCTCAAATATCTCAGGTTTCGGGTACTTACTGTCAGGTTCGGGTTTGATTGTCATCCCTATATATTATAGAGGTGGCAAAAAAAGTCGGTTTGGTTTTCCAAACTGCTTTGTAACCCGACATTGGTTTGGCCCCGAAACCGGTTCCAAACCGACCCTAACTGGCCGTTTATACATTGGTTTGGTAGCCCAGCATCCAAAACCGGCTTTAATTAAAAAAAACTGGTTAAACAGGGATAAAAACTGGTTAAAAAAACGGCTTACAAACCGATCCAAACCTATTTGAGAATTCTTGTAGAAAAACCGATTTGAAAAAACCGGTTGGTCGAACAAAAGTTATCTGAGAAAACCAAAACTGGCTTTAAATTAAATATTGTATTAAAAATTTAATAAAATGGAAATAATATGAGCCACATTGTGATTAGTGGTTTGCCTTTATTTCGAGTTAGAAAAATAAAAAGACATCGCTTTAATCTCGCCTTCATGAACCCGAATCCCAACCGATGGCTTAACTCGAAGTGGTTGAGGCGGTGTTGCCATCCAACCCAATTGAACCCACAGACGAAACAAATCATATAGATTGCCACATGTATAAAATTAATTTAGTAGCATAGGAAAAGAATGGCTTAATGTCACGACCCTCCTATAACTAGATTTCATATCTCATATTCCGGAATTTTCCGTAAACATTTAGAGGCATTTAGGCCTGCCTGAAAGTCTCAAGAACTGTCTGCTTATTTTCGAACCATGCTAGAACCATGGGAACTCTCTAGGTCAGCCCTTAAATACCTTAGAAGAGCCTAGAAACATTATCTATGTGGATCGGAAAGCTTTTCAAGCAAGATATAATAATAAAAATCTATAGAAACATACGTATATATATTTAATGTATAGAAAAGTTTAGAATAGGATCCATCTTGATAGGCCTCAAGTATTATAAATAAGGTGATGTGAGCCTCATTTGTAATCACCCAAAACTCACATATAAGTCTTGTGTAAACACTTGTAAAGCACAATTGTAATCTCTTGTAAGGAGTACAAAGTTGTTTGTATTATGAAGTTTGCAATAATCATGACTGAACTTAAAGCAAGTCTAAGTGCCGCACGAGAGTTGAAAAGAGTCACTCCGTGACATTAAGCTACAATTATTAACAAAGTTACGTATGAAATTTAGGTTTGAAAAATACCAATACATCTAAAAAGAGTCTGTCCATAAGTTAGTAGTTGATTATTTTAGGATGTATGTATTTCATTAGATTTCAAAATAGGCGGAAAATATGGCATGGTAACTCCCGAGATGGGTGTGAATGTGGAAATTGCATATTAATTGATTCAAAATTCATTACGTATGTGTAGCACCAGTATTCTAAAGACTTGATAAAATGCAACATCATAGAATTTGGTCCTATATGTCTTTATATACAACCGCACATATAGTATTATAACAAATATTACTGATCTCGTTTGACATTTTACAATGCAACAGACACATTACAAGTTCTGTGTTCCATTATTTGTCTCGAGAATTGGCATTAATCTACCTCTCAATCAATGGTTTTAAACTCAAAATATATGTTTAACAACTTATTAACCAATGCTAAGTAAGAATACATGTAATTATACTCAAAACTTACATTACAAGAGTATCAAGAATTAGATTTGGAGTATGATGTTATTGTAGTATAAATAAGAGCTTTTATAAAGGTTTTCGTGTAAATATTATTCATATTAACATCTAAAGAGTTGTTAAACTTTTCACAAAATTTTGATATCTTTTTCACGTGTAATGTTTCATTATGGATCAAAACCCTTATTAATTCGATATTAAATTCCTCTTTATTATCTACTATCACAGTGGCACCACCTTATATGTATGTGTGTGTATGTATATATAAATTATTGGGTGATATCATTAGATAACAAAAATTTATGCTATGGTATAATACAATAAAGAATATCTTATATTAAAAACACATAACAAAAAACAACTAACACACAACTTCTACACAACGCCTAAATGCGAACAATCCTCCTCCTCTCAATCATTTTCATTGTGTCATTTTTATAAAAAAAATAATATCGTACATAAAAGTTATGAATGTTTTGAAAAAATGAGAATTTGCAAAAAGTCAACAAAAATTGCTATTATTAAACTACCGCTCTAACAAACTTTTTTCTTATATTTGATCTCAGCTATTGATTAGAAAAGTTGATGTTTGAGATTATTTATTATATTTTTTAGTTTTAGAAGATTTTTTATTTGTACTTTTCCAAGAAAATAATAGGGATAACCTTTGTAAAATAGTAAATAAATTTCAATATTGTTATAATTAGGTCACTCATAATTTCTTTTATCCAAATCAAGTCACTCAATAATTTTTTTGTTTTAACTAGGTCACTAAAATTTTAGAATTGTACTAATTGTGTTATTTATAAACTGTAAAATATTTTTTAAATATTTAAAAAATTAATAATTTATAAAAACCAAATTATTTAAAAAATTTTGTGAATTATTTAAATAAAATTAAATAAACATATGAGTGATCTAATTGGGACACTACTAAAACTTTCATTACCTGATTTGAACAAATAAAAATAATAGTTTTCCGATTGAAACAAATAGAAATATGTCTGGCCTAATTGAAACAATCGTAAAACTTGCTTATAATGTTTTTGTGTGAGATTGGATCTAAGTCAACCCACTCTAAATTGTTCATGAACTGAACCAAGATGAGTCATGGTTAACCCATGGTCAACTTAAATTCTTCACTTTTCAGTGTTCCTTGTTTGGAATACAAGCTATGCTGAAAATTAGCTCAAATTCGGCTCGGTTTGAATCCAAGTCAGCTCTGTTTAAAAAAAAAAAGTAAAAACAGTGTTGGTTTACTGGAAATTATAATTTGGTTCATGGTGAACAGTTTGTACATGGATAATTCAAATACTCATGAACATAAAAAAAAAAAAAAAAAAAAAAAAAAAAAACAGCTAGCTGATTAAGTATCAAAAGTTTAAAGAAACTCGTTGTTAAAAAGATTCTAAGAATATACGATAGAAAATCAAGAGCACAAACGAGATGCCATCGTCACTTTTAACAAAGTTTGATATTCAGGAAAAATCAAACGAGTTTTTTTTTTCAAGTGTGTTCATGATATAAGAACCCTTATAAGGGCTCAGTCTCAAAGTATTATTATCCCTTTTTTTCATAGTATCTTGAATAAATGTGTTAAAATATTTTCTCATATCAATCTGTTAAATTAGTTTCTCATATCAATCTGAAATTATTTTAATTTTGTAAATTTAAGACTTTAGGGTGGAAGGGTGGAAGGGTGGGGTTTAGTGATAAAAAAAAGAGTTTCACAACTAAAAGATTGTTGATTTAATCTCATCCAAAACAAAATAAAAATAAAAAGATGTTCAGTAAAAGAAAGAAAAGAAGCTACATTTTATTTCTTTATAATATTATTAAGTTTCGTCTTTATTCACTATTATTGATTATTGATTATAGATTACTATAAAAACATTTGTGATTTATAAATCCAAACTAAAATGTTAACATTCAAACTATTACACGCTCACAAATTTTGACCTCAATAACTATCTTCTTGAAACCAACCGTCCTGATTCTTTAGCACCTAACTTCGATTGATGGATGGTGCTTATTAAACATATCTTGAACACCCTTGAGTTTACGTAGAGCTTCAATTATGGTGATTCTTCCATCTGGAGAATCATTGGTGCATGAAAGTGCAACTCCAATGATTGTTTTGAGACAATCAAGTTGTTCATTAAAGCTCATAGATTGACTATTGGAGCAGAACTCATCTGGTTCCTTATGCATATCAAGATCTAACACTTGATCCAAGTTATCTGGAAAAGCAGACCGCACCCATGACTTGAGGCTCAGGCCACCCACGAACATCTCGTCGGTTGGGCTCTTGCCCGTGAAAATCTCCATTAGCATGATGCCGTAACTGTATACATCTCCTTTGGTAGACGGTTTGACTCCCAAACCATACTCTGCGATCAACGCACAAGCCATTGTAAGATAAAATTTCACTACTAGAAAAATAAGTAAATGTGATCACAAGTCGGTCGTGAAACGCGATTTGTAACATATTTGCAACATCCATCTAGCGACTAAATCTAAACGATCATAAAACTTGGCTATCGTGTTAGAAATATGAGATGAGTGTACTAACCTGGAGGTATGTAACCCATGGAGCCTTTAAGAACGTGAGCAGAGCTAAAAGACTGATTTTTATCAACCAACATGCTAGCAAGCCCAAAATCTCCTATTTTTGCAGTCAAATCTTCATCCAACAAAACGTTACTCGGCTTCATATCACAATGCACCACCGGAGACACCACACATTCATGGTGAAGATAACTCAACCCACATGCGACATCCATCGCCACCTTTAATCTGTCCACCAAACTCATCCCGTTCCCAATCCACTTCTCTAAACTCCCACCTTTCATATATTCATACACCAGCGCAAGAAACTCATTGTTCTTGTGATCCAGACTAGAGCATGATGTTATCAGCTTCACAAGATTCCGATGCCGCAGATGGCGAAGCGCGGCGCATTCGGCCAGAAAACTAGGTAGCGAGCCGTTGGTTTCCATGTCAAGAGCTTTCACGGCTATTTCTTGGGTTCGTCCGTCGAACTCAAGGCACCCTTTGTACACAGAGCCGAAACTCCCATGTCCTATTAGGTTTTCGTCGTGGAAGTTCCGCGTCGCCGAACTGAGTTGGTCGTATGTCACCATGTAATGTCTGCCCTTGAAGGAATCAGAAGTGTCTATGGCCTTAACAACAGTTTTCTTGAAGTAAAGAAACAATGCGATCAATAAAAGTATTACTAATACCGAAATGATTGCTGCAACTAAAATCACAATGATTTTGTTCGTATGATGTGGTCTGCATTTGGAATCGTAGCATAGATTCGGGTTGCCTTCGACGTGAACTCTAGTGAGATTTAAGAAAATCCCATTACTTGGGACATTACCTTCCAAGTTGTTGAATGAAAGGTTCAGGAATTGAAGGACTTTTAGGTTTTGAAGATCAAGAGGGATTGAACCTGAGAGTTGATTAGATGAAAGATCTAATGTTGTCAAACCATGTAATTCACCCAAACCATTTGGAATACTGCCCGTGAAAGAATTGTTGGAGATGATGAGCTGCTCCAAGCTCTTACAGTTCTGGATCGCGTTTGGAATGTTGCCCGACAAGCGATTGTTAGAGATATCAATCGTCACAACGTGTTCAAGATTCGCGATTTCTTGAGGCAAAGAGCCGGTGAACGAGTTGCTGGAAAGATTAAGGATGGTGGACAAACTTGGAAGATCAAGAACTTCCTTGGGGATTCTTCCATTGAGCTTATTCATGGACAAATCCATCGAAGTTAGCTTTTCGAACGCGCGAAAACTCGCGGGTATGCTTCCTCCCAGTTCATTGTTTGATAGATCAAGGAGTGCTAACTTTCTTAGATTACCTAATGAATTCGGGATATTCGAAGCTAATCTGTTTTTGTGTAGAACAAGCTCTTGTAAGCCTTCCAGTAGGCCTATTTCAGAAGGAATTTCACCGGAAATGGAGTTGAAGCTTAAGTTAAGTAAAGCTAAGCCTTGTAGTCGACTAATTGAAGGCGGGATGCTTCCAGATATCTGGTTTGCACCCATGAACAACATACTAAGTGATTTGGAAAGATTGCCAATAAACTCCGGAATGACGCCATCAAAACTATTACCTTCAATGGCTAGGAAATGAAGCTTTGTGCTGTTTACCAATGGGTATAAGAAGCCGAGACCCTCGCCTTGCAAGTTAACGAAGTGATTGTACGCGATATTATACATTTCTAGCTCATGGAGGTTACCTAGTCCTGGTGGTATTGTCCCGTGCAATCTATTATTTCTCATGCGAATAAGTCTTAAGTTTGTGAGGTTGTGCAATGAACGAGGTATAGTACCAGTAAATTTATTGACACAAATGTTGAAATTTACAAGATTTGGGAGTGTCTCCCCAATGTCAGAAGGTATAACACCCCACAAATGGTTAGAAGCCACAGCCAAAGTCTCGAGTGAAGACATGTTGTAAATGGATGGAGGAACCGTGCCAGTAAGATTGTTAATGCTTAGATCAAGATTCTTAAGGTTCACGAGACGATACAATTCACTAGGAATCGGGCCGCTGAGCATATTGGTTCCCAATCTCAAAGTTAACAATGAAGAAAGGTTACTAATGGAGGGTGGAATCAAACCCGAAAGATGGTTCCCCGCCAAATTTAGAGTTTGAAGATTAACAAGGAGAGTGAGGTCTTCAGGAATAGATCCTGAAAGTTCGTTTTGCATGAGATCAAGGACCCTTAGATCGATGCAACGGCTTATGTTTGCTGGAATGGCGCCTTGGATATTGCTATTGAAACTGATGTTTAGGACTTGTAGGTGTAAAAGATTCGTGATCGTTTTAGGAATTACACCCTCAAATTGATTATCTTGGAGTTGAAGTGTTGTAAGCGAAGATAAGTTTCCGATACGAGGGCTAATCGTACCAGATATCCGAAGGCCAGAGAGGTCAAGACTTACAACCCTTTGGCCGCGATCATCACACGAAACCCGGGTCCAGTTGCACGGGTACGAGTTTGGATCCCATGTAGCCAAAGCATCTTGGGGTTGGGTGATTGTTTGAGATTTGATGTAGATCAAGGTTTGTTTATCGGTATCAAGATTAGAAGTGGCAGAAGTTACGCATGTGTTATGTAGGAAACAAGAACATAAAACAAAGAAGAGAAGAATATGGTGTTTGTAAAGGTGAACGATTGAAGCCATTTGTTTTGGTTATTGAGTTTTGGTGTGAGGATATAAATGTAAAGAAATTTGATTTTGTCAAGTCTCTAGTTATCTCATTTTCCATTCATTATGACCCCATTCATTATGACCCCATTCATTATGACTACAATTGGATGCTGCAACGTGTGAAGTAGATTTTGAACAAGTCAATTATATATAAAGTATAACTGAAATATTGCCCCCCATTAGCTGCGTATGGAGAAAGTTTTAAGGGTTGAAAAACACTAGTAATGTATTCAAAGTAGTCTTCTTATGATTTGAGTCTTTTAACTTGTCTAGTAGGATGCCACTATTCCCCAACTTGTATTTTAAAGTATACTAATAATAATAATAATATTTCATAATAGTGAATTTATAATATTAATTAATAATATGAATGGGAAATAAAATCTATATCTATATCTCTATTCTAATAAATAAAAATAAATACGAACACTTGTCACTATTTTATTCCATCTAATAATTGTTTTTTCCGTTTCTCTCTACTCTTAATTACGAATGTTATAATAGCTATTTATTAATTAATAACTATCTATAATTAAAATTTCAAATATGTTAATTTCAAAATTTCAAATCTCTATACTAATAAAATAAATAAATCCGGAAACTTGTCACCATTTTAGGCTATCTATTAATTGGTTTTTCCGTTTGTCTCTACTTTTAATTATGAATACTATAATAGCTATTTATTAATTATTAATTATCTATAATTAAAATTTTAAATATGTTAACTTCAAATTTTCAAATGTGTAATATATGGTTTTATTTAATCCGTATAATACATAATATTTAAAACATAACTTTTTATATTATGAACAATGTAACAGTAAATTTATTCAGCTCGTGTATTACACGGGATTGTAATTTAGTTATATATAAAGTATAACTAAAATATTGTCCCCCATTAGCTGCGTGTGGAGAAAGTTTTGAGGGTTGAAAAACACTAGTAATGTATTCAAAGTAGTCTTCTTATGATTTTAGTCTTTTAACTTGTCTAGCAGGATGCATGTTTGACTCTTTCTTCAATTTTTCTTAAGGTTAAGTTTACAAATTTAAATCTAAAATTATTACCAACATATATTTATTTTTTCAGTTACTAAATCTTTCTACTTTAATAAAAAAATTATCTTGGGGTGACACGTAGTGGCACCACATTCATTCTTACCAAAATTTTTCCGTTTCTCTCTTCTATTAAATAGTTACCTTAATTATCAATGATATTATTTAACTTTTTAGAATAAAAATAGTTTTTTTAATAAATTTAAAAAAAGATCTATGTTATTTTTAAAAATAATTTTTATAGAATAAGAAATTTTTACGAAATATCAAACTTTTTTAAAATTAGTGTTTTTAAAAAGTTAATTTTTTATAAACAAAAAAGAATTAAAATTGAAATTTATAATAAGAAAATTTTTAAAAATTATATTTTTTAATACGGTTTGTTTTGAAACAAAATATTTATTATTTTTTTTTGGAAAAAAAAGTTTTTAAACCAAAAGTTCAAAAAGTTGATATAATTGTTTTATTACATGTTGTTCTTACTATACCTAATTTCAATTATATTTTAACGTAAAATATCGTTTTATACTTAATAAATTTTTATTATATTTAATTTTTTATTTGTTCAACCCGTGTAATACATGGGTTTACTAAAGCTAGTTATATTTGTTAAATCATAATATCAAAGTTGTAATGTGGTTTGTAATATTCATTTAGTGGATAGTTAATTGTCGTGTATTGTGTAACGTCAAACCGTTATGTGGTGAGAATATCTATACTATATATATAAGCTAGGATGAGTAAGGGACATTTAATAATATAATTTCACATGAGATTAAGACATTTATGAAAAGATTACAAGTCTAATGATATTATTCATCTATGCTCTTAGAGTAAAGTATAATATACTAGCTTTAGTAAACTCGTGTATTACACCCATTGAATAAATAAAATATTAAATAGAATAAAATTTGTTAATAATAAAATAATATTTTAATATAAGATATTATTGAAATCATTCTTATTATAAATAGAATTAAAAATTTTATTTAAATTTTTTTAAATGTCATTTATAAAACTTTTTTATTATAACTCCTAATTTTAATTGTTTTACAAAAATTTTACTTTTTAAAAAGTACCAATTTTAAATATTTTATATTTTTAAAAAGTTTGACATTTTAAAATTTTTCTTATTTTATAAAAATTTGTTTCTTGAGAAATAACATTAAAAAGATCTTTTTCTTAATTTATTATAAATTATTTTAATATAAAAAAGAATTAAATAATATTAGTGATTAGACAAAATTACAGAAAACATCCTTTGATCATTTATAAAAGTTTTAACAGATTATTTAATGACAGTTAGCTTAAAGGACGTATCTTGTAACAATTTATATAGATAAATGATGATTTTATTGTTTTTTGAAGATAAAGGATGAAATCTGCAAGTTTATATATACGTAAAAGATGTTTTCTATAATTTTGTCTTATTTAATAGGAGAGAGAGGCGAGAAAAACTTGATTAGGATGAATGTGGCTTCATGAACTCGATTTCCAGCTATGGCTTTAACTCAAAGCGGCTGAGGCGGTGTTCCCATCCAACCCTATTGAACCCGCAGATGAACCGAATCATAAAGAACGTGACATGTTTAAAATTAAATTAGTGGCATAGGAAAAGAATGGCTTAATATCACGGCCCGCCTAAAACCATATTTTATATCTCATATTCCAAAAGTTTCCGGAAACGTTTAGTGGCATCTAGGCCTGCCTGGAAGTCCGCAGAATAGCCTACATATTATCGGACCATGCTAGAACCATTGAAACGCTCTAGAACAGCCCTTAAATACCTTAGAAGAGCTTAGAAATGTTATCTACGTGGATCTCTCTAAGAAAGACTTGAAAAAGCAAGATATAGTAATAGAAATCTCTAGAAACATACATGTATATTTTATGTATAGAAAATTCTAGAATAAGAACTATCTAGATAGGCCCCAAGTATTATAAAAAAGGTGATGTGAGGGCTCATTTGTAATCACCCATAAATCACGTACAAGTCTTGTGTAAACACATGTAAATCACACTTGTAATCTCTTGCAAAGAGTACAGAGTCGTTTGTATTACAAAGCTTGCAAAGTTTTCGCGTAGTAACCTGATTCGTTAGTGACTTTGGGTCACGAAGGCTGAACTTAGAGTAAATTTAAGTGTTGCAGAGAGTTGAAGAGATCAATCTGTGACATTAAGCTACCTTTATTAACAAAGTTATGTACGTAATTTAGGTTTGAAAAATATTATTATATCTAAAAAAAAGTCTGTCCACAACATAGTAGTTGATTACTTTAGGATGTATGTATTTCATTATATTTCAAAAGAGGCAGAAATATGATACATGGTAACTCCCGAGGGGGGTGTGAGTGGAAAATTGCATAGTAATTTATTCAAAATCCATTACATACATGTAACACCATTATTCTAAAGAATTGATAAAATGAAAAATCACAAAATTTGGTCCTATATTTCTTTATATACAAGCACACATTATAGTTTTATAACAAATACTACTGATCTCGTTTGACATTTTACAATATAATAGACTCATTAAAAGTTCTATGTTCCATGATCTACCTCGAGACTTGGCATTAATCTACCTCTCAATCAATGGATTTAAACTCAATATATATTTAACAACTTATTTGTCAATGCTAAGTGAGAATACATGTAATAGTACTCAAAATTAACATTACAAGAGCATAAAGAGTTAGATTTGGAGTATGCTTTTATTGTAGTATAAATAAGGGCTTTTATAAAGGTTTTACATGTAAATATTACTTTTAAAAACATTGAAAGAGTTGTGAAAGTTTTCATAAAATTTTGGTGTCTTTTTCATGTGTGATGTATGATTATGAACCAAAACTCTTATTAGTTTGATATTAAATTCCTCTTTGTTTATCTACTATCATCATGGCACAGCATTATATGTATATGTGTGTTTGTATATAAATTATTAGTGATATCATTAGATAACAATAATAATTTACACATCTACTAAAAACTATGGTATAATACAATAAAGAATATCTGACACTAAAAACACACATAACAAAAAAACCAACTAACAAAGGCCTAAATATGAACAATCCTCCTCTCAATCCTTTCAAGTATCTTTATACCATAATGATTGCTTTGCATCAACTATACATTTATTGATATCAGCTTGAACAAGCACTCCTATGTGAACCCCTAACCAATGAACCAAACACGTTGATAAATAACAGGAATAGTAATGTACATTTTCTGAATCAGAAGCGTTAATTAACCTTTGAAACCTTTAGTGCGGTCTGTATAATAAAATTCTCATATTGATCTACAAGAAGTGATGATGGATTTGGGCTTCCAACCAATTCAAGGATAGTTTTTGTTGATATATTGTGTCACGATTCAATCAAACAGTTCTCCACAACATTACTTGTGTATCTGCTGTGAGAGAGATAGTCTCCTTGCTTCACAAGCAGTTCTGTTAACTCTAGTGACTTTAGTCACATCCTATGTTGTAACACAATTGCTTCACATCATATAGACAAAAGTTAATCTTGTGACAATAACATAAGTTACATTACATGTGTAGATTTAATAAATAAATCAAATTTGTAATATAACTTGTATATAACTCGTGCATTTGTAGAATTAATAAAAAAATCAAATTTGTTCATATTTTATTTATAAACATAAAATATTGTATTTTAATTACCTCTATATATTTTAAACGATGTGAAGAAAAACTAAACGATTTATTTTGCTCCCGTTTTGCTACAAATAAACTGTATTACGTATAGAACTCTATTTTAAATCCATATGGAACATAATTAATCTTGATGTGTAACACACATATTACTATTTTTTAATTTGAGAAAGGATTTTATTTTCTATATAGTTTTAATACTTTTTAATGATTTTATATGAAGAAATAAAGAAAAACGTACTACAATGGAAACCGAATTTACCAACTAGTCTTTACCGGCCGCGCAGCGGCGGTATCATACGCGACGTGATAAAATTTAGATTTACAATCGATCCGAGTTGTCTTCAGACTAAATTCACTTCGAACCATAAATTAACTCAAATTTATAACGTTGAACGAAATCCTATTATACTTGACTCATCTTTTTTCCAAACAAAGTTATGTTGTGCATAGATTACAATCGTCCATACTCGTTTACGAACTAAATTTACATTGAAATGTAAAGTAACTAGATGTATATTGTCGAATAAAAACGTTTTATATTTGACTGGACTTGTTTTTTAAACAAAAGTTGCATCAAAACGTAGGCAAACGTCGAAATGTAGGTCATTTCAAATTGTATATAAAAATATGCACAGACCATTTTATATTTGACCCGACTCATGCCGAGATGTACCTAAAAATAAAAACTTAAGAAATTAGTTTATTTAAGTAAAAATTATATTGGGATAAACCCAAAATTTTAGAAACTTAAAGGGTTTAAAGTGACATGTCAAAGTTGACCTATTAAATTTGAATTTAATAAACAAATATAATTAAATAAACAAATATAACTTAATAACAAATATTATTATTATTATTATTAATTTAATTATTATTATATAAATCAATAAACAAATATTACTATTACTTAACCATTATTTTTACTGTTGAATCGAATATGAATTAATATCGCAGTAATTCTTAGATAAGAAGTGATATTCGAAGGAAATAAATTTACCCGAATTATATCTCTATCCCACAAGAAAAATGGGTAATTAATTCCCATAAGATAATCACGATCAACCATTGCGTTATTGTTATTATTATTATTATTATTATTATTATTTATTTATGGTGACTTTCTCTTTTACTAATCGATGTACAGTTCTTATAACAAACAATGTTTAGTTAGCATGTTAAGTCTATGTAACCTTATCTTGTCAATTGGCATTTTAAGTAAAGTTATATATTTACATTTTTTTAGTTTGTTCATGGTTTTAAATTTTGTAAACTATTTAACACTTTTGTTTTTTTTTTTTTTTTTTGAACGGCAAACTATTTTACTCCTAAATTACATCAAACTAAACTATATCATGCTTGAGTTGAATCCAAAATCTCCATTCTAACGGACAAAACCTCTATCAACTGGGCTAGTCTCACATTAGCAGTTATTTAAAACTTGTAACCCTTTTTTTTTTTTTTTTTCTATAGAATTGTTTTCATATTAATAAAGTATTATAATCATTTTAAAGAAACTTCTTTCGTATTTTGTAACACTTAACTTTATATATTCTACAATATTTCTATAAGATAATTTACATTCTTATTACATATTTTAAAGATACGCTATTTTTTTCACCATTTTGCATCAAATGGTTTGTGTCGTCATTGCTCACTCTCAACCACCATTCATTACCCTTTATCACCATCCGCACCAATATCCATAACCATGATCATCTTCACCACACCTTTCACTAAATAACAGAGTAATTTTAGTGACAAACTTATTCGTCAAAAGTCCCAAAGTTAAAGCGGACGTAGTTGATATTCCATCAATGTCTATAGAAAAACACACATGTGTAAAGAAATTGTCTACACTAATAGAATACTATGAATTTACGACACATGGTCGCAATATTACGATTGTTTTACGACAATCTAAGCAGTCGATTGAGATAAGAAAGTTTTGGCACCATTTACAAAGCGGTCGCAAAGTTAATATAACATTATTAATTAAAATAAAATTATAAAATCGTAAATGTGTGAAAAAAAGAAGAAAATAAGCTATATATTGACCGCAAATTGTGAAAAAGAATATTTAAAATATAGAAATTATAATCGATAGTAAAACAAGTGATCGCAAGATTTGGGACCACAAGTCGTTGAATAACTCTAAATCTAGAAATCTATAAATGAAGAAGATGAAATAAGATGTTATGTTTTTTTCTTTTAAAACTTCATATTCTTCATTTATGAATATTTATTCTCATGTCGAAGGATTGTTATGAGAAATACCACCTTCTGTTCATCATAAAGTCTTAAAAGTGTTTGTTAACTAAGCAGATTCGTTACTAGTTAATCAAGCTACCATGATAGATTTGAAGTTGGAAAGGATTGAAGAATGACATTGATAAGGTTCCATGTATAAATGAAGAGCTAACTAGAATTTATATCAACAATATCATTAGGAAACAAAAATGCATCTACTGAAATATTTGGTATAATGAAGAACATGTAACATTAAAAACACAAAGTCACAACATGTTTCGAACGCATAAAACAAACAAAATGTTTGTAACCAAATAATGAAACAATTGACATACAACTTCTACTCAAAACTTAAATGTGAACATTCCTCCTCTTTTCAATCCTTTCCAGTATTTTTTTACCATAAGGATTGCTTGACATCAACGGTACATTTCTTGAAATTAGCTTGAGCAAGCACTCGTATGCAAACCCCTAACCAATTAATGAACCAAAAACGTTAATAAACAAAGGGTAATTAATGTACTTTTGCATAATCGAAAGCGTTAACTGACCTTTGAAACCTTTAGCGCGGATTGTACGACGAAATTCCCATATGGATCTACAAGAAGTGATGAGGGATTTGGGGATTCAACCAATTCAAGAATAATTTTTGTTGATGTATTGTGTTGCGATTCAAGCAAACACTTCTCCACAACATTACTCGCATATTTGTTGTGAGAAAGATATGCAAAGCTTCCTTGCAATTTCCTAACAAGCAATTCTGTTAACTCGGAGGACTTCAGTCTCACCATATGTTGTAGTACATAGTTGCTTCAAATCATATAGACATAAATTAGTCTTGTAGTTGACATGAACATAACGTAAAGGGGATGAATATAGATTCAAGATTGAAGGTTATAGTGTGCTTCTCTGGTAATAGTTAATGCATAAACTATTATTTCTTTTAATTTCTAGCTAGGTGTATAAAAATATATTTAGTAGTTTTTCTTAAGTTTTTTTGTTCTTACTTTTCAATGAGTTCCCTAAAGAATTTAACAATAAATGTATGAAATCACTAAGGCGACAATATGAAATCACTTGACACGATATGCTTTCAGATTTTTTTAAAATTATTTTGTAGAAGCCAGGACCCTTTCAAAAACATCCTAATTAATATTAAAACTAGTATAATTTCTCAAAACCGTCTAAAAATCCAAAAAAACCATAAACTACTATTAAGACTAGATGTTATTATAACTAAAAATCTAGAGAGTTGTACGGATCAAAATCATACGCTAGACGACTTTTAACCCTTTGAAAGACAAATAACCAAAATCATTGATAAGTAAACATATAAAAATTATAATCTCTACAAAGATAGAGGTTTAGAGATGCAAACCCGAATGGATCTTCTGCTATTCGAATGGCGTTGGCCATGATCGCACAAACAAGGCGATTTCTAGCTTCACCACAAGAATGCTCCACACATGCTTGCATCAGACAGCAACCGCTTTTATTTGTTGCGATTTTAAAGCAATTATCTGCTATTTGATCGACAATAAGCTGCCAAATGCAACATTAATAGTTAAAGTGACATATTTATTTGACTAGCATAACTAGATTTAGTTATTTACCAATGGTTGTTATTCAGACCCTATTAGACTACCAGTAGCTCTGTTATAATTGAGATTTTACAGTGTTTATATATAATGCGATCAAGGAGATCATACCTGATTAAAATCACTATCAAAATGCACCAAGCAATGCTGAAGAACACGATGACCGTTTGCATCATTAGCCAATTGAGCTGCACCGCGGCTTAAACCCATGATCATCCTCATAATCTGATTCTGGCACTTTAAATTCTCCAACAATTTTTGAACAGCCTTTGTCCTGTGATTAAACCAACAATAACAATATTATAAAATCCTCAAAATCAAAAAGTAAACCCAATTTAACTAACTAAATATATCAAACGTTAACATACCCATATGGACTCAAACTAACATCAATGATCTCAAGTGATGTCCCAGTCAACTCGCGCACTATACGCGCTATTTGATCATGATCAGACACACCAATAAGCTTCTGAATCACCTGATTTCCAAACTGGTGTTTCATCAAATCTGCAATTGAACCCTTCACCTCAGATAAAACTACTTCAATCTCATCTTTTGTTGGGGTTTGAAGCTTAGATTTCAATATTTTACACCCAAATTGATCCTTAGCAAGAGCGCAAATCACTTCCCTCAGTTCTTGCAACGTCTCAACACGCGACGACGGGTCGTTGTTAAGATTATTATTGTTGTTAGGAGGTAGTGATGATTCTTCAGAAACTAGTTCCATGACGAGCATGTAAGAATTGTAGTCCAAGTGAACCCGTGGGTCAAACCCACTAGAAGATGATGTAGAAGGCCTAATACTCTGATCATCTGAGCTGAAGTTATCGCGAAACGAGCCGATAGAACCCTCGCGGCGGATGGGTGAGCCGATGACGCCAAACGGGCTGTCGTGAGTCCGATGATCAGGGAAAGTCTGGCGCGATGGTAGTGGTGGTGGTGGTGGTGGTGGTGGTGATGATGGTGGTGGTGGTGGTGGTGGTGATGGTGGTGTGCTTTGATGCTTCATTGTCTCTAAAATCTGGGAAGCATACACTACGAAGAAGATCTATTAAAGGCTTATGATTGCATGGGTTTTATATAGATTTTTGTTTATATTTTTGGAATAGTTATCGGTATGTAAACGAGTTGTATTAGGATTATAGTTTTCAAAAAATTAACGTGATAAGATAGAGATATGCATGCATTAAATCCATAATAAGCTTATCTTTATAACAAACGCATATTACTGCTTTTAATTTTGAAAATTCATATTATTTTTTATATAGTTTAGGGGCTCTATGGTAGTATTTTAATGATTCATAGCTTTTTAATAATTAACAGATAACCTTAATACTGAATGTTTAAGAGATAACATTAAAAGATTACCTTTTAACCATTCAGTATTAAGGTTATCTATTAACCATTAAAAGTTTATGAATTACTAAGAGATAGACTTTTAATTAATATTAAGAGACTGCCCAAACAACCCATTAATACTTTTTAGTGATTTATATGAAGAAGTAAAGGAAAACTAAGTACAAAGGAAACTAAATTAATCAAACTAGTTTCTTACCGCCCTCGTGTTGTGCCGGGATCGTATGCGGCGTAATAAAATATACACTAATAATCGACCCGAATTGTCTTCGAACTAAATTCATGTCGAACAGTAAAATAACTCAAAATTTATACCGTTGAACGAAAACACATCATACTTGACCCGCTTATTTTCCAAACAAAACTATGTTGAAACATAGATCAAGTCAAAACGTTCATAAAAACCGCATAGATTACAATCGTAGTGACTCGTTTTCGAACTAAATTTACGTTGAAACGTAGAGTATAAAACGTTCTATATTTGACCCAACTTATTTTTTTAATAAAACTTACGTGAAAGCGTAGGCAAATGTCAAAATGTGGATAATCTCAAATAAACGTATATAAAAATATGCACAAAAACAAATTGACCCAATTCGTACCGACACGTATCTAAAAATACGAACGTAAAAAATTAGTTTTATTGACTAAAATTTATACTGAGATAAACCCGTAATTTTAGAAACGTAAGAGAGTGAATGTCACATGTTAAAACCGACCGGTCAAATATGAATTCAATAAACAAATATAATTTAATAAACAAATATTATTATTATTTAACTAGTATTATTATATAATTCCATAAATATATATAATTGTTATTATTGTTTAAATATTATTATTTATACTGTTCAATTGCATTTGCTTTAATATAGGAGTAATAATTACCTGAACGATATCTCTATCTCTATCTAAACAAGAGATAGAGCAAATACCGTAAAGATAATTGAGTTATCTTTTTCTTATGGGAAAATTACCAAAATGACCAATTGATCAAATGGAATTACCAAAATAACCGGTCAAATTTGAAGTTTTGACAAAAAAACAACCAATCGGAGCCCGCCAAGTGTCATCCCTCGCTGACGTGGCGAGGGATTATGGGAATCCCTCGCCCCGAAAAGTGTGCCCGGCGAGGATATGGCATAATCCCTCGCCCACGTGGAACCCTCGCTGACTTGTCTTTGATTCCTCGCTGAGTCAGCGAGGGATTATGAGAAACCCTCGCCCATAATTACGAAAATACCCCCCTCGCCCAAAATTTAAAAAAAACATTTTAATCAAAAAATCTGAGATTTTTAATTATTTATTGTTTTTTAAATACTTAAAAGTTTAATTTAATTTTATTTTACCCTATATAATACGATGTTTACCCCTAACAAATCTTACATTCTTCTTAAAATTCACCTGCAATAATCTTGATCTCAGTAACACCTGTAACAAAACTTATTTTCGAGATATGTAAAACATTAGTTAATTATAATAAGTATAACTACGCGAAATGAAGAATATAATTTAATTTTAATAAATATAATTTCAAGATATGGAAAATATAAGTTAATTATAATTAGTATAACTACGTGATATGGAAAATATTAGTTAATTATAATTAAAAATAATTAAATGTGTTTAAAAAAATTACCAAAATTGTCACCCCTCGTCCATAATTAAAAATAATTAAAATGTGTTTAACCAAAAAATAGGTAGGTTTTTTTATATATAACAATATAAATTCCATAATATTAAAAATTTTACTTATTCATAATAAGAAGAACTTTAGATGGGCGAGATTTTTAGAGAATTATTTATAATTTTATTATTGAAATAATTATGTATAAATACATAGATATCTAAAAAAACTCGATACGTTAAGAAATGAATACAAAATCAATCAATTAATAAAAGAAGCCATTCAAAATTTTTATGAACTGATTGTTTAGTTTTTTAAATAACAAATATTTTTTTCGTATAATTTAAGCATTCTATGGATGAAATGAATACATAATCAATCAATTAATAAAATGAGTCATTCAATTTTTTTTATGAATTGGTTCTTTAGTTTTTTAAATAAACATGAATGGCTTTTTTTTATAACAAGTTTTAAAATAATTATTAGAACACTAATGTGCATATCAAAATCCAAAACTTACTTATTTTGTTTCACTTTTTATAATATATGTTTCCTTTTAAAACTAAACAAATTGTTAAAAGAACAAATATTTTCACCTTTAAACTTTTTTTGTTTAAATCCCTCGCCTCGATTTTCACGCCCCTCGCCTAGGTTTTCGGAAACCTCGCTGACGTGGGCAAGGAAGAGGTCGAATCCCTCGCCTAGGTTTTCGAATCCCTCGCCTAGGTTTTCGAATCCCTCGCTTGGCTCGCTGACGTGGGCAAGGGATTGGTCAAATCCCTCGCCTCGGGTAACGGACCCCTCGCTTTTTATTTTTATTTTTTTAAATACGCAATATACACGTGGGCGAGATACGGACACGTGGGCGAAGGAGTTTAATCCACGTGGGCGAGGATTCATGAATGGTCAATGGTTAGTTTTGTAAAAGTCCATTTTCGTAATTTGAATGGTCAATGGTTAGTTTTGTAAATTGAGTTGGTCAATTGGTTATTTTATTAATTTCCCCTTTTCTTATTTAGGGTGACTAGCCTTCTTTTCATTAAGTTATAGAGTTCTTATAGAAAACAATATGTTTAATTAGCATCTTAGCCCTATATAGCCGCATCTCAAAATTAATCTGATAAAACTAGGTGTTAAAATGGTATCTATTTACTCGAGATTGAAAGTATTATATAATGTAAATATATAAGAATTAAGTGTAAAGAAAATGTGAATTTAATATAACCAAATCTTGTAGTATGACAATTTAAGAAAAGTTATATCTATACTAATAATCATTTAAAATGTGGGACACTTGTCATTCTCACAATGTTTCCCCTAATTATTTCCCCGCCTAAACTACTAATTTTATTTTTTAAAAGTCAAGTAACTAATTTTCAAATATTTTTCTTTCTCTCTCTATTATAAATTCAAGTCCTTGAATTAATAATTTTTAAAATATTTTTTCAGAAAATAAAAACTAAGTATTTTGATTAAAAAATATATTTTTTCAAAAATAAAATTTTCTAAAACTATGATTTTCTAAAAAATGAAGCTTTTTTAAATTATGAAATATTTAAATTCAATCTTTTTATAAAATAAAAGTTTTATAAAAGAACATTTATTTAAAACAAACCCGGAGTTTTTAAACAACAAAATACTGATAAAATAATAAAAAATTTTCAAAGCAATTTTTTAAAACGAAAGTTTTAAATATAATAAAAAAATCAAAATATTTAACCATACGTAAATTTAATCATATTTATATTAAAATAACGTTTTATAATTCCTACTCATTATCAATAAATGTTTAATATTTTTGTTATTCAACCCGTGTAATACACGGGGATATAACCTAGTACCCATATATTTTAGTTTGTTTTTAATTTTAGATTTTCTATGGTATTTAACTTTTGTAACCATCTTTTTTTTAATCTATAGAACTTTTTTATATCAATAGAGTACTAAAATTTAAAAAACATAAAAGTTATTCCATATATTTTATAGCACTTTTATACCAAATTTTACATATCTATATTATCTAATAAAAAAAGTTTTTTTTTGTTACTTGTTACTCTCTTAAACCACCTTTTTGACACTTGTCATTATTTTGAATATTCTCACTTTATTTTCCCTTTAAAAGGGTATTATAGTAATTTAAACACTCAAATTAATTTCTCTTTCTTAATAAAAATTAATTTTATTACTTGATACATTTCTTTCTTTCATCTATATTTTTTAAAATCAAGCTATGATTTTATAATTAAATTTTATTCAGGAAATCAAAAATCACATCTTTTTATTAATATAAAAATCATAAAAAAATAAAAGTTTTATATAATATAAAATTTTCTAAAACATTAAACCTTTTTGAAACAAAATATTTTAAATCGGTTATTTTTTAAAAAAATTATAAAAAATACGAAATTTTAAAAAAGCAGTTTTATTAAAACAACCAGAATAATTAGAAACCCGAGTTTTTAATAAACAAGATTATCACAAACAATAAATTTTTTATAAAAACCAATCTTAAAATGAATGTTTAAAAATGAAACTATTTAGATAAGAGTTTTAAAAAATAGTATAATTGTTTTATTTATTGAACTATGTATATATAATTTTAATCATATATTATATTAAAATATTATACTATAACTCTTCATGTTTATTATTAATTATAATCTATTTAATAAATGGGTTTTTAGCTTATCTATTTATCTATATATCTATCTATCTATATAAAAAAAAAAAACTAAAATAAAACTTGACACAATTGTAAGTTTTATCATACTAACTTTCTCATTTCTCTTTATTATTATTATTATTATTATTATTATTATTATTATTATTATTATTGAATACTAATAATATTACTCATATCATTTTCAAATTAAAAATTATATAATTTAATAAATTCAAACCTATTTTTATTAAAAACACACGTTTTAAAAACAAAAGTTTTATAAAATACAGAATACAACAAACTTTTTTTAAAATAAATTCATTTTTCTTAAAACAAAATATTTAAAACCCATATTATTTCTATAAAATAAAAGTTTAAGAAAAATATATTATTTTTTATATACTTAAAGTAGCTATTGATATGCAATTATAATCATATTTTATCTTCAAATATGGTTTTATAATTTAAAAAATTTTTATTACTAATTATTTTGTATTTTATTTATTCAACCAGTATAATACACGACGTGCTAACCTAGTCTATACTAATAAATAAAAATATTAAGTGACACGTGTCACTTTTCAATGCCTCCTCAATATTTTTTCCCGTCTCTCTCTCCTATTAATTATTTAAATTTTTTTAATTGTTTTTTATTCTTTTTTGTCTCTCTCGTATTAAATGATTTCTATAATTATTTTCATTAAATATTTTATATTTTAAAATAAATATAGTTAAAAATTGTATAAAATTTCATAAATATGTAGTAAAAAAATCTCTATTGCGAAAAGTATAACTTTAAATTTTAGCAACCCGTGTATTACACGGGGTTCTAACCTAGTTATCTATATCTTTCTACTCTAATAAAAGAGTATCTTAGGGTAACACGTGGCGTCATCACATTTATTCTCACCAAAATTTTTCCGCTTCTCTCTTCTATTAAATAATTAACTTAATTATCAATAATATTATTTAACACTTTTAGAACAAAAATAGTTTTTTTTTTAAATATTTAAAAAAAAAGATCTAGGTTTTTAAAAATAATTTTTAGAGAATAAAAATTTTTACAAAACATTAAAATTTTTTAAAATTAGTGTTTTTAAAAAGTTAATTTTTTATAAACAAAATAATTAAAATTGAAATTTATAATAAGAAAATTTTTAAAAATGATGTTTTTAATACGGTTTGTTTTGAAATAAAATATATATTATTTTTTTGGAAAAAAAAAGTTTTAAACCAAAAGTTTAAAAAGTTGATATAATTGTTATATTACATATTATTCTTACTATACGTAATTTCAATTATATTTTATTGTAAAATATAATTTTACACTTGATAAAATTTTATTATATTTAATATTTTATTTGTTCAACTCGTGTAATACACGGATTTACTAAAGCTAGTATTATACTAAAAGAGTAACTTGGGGGACACTTGTCATATTTCTAGGCCCCTTAAGTTTGTTTTTATCGCTTCTCTCTGCTCTTAAATAATTACTTAAATTAAAAAAGATATCTTTTTATTAATGTTAATTTCACATTCTTTCTCACTAAAATTTTTCCGCTTCTCTTTCTTATTAAATAATTATATTCATTATTAAAAATATTATTTTATTTTATTAAAAAAGATATCTTTTTATTAATGTTAATTTCACATTCTTTCTCACTAAAATTTTTCCGCTTCTCTTTCTTATTAAATAATTATATTCATTATTAAAAATATTATTTTATTTTATTTAGATTAGAAATAGTTTTTTAATAAATTAAAAAAAGAACTTCTTATTAATTTATTTTTAGAGAAATAAATTTTTTTAACATAAGAACTTTTTTCAAAGCATTAAACTTTTCAAAAAATACAAAATATTTTTAAAATTTATATTTTTAAAAAGAAAATTTTTATAAACTAAAAATAATTAAAATTCAAAGCTATGCAAGAAAATTTTAAAAAATATATTTTTAAAACTGTTTGTTTTGAAACAAAATATTTATTTTTTTAAAACAAAAACAGTTTAAAAATAAAAATTTAAAGAGTTGATATCATTATTTTATTACTTATAATCCTCACTCATATATAATTTTAATCATATCTTATTTTAAATATTATTTAATAATTAAAAAAAATTATTTTCTTTTATATTTTATTTTTTCAACTCGTGTAATACACGAGATTACTAGAACTAGTATAGTATATGCATAACAAAACAGATGAAAAGTGATATACAAGCGCACGAAACATAAAAAAACTACTTCAGTTTATTATTTTAATATTACAATTAGTTTTAAAGATATTTTGTTTTTTTTATAATTTTTAAATATTTACAATATGAAGCTTTAGAAATCCCCGAATGTGACTTGCTGTTTTATCTATTTTTTATATTAATTTTATCGAAACCAACTTGATTCTAATATAATACAACTTTAGTTTCTATTTTCGGATACAACTTTGTGTTTTTTTCATGAATTTGATATATATAAATGATGTTAAGATGTCTTATGAAATTTTCAATATATCATTACGTTGATCTTAATTTATCTACTTTTCTATATAAATTTTATTCAAATCCAAGTCTTGTCAACGCTCTTGAGGTTCAAAAGTTCAATGTTTTCAGAACAGTATCAGATGGTGAACTGATCATCTTACTGGTCGATTGGTCAGACTGGTCGTACCGGATTTAAAACCAGATGATATCATAATTATATATATGTATATTACATATATAGTTATATAATTCCATATAGATATTTATTATAAAAAAATATAAAACTCAACAATAATCTTATATCCAACAGTCTAACTTATAGTCGGAACCACCCATTAATCGAACTAAAATTCAAAACATTAAAAATAATAGATAAAAGTTCATAAAATCCGGCTCGATCCAGTTTTCGATTATCGGTTCGACCATCGAACCGATCGGAACCGGCCAGTTCTTTACATACAAAACGTTTTACGGTGAATCGGATCAATCAAACCTCCAAATCCCAATTTGACCGTCCAGTCTGATCCAAATCAGAAAATATGTAAAAATTACTATTCCACACCTTGAAAGAACATAAACGATAAATAGTGATGTATGAGTGCATGAAATACAAAAAGCATAATTCTTAAAAGTACTTCAATTTTGTAATTATCCGGTAGGTATTTTATTTGGATAATTTTACCAAAATGGTCGTAGTTGACCAAATTTTTTTTTATTAAAATGGTGATGATTACTCATGAATTTTCAGCCCTCTTCTGGTCATGTATAATTTAGTTAATTCAGCCGTCTATTTCAACCATTTTCAGCTTAAACGCTACAGGTAAGTCGACGTATTGGACACTAAAATAAAAGAAATTCCACACCTAACGAACTATGGGGTATGCCACGTGTAAAGTTACAAGCTGACCTGTATCATACGTTAAATTCTCAAAAAATTAAAAATTTCATAAAATCCGGCCCGACCAAGTTTCAAGTTTCCGATCCGACCATCGAACCAGCCGCTTCTTTGAATACAAAACGACTTAGGGTGGATCTAACCGGTCCGAACTAGTTCGAACGTCTGATCTGATTCAATTCAGAAAACACTGCAAAAGTTACATATTCAATACTTGGCAAGAACATAAACGATAAATAGTGATGTATGAGTGCATGAATTACAAATAGTATAACTCTTAAAACTACTTCAATTTACTATTTTAATATTATAAATATTTTTATACAGATTTTGGTATTATCGTATAATTTGTCTGATTAAATGTTTTAGAAAGATTTAAATACACTGATGTGCTTAAATTTATCTTCGTCTCCATATATATTTTCTTATAATAATATGATGGTAATATAAGTATTGGAAACAATATATCAATTTTTAAAGATAAACTTATGCAAATAGATACATGTAATCAGATGAAAATAAAAATACTTGTCAAGAGAATAGAATCCAAACGGGTTGGGAGTATGAAAAATATAGTTTTGGAAAACTTTACTAGACACCATTGAGGTGACGTGTCACCACCATTAGTGGTGGCCGCAAGTGTCACATATGCAGCTCATAAGTTGATCAATTTTTTATATCAAAACGATGATGATTACTCATGAATTTTCAGTTTTGATGGTCATGTATGATCTAGCCAATCTCGGCCGTCTATTTTGACCATTTTCAGCTTATAGGCTACACGTTAAATCGGCATCTTGGACACCAAAATATTATAAAGTCCAAACTTGACGAATTACGGGGTATGTCACGTGTAAATTTATAGGCTAAGTTAGCTTGCAGCCAACCTGTATCACACTTTAACTTACAGGCTTATTCAGCGATAAGCTTTAGAAAAGTTATTGACTTAGCCGGCTCCAAAAGGTGTCGCACTCAACCGCAACTTTCGGTCGAGTTGACTTGTAGACTGAGCCAACCCATATCCTAGTTTAAGGCTAAACCGGCTTCTACGTCTAAGAGGCAGCCGCCAATTAATTGTCAGGCTAAGCCCTACTGGCTTCTTACTTTTAAGTTCATCCAAATATCCGATGGATAGTCGTGAACGTTATGCCTGTAACCTTATAATTGTAGCTTTAGTCAGCACATGTCAGGTTTTCTTTAAAGGAATTGGATTTTATCAAAGTAATTGGAGTTGGAATTCTATATTTTCTAAAGGATTTAATTGAATACTATCTGGGTAATTTAATTCTAACTATATCTTTGTGATAAAACTATTATAAAAGAAACTGAAATTTATCACCCACTATAAAACCGCCATCATCTCCATTACAACCAAGCACCGCTGCTACAAAACACCGACTGCCGCCACCAACCACTAACCGTTGTCGCTGATATCAGATCATTGCCCCAACAAGCTAAGATATTAGGTTCGTTGAGCAATTCTAATCACCATGGCAATTAGCATGATCCTCTTTAACTTTTTAGCATCATGCAAATTGTTCTTGCTACCAAACTAACCTTAACACAAATCACGCCCATTGCATTTCACCAATAATGCATCTAGTCTTCTTTCCTACAATGAACCAAAACTGTACATATAGAAGATCCACACAAGGAAATTGCACAAATTTACTCGATATTCATGCTTCATAGTCTTCGCGATCTCAATTATCCTACGATATTCGTCATTAGCAAATTAATAAGGTAGTTATAGCAAAAGTTTACTTAATAGTCAAGGTAGTTAAAGTTATTAACAAGATTATGGGAGGAAAATATATTGTGTTATGGTGTTTTTATGTCTTTATTACTGTTTGGTGGGGGCTTGATAATCATGTAGCTGTTGGAGCTGCTAGATTAGGGGGCTTATGGAGTAATCATACTGAAGGATCGGATGTTGGAAGTGATGATCAAAGCACTACAGTGGCGGGTTATGGTGGAAACGATGGTGGTGGAGGGGTTGGATATGGTGGTGGTGTTGGTGGTGGCGGCGGCGGCGGTGGGAGGGGAAACCGATCAAAAAACAAGGGTGGTTATGGAAATGGGGGGAGAGGTGGAGTGGGCGGTGGTGGTAGTCGATTTGGGCCTCCTGGTGGTAGTGTGGGTGGAGGTGGTGATTCTGCTGGTGGTGATATGAGTGGAGGTGATGATTCTGGTGACGATGATGTTGGTGGAAGTGGTGGTGGTAATATGGGTGGAGGTGGTGACTCTAGTGGTGGTGGTGGTGTGGGCGGAGGTGGTGGTGGTTCTACTGGTGACGACATGGGTGGAGGTGGTGGTTCTGCTGGTGGGTCGGGTCCCGGTAGGGGAATTGGTAGAGGTGGTAGGGGCGTAGGTGGAGGTGGATTTGGTTCTGGATACGGTGGTGGTAGTGGTGGTAGTGGCAATGTGGGCGGAGGGGGTAGTTTCGGGTCAGGCCCGGGCAACTGGGGTGGATATGGCTATGGTGGAAAACCATCTAGAGGATTTGTGGGTAGGGGCTACGGTTCGAGAGGAGGTTTTGGTGGTGGTCATGGTGGATTCGGCTCTCGGATGGGTCCGGGCTACGGTTATGGTCACTTTGGAGGTTCCGGTGGCGGTTTTGGTGCAGGGAAAGGGTATGGAGGAGGAGGTTCTCACAACACCGGAGACAAGAATTAAGATGATGGAATGACTTAGAATAAGGATGGTTTTCTTCATTAATCATGTACTCCAGTTTTATTATCTCGTGTACTAGTAAGTAGCAAGTGTTTTAATGAATCTAACTTGTCTAAAACTTCATCGATATTGTATTGTGTTCGTCTTTTAAAGTCTAGGTGGTAGTATAATTTTTGATGTATGTAAGATGAATGCACAAGAATGGTGCAAATAAGGTAAACAACTAAGCATTCTAAACTTGAATCAAGTTAATCTTAAAGCATGCTCGAGTCTAAATATAAACTCGTTTGCAAAATCGGCATGTATTTTATATACCAAGCTTGATTAGGCTGCAACATAAACGAGTCTAATGTCCATATAAATAAATATAAATAAATGATTTTATGTGATATAATAAGTATATCTTAATAAATAGTCATATAAATAATTAAGATAAGAGTAACAAAATAATATATATTTTGTTATATATATAAAGTTATAGTTATAGGTGTATATAAATAATCATATATTAAATGATAATAAATGAATCAAGTCGAGCCAAACTAAATGTTGAAAAGGCTTTTACAAATAAAGCTCGAGTTCTATTTGACTAAATGAGTAAGCAAACCAAGCTTGAGATTAGACAACCTTAAGTTGGGTTCGACTTGTTTTTACGGTTAGGTTTTTCTTAGAACAATAACATATGTATGACGCAAAAACAAACAAGACGCAAGCAAAGAAAGTACATTATATAAAAGTATGCAAAAGAGAACCAATCTAGCCTACTAACCAAGACACGAAATTCTCTTGTTGTTTGTTTAGGCCGTTAGTTAACAAACAATCTTTTGTATAATATTAAAATGTGTCGAGCTGAAATAACTCAAGCCTAGAAAACTAGAAAAACCCAAAATTGAACCACCAATAAAATTATTTTTTTTAAAAGGTAAATTGATGAATAGTAATTTACAAGTGGTTTAACCATAAAAGATTAAAAGTACAATTGAGTTTTACGTAAAATAATATTACATCTTGAGACTTTAAGTATATGACGGTACTAGAAACAATAAATGTCATACCATTGTCTATTTCTTCTTGACACACTGCTATCATCAAAGAGAGAAGGGAAAAGAAGGCGACACCGAGAGAAAGAGGGGACGAGCTTGACGACACGGACGATGGAGTAAAAGATGAAAGTTGACCTTGCAACACATGAAATTAACAAAAAATTGAAATCAAATTTTGATAAGATGATAAAGAATAAATCTTCGAAGGCTACAAACCCTAATTGTAAATAATAATTTGAAGTACGAGTAATGTTGGTGTTTTGTTCTCATATTATGTTAACCAAAAAGATTAAAATCCAAACAATTTCGTTTAGATGTTGTTAAGCTAGAAATTATATCAAATCACCCCTAAGTTTATAACGTTAATATAATGAAACATCAATTATTCGAAGGAAAAAGCTTAAGTGTAAAAATACAGCTATACATCTACTAAAGTAATTCCCAAACCATTACAAACAATATCAAATCAACCCCATGTTTAAAATTTTCATTTATAACGTACTTCTAAACCACTGTGTGCATGCGTTTGGGTAGCCCATATTCTAATTTCTAAGCATCAATGTCCTAATACTAGTAAATTTTTTATACATTATATGACATTTGATATTCAATATTATATATTATTTATGTATCAAAAACAATCAAGTAACACTAATACACTTAACACTTTTTAGGTGTTACACTCATCATGTTTTTTATTCAAAAAATTCAAAATTCAAACGCAAACACTTTGAAATCATAGGAATTGGCAATGTGGTCTACTGTCAAGCTTTATTATAAGTTACATTTGTATTTTATAAAATTAATTTTACTAATAAAAAGGGCATGTGTTACGATAAATTAGTGGTGAGCAATGTACAATGTCACGCAAGAGTCAAGCAGAACACTTGATCACTCATTCAAAGACTATTATGGTGAGTGAGTGATGACTAATAAGACCATTCTTAACACTTCACCACACTAGAAGATACCACAATTTCAACTCAGCGCCACATCAGCGCACCGCAAAATCCCACAACACCCTTTAGTGTCTTCACCACACCACATCATCGTTACACGAAAATGAGAAAAGTGTGTGTCGGGGGGGGGGGGGAGTGCACGAGCATCGACATGTCCACCACCAAGCATCATGGTGTCAGGACCTCGTAGCGGTGTTCCTGCGTTGCCCTGACCTCCAAATCAGCTCACCAATCGTGCTCAAGGAGTCAGGGCGTTAAGTATGGCCTAAGTGGATTTATTTAGTAAAATATTATTTATTAAATAAAAAAAATTACAGCTGTCAAAATTTACCTCGTGCTTCCAAACTCACACACAAAACAATCACACAAAACAACATGATGCTCACGTGAGTATGAGCCAACATGACACTCTCCCCGCTTCACTCTTCACGTGGTATAACGCTCATCTAAAAAAACTTACGATAAAAACAGAAAAAATGGGAACTAACCGCTAAAATAATGAAATATTGCTAAGAGTATAAATACAACCAGTTTTCACCCAAAGAAGATGCCCCAAAATTGTACAGTTAGGGTTTCTAATTTCTATACAGGTGGAAGAGATACAGAGGCGGAGATCAAGAAACCATGGGTGGTGGTAACGCTCAAAAGTCGAAAATGGCCCGTGAGAAGAACTTAGAGAAAGCCAAAGCTGCTGCCAAAGGTACGTATTTGCCCCAATTTCGATCGGTGAAACGTATGACATCCTGATTTATGAATTCTATAATCTTTGTAATCAATTGATCATCTGCTTGAATTTTTCGCAGGGAGTCAGCTTGAAGCCAACAAAAAAGCTATGAGCATACAGGTTTGCTTTTGATATGTTGATCATCACCAGTGGTGTTGTTTTATGACTGTAATTGAAGTTGTCGGTAGCTAAAATGATCGTTTTTTGATAGTTGGCTTTGTGATGAGTCGTTCTGTTTAGGGTTTTTGATGGATCGTGTGATTTATAGCTTGTGGTAGCTGAATTTTTCTTATAGTAGTTGTATTATTGTAGATCTGTTGATGTTTGTTTGTAAGTTTTGTTGAATTACTTCTTGTTATGATAGTTTTGCTTGATTTTTGATGGTTAGCTTTACATTTCAACTTCAGAATTAGTATGGATTTTAGACCCCATTTCCAGTGTAAGATATTAGGTACATAACTAATGGTTAATTTGCATGTTACGGAGAAATTTATTGTTCCACATCGGTTACGGAGTGAAACTATTGTAAGGTATTGGACTTGTTCCTCATCGGTTGTATGGCAATAAATGTGGTGTTTATTGATCAAATAAGCTCTCTTAGACCCTTACTCTCACCATGCTAGTTTTTTAGGAATGAGTTCTCTTGTTTGGTCGGTAACAATATGTTCATTCTTATAGGAGAATTTTCTAAAGAAATTTCCTGTCGGATCTTTAAAAGCCATTAAGCTGTTTTGAGGGTGTTTTGGAACAAAAGAACACTTCTTTCACTCTTTGAGAATGTGTAGGGACTTATATGTCAGCACAAGTCATAATGTTCCATACTTCTAAATTGCTTCATATGGTTAACTTCACTTAAAGTCGTAAAATCGCCATTGTGTAGTTATTTGCTATGTTCCGTGTAGGGTGAGCCACAAAGTGAAATGGTAGTTAACTATTTGTTCATACAAAAAAAGTTGAACTGTGATGATCTTTTAACATTTAGTTCAGGAGGCTACTACCTAGATGTGCATATAGTTTTGTTGTCTGTTTGCTTACATTGGTGGAATCGAGGGGCCAAAGTGGCCGACTGACCATCCATCTACCAGAATTTGTTTGAAATTTATTTGTAAAAAGTGAGTTTTTGTAGAAAACTGAATTGTAGTTGACAAGACGAGAATCCTATTTTGACCCACTGGGCAAGGAGTTGAGGTTCTACCTGTTAATTACCTGGATATTAAGCAACTTTAATTATGTTGTGTTCATGATGCAAATTTAGATCTAATTTTCTCTGGTAATTGAAGGTCATGATCATAACTTGTGGCTTTGAGACTTGAGATTTGAGATCTTATCGGGGCTTATGAATCTGATCATGTGACTTTTGTTCAATTTCAGTGCAAGGTGTGCATGCAAACTTTCATTTGCACCACTTCAGAGGTGAAATGCAGGGAACATGCCGAAGCAAAACATCCGAAAGCTGACGTGTACACTTGCTTCCCTCATCTGAAGAAATGATAATGATGGTTGAAAGTTTTCAAGTGTGGTTACTGTCAAATTGTGCCTGAAACAATATGTTTATAATAACATTAACTCATGTGTCTTGTTATCAATGTGTTTTAAATGTTGGTAGAGGAATTCTGCTTCCAATGTCCAAAATAATGCATGCAAGGTACATTATATTTCTTATTTTAGACGGACGCATTGCCCATATAGGGGTCAATGCATAGCCCATTGAGCTTTTAGGACCCAAAAACTCGTTCTACGTCCTTTTTTGTCACTTCTTGCGTTGCGTTGAACCTTATATGTTTATTGCGTTGTGGATAAGTAGACAGTTCTACAAAACTAGTGCAACTAGGGTATATTCAATCAACAAGATAATACACATGTTTATATTGTATTTTGTTTACACAAATGGGGCATTGGGTTTGGATCCATATATAACCTTTTACATAATGTGACGACTAACGAAATACACTTGGTTCGTAAAATTAGTAAATTTATCTACAACCGGTTTGATCATGTAGGCCATTGAGTATCAAGGATAGTTGCGACTACATTATAAGCCATCTGAGTTTTTTCTTAAAATACTTAGATTCAAATTTTTCTTGGATAAATCTTAAATGGTTATTACCGTTTAAATAAATATGCATAAACAACTTATAACATTTTATTTTAATTCTTTCTGTCAAAGGGTGGTTGGCGGCCCACCACTTTAGCTTTGGACCATCCAAAAGACGAAACTAGTTTTCTTTAAAGAAACAAAAGAAAACAATATATTACATTGCTCGTGACTTGTGATGCATATCCTTTGAGTACTTTTATAATCCAGTTTCAGTTTATTTATACAGTAAGAAAATTTTTATTTCGTATGAAAGAGTATTCAATCTTATTTTTGCATTTTAGTACCATAAGTAGTTAAGGGCTTAAGTTCTTTTCTTGTATTTTTGACAACCTTAAGTTACTTTTTATCCATAATATTAAAGGTTTTGGGTACCAGTCACGCTCGAGGTATAAATTCTCTGAGTTGAGCCAATGGATTTTTCAAATTGTGGGTTTTCTCCTCAGGTGGATGGCGGTGTGGTTATAATTAAAAACGAATATATGAGCCCGATTATGATAAACTAATCATTTGAAGCAGATTCATACATCTGCCGTTCAAAAGTTAAACCAGATTTCAAGTATATTAACATTTTGTTCGAACAAAAAATTGTAGGAGTATTAACTATATGCTTTAAACAAATAAAATTTGTTGGTATAAAACAATAAAACGAGAATCACTATAAAAAAAATAGTTGTTATTTATAGCATCCTCAGAACAAAAAAAACTAACAAACAATATACTCCCATCACGCGCTTACATTCACACGTGCTCCAAAGTCGCACGAACAGTTATACTCATCAAATCTCCCCTAAACCCGCTCCCCTTCTCCTCCACGCAATCTTCTCTCCGGCGAACTGTAACGGTCACATTCCGATCTCCGGCCACCACCTCCTCCGGCGGTTATGTCTAAACTCCACACATCAATTTCACCTCACGATCTCACAATCCGATCTCCGATAATCTCATCACACCTTTGGAAACTGTGATTTGATCTGAACTAGGGTTTAATTCTGTGAATTTTGATCGGAGGATGCGAGATAATGGTGGCTAACGTGTCTTCTTCGGTTAATGCGCCTAATCGGAAGGTGTCGGCACGAGGTCAGTCTCCGGCGAGAGCGAAGCGTGCGCCGTTGCTACCTTCTGATGCTGATAACAACGGTCGGTTGAAATCTAGAGATGTGAGTTCACGTTACTTGTCTTCTACTGCTTCTTCTTCTTCAATTGCAACTACAATGACGTCGACGTCGTTGTCGTCGTCGTTTTCGTCAACTACGACGACGTCGTCTTCGAATTCTATATGTACGCCGAGGAGGCGGTTTCCGTCGCCGTTGGTTTCGTCGACGAATCTGATGACTCCGGCGGAGAGGATGAATAGTAAACGAGCTATGTCGACGGAACGACGTCGTCCTGTGACTCCGCGGATAGGCGAGATGTCGAACACTGCGAAGATGTTAACGAAGTTGCCGGCGAGGAGTTTATCGGCGTCGTTTCAAGGGCGATCGCTTGTGGTTCCGGTTACTAAGGGTTCTAATAATGCTACACCGGAGAAGAGGGCTGTGAAGCCGGTTAGGAAGTTAGGGAATCCAAAGGCGATTGATCAGCAACGGTGGCCCGGGAGGCAGGGGAGTTTGATGACGAAGAGTGTAGATTTTACGAATGAGAATATGAAATTGAGTGGATCTGGGACCGTGACTGCTCTTAGGGCTTTACAAAAGCCTATGATCCGCGAGACCAGATTGAAACCTAATAAACCGGAGATTAGTAGAGGTGTTGATAAGTTTTTTGGTGATTCTGATTATTCCGATCGTGGTACTTCAGATGTTGAGAGTGTCTCCTCCGGTGGCACTCCGGGTAACATCCGAGGTGTGAAGCCTGGTGCACTTACCGTGCCGGCTAGATTTAGGCAGGAAACTGTTAATTGTCTACGGAGGGTACAACCGGAGCCTGTTACACCCCCAGTGTCCCGAAACGTTAAGCTACCTTCAGTGAATAGGTGTGTAAAAGACGGTCCAGCACTTTCCCCACGTGGATTATCTCCCTCTCCGGTTAGAAGAGCCATTCAACTTGCTTCCCCAAGCAAGAGTGTGGTTCCCCAGTTAAAAGATGGTCCAGCATTATCCCCACGAGGATTGTCTCCCTCTCCAGTTAGAAGAGCTGTTCGACCTGCATCTCCCAGCAAGAGCGTGCTTTTGTCGTCGTCGTCGTCTCCATCAAGGGGTATGCCCAGTCCAGCTAGAGTGTGGAGTGGAATAGGGTCTACTAGTAATGTGGGCAATACGCCTTCGATTCTTAGCTTTGCTGCTGAAACTAGGAGAAGAAAAGCAGGAGATAACGCTATTGCTGATGCACATACCTTAAGGCTGCTACATAATAAATATTTGCAGTGGAGGTTTGCAAATGAAAGAGCAGATGCTGCCCTATTGGTCCAGAGCAAAACTGCTCAGGTAACTCCTACAGATAATTTCTAGTTGTTATATGCATAATGAAAACTACTGGTGTGTTTGCTTGCTTTATCTGTTGTAACTGTTGACTCTAGAGATTTCTGGAGTTCTGAATTTTGAATTGTAGTTGTTGTGCTAGTAATTCCAGGACTGTCTACTTATGTGCACTGAAGTTTGATAGACTTTATGAATCTTTCATGCTTCCATTGGCCTTTTTGGGTCAAGTGGTTCATATGGTTTATTTACCTATGATGATAGGTAAACTTGGAAATGTTTATACTGCTACGTCGGTTAATTTGTGGGTATGCCTTTTTCTTTATAATTTTGGCGTCTAGATATTTTTATTTGCTGACATGTTATGCAACATGTTCAACATTAGTTGAAAAGATGGGTGTATGCTTGCGAAAGGTGTCTTGATAAGGATTTCCGATATGATTTCACATAAAATTTACAGCATTGGAATCCTTGGTTCACAGATGCCAAATGTTGATTTCTGTTTGATTTGAATAGTATTGAGTAAGCATTGGCTTGTGGACCACAGCTGAAGAGCATGCTGTAGCCTAGGTTTTACGTAGTGTTACTGTTTCCTGTTTTACACTTTTGTTGTGTATTATTAAAGTTGGGCTACATATTGGCTCACATAAGCTACTTGAGTGGATGTTTTTGTTCTATCTTTTTTTCAATAAACTATACTTTCATCTTTTGAGTTAGGATTGTTAAGTTGCATTTTATGTCCATGTCTAGGCGTGCTGTTGGCTTGTAAATTAAACTAACCTTTTGTTCCATATAAGCTGGTTTAATTAGTTTTGTAGTCTATTGCATTAGGATGTCTTCATAAGATGTCCTGTTGCCCATGTAAAATGGTTGACAATTGTGTCTGTAAGTAGCAGCACTAATGAGGCTGATGTGATAATTCCAAGCTAGTTCAGTACAAATATTCTGATTTCAGCTAAGTAGCTTCATTTCGATCGCTTCAAGTAGTTCAATTTAAATTTATCATGTCTACTTTTACGTATGGTGAAAAATGGCGAAGTACTTGATACATAGCTTAGTAGGACACTTACCACACAGTTATTCATGCATCTTTAAGTGCTTTTTTGATTTATATACATTGTTTGTCTAATGCTACAATCTATTTCAGAAAAATCTATACAATTCATGGGTGACTACGTCAAAAATACGACAGTCTGTCATATCCAAACAAATTATGATGCAACAGCTGAGGCAGAGCTTGAAGTTGTACAATGTTCTCAAGAATCAGGCAAGAATGTGAACCATCAAACTATTACTTCATTTTTTGTTGCCGTTTATTCC
Source organism: Flaveria robusta (assembly GCA_025506415.1). Taxonomy (NCBI): domain Eukaryota; kingdom Viridiplantae; phylum Streptophyta; class Magnoliopsida; order Asterales; family Asteraceae; genus Flaveria; species Flaveria robusta. The sequence continues at coordinate 14,517,827 of CM046459.1, read as the reverse complement.
ATCACTTCTTGCATTTCATATCATGATTATGTTGGTCAGCTTTCTGTCCTAGTTTCTTCTCATTTTCCTCGGAGGATCTGTGTTTGCATATTCGAGATATAAATGAAAATAATATGTGCTCATAGTGTATGTTGGATAGCTGATATATTTTGTATAAGCAACTTGAGTGTTTTTATTTACCTTCTTGTGCTTTTCAGTGGTATCCTTTAGTTTTGGTTAGTTTATTTCAACTCTTGATTTTGGTTAGTTTATTTACCTTGAGGATCTGTGCTTTTCAGTGCTTTTATTTACCTTCTTGTGCTTTTCAGTGGTATCCTTTAGTTTTCAGTCTTGTGATTCGCTGATTCTGTTTATTTGTAAAATGCAGATACCATATTTGGAGGTGTGGGATCAAGTTGAGAGGGATCACATTGTCTCATTGTCTGAGACTATTGTGTCTTTGGAGTCCAGCACTCTCCGTCTTCCACTTGTAGATGGTGCAAAGGTATTTTATGTTTTGTGTGTATAAAAGTAACAAAAAAATCTTTGAGGTTTCATACTATGGCTTCAAGTGCCATCACAACATTTGATAACTTATGTTACTTTTTAAGGTGAATATCCAAAGTTTAAAAGATGCTATCTGTTCGGCGGCTGATGTAGTGCAGGCGATGGCATCCTTAATACGCTCTTTAGTAATAAAGGTTTGTCAAGATTCTTTGAACCTCTTTCTTCTTTTCGTAGATGTATTAAACTTTGGATACCATAGTTTTTGATTACTTAATTGCACATCAGATTTTCTCTATAAAAGATCACACTTGAACCATATCCCATGGGAAATAGAAAAATATAGCATTGCTTCCATGTGATAGTAAAGGGGTAACTTTGTAAAATAGTAACCAACTTTTAAAAGTGTTCCAATTAGGTAACTCAAGTTTTAAAAATGTTCCAATTAGGTCACTCAGTTTTTATATTTTATATAAATAAAAAGCCTTAACATGTTTTTTAGCATGTTATACTTTTTGTTTCAGTTAGAAAATATTTTTTTCTATCTTTTGATGTTGATATGGAACGTTGACGTAAATTTTAGGTATTTTTTTTTTATTTTTTTCATAATTAACATGTTTTTTTAAATTTTTTAATATAATTTTATATATTGAAAATTCTGACCCCCACGTCTTCTCCACTGTTACTTTCTTGACATGAGAAAATTCGATTATGACTCGATTTGATCGTTTAGTGATCCAATTTGAGAAAAATATACATGAGTGACTAAATTAGAACACTTTTGAAACTTGGTTACTATTCTGTGATATTTTCCCTGATAGTAAAACCAACTCTTATGTGATATATCATTAGAACATTGCTTACGTGTGACAGTAGAACCAGCCCATATAGCAAACTACAGCAGATAACAATGGACTCACAGTAAACAATATTATGTAATCAAGCAAATAACTACTTGAAACTTGTAGCTGTGATTTTTTATATTTTTGATATTATATTTACATTGAAAGGTCGAAAAAAGCAATTTTCAGGTTGAGAGGTAAGTGGTAACAACACTTAGCAATTGTAGGCTGAATGGGATAACAAACATGCCCAGCAAATCTTGTGGGTTGAAACAGGGGGGGGGGGGGGGTTAGGATGGAGGCCGTCCTTACCCCTATCCTTTATAGGATAGAGAGGCTGATCCGAGAGTTTGAGAAATTCCTGGCTCAAAGAGCAAAAAGAACATACAAGCCAAAAAACAATAAAACATACATACAACACAATATAAACACCAAAACAAAATCCATTGATAGCATCACATGAAGGCATGCACAATCAAACAAAATCTAAAAAGTGATGAATCTGATTAAATCTAAAATTCAAGCATGCAACTTTGATTCAAAATGAAATAAACGACCCGATTCAAAAAAAAAAAGGGGGGGGGGGAAGGTCTCATGAAAAACCAGAATGAGAAATATGAAAGTAAAAGACCTGCTTATAATGACCCAGGACATTTAGTAACTACCCTGAAAGTAGGCATACGAACAGCTCCTCACCCTTCCATCTTTCTGCTAATAATAGGCATAGTAATTGCTCCCCACTCTTCTAGTTTCCCGCTAATTTCTTGACCGAGTGGATCTAGCTTAGACCCAAAAACATAGCCCAACTGCCCCAATGTTGGCATCTTTGACCCGACTCCCTTTTCTTCTCAAATTCACTTTAACCGGGATCTTATCAGTATCACTTTGTGTTGTCATTAGTGCTTTTTTTAGTGGAAAGTCGTGAAGAGAGGAGTTTACGTATGGGTAGATGAATATTATGTTTCGTAGTGAGTTTGATATGGAAAAGTATCTTTTTATGATAAGATTTAGTTAAATTTCTGGAAAAACTGATATCTGAAAATGGTCAATCTTATGAAGTTTTGATTTTGTAACTGAAGATAGAGTATCATATCCAGAAATTTCAGGCCAAATATACTCTATTTTGTTTATTGATTGCTTAGTGTTATACCAAGAGTTTTTAATTAAGACCCACGGGTTGAACTGCTAGATCCTAGATGCCGCGTTAATACATGACCTGTCACTTGAAGCTTGTAAAATATGTCTTTCCCACACTCTATACTTAGATAATCAGAAGTGAGATTCCGATCTTGTTATTAGGATTGTTAGGTATTACGTGTACGCGGCTGACCCGAGGATTCGGATAGGGCACATAAATCAATACAATACTACGGCTCGGGCCTTAAGAACTTATCGGTATTTCTAATTGATTTCTAAAACGAGTGACGAGATAACGATAGCAATAATAGTAGTAATAAACGTAACTACGCAGCGGAAATAATATAACCAAACAACCAATAATGTGAACTAATCAAACTGAACGGAATACCAAAAACATAACCTGTTTTGTGGCTGTTCTTTGATCACAAAAAGAGCAGAAAAAACAGCAGCAGCAGCGCACAAAACAGAACAGAACAACAGCCTGTTCACAGCAGTAAATTAGCCCCTTTGCGGCAGCTGTGATGGCGACGCAACGGAAATAAAATAACCAAACAACCAATAACGTGAACTAATCAAACTGAATGGAATACCAAAAACATAACCTGTTTTGTGGCTGTTTGATCACAAAAAAAGCAGAAAAAACAGCAGCAGCAGCGCACAAAACAGAACAGAACAGCAGCCTGTTCACAACAGTAAATTAGCCCCTTTGCGGCGGCTGTGATGGCGGCTGTTGGTGGTTTATCGGCTTCAAACAGCAGCCCCTCAGAAGGATGTTTGCGGCGGCAGAAGGCAGCAGCAGTAAAGCTGCTGTTCTTGGCAGAGAACACATACAATCACACGAGCACAATATAATAATCAAAGCAGTAAAGAACACAACGATTTAATGTGGTTCGGCCAAGGATTGACCTACGTCCACGGGCTACGAACCAGGGTTTCTTTTTATTACTTTCAAGACTTAAAGATTACAAGTACATATGTGGGTATTTATAATAAAAGACAATAAAAAACATAACATAAATAAGTTGTGGCAGATTAGGGTTAGGGTCAGCTGCCCTCAAACCTTTTTCTGCAGCTGTATACGGCTGTTGCAGGGCTGGACCAAGATGGATCGGAGCCCACAACACAACAATCTCCCACTTGGGCTTCGAAACATCTTTACTAGCCTTCCACATCAATGCGTCAAACACTTCAACCTGCTTCCACCCAGATGCGTGAAACATTTGCAACTGCATTTGTCTCGTACTTCTGTAATCTTGAACCTTTAAGAAAAGAACCTTTCATACCACCTGATCCGTAGCCGCCTTCATCTGCAATTAACCCTGAAGGCCAACTGAAGCTACATAAAACTTCAGTTTATCCAACGTGACAACTTTAGTGAACATGTCAGCTGGATTCCTATCCCCTTTGATGTTATTCAACTGGATAGTACCATCACTGATTAGCCCCCTTACGAAATGATACCTCATATGAATGTGCTTAGTCTTCCCATGATAAACTGGATTCTTTGCAAGTTTTACAGCACTTTCATTATGACAATACAACGGATACTCTGCTTGTTTTCTATCTAATTCACCCAGAAAAGTTTTCAGCCAAACAAGCTCTTTATTAGCCTCAGCGGTTGCCATATACTCAGCCTCTATAGTTGAAAGTGCCACGCTCTTTTGGAGCCTAGACATCCAACATATTGCAGTATCACCCATAGTAAACACATACCCAGTTGTACTTTTGTAGGTCTCTTTACATCCACCCAAATCTGCATCAGAATAACCCTTGAGAATTGCATCTCTACCCCTGAAACATAAAGCCATCTTTGAAGTACCCTTTAAATATCTAAGCAGCCATTTAATTGTTTCCCAGTGTTCTCTCCCCGGATTGGACATAAACCTGCTAACAACTCCCACTACATGAGCAATATCAGGCCTTGTGCATACCATTGCATACATAAGACTGCCCACACATGATGCATAAGGAACCTTCGCCATGTCGGCCTTGTCTTCATCTGTCTTTGGAGACTGATCTTTAGAAAGCTTAATATGACTACCCAATGGTGTATTTCGGGTAGTTGTCTTCTCGTGATTCATTTTGAATTTCTCTAATATTTTCTTAATATGCTTTTCTTGAGATAATATTAAAGAACCGTTCTTCTGATTCCTCGTGATGCTCATGTCGAGTATCTGCTTAGCTGGACCTAGATCTTTCATTTCAAACTCTTCAGACATCTGTCGTTTTAATCTGTTGATCTTTGACATGTCTGAACCGGCTATCAACATGTCATCCACATAAAGGAGAAGAATGATATAAGAATTCTTGAATTTCTTGAGATAGCAGCAGTGATCCATCTCGTATCTCCTATACCCATTTGGCCATTTCTGCCCATAAAATCATCAAACTTGATATACCATTGCCTGGGCGCCTGCTTCAAACCGTAAAGACTCTTCTTTAGTTTGCACAACATGTTTTCCTAACCAGCTGTCTGAAAACCCTCTGGTTGTGCCATGTAGATATCCTCCTCAAGGTCGCCATGCAGAAAAGCTGTCTTTACATCTAGCTGCTCTAGATGTAAGTTTTCTGCAGCCACGATACTAAGCACCAGTCTGATTGTAGTCATTTTAACCACAGGAGAAAGTATTTCATTGTAATCAACCCCTTGCTTTTGTTGGAACCCCATAACTACCAATCGTGCTTTGTATCTCTTAGTTCCATCACTTTCATCCTTGATTCTGTATACCCATCTGTTTTGAAGAGCTTTCTTCCCCGTGGGAAGTTTAGTAAGAACCCAAGTTTGGTTCTTTTCAAGTGAACCCATTTCTTTTTTCTTCGCGCGCTCCCACTGAGACGAATCTTTCACACGGACGGCCTCTGAGTAGCATTGTGGTTCACCATTTTCATTGAGAAGAAGATAGTTAACTGATGGAGAATATCTCTGAGGAGGTACAGACGTTCGAGTAGACCTCCTAACCTAATATGAAGTATTTGAATTTCCTGAATCATTTGCTGGTGGGGACTGTTCATCCACAGGATCTGAACTCCCACTATCAAAGAGATCTTCTTGTTTTTTAAATTCTTCCTGATCATTATCTTTAGTTTCTGAACTTTCTTTTTTAGTACTCATGATCGTTTTCTTCAGTATTCTGACTTTCTGTCTCTGATCCATGGCTTTCTAAACTCTGGCTATCATCTTCAAACACCACCTGATCTTTACGAGTTTCTGGTATGGTTGAATCCTTGTCTTTATAAAGTTTAGTTTCATTAAAGACCGGATCTCGACTCCTAATAGTTTTCCTGGCTTCAAAGTCCCAAAGCCTATATCCCATCGATTCAGATCCATAACCAATGAAGGTACATTTCTTTGCCTTAGGATCAAGCTTATCCCTCTCAAAGTCTTTTACACCAGTATAGGCATCACAACCAAATACCTTTAGATGTTTGTAACTAACCTCTCTTTCAAGCCATTCCTCTTCTGGTATTTTGAAACCAAGAGGAACCGAAGGTCCTCTGTTTATCAGATATGCAACAGTGTTAACTGCATTAGCCCAAAAGGTTTTGGGAAGCCTTGCATTCATTCTCATGCTCCTAGCTCGTTCATTCAACGTCCTGTTCATTCTCTCAGCTACTCCGTTTTGTTGGGGAGTATCGGGAAGCGTCTTGATCATTTTGATTCCTCTTTCAGCACAGTAATTCACAAATTCATTACTGATATATTCCCTTTCATGATCCGACTTTATGCACTTCACCTTCAGATTGGTTTCTGATAGGAATCATGTGCTAGTCTTAGTTTGTCTTTTGTAATTGTGGGAGGGGGATTAGTGTAATTCCTAGTTCTATAAATAAGGGTCATTGTTCATGTGGTAAGGTAGGAAAGATGTTGGTTAAGTGTTAGGCTCATTGCATATGCATGAGAAGGGCTTAGCCCTGGGACCATTTTGGTTTGCTATTCATTGTAGATCCTTTGGATCATCTTCTTCAATTCTATAGTTGAGTATTTGATTTCATCAATTCTATATCAGTTTCTATCATTGGTCCGACCTGCCGCACCTCTGCTCTTCTTTCGTTTTCAATTTCCGGATCTCTGCTCTCCTTTCAATTTACTGATCTGTATTCCCAATCTGCTCTTAGATCCAATTCCGATTTCTAATTCGATTTCAGTTCTGTTCATCAGCTCTTCAATTCGATTTTCAGTTTCCATTCAATTCGCTCTACAATCTATTTGGTTTTCGGTTCTGACTCATCGGCTCTCCAATCTGATCTCCAATTTCGATTTCCAAATCCAATTCAATTCAATCTACAAATCCAATTCGATTTCCGTTCTGTTCATTAGATCTAGAATCAGATCTACAATTCGATTTCCCTTTCAATTTCAACTTCAAATTGATTTCAGTTTTGATTATCGGATTTATCATCTGATCGCTATTCCCGACTTTTGTTTTTCCTGCCAAAATTTTTCTGCGATTTTCCTCCTTCAATTCCGATTCCAATCATGGTGATTCAGATCTCTCGTTTGGACAATCACGAGCAACAGATTCAACAGCTTCAATCGGATGTTGCTGCCATCAAAGCTTCTCTATCGGTATTAGAAGCCGATAGGGTTGAATCAGTGGAGTTCTGTAAAGTGATGCTGGGATGGATGAAGAAATTCGAGACAAAGCCAAAAACAGATTCGGTTGAATCTGGGATCAAGCATGAAACCCTAGGCGGTTCTGGTATCCAATTTGTAGCTCAATTGGAGGAAATTGTTTCCCGATCGGAAGAACGTTGGAGTGCTCATGGTCAAGTTCATTTGCTGGCTGTCTGTTCAAGCTCTAATGCCAAATCAATGGCGCCATTTAAGTTTTCCGGTACACAGGTTGTTGACGTTCAATCCCAATTTCACAAAATTGGAATACTATCGGACCGATTTCAGGAACTAGTGGGCTTCAGGACTGTTGAGGGCCATGAAATGGAGCTGAAAACAGAAGTTCGGCTGGCCTCTTCTGATTTGGGCTCTTACAAACCTCCTAAGTTGTTTGATTTGGTTGCTGATCCTAAACCACCCGACCCGTTTATAAACCTTAAATCAGAATTCTTCTGGAAGTTATTTTGTAGTGGATACAAGACTACAAATCAGGTTGCTGTGGGTATTGTTGGATCAATATTTTTGTGGGTAGTGCATGGGCAAGGTCGACCTCCTGAAAAAGCTCTCGGGAAGCCTTCGTTTAGGTGTCATGTCAGTTGTTCTTTCTCAGTCTTGAGGGCAAGACTGTTTTGAAGGGGGGAGTAATGATAGGAATCATGTGCTAGTCTTAGTTTGACTTTTGTAATTGTGGGAGGGGGATTAGTGTAATTCCTAGTTCTATAAATAAGGGTCATTGTTCATGTGGTAAGGTAGGAAAGATGTTGGTTAAGTGTTAGGCTCATTGCATATGCATGAGAAGGGCTTAGCCCTGGGACCATTTTGGTTTGCTATTCATTGTAGATCCTTTGGATCATCTTCTTCAATTCTATAGTTGAGTATTTGATTTCATCAATTCTATATCAGTTTCTATCAGTTTCCATCTCAACAGTTGCTTTTAATTTCTTGAAAACATCAAACACATCATACTTGTTTTTGAGAAAATAAACCCATACTTTGCGCGTCGCATCATCAATGAAGATTACATAATAGCTGGAGCCTCCTAATGATGTTACAGGAGTTGGTCCAAACACATCAGTGTGGACAAGTTCAAGTTTTTTAGCCTTAGGTTGTTTTGTTGTGGGCTCCGATCCATCTTGAGTCGGGCCCTGGAACAGCCGCAAAGCAGCAAAAGAAAGGGGTTAGGGGCAGCCGGCCGTAACCCTAATCTGCCAAAACTTATTTATGTTAAGTTTTTGTAGTCTTTTATTATAAATACCCACATATGTACTTGTAATCTTTTAGTCTTGAAAGTAATAAAAAGAAACCCTGGTTCGTAGCCTGTGGATGTAGGTCAATCTTTGACCGAACCACGTTAAATCGTTGTGTTCTTTATCGTTATGATTATTATTATTGTGTGTTTGTGTTTGCCCTTCATCGCCACCACCATTCTGCTGTGTTTATCAACTACAAACAGCAAACAGCAGCCTGCTGTTTGCCACCGACAACCACCAACAGCCCACCAGCAGCCGCCCGCTGACAGGCTGTTCACCACCGCAGATTGTCGCCGTGACAGCTCCTCCGCCACTGCTGTTTTTCTGCTGTTTCTCGGACAAAACAGGGAACACAAAACAGGTTCTTTTGTGTTAGTTTCAGTTTTGTTAGTTGATTGTTTGATTATTGTTCCGCTGCGTAGTTATTACATTATTGATATCGTTATCTCGTCACTCGTTTTAGAAATCAATTAGAAATACCGACAAGTTCTTAAGGCCCGAGCTATAGTATTGTATTGATTTCCGCGCCCTATCCGATCCTCAGGTCAGCCGCGTACACGTAATACCTAACAAGTGGTATCAGAGCCTTGGTTGCTCTCATCCTTTGATCTCCGGTATTATGGCTGGTGAGGTAAAACGAGAATCGAGAAGTTTGATGGCGTCGATTTTGGATGGTGGAAGATGCAGATTGAAGACTTACTTGTTCAGAAAGATTTGAGTGCAACGTTGGTGGGTGATAAACCTGAAAACACCAAAGATGTTGATTAGGCTGCACTTGATAGGAAAGCTGGCTGTGATTAGACCTCTCGTTGACAAAGAATGTTGCCTTTAACATTCTGAAGGAGACGACAGCCAAAGGCGTCATGGATGCATTGTCTAACATGTACGAGAAGCCGTTCGCAGCCAACAAGGTCTTTCTTATTCTGGAACTTGTAAACACGAGACTAAAGGAAGGTGGTTCTGTTAACCCTCACATTAACAACTTTAACTCTATTATTTCTCGCCTAGTGCCTGTCGATATCAAATTCGATGATGAAGTCCTAGCCTTACTATTGTTATCCTCGTTACCTAAAAGCTGGTCAGGAACCGTTACAGTAGTTAGTAGTTCGTCTGGAAACACTAAGCTTAAACTTGATGGAGTTCACGACCTGATTATGAGTGAGGACATTAGAAGGAGGAGCACTAGTGAGTCTTCCAGTTCCTTGTTGAGTACTGAAGGCAGATGAAGGAAGAACGAACGAGGAGGTAACAGGGGCCGATCTAAATCAAAGAGAAGAAGTAAATCAAGACCAAGAAAAGATATTACTTGCTGGAATTGCAAGGAGACCGGGCACTTCAGAAGTCAATGTCCCAAACCATCGACATCTAAAGAAAAGAAAGAGGTTAACGCTGCTACGGATGATACAGATGATGATACTCTTATCTGTTGCGTTAAGAACACCACTGAGTCATGGATCATGGATTCTGGCGCTTCTTTTCACGCTACCTTTAGCTCAAAGAAGATGAAGAATTTGAGAACAAGAAACTTAGGTAAGGTTCGTTTGGCTAATGATCAGACTCTGGATGTTACTGGGATGGGAGATATTGATCTGAAGACTCCTCTAGGAAATACATGGACACTGAAAGATGTTAGGGTAATTCCTAAGTTGAGGAAGATGCTAATCTCCATTGGTCAATTAGATGACCAAGGTTATGATGTGTTGTTCGGGGACGGACAATGGAAAGTCGTCAAAGGAAACTTGGTAGTTGCTCGTGGGAAAAAGAACGGTACTTTATACATGGTTGAGGTACCGGCAGGTGATGTGAATGCAGGAACCAGTGGACCAATCAATCTAGTTTGTGGCATCAACGACTTGGTCATATGAGTGAGAAAGGCATGAAGATGCTAGCAGAGAGAGGTAAATTCCCAGACTTGAAGAAAGTAGAACTTGAAGCCGGATTCTGCGAACCATGTGTGCTTGGTAAGAAGAAACGTGTTACTTTTGTGAAGACGGGAAAGACACCTAAGGCTGAAAAACTTGAACTTGTCCACACTGATGTGTTTGGACCAACTCCTGTGACATCATTAGGAGGCTCCAGCTATTATGTTACCTTTATTGATGATGCGACGCACAACCTTTATTGATGATGCGACGCACAAAGTATGGGTTTATTTTCTCAAAAACAAGTATGATGTGTTTGATGTTTTCAAGAAATGGAAAGCAACTGTTGAGATGGAAACCAATCTGAAGGTGAAGTGTATAAAGTTGGATAATGGAGGGGAATATATCAGCAGTGAATTTGTGAATTATTGTGCTGGAAGAGGAATCAAAATGATCAAGACGGTTCCCGGTACTCCCTAATAAAACGGAGTAGCTGAGAGAATGAACAGGACGTTGAATGAACGAGCCAGGAGCATGAGAATGAATGCAGGGCTTCCCAAAACCTTTTAGGCTGATGCAGTTAACACTGCTGCATATCTAATAAACAGAGGACCTTCGGTTCCTCTTGGTTTCAAATACCCGAAGAGGAATGGCTTGGAAGAGAGGTTAGTTACAAACATCTAAAGGTATTTGGTTGTGATGCCTATATTGGTGTAAAAGACTTTAAGAGGGATAAGCTTGATCTTAAGGCAAAGAAATGTACCTTCATTGGTTATGGATCTGAATCGATGGGATATAGGCTTTGGGACTTTGAAGCCAGGAAAAATATCAGGAGTCGAGATCCGGTCTTTAATGAAACTAAACTTTACAAAGACAAGGATTCAACCATACCAGAAACTCGTAAAGATTAGGTGGTGTTTGAAGATGATAACCAGAGTTTAAAAAGCCATGGTTCAGAGACAGAAAGTCAGAATACTGAAGAAAACAATCAGAGTACAGAAGAAGAAAGTTCAGAAACTGAATATAATGATCAGGAAGAATTTGAAGAACAAGAAGATCTCTTTGATAGTGGGAGTTCAGATCCTGTGGATGAACAGTCCCCACCAGCAAATGATTCAGGAAATTCAAATACTTCACATTGGGTTAGGAGGTCTACTCGAACGTCTGTACCTCCTCAGAGATATTTAACTATCTTCTTCTCACTGAAAATGGTGAACCACAATGCTACTCAGAGGCCATCCGTGTGAAAGATTCGTCTCAGTGGTAGCGCGCAATGAAAGAAGAAATGGGTTCACTTGAAAAGAACCAAACTTGGGTTCTTACTAAACTTCCCACGGGGAAGAAAGCTCTTCAAAACAGATGGGTATATAGAATGAAGGATGAAAGTGATGGAACTAAGAGATACAAAGCACGATCTGTAGTTAAGGGGTTCCAACAAAAGCACGGGGTTGATTACAATGAAATATTTTCTCTTGTGGTTAAAATGACTACAATCAGACCGGTGCTTAGTATCGTGGCTGCAGAAAACTTACATTTAGTGCAGCTAGATGTAAAGACAGCTTTTCTGCATGGCGACCTTGAGGAGGATATCTACATGACACAACCAGAGGGTTTTCAGACAGCTCGTAAGGAAAACATGCTGTGCAAACTAAAGAAGAGTCTTTACGGTTTGAAGCAGGCGCCCAGGCAATGGTATATCAAGTTTGATGATTTTATGGGCAGAAATGGGTATAGGAGATACGAGATGGATCACTGCTGCTATCTTAAGAAATTCAAGAATTCTTATATCATTCTTCTCCTTTATGTGGATGACATGTTGATAGCCGGTTCAGACATGTCAGAGATCAATAGATTAAAACGACAGATGTCTGAAGAGTTTGAAATGAAAGATCTAGGTCCAGCTAAGCAGATACTCGACATGAGCATCACGAGGAATCAGAAGAACGGTTCTTTAATATTATCTCAAGAAAAGCATATTAAGAAAATATTAGAGAAATTCAAAATGAATCACGAGAAGACAACTACCCGAAATACACCATTGGGTAGTCATATTAAGCTTTCTAAAGATCAGTCTCCAAAGACAGATGAAGACAAGGCCGACATGGCGAAGGTTCCTTATGCATCAGCAATGGTATGCACAAGGCCTGATATTGCTCATGTAGTGGGAGTTGTTAGCAGGTTTATGTCCAATCCGGGGAGAGAACACTGGGAAACAGTTAAATGGCTGCTTAGATATTTAAAGGGTACTTCAAAGATGGCTTTATGTTTCAGGGGTAGAGATGCAATTCTCAAGGGTTATTCTGATGCAGATTTGGGTGGATGTAAAGAGACCTATAAAAGTACAACTGGGTATGTGTTTACTATGGGTGATACTGCAATATGTTGGATGTCTAGGCTCCAAAAGAGCGTGGCACTTTCAACTATAGAGGCTGAGTATATGGCAGCCGCTGAGGCTAGTAAAGAGCTTGTTTGGTTGAAAACTTTTCTGGGTGAATTAGATAGAAAACAAGCAGAGTATCCGTTGTATTGTCATAATGAAAGTGCTGTAAAACTTGCAAAGAATCCAGTTTATCATGGGAAGACTAAGCACATTCATATGAGGTATCATTTCGTAAGGGGGCTAATCAGTGATGGTACTATCCAGTTGAATAACATCAAAGGGGATAGGAATCCAGCTGACATGTTCACTAAAGTTGTCACGTTGGATAAACTGAAGTTTTATGTAGCTTCAGTTGGCCTTCAGGGTTAATTGCAGATGAAGGCGGCTACGGATCAGGTGGTATGAAAGGTTCTTTTCTTAAAGGTTCAAGATTACAGAAGTACGAGACAAATGCAGTTGCAAATGTTTCACGCATCTGGGTGGAAGCAGGTTGAAGTGTTTGACGCATTGATGTGGAAGGCTAGTAAAGATGTTTCGAAGCCCAAGTGGGAGATTGTTGTGTTGTGGGCTCCGATCCATCTTGGTCCGGCCCTGCAACAGCCGTATACAGCTGCAGAAAAAGGTTTGAGGGCAGTTGGCCCTAACCCTAATCTGCCACAACTTATTTATGTTAAGTTTTTGTTGTCTTTAATTATAAATACCCACATATGTACTTGTAATCTTTTAGTCTTGAAAGTAACCCTGGTTCGTAGCCCGTGGACGTAGATCAATCCTTGACCGAACCACGTTAAATCGCTATGTTCTTTACCGCTTTGATTATTATTATTGTGTTTGTGTTTGCCCTTCATCGCCACCACCATTCTGCTGTGTTTATTAACTACAAACAGCAAACAGCAGCCTGCTGTTTGCCGCCGCCAACCACCAACAGCCCACCAGCAGCCGCCGCTAGCAGGCTGCTCACCGCCGCAGATTGCCGCCGTGACAGCTCCTCCGCCACTGCTGTTTTTCTAGCTGTTTCTCGGACAAAACAAGGAACACAAAACAGGTTCTTTTGTGTTAGTTTTAGTTTTGTTAGTTGATTGTTTGATTATTGTTCCGCTTCGTAGTTATTACATTACTGCTATCGTTATTTCGTCACTCGTTTTAGAAATCAATTAGAAATACCGACAAGTTCTTAAGGCCCAAGCCGTAGTATTGTATTGATTTCCGCGCCTAATCCGAATCCTCGGGTCAGCCGCGTACACGTAATACCTAACATAGGTGTCTTTCCCGTCTTCACAAACTTAACACGTTTCTTCTTACCAAGCACACATGGTTCGTAGAATCCGGCTTCAAGTTCTACTTTCTTCAAGTATGGGAATTTACCTCTCTCTGCTAGCATCTTCATGCCTTTCTCACTCATATGACCAAGTCGTCGTTGATGCCACAAACTGGATTGACTTGGTCCACTTGTTACTGCATTCACATCACCTGCCGGTACCTCAACCATGTATAAAGTACCTTTCTTTTTTCCACGAGCAACTACCAAGTTTCCTTTAACGACTTTCCATTGTCCAACCCCGAAAAACACATCATAACCTTGGTCATCTAATTGCCTAATAGAGATTAGCATCTTCCTCATCTTAGGAATTACCCTAACATCTTTCAGTGTCCATGTATTTTCTAGAGAAGTCTTCAGATCAATGTCTCCCATCCTAGTAATATCCAGAGTCAGATCATTAGCCAAACGAACCTTGCCAAAGTTTCCTGTTCTCAAATTCTTCATCTTCTTCGAGCTAAAGTTAGCGTGAAAAGAAGCGCCAGAATCCATGATCCATGACTTGGTGGTGTTCTCAACGCAACAGATAAGAGTATCATCATCTGTATCATCCGTAGCAGCGTTAACCTTTTTCTTTTCTTTAGATGTCGATGGTTTGGGACATTGACTGCTGAAGTGCCCGGTCTCCTTGCAATTCCATCAACTAATATCTTTTTTTGGTCTGGATTTACTTCTCTTTGATTTAGATCGACTCTTATTACCTCCTCGTTCATTCGTCCTTCCTCTGCCTTCAGTACTCAACAAGGAACTGGAAGACTCACCAGTGCTCCTCCTTCTAATGTCCTCCCTCATAATCAGGTCGCGAACTCCATCAAGTTTAAGCTTAGTGTTTCCAGACTAACTACTAACTGCTGTAACAATTTCTGACCAGCTTTCAGGTAACGAGGATAACAATAGTAAGGCTAAGACTTCATCATCGAATTTGATATCGACAGACACTAGGCGAGAAATAATAGAGTTAAAGTTTTTAATGTGAGTGTTAATAGAGCCACCTTCCTTCAATCTCGTGTTTACAAGTTCCCGAATCAGAAAGACCTTGTTGGCTGCAGACGGCTTTTCGTACATGTTAGACAGTGCATCCATGACGCCTTTGGCTGTCGTTTCCTTCAAAATGTTAAAGGCAACATTCTTTGTCAGCGAAAGTCTAATCAAAGCATCAGCTTTCCTATCAAGTGCAACCCAATCAACATCTTTCATACTTTCAGGTTTATCACCCAACAGAGTTGCACTCAAATATTTCTGAACAAGTAAGTCTTCGATCTGCATCTTCCACCATCCAAAATCAACACCATCAAACTTCTCGATTATCGTTTTACCCTCATCGGCCATAATACCGGAGATCAAAGGATGAGAGCAACCTGGCTCTGATGCCACTTGTTAGGTATTTCGTGTACGCGACTGACCCGAGGATTCGGATAGGGCACAGAATTCAATACAATACTACGGTTCGGGCCTTAAGAACTTGTCGGTATTTCTAATTAATTTCTAAAACGATTGACGAGATAACGATTGCAATAGTAGTAGTAATAAACGTAACTACGCAGCGGAAATAATATAACCAAACAACCAATAACGTGAACTAATCAAACTGAACAGAATACCAAAAACAGAACCTGTTTTGTGGCTGTTCTTTGATCACAAAAAGAGCAGAAAAAACAGCAGCAGCAGCGCACAAAACAGAACAGAACAGCAGCATGTTCACAGCAGTAAATCAGCCCCTTTGCGGTGGCTGTGATGGCGGCTGCTGGTGGTTTCTCGGCTGCAAACAGCAGCCCTTCAGAAGGATGTTGGCGGCGGCAGAAGGCAGCAGCAGTAAAGCTGCTGTTCTTGGCAGAGAACACACAATCACATGAGCACAATATAATAATCAAAGCAGTAAAGAACACAGCGATTTAACGTGGTTCGGTCAAGGATTGACCTACGTCCACGGTCTACAAACAAGGGTTTCTTTTTATTACTTTCAAGACTTAAAGATTACAAGTACATATGTGGGTATTTATAATAAAAGACAATAAAAAACATAACATAAATAAGTTGTGGCATATTAGGGTTAGGGCCGGCTGCCCTCAACCCTTTTTCTGCAGCTGTATACGGCTGTTCCAGGGCCCGACCCAAGATGGATCGGAGCCCACAACACAACAAGGATGTGATGCTTTTCATGTATTTAGTTACATTTGCCAATAGCTGCATGTTTGATCCTTGACCTTTGATAGTCATAAGTCTACATGATGATTAATATTCTTAATATGGAAACATTATGGGCAATTAAGTTCCATCTTTTATCAACATATTAGCTCCTTCCATGCTAGTGGCTTAATGCTTATTTAGCAGGTGATATTCTAGTTTAAGCCTTGACCTCCTTTAATTTCATACTGCTATAAGATTTGTTTTGTGTAATCGTGTTGTATGTGAGAGGTAATGTTCAGTAGCCGTACATGTTATAGTTGATAATTTAAGATCAATGTTTAGAAACAAATTTCAGTAGCAAGCCAATGGTCGTGAACAAAACAAAGATTTTAAGTTAGTAGCTTTGGAAGTTTGCTGGTTTAGTCATGGAATGGAATCAACAAAGTATCCTTTTCTCCAACACTCACAAGGTCATAATATGGCTCATGACACATGTCAAATGCCAATGATTTGATGAATGAACTTATTAGATAGTATCTTGAAATCAGCGCATGAATGTATCTAACATTGTTGAACTAAATTAAAGTGGACTAGAATTAGAGCCTATGGTTACTGACTTCTTGTATCAGCTCATTAATCTACCTCGAGTGATCCACAACTTTCTCATGAAAGGACGTGATTCCTACACTTACATAAGCAGTGGTTTTAATTAAATAAATCTTTTTTCTCTAGTTGTAGTTCTTATTCACTTTACATGATATAATATTATAAATTGTTGTGTTAAATTTGAATAGTGATATATGTCAATTGGACCTGTAATTTTTAGAAGTAAATGAAATTCAGATGTGATAGTGATAGATATCAACTATTCCTAAAAGTCAAATGTTTCATAATTGGACTAGTCATTGAATGTGCCACCTTAACTGTTCAACGGCTTCAAAACCGGATGGCGTTATAAATAATTAAACAAATTAAAAGGTTGGACTTTTAATATGGAACTATTTTATGTTATGATATGGATTTGCAATGTTATGAAATATGAAGCCTAGAATAAACAAAATTTAGAGCTGAAGCTTGGTTTTAAATTGCGAGATGCGCTCCGATGCGTTTTGGTCCCAAACCCGATGCGTGATGCGCGATGCGCACGCATCACGTATGCGATGCGTTAGATATTAAAAAGTACTAAAAATTAAATATACAAAACAAATTTTTTTGTATGATTAATACTTCAACATAAAAACTACTTATTAACACACTTATAGAACATACTTTAACATAAAAACTCAAATTCAAGACTATTACACTATACACAGACTATTGAAACAACAGTTAAACACATGTAAATATATAACATGAACACAAATATGAAACAACACACGCTAATGTTGAGAGGTTAGACCCATACTCATGTTGAAAAGATTCAACCCAGGTCCAAAATTGAAGAAAAAACATAGCAGTGCGTAATATTGATAAAAGTGGGATTGCTTGATTGAATTAAAAAGAAAGATTTCAAGAGTTGGCATGATTGCGAGATAGGCTAATTCTCCATAAAAAGTAATAGTTTTTGGAATTTACTTAGCGATAACAAAGATAAGCTATGCCATCCTATATCTAGACTACTGGAAACCGCCAATAACTTCCCACTCAGCCACTAACACCCATGTAGGGATCCCAGCTTTGACCCCTGGATGTGCTCCATCAACCCATTTAGGCTAGTTTGGATCTTCTTCTTCTTCTGGTTCTGAGAATAAACTAACACCGAAGATTTATCATTACTTTCGCTCCCAAAAGTCGACTTGTCCTTAAGGAAAAAAAAAGGAAAATTTTTGCGTTGATAGATCATAATTCTCCCATGTAGCCTCTTCATTAGGACGGGTCGCCCATGCGACTAAAACCTCCAAATTCCATTTATCAGCTTCTCGAATCTAGTGATGTGTGCGAATAGACTAAGGTTGAACGTTCAATTTCACTCCTTAGTAATGTGTAAAGCTGCAAAGACCCCGTTTGAGCGTCGACACATGGAACACAGGGTGAAGCCAAGACTCCGTCGGCAACTTTAATTCATATGCAACCTGACCCACTTTTCTTCTGATGCTATATGGACCAAAAAAACGAGGGGACAATTTTCAAAACATCGTTTTGCTAAACTCCTCTATTGGTATGACTAAATCTTCAGGAAAACCACATCCCTTACTAAAAAAGATAATTCCATGTTATGTGAATCGGCTTGAGCTTTCATCTGGTTTTGTGCCTTAATGAGATTTTCCTTTAACGGTTTAAGCAAATCATCTTTGGTTTCTAGCTGATTTTGAGTTCCTCATTCCTTGTTTCGCCCGACACATAAGGATAAAAAGGAGGAGGTTCACAACCATAAACCACCTGAGAGGGCATCATATCCGTAGCTGTGTGGAACTAGTATTGTAGGAGTATTCTACCCAAGCTAGAAAAGAATGCCACTTCACAAGTTGCTAATGAGCAAATCACCGCAGATAGGCCTCCAAACAACAATTTAGCGCCTTAGTTTGTCCATTTGTTTGCATCTGTTTGTGGATGGTAACTAGTACTCATTTTGAGTGAAATCTGCTCCAACCGAAAGAGGTCCTTCCAGAAATTGCTGAGAAAAATAACGTCTCGATCCGAAATGATTGAGCATGGATAATCGTGAAGCTTAACAATCTCCCGACAAAAGATAGCCACCACACTTTTGGTATAGCCACCACACTTTTGGTGGTGAAAGGATGATTGAGGGCTATAAAGTGGGCATACTTAGGCGGTCAACCACCACAAGGATAATATCAAATTGTTTGGAGGAGGGCAGACCGAACGATGAAGTCCAATGATAATATGATATACCTCCCAAATACGGTCCGGAATCGGCAGCGACTATAGTAGACCCACCGGTTAAAGGTATCATATTCGTTCTTCTGGCAAGCGAGGTAAGTTTGAATAAATAATCGAATCGCTACATGAAGCAGCTTATTTAGAATGAGAGCATTATCAGGGATGACCATTCGCCCTTTATAGAACAATGATCTGCCCACGACTGAAAAACCAAGGAATGAGGAGCCATCGCCAACAGTTGCATAATATAATGAGTGAAGGATCCAACTGCAACCCTACATTAATTTCTGCAAGATCAACAGAAAAAGGAATAGCAAGGGTAAGTAGTTCAGCTAATGTATGTCAGCCCCCCATGTTTTGCTTCCCCGGACGGTGAACTATCGTAAACTTGTAGGGCATGAGGTTAAGTAGTAACCGTTGTTGCTCTGAGGTCATAAAGCGCCGCTCTCTTAGAAACTTTATGGTGTAATGACGGTACAAATGAAGAAATGGCGGCCCCACAAGTAGTGATTCCATTTTTGTATAGCTAAAATCAAGCTAGTTGTTGCGTGTCGTATGTCAACTTGAATCAATTCAAAGGCGAAAAAGCTTTGCCATAGTAAGCAAGCAACTGGATGCTCCTACTGAATAAGAATGGCCCCCACTCCATCCGAGGGCGCATCACACTCCACAGTAAATGGAGTTGAAAATTGTGGCAGGTTTAAAACAGGGGCAGAAACCAATGCCTGTTGTAGTGCAAGAAACGATTGTAACGCCTCGTCTGACCACTTGAATCCATCTTTCTTAGTAAGAGTGGTTTGTGGCCTTGCAATCAACCCATAAGTCCTCACAAAGAGGCGGTAATAGTCCGTAAGCCCAAGAAAAGACCTCTCGAACCATGGTTGCTACTTGCCATGAAAGTACTGTTGAGATTTTGTCTGGTCAACATGTACACCTGTAGAATCTATGAGATGGCCCAAAAAGAGAACTTAGTGTTGACCAAAACAACACTTGGTATGTTTAGCATAAAACTAATGTTCATGTAACATCTCTAGTACAAACACCAAATGTTTAATATGCAGATCCATAGTTTGGCAATAAACCAAGATGTTGTCGAAGAAAACAATAACGAACCTGCAAAGGAAGGCTAGAAAGAGGCCATTCGTTGTAGATGGGAAGGGTTACAAGGCGTTCGTTAACCCGAATGGCATTACATTGAATTCCTAATGGCCTAAATGGGTACGAAAAAAAGTCTTCATGATGTCCGACGGATTAACCCGGATTTGATAATACCTCTAACGTAGGTCGAGTTTTGAAAACACATTAGAACCATGTAACTCATCCAACATCTCATCAACGTTTGGTAAAAGGTATTTATCGAAGATAGTAACCCAGTTCAATGCCGGTAATCGACACACATTTAAAAAATACTCCCAAAAGGTAGTGCTCGGGCAAATTGGAAACCGGGAGGACCTTTTGGCAAACGCCTGCCTATACTCTTGCACGGTTCCCGTCTGCCAGATACTGTATAGATGTTTGTCTGGATTCTGAAATTTAGCGGGACAGAAGTTTTTCCGTATGGCATGAACCAATTCTTCCAAAAACTCGATGGCTTGATCGGCACACAACCACGAGTAAAAATCCAATGCATCGCCCTCGAGGTGCATCGTGGCAACGTCTACCTTCTCATCCTCGGGGATGTTGTAATAATGAAAGTACCATTCTGCTTTGATAATCCATCCTCGTGGGTCCCCATCACAGGAAGTAGGGAAGTCAATTTTGGTATAGGGCCGGAAATGCCGATTGTCCCCTCCTGATGATTCTTTGTCTTCAAATCGGACCGAACCACCAGATTTCTCCTCCTTGTTGCTAGTTTTGAGAACGGCTACATCATTCTGCAGGGATTCCATGGAAGAGGCGATTGCCGATTACTGTCAATTGAGCAGCAACAGGGTCTGGGTTCGAACCGATTGGGTCGGGGTTACTCCTGGTAGCTAATGATAAAAGTGGGATCACTTGATTGAATTAAAAAGAAAGATTACAAGAGTTGGCATGATTTCAAGATAGGCTAATTCTCCATACAAAGTAACGATTATTAAATTTACTGAACAAGAACAAAGACAAGCTATGCGATCCTATATTTAGGCTACTGGAAACCGCAAATAACTTCCGATTAAGCCACTAACACTCATGTATGGATCCGAGCTTTGACCCGGTATTCTCTGGATGTGCTTGATCGACCCATATGGGTTAGTTTGGATCCACTTCTTTTTCTGGTTCCAGGATTAAACTATCACCGATTTATCAAAAACACACCAAGAATTTGGAGACGATCCATTTCGACTCTAAGAATATTATTATGAATAAAACCACACCAAATTCAATAATCTTAACCCCCTATTTATACAATACGTATACTAATCCTAACACAACTCAAATTTTATTTAAACAATCAAATAAATAAGCAAACTAAATCCTAGTCTCATACAAACTCAATCAAAATATTAATAAACTAATGTTAAATTATCTTTTTGTTTAAATCAAGATTAAACCTTTAACAAGTTCAATTGTTTTTGAAAATCCGGTCCAACCACTTGTATGGTTCATCGTTTAACCGGTCCGGCCTGCAATTGGCCCGTTTAAATAAAGGCAGGTTAAAAGTAAACTTGATAGGTTATGTAGTTGGTTTCTGACTGGCCTGTCCGGTTCTAAGAACCGTACCTAGTGCCTCCAACTCTACAACCCCTTGTAAATTTAAACTCTGAAGTGTCGAGTTACCCTTCTCAGATATTAGACAAGCATCCTTACCACATATTTTTAACAAGCCAGTGTATTTATACATGTATGCATTTTAAAACCAAATCTTTTTTAACAGGTGGAGCATGTGAACGCATTGGCATCTGAACTTGTGAACACAACAAGAAACGAACGTTCTATGCTTGATAGATACAAGGATATGCTGTCGATACTGACACGCATGGAGGTAAGCATCAACATTCATTTCTTTCCATGAAGTTAAACATCGAGTAACTCAGTTTCTAATTATTATTACGTTTTAAGATTTAAGAACAAATGAACTATCATGAATTTGAACGAACCAGGTGCAGGATCGCAGCCTGAGGACACACATACTGCAGCAGCAATGCCTATCACCAACAACCATAACAGAACTGTAAAGCTGATTGCCCTCTTGTTGACTGCTTACCGAGAAACTTCTAACATCATACTGGAAATTCCCACTTTGCCCCTTGTTCATGTTAGTTGACTTTGCGGAAGTTACCTGTATATGCATAGAGTAGTAGATCATAAGGTGGTTTTATTGCGCCTCCCAGTTACATATACACGCGATTTCGGTGTAGGATAGAGAATATATGTACGTAGATATGGACTCGGGAAAATGATACTTGTTTTACTTTTGTAAAAGTGTCTTTTGATCATTTGATGGTTCTTGCTTAAGCCCTCTACTTTTCTATGAGTGTCTTAATTATTTAGTGGTTCTCGTTTAAACCCTCTGCAGCTTTAAACATACCTATATTTTTTTACCATCGTAAACAATTATATGTTATATTTAGTTATAAATAAACGTAAAGATGACCTTAGAACATGCGTGCTATTGTATTCTTGTTTGCAAGGGTTCTCATACGCTTTGGTACTATATTTTGTTGCTTTTGAAATACATCTATCAACTTTGTGTTCAAATTCACATTCACACTCAAAATCCAGTTAGAAACAATAATTAAAACATCTTATATATGAACAAATACTTGATGATTTAGAACACATCTATGGAGAATTACTTGAGATGAAACACATTTTTTATTCGCTATCAGCTTTTTTCGGAAGAGTGAGTCTACACATAAATGCAAACATTTGTTCCATAGGACTTAGACCTTCAACAATCTACGGATGAACATAACACACATTTTCAGCTATTAAACCCACTGGACAAAGGCTCAATGATTAATAATACATGTATGAAACTCAAAACTCAACCCATCAACTATAGTAACATCTTTTTGTAGAAAAGAGTTTGTCTAAGCACTAGTATATGGATTACCTTAAAGCAAGCCTCCAACTTGAACCCATGGGGTCATGACTAAAACTCCAATGCCAATCACACAATCTTAATTCCTCCTTGTTACTTGTTGGACACTCTGGTTCTCGCCTCTAGGTCCCTCCAATGCTTGTAATACGAGTGGAGAGATGCGTGCTGATTGTATTTAACAAGGGTTTAGTCGCGACATGTAGAAAAGATCACGACTGTTAAAGTTGTAACCGAACCCACTACAAACTGTCTCCTTCATATCTATCAAGTGAAGATACATCGTCTCAACATACACAATACTCTTTGGATTTGTTAAAGACAATAACATGAAGCATCATGAGATGGAATATCACAAATAACATACTCTAAATGTAAAATATCGATTGAAATAATTGGTAGTAGTGAATTGATTCAAGCTTGTGCCATATGGCGCCCAGTGAAATGCATACAAAATCTTTATTTGTCGACGAAATAAATCCCATCAACAATCTATAAACTCTAATAAAACAAGATTTTTTAAGCCACATGACATTCTGTTAAACAATCAATTTGACACGTGGCATGCTCTCACACCACCTTCATTTTTAATTCCCGCTAATTACTTGACCCATTTTAGACCTTCACGCGGACCTTTTAACCCACGGACTTACCCACTTCTCTAGTCTTCTTTCCTTCTCTCAATTAGAAAACCCTAGATCCAGCACACCTCCTCCATCCTGTTATAGATCGATCGATCGATCTTCTGACCAGGTATCTTCACGTTTCCAAATGACAGAACATAAAGTTCGTTGAATTAACTAGCGGATTCAAAATCAAAATATTCATTTCACTCTTAATTACAACCATTATCAAATCTCAGCCCCCTAGAACTTCATCATAAATTTCAATTATCCACAAATTCATTTAAAAAAGAATAAATTCAACGTCAACTAACACTACCAAAGTACCATCGTACCAAATTAGACTATTATACAAAGAATTGAACAACTCCACTCAATTTTCTAATCAACAAAATTACTAAATCCAACACCCAAAATCAGTGTTTAGTAATCTAATGATCTACAGTGATATGGACCTTCGCCAGAGCAAACATTCGGCATCATTTAGCCGGATGAAGGCTCTCCACCTCGTCTTCGGCGAAGACAGAAAGAACGTTTTTTGGCAACGCCAGAAGGTTCAAGTCAAACCCACGTTGACTGTTTTCCGACAAGGTGCCACCGGAGGTCACACGACCTCCGGCGGCACCACCTTCATAGTGACACCTTTTATGTCCTCCCAACGCTTGTCCGGTGGGAAAACATCTATGACATATGGAGCACTTGTGGCTTCTCCCGCCACCACCACTGGTGGCAGTGCCAACAGAGTCAGTCGTCATGACTAACGACTGCTCCTCGCCACCTTCACCGGTGGTGTATTTCCGGTGGCTAACTTTGTAGTCACCAGTGGCGGGAGAGTTAGTCATCCCTACAGAGGACTGCTCCACGTCACCATCACTGGTGGTGTTCTTCCGGTGGCCAACTTTATGGCCACCAAGAGCTTGATAAGACCCAAAAGCCTTGTTACACACGTTACACTTGTAAACAATGCTAGAATCAATAACAACATCCGTCGGCGAACCCAATCCCGCCCCGGGAATCGGTTGCGGGGTGGGATCAGGAGCATGAGCACCGCCGCAAGCTAAAAGCATGAGGCAGAGTGCGAGGTATTGTTCTTGGGTAGGCGGGTGATCAATACGGGATCGTTTGGATCGTTTTCCCTTTGCCCATGACTCCAAACGGTGGAGATGACTGAAGGACGGTGAGGGTGGGTGAAATTAAAGCCTGAAGCGCCATTAATGGAGGGTGAAGTTGCAGAGATGCAATGAGAAAGATGGATGAATTAACATAAGATGGTGAAGGAGGTGGTGTATAGTATAACTATATAAGGGGTGTGAAGAAAGAGTGTGAGGAAAGTGGGGGAGTTGAGTGACAAGTGGGAGTGAATTGTAGTCGGTTAGGTTATGAGGATTTGCGTGTTGAAGTCATGACTTGTTTAGTTGTGTGCGTGTAAGTTGTAACAAACGGCTGGCTGGCTGACTGGCCAACCATCTTATTAATAATAAACAACTAGTGTTTACTCCCGCGCTACGCGCGCGGGAGTTTGGTCGTTTTCTCCTGTCTTACGCTACGTGACTTTTTACATAAAACAGCGGATACAAAAACATGACGTAACGACAGTCATTTCAACGTAAAAACTGTAACACATTGAGATAGTCACAAAACATACGTCGCAACGGCCATCATGTCGTCATAAACTTGTGACGAATATTTTGTCTAAATTGAGCGTTACAATATAATAAAAAAAACTGTACTCCGTTGTCAAAACCGTACTTCATCATAGTTAAAATACCAAAAATAACTTGATTTTGCATATTAATTTGCTTGTTAAGGAAGTTTTTGTCAATTTATAAACTTTAGTGGTCAATGTTTAAAGCCATAAAATATTACTTTAGCAACATAGTTGCTTTTTAATATATAATATAATTGTGTCTTGGATTTCTAAATAAGATAGGTATATTAATAGAAAAGCAATTTTAACTAGAAGAATGTTGGAATTGTATAAACATTTGTATGTAATGAATGTAGATAATTTCATGTGATAGGAAAGATACTAATGATTCTTTGTTTAATTAGTTGAAGTGAGATACTTAAGATAGGTTTTAGGTTCGGGTTTTACTTAGAGTAAAAATATTTAAGGTTGAGTCAGAAGGTTTTTCTAGTTATGAGTTTTTTCCTGAGATGATTGGGGGGTGCAATTCTGGTTGGGAAACAGATAAGTAGGCCGGATTAAAATAACACATATTATTCAAAACAAGATCGTATATTTACTGCTAAAATATATGATATGAAAGAGGAAAAGAGACGGCTAAAAAGCTTTTTTATGTTCGTAGGTGATGATATTCTAATAGTAAGTGATGTTCTTTCTAATTAAAAAAGAATCTTACAAGATGCAAGATGTTATGATCTTCGCATAGAAAATTCCAAGAATACGTTGTTTACAATAATTTTGCTTTAGATATCTAATTTAAGACAATTATTTATATGATTTCAAGTCCACCCATTTTTGAAACCGTTCGATTTCCTGACGGATTCAACTCATGTCGTTCAACTCATGTCAACTAAAAAATGTTTTAAGATTGATTATCTGATTACTTGATAGTGAAATATGCATGATACTAGGTTTGGGGGAAGGGGTGGAAACAGTGTGTTTAAACACACAGGTGATCAACATCTCAATATGTGTTCAAGCAAAGAAAAAAGAGTCCCAAATAAACTGTATGATGCTAGATCTGAAATTAAAGAAAGAACATGGTAGTTTATATACAACCTAATTGATGCCACAACGACTGATAACGTATGGGAGTACACAGTATCGAGTTTGTTTAGTCATGCAATATCCCTGGAGCAACTTTGAAAACCTTAACTTGCAACAAAATGGTACCTGGAATCCACATAGCTCTCAACATCCCACAAGAAGGAACCAAATGTAACAGCCTCCAACACAAGTCTCCTTAACCCACCAAAGCTGATCTTAATAACCTCATCTTTAACCCTTCCTTCAGGTGTGATCACAATCTCGGGTCTACCAAACAAAGCTTCCGTGTGTTTCTCAATGATACTAACTGCTTCTTTAGATCTAATTGTAGCGTATCGTTGAAGTGATTCACCATCAAATGACATCACATAGTTCCTCAACCGAGATGGTTTGAAAGCCTGCTCAGAGTTGGGGAGTTCTGACCATGAAGTGACTTCAGGGTGAGTTTGTGGGACCCGCTCGTCTCCAGATGCATGCTGCTGAGCGTTACTGTTTTCTTTGTCCAGACCTTCTGGAAGGATCCTTGTGGTTTTCTCAAGCTGGAACCGTTGATCAACTCGCTTGAGGAAGTAACCATACATCACAGAAGCTGCATATACCTGCCCGACTCTCAGTTTGCTAATCTGAGCAATAGATGTTGAATCACCTACACGGTTTCCAAGTATGAGCGCCAAGTGACTTTGAATCATTTCTAGAGCTTCTGGCGAATGGAGGAGCTCCAGCTTGTCATCTTCGCTGGGCCATGTCGAAGGCGAGGGTGTTACAGACGGGATTAAGGAAACATTTGCATCCATGAATTTCTCCACCACCAAAGCATATAAAATCTCCTCAAGAGCCTTCTTCCTTTCATTAGCTTTCACCTCAGCTATCCTCCTACAAAAAAGGTCAAAGCAATATGCAATCTTCATATTTTACCATAAGCAATGTTCATTAGATATCTTCACCTTCCTGCATTAGTTTTACACAATCAATTCAACTAATGGAAAATCACTACACCAGATTTTATCTCATATTCTCACCTGTACAAGACAAGATCAGTGCTTGCAGCAGAAGGTTCTTCATTTTGTTTCTCAGCATCACGATCGGTTTGAAGCTGGTCAAGCTGTTGTTCTACTGCTGCTGGTACCAAATGTGGGTGGCTAATTAGAATCTGTGAAAGGAACTGCCCAATTGGAGACTCGAGTTGAAGTGGAGCAATTGGGGCAGTAGGTTCAGCAGAATCAAAAGACGATGAGGCTCTGATTGCGCTTCTCTTCTTTTGGCTTCGTAAAGATACACTTCTGAGTCCTACTCTGGGGTGGGAAAATGAAGGGAATCCTTGCTGCACCAACCAACAAAAGGAAAAAGTTAGATCTTCGAAGTTAGGACTAAATGACTAATGACGATAGTTCTTAGGTGGTGTTTAAATAGATGATTAGAAGATTAAGAAAGTATTTAGCTCTATATTCTAAATTTAATCTTAATATGGTGATAATAGTTGTTAAGACTATGTTTCCCATGGCAACCTAAAAAGTATCATTCTTGACTTCTCGTATATCACTCTTCCTTTCTCTTCTCAACTACTCCATAAAAAATCTGATGGCAGCTGTGCACCAATACCATGAAAGCCGAAAACCAATATCTTACTGTTAGGTTTCAAGCGGCGCAGCAGAACCAACACACGAACCCGCACAAACGATTATCACGCAGAAAATAGAAAAATAAACGACAACACAAGGATTTTACGTGGTTCGGTCGGTGTGACCTACGTCCACGGGCTGCAACTAGGGTTTTCTTTATTTGCTCAGTACTAAAGATTACAAATACATAACATGGATATATATAGAGACTAATTAGGGTTTATAACCTAATAAACAAAAAAACTAAATATGGGCCCAAGCCCAAAGCCTTCACAAACCCAACAATCTCCCACTTGAAGGTTTTGCAATAAATTCTAGCCCGCCATTCAAGTACAAAGCAACCCAGTCGTCTAGTAACTTCAGTAATCTTCAAACAAGTCTTTCAAGCCTACAGTTCCCAAAGAACAAGCTAAGACTTCATCACATCTTCTAGTTGCAGCGACCCCCTCATCATCAAGTACCAGAAGGGCCAGTTGAAGCTACCCCGAGCTCCAACTCAGTCGTGCCTAGTACCGCCAACGACTCATCCTCCATCTTAACCGATTTGGACATTCCACCGGATTCAAAGATACACCGAGGATCACCATCACTCTCCAAATTCAGCAAACAATCACCAGGAGAGAATTTTTCATTCGTAGCCTTTAAAACCCAACGTTTCTTTGTAACTGTACCCGGAACACGTCCCGTGCTCCCACTGTCACCAAATCCCTTAAATGGTTTTGACTTTCGAACTCGTTCACCAAACATCCCTGCTCCAGACTTCACGTTTGCAAAATGAACTCTCTTAGCACCGGATTTAGTGAACCAGATTTTGTCGTGCTTAACCGGGACGGTCATACATCCCTCAGCAGGTACCTCAACCATATACAATGACCCACGCTTTATACCACGAGCAATAACTAGATTACCATTGATCACCTTCCACTTATCACCACCAAACCTTACTTCCAGTCCTTGTTCATCCAGCTGACCAACAGAAATCAGTTTCTTCTTCAGCCCCGGAATCACCCTAACATTCTTCAGGTTCCATGTAGTTCCCAACGAAGTAACTAGATCAATATCCCCCATGCCCGTTACCTCAAGTATCTCGTCATTAGCTAATCGTACCTTTCCAAAATCACCATGTTTAAGATTCACCATCGTTTCCCCGTTGTCCATAGCGTGAAACGAAGCACCTGAATCCATGACCCAAGAGTCCACACTGTTTTCCACACTGAGTATCAATGCATCATCATCATCAGAAACATTCCCAATAGCAGTGTTCAATTCTTTCTTATTCGGACACTGACTCTTAACATGTCCCACCTCATTGCAGCTCCAACACTTCACATTCTTTCTAGGTTTAGATGAACTCCTTCCCCGACTCCCACTGTTCCTGTTACTATCCCGACCCCTGCCAACATTTAACAGCTCACTATTCGATGATTCACCCGAGTTCTTTCTTCTTACATCTTCACCCATAATTAGATCTCGAATACCATCAAGAGTGAAACCTTTAGTCCCGCAGAACTTGAAATTGCAGTCACAGTTCCAGACCAACTATCAGGCAGAGACGACAACAGTAGTAGAGCCTGAACTTCATCATCAAACTTAATTCCAACAGATACAAGTCTTGTGAAGATTGAATTTAAATTGTTGATGTGAGCAGTTACTGAGCTTCCTTCTTTCATCCTTGTGTTCACAAGCTCCCGAATCAAGAACACCTTATTCGCCGCAGACGGTTTCTCATACATATTTGACAAAGCAGACATCATACCATGAGCCGTGGTTTCCTTAATAATGTTAAAAGCAACATTTTTCGTCAAAGCCAATGTAATAACCGCACGAGCCTTTTTGTCCTTTGATTCCCAATCAGCTTGTTCTATTTTCTCAGGTTTTTCTCCAAGTACCACATCCAAGTCCTTTTGACATAACAATGCTTCTACTTGCATTTTCCACCAACTGAAATCAGAACCGTTGAATTTCTCGATCACAACCTTCCCGTCTTCAGCCATCTTGATTTCTTGGTGCGAGAACAGGAGAAACAGAAAGCAACAAAAGATTTTTTTTTTTCTTTTACTCCTTGACTAGCAAGCACCACAAAACAAATGTGGCCTTCTTTTGTTCTTATTAAAAAAAACGGCTGGGATGAAGACAAACCCGCGTTTGGACACGACACGGCTCCAAGGGCTTCTTTGATCGACCACAGCAGCCAACCAAATCCAAAGCCCTAACCGAATTCTGCACGGTAATCGAACTTTCTTCTGTGATCGTTTCTTCAGTGCCTTCCGTGTGTACAACGAGCCAAAGCTCTGATACCACTTGTTAGGTTTCAAGCGGCGCAGCGGAACCAACACACGAACCCGCACAAACGATTATCACGCAGAAAATAGAAAAATAAACGACAACACAAGGATTTTACGTGGTTCGGTCGGTGTGACCTACGTCCACGGGCTGCAACTAGGGTTTTCTTTATTTGCTCAGTACTAAAGATTACAAATACATAACATGGATATATATAGAGACTAATTAGGGTTTATAACCTAATAAACAAAAAAACTAAATATGGGCCCAAGCCCAAAGCCTTCACAAACCCAACACTTACAATGTTTATCGAGAAAAAACATACCCTTTCAAGAATCTATAGAAAGGGCTCTACATACATACATACACAATCGACCTATCTACCACCAACCAAAAACCGCATACTTTTTGAGTTTTTGAAACACTAGGTCACTTAAGAAACATAAATATGATTCAAATTATTTGAAGTGTGATCAGTTGTTCATTTCTAACATATACAAACTATGCTTCAACTTAACCTCATGTTAATTGTTAGCTGTTCATTTCAAACATTCATAAATTGTGATCAACTTGGCATTTCGTCGTGTTTTACATGCAACGGGCAACAATTTACCAGGTTAAGCTCTCTAAGATTCGAACACTTAATAAACGAAAAAAATCAGTCTAAAACCCTAATTTTACAATTCACCGAAGTTATTTTGTTCTACAACCAGCATAATTCTCATTGAATTTCATCTAATAACAAATACATTTCAGATAATCCACTTACAAACAAAAAACTAGACTGTAATTAGGCATGGATGTAGCATCAACATCCTCAAACAAAACCACAAGCACCAAAATAGCACATAACAGTAAATTCATTACACAAATCCACGTAAACCACATAAAATTTCCATTTCTATTGAAGCACGAAGTATCCACGAATATACCTTATTCAAAACAGTAGCAAACGCGATGGATCCATTGCCAAAATGGGTTCTGTTCGAAGGTCTGATACAAGCAGCGAAAGAAGATCGAAGAACAGTTGCTGTTTCCATCTCCGATTAAACGATCAGAAACCCTAAATGCCCAAATTAGCTCTAATGCAGCGAGTTTGTAAGCCTTTGAAGATTGAGAGAGGGGTAGGTAGCGACAAACTCACAGGATATCGATAAGCGAGATGATGAATTAGCAGCAGGAAACTGTTATTTATAATGGTCATATGGGTACTTGTAGTTTTGTAAGTTTTCATACATACCCCTTAACTATCATACACTTGATTGCTAGTGAAAACATTCCTTAAAATACTTGGATAACATTTGAAACTCATCTTGTTAGAACAAACAAAGTTTATCATTTACATATTTAGTATGTGTTACTAAACATAAGAACCGACCGTACTCATCTTTACTTTCTTTTAGAGGCGTTAGCAAATGGCGAAATGTTCTATTTTCTTAATAAACATATAAACGTATATCGTTTTACTTTTTTAATAAACATATAAACGTACACACATAAACGCAAATTGTATAACTACGTAACAGTAACTAGGCATAATGATTTTAGTATAAAGTTTTGTTATATATATCAAAACATGTAATAATAAAATACAAGTTTACAAAGTCTATCACATGGTAGCAGTCTCAATAAACAAAACGAAGCACAACAAAAACATAACTAAATAGTAGAACTAAGTTTCCAAAAGACATATAGGTTGCCTAAAGTTCAAATGATTCGTATCACTAAAATAAGGGTATTGATATTGAAATTACACTAGTTCGTACGATCGTGTCAGATGAACAACCTTAGGGAAGAAGAGGATGCAATTTCAGTTGCTTTACATGACGAAAATGGTTGGTTTTGAGAACAATAGAAGAGATTATAGGACTCAAAAGTGAGTGTGAAAGTTACATTGGTAACAAAAGTTGAGATAGAATAATTTGTTACTTAAATGTAGTTAATTTTATAAAATTTAATAAAAGAGGACACATTTTTCAAACAAATTTTTAGTGATCCAAAAATCCAAGTGCTCCCAATTAACTCGAATTTGTCATGTACTCATACTATTGATTCAGACAAACCCTAGACATGAATACGCTTAAAATCCCACACCCAATTAACTGCACTTTCAGTGGCACTTTCGTTAATCCACTAAAACCCTCTTCACCCACTTCCAAAACCAGCAGATCCATCTCCGCCTTAACGCCGCCAGGACCCACCGGTGACCGCCACCTCCACGCCGCCGTCCGTACCTTTCCGCCGCCGTGCCGCTTCTCTCACATGGCGACTCCTACTTCCGACGGCCACCGTGACGACGTCGTCAAAGACGATCGCATCGCCCGAATCACATCCTCCATTCGCGTCATTCCGGACTTCCCTAAACCAGGTGCGATGACGAACGTTTACGATCGTGTGTTTGTTTCGGAGAGATCGATTGATTTTGTTCATGTTAGGTTTGATTTTGAATCGGTTGAGTTAATTGAAGTTTGTGTGTGTGTGTGGTTAGGGATTTTGTTTCAGGATATAACGACGTTGTTGCTTGATCCGGTGGCGTTTAAGGATACGATCGATCTGTTTGTTGAGAGGTATAAGGATAAAGAGATCTCGGTTGTTGCTGGTATAATCTCTCTTCTGATGCTGTTGTTGAAGTTTATTGTACTACTTAGTGTTTATCTGTATGAAATGATGAGATCTGTTGAAGTTCGTTGCGAAAACTTGTTGAAAGATGCAGTTTTGCTTTAGATTTAAGCTGTGAAGCTCATGATTTGTAATCTGTAGATTGACATTTTGGTTTTAAGTAGATGATATTTGCACCATCTTCCTTCTGTGTTGTGAAACAATTTCTGAAATTATGCAGGAATTAAATTGCATGAGAGAGCACTATAGATAGTTACTTTTAAGATATGAACATAGTGTCAATAGCGGATGGCGGTCAATACTAACAAGCTATCTATATAACTATAGTCTACGTCGCGAATAGGGTGGTAAATGGCGACCGCTATTTCATGTTTAGCGGTACACCAGTAGAAACATGAACGAAACATTCACACCACCAAAATAGCTAGAATAGAACTAAATTCCGCTTCTTTATGCTAAAATAAACATTCACTATTTGTCTATTTATATTTATAAAAAAATAAGGAAAAAATAAGAATAAATAAATAAATAAATAAAATTTCGTTATTCAAACGCTACAACCAAATAGCAACAGATGACCAATATGCTACATGGCGCGCTATAGCGAGTGCTATTATCACTATTGACAACTATGGATGAATGTGTTGATTTTAGTTTTAATAATGCAGGTGTTGAAGCAAGAGGTTTCATATTTGGTCCTCCAATTGCGTTGGCCATCGGTGCAAAATTTGTCCCTATGAGGAAACCGAACAAGTTACCTGGTACATCTTATTTTCCATTATATGTCACCTTATCTATGAACGTCAAGTCTTTATTTCATTATGTATTTTAGTCATAAATGCTTGCTTTTATAAAAGCAATGTTTTTGAGACCGGATCGGACCGGCCGGTCCGACCGGTTCGACCAGGGATCGGCTAGGTGGCCGGTCCGGTTCTCATCGATTCGTTTTTGGCCGGTCGAACCGGCCGGTTCATCCCGAACAGCTGGTCGGACCGGATTTTGTATTTTTTTTTTTATTTTTTTGATTTTAATGGGTAAAAACGGGGTGTTGAACCATAAATTAGTATGTTGGATATAAAAATATAGTTAAGTTTTATATATAACTATAAAATACATATATAAATTACTTATATTTAATTATATATATAACTATATATATAATATAATATATATATAATTATGACGTCATCCGGTTTTTAAATCCGGTCTGACCGGTCCGACCACTAAACCAGTAAGGCGTCCGGTTCGACGTCCGATCCGGTTCTGAAAACATTGTATAAAAGCATGTCTAAGGCGTTAGGTGCATTAGGTGATTTGGAAAAACACCTTAGGGCCTTGAGGAGGTGCTTACAGCTTAATGCGCATGTGGGTCAAAATTGGTCAAATTCAGAGTATGGAGGAGGCTGATATTAAAACAACCAAAGGATGAAGAGAATGAATGGTTTTCTAGAAGCGCAAGATGAGCAACTTACACACCTATCTAATTTGTTTCTAGTTCTTCTCCACAGTCCATCCCAGGACTAGAATCCTCAAGTTCTTGGGGTGGGGGGATCATTTAGTACACCAGGATACCATTGGGCTAAATGCCCTTTGGTGGTTATGAATGGTTACTTACTTGATGTCTTGATGACGAATGTTGATATGTAAAAGAGACAAGAGATATGCAACTTTTTGTTGTTCATAAAGCTTATTTGGTTTCTCGCCTTGCGCCTCGGCCTTCAAAACTAAACAACTCACAACGGCTCACATTTTTAAAATTCAAGCATCAATGTGTATTTACTTATACTAATTGAACACATATAGGATATATAGACATGGTGAGGAACCTTGTAACATAGCTTCATGATGATTTTTCGGGTTTTCTGGATAAATTAGCATTTTACATCTCAATATGGCTAGGCCGTATCTATACTGTCGCAGCTTGTAATATACAATGTAGACAAAATAATTATGTTTTTTGGCAAGTTTATATAATGTGTGATCATTTGTTGTGTTCTCAGGAGCTGTTATATCAGAAGAGTATTCCTTGGAGTATGGCACAGATAAAATTGAGATGCACGTTGGAGCTGTAGAAGCGGGAGAACGTGCTCTTGTAATAGATGATTTAATTGCAACAGGAGGAACTTTGCGTGCTGCAATTAATTTACTCGGTAATATATTTGTGTTAATCCCCCTCCTCCCCATAATGTTATTATTATCATCATCAAAGTCTCATTCTTTTGATTTCAGAGCGGGTTGGAGTCAATGTTGTCGAGTGCGCATGTGTTATTGAATTGCCTGAACTGAAGGTATAGCTTTCTATTAACCTAAACAGTAGATTACCAACATTTTTTGTTAATTACTATTCTTTTAATTTATACCACCTTCCTGGTTTTAGGGTCGGGACCGATTAGCAGGCAAGCCGTTGTTTGTGCTAGTGAGCTGAGTTTGATCTTCATTATTTCGTAAAAGCTTTAAATTGCTAGTACTGGTTCAAAAACGGGTTTGTTTTGCAACCAGTACTCACATTTGTACTCTTGTATGATTTAAAACTCGAGCAATGATCGTTATTGCCTTTGTGAAACTCAAATAAAACGTTGGTTTAGGCTTATGATTATGTAAGCCAGTAAATGTTAATCTGTAGTTTGTGTGTATTAGTCACTGTTGCTGATAGAGCCACATGATTGGTTTTGTCTACTTTGGCCTTCACCTTAGCTTTTACTGGAAGGTACGCATAAGAAATTATCGGAAAATGTTAATTTATTAGTTGCTACCTGCGCGTCGATATTAGTTTAAGGCCAAGATTGCAATCTAGATGGTCGAAGCGCTGAGGTCTCAACAAACATAGATGTTAATGTTCTGGTGGGTCGGATGAGTCTCGATGGTTCTCAGACCCATAGGACATACTTGAGTGTAACATTGTTTCATGCTATCATGGTCCCTTACCGTTGAGTTTGTGGATTTCTCACCGGTGAAAGAGATCTTCGTTTATCATCATACGTGGTTAAAATTTACTTGATTAAAATTTACTTGATATTATCATTACTTGAAACATCATTCAAATATGTTCTAAGAACTGGCCTCAAATATCAAATTCTCAAGTATGGTTCGAGAAATATGGTTTTATTTATTATTTATTTATTTATTTATTTTTGCTTCTAATTTTAATAAATTTAAAATACCACTCATATTTTTCAATATAATATAAGTATAGGTAAATAAGTATGATACCGTTTTCAAGTTTAAGGATATCTAAACGTGTGAAAAAAAAACCTTGTGATGAATCACATAAATAGTTTTAAATAGTCGAATCATTATTATCTAAATTAATAATTCATTTTATTTTTACCTACATATCTTTTAATTTAAAATTTAATTTTTTTAATCATCTACTAATTGTTGAATATCAAAAATGATTTTATAGACACAAAGGATTTGAAAAAGCCTTCTATGGTATATTTACAAATATAAAATTCTAATATTTGTTTTGATCCGTGTTAGTTTCTATTCAAATAAATTATTTCATTTCATTTTCCTTTTGAAAAATTAAATATATTTAAGTTATAAAAGTTGTTTATAAATTTCTTAAAAATTTTATTACCATCAAAGACGAGAGATATTTTAAAATTATCATTTGTTTTAATTAGAGTAAATTACAAATTATGTCATTTATTAATACATAAAATTACATTGTGTGTCCTTTAGTTTCAATAATTGCAATGTATGTCTTTGTTTATAACAATTATACACATATTGTCCTTTACACTAACTTATATCCAAATTTATAGTTAAGTTAAACATGTGCCTCTTACGTGAGGGCATTTATGTAATTTGACAATTTGTAATTAATAAATCATGGAGTAATAAAGACTTTAATATATCATCTAACTCTTATGCTCTCTTTTTTAAGAACGAGCAATAGAGAACAAACTCTAAATTTTAAACTGAATGCGTAAAATGCAGCAGAAAAATCTAGATCACTACACAGGAAGCTAGCAACACGAACGATGCTTCGACGTAAAGGCAGATTTTACAGTTAGAGCGACGAAAACACCTGAAATTATCAATGTTACTTTGCGTTATCATTGAATCCAACATCTTCCCCATCCTTCAAATTTAATCGAATTAAAGCATAATTCGACATCACTAAATCTATCGTCTTCCTCTTCCTTCAACGGTCATCCGAAATTTCAGATGCGGATACAGATAGTGATTCCACTATCCGAAAATTTCGAATATTTGGCTTTAAACACCTAACATGATGGTGAAAGAAATGAAGTGACGTAGAAATATTTTTAACTCATTATAAGCATGCATATACATAAATGCTCTTTATGTGAGTGGCGTGTCACACCCTCAAATTTCACGTGCGGAGTTTTACCGCGAGGCGTGTGAATAAACCAGGATTACAGTCACTAGTTATTCAGAACGACACTATATGCCACATTTAAAATAAAACCAATCAAAGTTCAAACTTTAAAACTATGCGGAAGCGTTTTGTAAATAAGACAAACCCAAAGTATATAAATGTAAAATTTGGCAAAACACGCGCCAACCCATTATTTAAATCTCATAAATAAAATCCAAGTGTTATGACTTAAGATGAAGTCTTAGAATGCATGCTGGACCCGTGATGTGCTCCTAATGGCAACCTGAGTTAACGACCTGAGAATAGCATACTAAAAAGGGTCAACACAATGGTTGGTGAGTTCAAGAGTTTGCGTTTAACATAAACAATAATAATTTGTATAACATAAGAAGTGCATTGAAATAGATAGCTAGTCTATATTCACAAGTAATAACAATAGTGATTTCGCGATCGAAGCTGACTGTGTTGCGTTTGTTGCCTCCCTTCACAACTTACCAGGTCGTGACGATGTTTGTGTTTAGGACAATATTGCACCCGTTTGACCTCGAGTCGCACAGGTGGGGCTTGTCAAATCCAGTAGTACTACCCAAGATTTCCCGCTAGTTACCATTATTAACGATCCGAAAGTGTGAGGACTTTCAAGGTATTATGCACTATGTTAAAACATACACAACTTATAATAATAATATAGCGTTTGCGAACAAGTATGCTACCTCCCCCAGAAGAGAGTTTATAAAATAGTGGGGCATGAACTCACCTGATGTGCAAGGACAATGATAAGAGAGAACTGATGATGGATGAAAAGACAACCCTTCAAAGGTTACCTAGAACACGCAAGTACATAAGTACGTGTGCACAGAAAAAAACTTAACAACCCTAGGTGCTCAATAAACGCATTGACCCAAGGCTTTGGAAAACAAGACTCATTTAACCTAGTTGACCCGTTTGACCCGTTGGTGACATATTAATTTAAATCTCATTTAATCAAGTGTATCAACTTATCATACATGATTATCAAACAAACTATTCACGTATATCACATCACCAACCCAAGTTCAACCTAGATCATCATACAACTCATGCGAATCTCAAACAATCAACATGCTCAACACAATTATAAATATATCACAACTAATAAATCATTCATGAAGTCTAATCATGCACAACATGCCATGTGAAGCCACTCACGACTTCACATCCTAAACCCTGCCAATCCTACTAAGTAGGGGCCTCAGATTCGCACGTGTGTATGACAATCATGATCACATTAATCAACAGGATTCATTCCAACCATCAAACATAATAATGATCAATTCCAATCCCAAACATGATTTCCTAATCACTAACCATAATTCATCATCATGTATAATCACCAAGAACCTAAATCCTTTAAATGATCAATCAAGCATCCATACAATCCAAGTAACACATTCCACCACATTAGACATCATCCATAAGCATTCTAACATGACCCTAACACCATAAACATGCCCACATCAACATTTCCAATGATCTTCAAAAATAAAGTTTCCCTTTTGGGAAGATAACACCCAAAAGCAAATCTAACATCCAATTCCTTCATAATTTCATCAACTTTATATCTAATCAAGTTCATAACATTCATTCTAACATGATAATCATCACTAATTCATCAAAATTCCCAATCATCATGCATAAAAGTTTCCACTTATAGTAAGGTATGAACAAACACTAGATTTCATGACTTTTCTTGCACAATTCATGTAAACCAACATCCAAGCAATGTATCTAACATCATACAATCATCAAATCATGAATTCCAAGAACAAAAAGTTTCCTCTTAAGGCAATGTGTGAGATTCATGATCAAATCATAGATTTCTTGCACAATCAACATGATCTAACATTCATACAATCTAACCAACATCATATTAACATCTAACAATCATCAATTTCACTTTTTCATCATTAATTTCGAATTAGGGTTCTTCAAGAACAAAAACCATGAAAAACTAATCAAAACTAACCTTTAGGTGTGTAAAAATCAAGAATTATGCTTGCCAACACCTTGAAATACTTGAACTAGATGAAAATCGAATGTGTGTGTGTGTTTCTTGATCAAAATCGCAAAGGGGAGGGGTTTGGGATGGTGGTTTCGGCCGCAAATGGTGAAGGGGGGCTAGGGTTGGGTTTAATTTGTTTAAATATGGTAACTTTTAATTTTATTCCAATTACAAAATAAACCCCATTGTTTATATTTTATAAAAACTAATCTTTTTAACACTTTTTAAAAGATTTTAACTACAAAATATAAACATTACTAATCAACAATAATAATCATATACATTTTCAACTAATAGCAAAACATATGAGATCATAGTTACACGTTGTCAGTTATCAAGTAAAATTCACAATTAATAACTTAAAATGCATGAACCACATAACCACAACTAATAATCAATATTATTAATTAGGTTATCATTTGTTTACCATAGATAATTGTTATTAAGTCACCAACGTTCAACGACAACTAGTGTGTGCTCACGACACGTGCATGCAAGACCTAACGGAACTAACGGAGTTTGGTAACGGACAATTACCGGATGTCACATGGCGTATGCCTGACTTAACTGTGAATTTGAATGGAGTTAGTGTAAAGGACGACAGATGTGCAAATTATTTTAAAAATGGACATTTAATAATTAAAACTAAAATTGATAGCATGCAATTCTATATATAAATAAAAGATACTATTTATAATTTACTCTTTTAATTATTTAATTTAATATTTTGATTCAACACTAAACTAATTAGGTTTAGAGAAAGACACCATACTAGGATACATGATTGGGGATGGCTAAAATGCTTATGTAAAGTAAATTAATAATATACACGTGACAATGTAACTGTAGATATCTTACACGTGATAGTTTTCAAATATTACAGGCCTGCAGTATATAGCTATTCTTAATTTTAATTTAGTTGTACTCCGCTTTTCAAATATATCTCACACATTATTATATATATTTAAAACCAATTTAAGTACTACAATAGATTTTGTGATTTTTCAAAGTTTAGCCATTTAGGTTTTAGTGTTTTGGTATGTGATCATCAACAAGATTTATGGTGTTAGAAGTACGATTGAGTGTTTTTTGCATCATAGGCTATAGTGAGTGCATTTGTTATTACAATACCATGATGAACCGAATCAAACCGATTATGAGTAAATATCATCGTTGTCGGTATTGATATTATCGGAACCAGTATCGGTATTTGCTTTTGTGATTTTCAATGAGCCGAGCCAACAACGAACAAAATCACGCCACGCAAGACAGGAGAAAGCAACCAAACTCCCACGCGCGTAGCGCGAAAGAAAACACTAGTTACAATTAGTTTTATATAATTTGTGTTGATGAATATGATCAATGTTGTAAAACGCCAAAAAACCCATTATTAAAAATACTAAATGATAAATAGATGCAATGGCGAATCATCGTTACTCCTTAGGTATCTTTGAAAACAATAATATAATTTCTATAATTAGATTCTAGTTATTGTCTTAGTATTTGTCATTTTCTATTTCCATTGAATTAATACAATATTGAATATGATATTAGTTATAGTAATATGAAATAAATCTTATTTATTTCGAGATGACGCGCGTGATTCATGCATGTACGTTTTTTCTTCCTTGAATATGATGTAGTTAAAGATTTCTTTGTTGAATTTCGTATCATATAAAACGCCGACCAATTGTTTATAAAATTATACACGACTTGGAAAGGCTAACCGCACCGGTTAGATACTAGTTTTGAATCCCAACTTATCCGGTCAACTCGTAAAAACATTTCACCAAACTTTTTTTTTTTTGAACGGTGGAAAATATACAGATAAAAATAACCTCGCAAGATGCTAGACGAAACAAAAAATCTATAAGAAAATAGCTAATCAGGGCGAATGAAAATAAAACACTTTGTTACACCAAAGAGACCAATCTAATTGCTTGCTTGTGTTCTCGAAATTCATCCATAAGAAAGTGGTGGCTTTTTAAAGCCGCTTTAAATTATAGCTTTTAAAAGCCATCCTAAATTCATCCAAAAGAAAGTGGTAACAATCTAAATTATTGCTAAAACACTTTTTTTTTATGAATTGCAGATTTACATATTTATTTTAAATAATAGATGTTATCTTAAACGGGTTCAATTATATGTTTTCAGCCGGGACCATTTCCCAATCTTTTCAATAGAAAAATCACAACTAGAAAAATCTTTTGGCTCAACCTATAATATTTTCCTCTAAACGAGACTCGAACTCAATATCTCTCCATTGATTAATTTTTAATTGTCTTGTTTATTTTACCTCAATCACTTGGGCAGTAGATCATTTTTAATTGCCAAAGAGTTAATTGTGATTTTTGAAGCCATTCTAAATAAAAAATGTGATTCTTAAAAGTGATAACCTTAATTTGCACAAAAAGCAAGGTGCGTGCACGTGTTATAGATATAATATTAAACGAATATACATGCATGCAATGAATATACAAAGTCTTGGGGACGACATCTAGTTACCAAATATATGCGTGTAAATGAATTATGATTTTATGCGTAAAACTATGAAAAGAGTTTGTGTTCGCTTAACCTCTCTAGCTTGATGTAGTTATTTAAAAGACTTTGGCTTGAACTTATCCGTTTAAAGGTTTTATTTCTAGGATATCGGGTATACGACCTCGGCTAGTAAGCATATTTTAAGCTTACGCTCTGCTCCTTTATAATTACTTGTTTATTATTTTACTAGTTTTAGTAAACCCATGTATTACATTAATTAAATATAAAATAAATAAATTTTTATTAATTAAACAACGATATTTTAAGATAAAATATAATTGAAATTACGTATAAATAATGAGTATAAATAATAAACAATGATATTAATTTTTTAAAATTTTGTTTTAAACAATTTTTGTTTTTTCAAAAAACAAGGTAAGCATTTTCTTCAAAGCAAACTGTTTTAAAAAAATGCCATTTAATTTTTTTTTTTAGTATAACTCTCAATTTTTATTATTTATGGTTTATAAAATGTTTTCTTAATAAAAACATCAATTTGAAAATATTTTGTATTTTTAAATAAGTTTGATGTTTTAAAAAACCTTTCTATAAAAATTTATTTCTTTAGAAATAACATTAATAAAAAAAATTTTGCTTAATTTATTAGAAAACTATTTTTAATCTAAAAAACTAAATAAAATTATTAGCAATTAATATAATTATTAAATAGGAGAGATAAGCGTGAAAATTTTGATGAGAAAAAATTGGTGATGTCACGTATCACTTCTAGTTTTTCTCAGAAAAGCAAGGGGCTATTTTTTTTTAGTTGGAGGTCGATGAGAAGGTATCTTAAATGATCTGGGAAGAAGTACAAATCAAAGAAGCATGCTTTTCCAAAGAAATTATTGTTTAAAACAAGGGTTCAAATCAAGAAGATCTAGGACATGATTGACGTAGAGGCCGAGGTCCAGGAGAGATCGAGGAGATGAGCGATTTTAAACATAAATGAGAAGTGAAGGTAAATATCAAGATTAGGGGATTAATGAAGAATTTAATCTTGATATGTTGACAATTAAAAGGGTAAATCTAGACAAAGTAAAAACATCAAAAAGTGAAACAAAAAGTTTGGTTTAATTAATTAGTAGTTATCGGTTTGTTAGGAATAGACAATTATTTGTTTATCTATTTGATTATTCAGATAGTATTTTAGTTGAGTTAAGATATATTTATGTCTAGTATAAATATAGGGTTATGTATTTAGTTTTATTTGTCGAGTTCAATAATAAAAAAAAGTCAAAATATGTTACTTCAAATACGTGTGTTTACATATATTTTCGAGTTGATCCACTTGATTATTCCAACAGTTCTTACCTTTGTTTCATTCATTCATTGTTTATACGCCACTTTTAGTGTTAGATAAATATAGTTATATCGCAGCAAACAACCTCATTCGGGAAAATTATGACTATAAAAATTCTCCTCTAAAAAAATATTATTACAGTCCTTCGAAAATGGAATACGATTAAATAAACGTGGTTT
The DNA here is from genome assembly GCA_025506415.1 of Flaveria robusta. Lineage (NCBI taxonomy): Eukaryota > Viridiplantae > Streptophyta > Magnoliopsida > Asterales > Asteraceae > Flaveria > Flaveria robusta. The sequence continues at coordinate 14,474,664 of CM046459.1, read as the reverse complement.
TGCAACGTTCGAACCTTGTATGTTGTTTACTGGGAAAAACGGTGGTTTAATGAATGAAACTAATAATATTGATATTTAATAAATGGGTGGTTACAAAGCATAGGAAGTGCAAGCAAGCTTGAGGATATACAATTTGTTTTCCCACATTTGTAATTATTATTATTATTATTGTTTATTTGTAAATTAAGTAATATTTAATGGGCGTGGGGAAGTGGAACATGCTAATCTGACAAATCCTGGCTGTGACCGGCGTTGCCGGATCTTGGTCGCCGTAGAAGCTCAATCAGCGTCTCCGCCTGTCCACCATCCAAATCATTAACCAATCATTCTTCATAAAACGACAAATACACCCACATCAACTAACTAATATTTTCCTTTTCTTTATTTCAATTTTACAATACTTTAATACTAACTACGATGATACTTTCTTATATTATTAAAGTCGCATACTTATCAACCTAACTAAACTAATTTTATATATGAAAGACTTTAAAGCTTTACCAAAATGATAACATGTTAACTTTAGAAAACCATTATTAAAAAGAAAAAGTTATAACTATATATGTACCTTTGGACAAATTTTAATGCCTTTTAATACACGAAAACTAGTTCCGAAAATTTTCCATTTAATTTTTATAAAAAAAAGTTCACAAGAAAACATCATGATGGTTAAGTTATATGTCCCACAACTAAAAGATTAAACTTTAAATCCTTAAAAATGCATATGTTTATGTTAAAAAATCTAATGACTATTGTTTAAAAAAATGAATCTTTAAAAATACTAATATCACAATCAGATTGAGTGACTTTTGATAAAAATAGACATGCAAATTGTTTTCTGTGATATCACCCTATAAAAATATTATAAATTTACCATCTTAGACGAAGTACTAGAGTACTTTAAATTTTAGAACTGAGAAAATATTTGAAAAATAAAAATTTGCTCGTAGTTTAATTTATTTAATAAATAATTTGTGCCATAAGATTAGATAGTGAATTAGAAGGAAGAAAATTTTATCTTTTAACCTTACAGTCTAGTAATTTTTATGTCCAAGCATGAAAATAATGCTAGTTTAATTTTTTTAAGGGTAAATGTATGAACCTGCTTTAGAAGATAACTGTTATTTAAATCGACCCACCCATCCGTTTTTCAGTTGGAACCTCACCGCCAACCCCATCAGCAAAAAACTTATAGCTGAAAAGATCATTTGGCTTAACTCAGAGTATTTTTGCTCTAAACGAGACTCGAAACCAAATCCTTCATATTTTTAGTTGTTTTATGTATAACTCACATCAACCACTTAAGTTAAGGGTAATTGGTATATATATTCAGAGTTGAGCCAGAAAGTTTTCCCATCAATGAGTTTTCTCCTGAGGGGGTTGGGGGTGCGGTTCCGGTTTGGACATAAATAGATGGGCCCGATTAAAATAACATCTATCCTTTGAATCAGGGTTGTAATTTAAAATATATATATATATAACTGTTTGTTAAAAGAAGAAAAACAATAAGTAAAAAAGTAGTCAGTTGAGTAAATCGGTTACCTTTTGTTTAGCACGATTGGTACCAGACTGCGTAAGAGCAACCAACGGCGGAATTGCCCCTTCACGCGCCACCATACTCCGGTAAACAACACTATCATCACATAACTGCAGCAATATCCCCACCGCTAGCTCCTTCTGCCTCTGCGACCCCACCTCTACAATCTCCACCACCACCGGAATCCCCCCTTCCTCCACCATCGCCACCCTCGCCTCCACCGTCGCCACCAACACACTCACCACAAACGCCGCCTTATCCACCATACTCGACGCCAAATCCGCCATAAGCTCCACCAACGGCTTCATGATCCCCGCCTCTACCGCTCGGACCTTATTCTCCTTCAACGAACACAACGAGTACAACGCCGTTGATGCGTCCTTTTGGCCGCGGATGCTTCCGGTTTCTAGAAGGTTCACCAGTAACGGAATCGCTCCTGACCGTCCGATCGTTGTTTTGTTAACTTCTGATTGAGATAGCCTGAGGAGCGCACACGCGGCGTTCTCCTTCGCCGTTGATGTTCCGACCTTCAACGCTTTGACGATCGCATTGATCGCTTCGGGAGAAGAAAATTGCTCCTTGTTTTCATCGCAGAGTGATAGATTCAAAATCGCTGTGACTCCGTACTCCTGAAGCTGTAGATCTGAGGACGAGATTAACGAAATCAAAGGTCTAATTGCTCCGGCTTTTGCGATCTTCAACCTGTTCTCCGGATTGTTCTTCGCTAGTAAACGTATCTCCATCGCCGCTTGCTTCCGATCGTCGATTGAGCACGATTCGAGGCCGGAGACGAGGTGTTTGATCAGATCGTCGCAGTTTCCGGTGGCGCAGGAGATGAGCACACGGCGGATCTCCGACGACGTGGTGGTGAATTCGCCTGATCGGTCGCTGTTGCAGTCGCTGAAGGCGGTGGAATCGTCGTTTGTGGTGGTGATGCTGAAGTTCCGTCGCATGTATGAGTAATTCGTTTGGATTTCCGTCTCCGTCACCATCGCCGGAGCTCCGTACGGCTGCCGGAAGTTGATAACTGATCGGAGGTGATGATTTAGGGCTTAAGGGTAAAGGACACACTGTACGGATTCTGAAGGGAAATTGGTAGGTGGTGTTGATGATATAGAAGTGTCGAAGAGGCCACAAGAACATATGAACCGTACTGATGCCTGCACGTGCGAGGCACGTGAGACTTTGAAACGTGTGCGTAGAAGCTTCGTTAGTTTTAAGAAGACAGTTTCAATTGAGGTCTACTTTTTATTAAGTATTTATTTTCAGACAGTAAGAAATTTATAGAATAATTAAATATTATAAAAGTTATGAGAAAAGGATGAAACTGAAAAAAGGTGTCAAGATGTGTAAAAAGTAGAAGTATTGTTATAGTAGAGTGCGTATATTGATGAACCATTCTAGTGGCTCTAGATAAATAAAAGACATCAGTATACACGGTTATGATCGTTTATGCTGAATTTATGAATTAGTTGCATCTTGCAACATGTGTTATGCGTTGCCTGAAACTTTTGACCAAACGCGACGTAAGTGTGACTTTGCTTCACTAATTGGCGTCATGTATATTTAATTCAGTTCGATATTTTTCTATAAAAACTTGAATTTGAGGTAAAATATTCTCTTGCTAGCTATACAAACATTGGAGTTACTATATTATGATAAAACTTTTCTCATTAGCTATGCAACTTTCATAAATTACTAAAACGACTTAATAATAATCCAGCTAAATATTTGATATACACATTTTCTCATTTTTAAATAGTAAGTGGTAAAGTAACTATTATGTGATATAAAAGTCAATAAATGGTCTGAATTGGGTCATTGGTAGACCATGTCATTTTGGTTGCGAAGAAATAATATGTTTGGAGGCTAACATTTAGAAGTACTAAGTTTAGGGTTTGTGTTTTCAATCTAGTAACAAATTTGAATATTAAGGCCAACACCTATTAATTTCTCGGTTAAATTTGAGTAAAATGACCAAAAATCCGTTTTATAACCGGATGGGTAATTTGTGTAAATAATTTTATTTTAATATACAAAGACTATTTTTGTAACCATCTAAACTTCTTCCCCATTTTGTTTCTAACCACCACCATAACTACTTGTCTTCTATGACCACAATCGGTGCAACATCACATAACATCTGTAACTCACCACCGCCCTCTTGCTAAAACCAACCACCATTGATTGCTTGAAAACTACCATCTAATCCGCTTGCAAGAACCTGTCCATCTTATGACTAAAATCTGTTGCCTCACCTAAAGGCTACAAGTTACGCCACCTAAACCGAAGTGTAGCGATGATGATGATGGTTGTGGTGGTCCACTATACCGGCTGTTAGTCAAGCGAGGGGTGGTGGGGTTGGTTTATAATTCTTTTTTTTTTTTTAATTTTATGTAGATTACAAAATCAATCCCTAAAATACAAAAAGAATCGTAAGGTACATAATTAATCTCTCATATTTGAAATAATTGAAGTGATTGAAATGCCCTTCAACTAGACAAAAAAAAAATAATTTAATAGACATTAGTATTAATACTTATACCAATTACAAAATCGAAATCACAAACGAAACTGTTACTCTGAAACGAAATATACCTTTTTTGGTTTCAAAAAAATATGTGGTAAATTATGTAAAAGTCATAACATGTAATAGGTTCGTTACATATTACAAATCCAAATAACCAAAACAAATAACCACTAACCTACCATTCAAAGAAAAAATAAAATATATTTAAGACAAAACGTGGTTCTAGAACTAATCATGCTGAGCACCTATAAGATCGTATTTTGAGGACTTGCATATTAATATACACACTTAGGTAGCGTTTGCTATGCGAGAGTAAGAGTTGAAATGTAATAAAACATTGAATGTGAATGAAAAAAAAATGCTTGGATAATAAAGGTAATGAAATGAATCATGACACAGATAATCTCATTACTTTCAAACACATCAAATTCATTCCATCTACCATCTTTTCTTTCAATCCGTCTTTCTTTCATCCTTGGTCACCAGTACCACCCACCAACCAACCCACCCACCACCGGCTGCCACCACCACCACGCCCACCACCACCAACCACCACGCCCACCAACCACCACCATGGCCACCACCACCAACAACCACTACCGTTATTCCCCCACCGCCACCCACCACCACCCACCACCATCGGCCACCACCCGTTATCACCACTCATCACCACCGACAACCACCACCGGTAACCACCGACCACCACCACCGCCGCCGCCGCCCACCACTGCCAGTAACCACCAGCCCCCACCATTGGGAACCACCATCCACCACCGGTCATCACCACCATGACCAACCTGTATTTTATTTCTTCTTCTTTTTTAACTTAACAAACAACACAAAATAATAATTTGTTTATTATCATATGTAATCACACATGACAATAAAATTTAATGATTTATTTCATTTATTCATTTATTTCATTCTTTTATCTATTTTATTTTTTTGTCAATTCATTACCACATATTAAACAGACTTTTAATGAAAAAAATTAACGTTGAAACGTTGATAAAAAATCAACATCTATCACGTAAGTTTCGTGATTATCATAAATCCTTTAATATAAATCTAACGTGTACTCATATTTTGCTACGTTAAAAATAAATGATAGTGGGGAGATCCTATTGAAGGTAGTATGCAAGTCTTTTTTGTGTGCAAATGATTAACGTTTTATATTCATATCAATATACTATCTTTCGAGCTAAATTTTCTACTATCACATTATATTTGAACAATTATATTTTGTATGTATACTTTTACTAAACTGTAACCAAGTTCATTAATAAATATAATTATAGTTTATGTACTCTGTGTCTCTACAAAAAGATATTTAACCTTCTTTCCAATCAGGCAACTACAAATCAGTTTTCAAAATAGTTGTAGAATATAGACAACACTTTACTGTGTAAGCTGTTTACATAAAATATATTGTAAAATATTATAATTATAAATAAACGTTATATATAAACACGACTACACGAGTACTATATAATGGCATAAATATATAACAAGTAAACAATGTAACATAATTAAGTAATTCAATCTAAGGATATGCCTATTGTTTATAAACAACATTATCATTTTTATCATTTAAATACATACACTTCTCCAAATCGCATATATAAACATTAAATAGACACACCTAATCAATAATGTACCGATATTATGCCAAATACAAACTTTATCTTATGATATCGTACCTAATAATGATTCCTCTTTTTTTTTTTTTTTTCCCCTCTTCTTCTTCTTCTTCTAATGAGAACCCCAATCATTAGAGTTCAATGAAATCCCTCTTCTTCCCCTTTTTATTGAAAGCTTATACGGTAAAGATTTGGTGCACAGTATTCACATCATATTTTTTATCATTACTTTTATAATTACATTAAAATTCATTATTTTTTATTTTTTTAATTAATTAATATTTTCTTATATCTTTATCATTATCTATTACCCCTCCTTCACTCACAACCACTTCAAAAAATATTAAAAATTTAAAAAATTTAAAAAGTTGAACATTGCATTACCAAATATATAGATGAACAACAATATTTTTTCACTCGTCTATTCACAACCATTCTATATAATATACCCTCACAAAACTATAGTAAACGGGATGTGAATATTCTTAAAATATCATATTTGGGTCAAAATTTGAAGGAGGCAAATACGTAAAAACCACCAAAAGATGAAGAGATAATTAATGGTTACTTGATGAAGGTTGATATGTAAAATAGATAAGTGATATATAGTCTTTGGTTTTCGATAATGTTAATTTAGTTGTGTTAGATATTTTAGTGTAACTGGATTGACAAGTCGATCAATTTGATCATAACATCCATCAAACAAGTCAAGAGTTTGGCTGGAATTTCCAGAGTTTGGCCAAATTTTGTAAATTGCAGGGATTGTCCGGAATCTTGTGGAATTGCTAGAAAGCCATCAAATTCTGGCCAAGCCCGATTTTGGCCACCTTTGACCAATGACAGATTTAATGGACCAATTTGCTGAAATCAAATCGATGGGTGACCAACTCTCAATTAATTGCCGATTAATCGGTGCTAGCCTGCTAGGTGCCGATATTTGCAACACTGGTCCATGAAACCATATTATGTCACTAGTATCATTTCAACACCGGAAATACTTCCAATTGCAAGAAGCTTCTTGATGAACCCATTGCGTTTAGAACCTTCTAACAGTGACACCCCTGGTCCTAGGTCAGACTTGTAAAAAAGGAAGGTTTAAATCTGCAAGCTGCAGATTGTTCCCAGGCTGCACAAGTGCACATTAGCTCAAGTCACTAGCTCGAGTTCAGAGCTTAGTGTAGCATTAACTAGATTTTTGCAGATTCGAATCCAGCAACGTGTTGCTAGTTATAGTTTATGAGATGAAAAATGTATTAAGAGTTTGGTGCAAGATAATCAACGTGGTAGTCGATTTCGATTGTCTAAGTGAGAGTTTAATCCCTTAGTTGTGAGCGTCTATATATGTAGTTTAGAGTATCCTTTTACTTTCTGTTAGTGAGAACATACAGTATATATCCGTGTGATATTTGAGGGTGTAAAAAGTTATCCAGATATGTATCAAGTTGGAATCATTTATTTTTCTCAAATCCTCAAACCTACCAACTCTTACTTAGGCATTCTGGACTATAACCAAACCAAAATAAAGCCCCATGGTTAACCGAACTATAACCAAATCATTTCCTATATTTAACTCATAATCAGAAAATTGAACTGACCAAACTGATCAGTTAGGCATTTCCAATAACTGAAACCTTCGGTTATGGTTTTGTAACGAGATAAAATTGAACCGTAAGTGTAGCAAAAATCGACGTCTAGCACGATTAACAGGCCACCTACCGATACAATTTCAGCTAGTTGCCTCTTTAATTGGTTATAGATCGGCCAAAAATCGAAGAAAATTGGTCAAAATTGAAAAATTATATATAAAATTTGAAAAATAGTGTGTATGTAAATTGGTCACAATTTAGTCAAAATTGATCGAAATTGAAAACTTATATATCAAAATTTTGAAAAAAAATTTGCGTATTTATATATAAATAAAATTCCAATCCGATTATTCCGTTTTAATCCTAATTAATCCTTAGTCGATACTCCACCGCCCGACTTGCGTCTAGCTATTTTTAGAACCACGAGTCTAATTGTTAGGTTGCCTTGAGAAAAGAACCAGAATCAATGTCTCCTGAAAATAGGAGTGCAAAAAGATAAACAATTGCCCCTCTCAAGTTTTATTAAACTGTACATAATTAAATAGATGAAAGTCCAAAGTAGGAGGTGACAGAAACAAACTTTGTAAAAAGCATATAATTATTTCAGGGACAACTTTCACAACAAACAGCTGTTCTTCTATAATTGTTATCTTTCCATTTCTTGATGATGATTATGGCGATGATTATGACGAGATCCTACATATACTGCATTTGTCCAGATGGGAAAATGATAAGTTTTAGCTGTCAGTTATTAACAAAAACAATGCAATGGTGTCTTATTACAATACATATAGTCGAATGCTACTTACAAATAACCGATGATGTTATGCTCACAAAAGCTAGATGTCATCCCATCTGCCACTGCATCCATATAATAAGACTCATTAGATTCCAAAAGTAAAAAAGAAGACAAAAGACACAAATACAACTCGAAGATTGAAGAAACTGCATGTATATAACACTATACAGAAAACAACTTATAATTATACCTTCAGAGTTGGTTCGCCTTTGTTAGTATGTGAAGCCTGTTTTGCGGCTGCTTGCATCTGAGCTCGTGCCGCTCTACCTGCAGCCGATTGTGCAAATTGTTCTTGCCTGTAATTCAGCCATGGAAATATTGCTAGTAAGCATTTTGACAGTTGAAATCAAATAGATTAAGTTGCAGCTCTCATACTGATACTCGTTCTACCACAGAGAAATGGAACCGAATTTTACTTTAAAAATTCAATACTAATTTTCCAAACTGAAGGCGACACAATCACAATATATGATACTTGAATTCAAATATTTCCAATAAAAATGGACTTCTATCTTGTAGCCTCATGAGGAAGAATGTTAATGTAAACTAAATCTGGATATTAAAGCATTCATAGTGGGTTCCCTATATATTTTTGAGTGTGTTATTTATATTATATGAAATGGTTGTAAGTAGAGGAGAGATAATATGCTACTGTTCATCTGTATTGGTAAGACATTGTTCACCCATATAAATTTTTTAAAATTTTTTGAAAGTGGTTGCGAGTGGAGGAGAGAGAAAAGGTAATAATAAATGTATAAAAAATATTATTTAATTGAAAAAAAGACAGAAAACATAGCGAGTTTTAGTATAATTATAAGGATAAGAATGGGGAGTGGGATGTGAGTGCTCTTAGCCTCTTAGGACAATTGACCTTAACATGTATGTATATTCTTTTCATACAAAAGAGCATTCAACGATTTTCAAAGCATGCCTACATGAAATAGCTCATTCCCTGTTCGGTGCATTCAGCCCCAAGATTTTAATTTCAATCAGTCATTTAAAAAATGACATGATGTACCTACCATGTGTTAGCATCCTATCTCACTGTCAATACTACCATCACAAACTCATGCCTCAGTTGGCACCTTGGTGGTAGACTGGTAGGGATGGAAACAAAAAATGGAACCTAAAATCAAAAAATAAGACTAACTAAAAAACCTATGACACCTGAATCAGCATGGAATACATAGTGCAAACATATAAAAGCAAATGAATGTTTACAGTTCATAGATCCTGTTCGAACAATTTAATATGCTTATCTTCACAGTTGACCACACCAACTTAACATTCCTAATCATAATCGATTTCAGTTGTGATTCCTACAGCTAGATATAAAACATACATTGTTATATCATGATTCGTACAGCTAGATAGCTTCGTCTGCTAGCATCAGTTGTGAATAAACTACAGTAAAAGAAAGCTCAAGAACTAAAAAGAATAAAATTCAAAGACTTCACATTTCTAATTATAACTGATTTCCAGTGTGATTCCTACAGCTAAAGAACTTCCTCTGCTAGCATCAATTATTAATCAAACTACAGTAAAAACGCCTTAGAATCATAAACCATAAAAATCAATGACTTAACACTGCTAATCATAATCGATTTCAATTGGCTAGGTATGATAACAAAAATTGTTAAATTATGATTCCTACAGCTAGAGAACTTCCTCTACTAGCATCAATTGTTAATCAAACGACGGTAATAATAGCTAAACAACTAAAAACAATTAAAAATCAACGACTTAACATGCTAATCATAAGCGATTTCAATTCGAATTTCTTCAACTAGATACGAAAATTGAAAACTGTTAAATTATCCTTCCTACAGCTAAATAACTTCCTCTGCTAGCACCAATTACTAATCAAACGACAGTAAAAACGCCTTAGAACTAGAAACAATCAAAATCAACGGCTTAACATGCTAATCATAATCAAATATTATTGTAATTCCTTCATCTAGAAACGAGAACTGAAAATTGTTAAAATCATCTTTCCTACAGCTACATAACTTCCTCTGCTAGCATCAATTATGAATCAAACAACAGTTAATGAAAAAAAAAGCCCTAGACACTAGAATCAACAATCAACAACAATCAACGAAACTGCAATCAATCATATTGAAAAAACCTAAGCAGAAACAAAGACTGATGGGAAAATCTGAAGAACAAATAAACGAATTGAAATGAAACTAATCGGAAATACCTTTTCTCAGCGGCTTCAGCAGCTTTAGCTCGAGCTTCTTGAGAAGCCCTACGTTCTTCCTCTAATCTCTCCTGTTTCGCTAACCCTCCGTCGAAGCAACCGAAGCATCCCATCGTCACTTTCACCTACAAAAGATGCTGAGTTAACTCGTGTTTATTTGGATCGGTTGTATAAATATGGGTCTACCTGATCAAACACTTGAAGTTGCTTTCTACTACTTTCATCTTTTGTATGAGTACAATTTCACTACTTGTAGTTGTAGAGATTAACAACTTTGTCCTCTTGTTGTTAAGCTAGCAATTTTTGAGTTGTTCATGACACGATTAAATTTATTTAATAAAAATACATTATGTAATTTTTTTTAAATTAAAATTAAAAGGTTATACTCTATCATATCTCCTTCTTGATCTGTAAAACATATAAAAGAAAATTATAAACGTTATATAAAAATAATTAAACAAGTCTTTTTCACGTTTGATATTTCTGTTAATTGCATCATATCTAGTCTGTAAAACACGATAAAACATGCTTTACTTGTTCTATTTAATTGTCTTTCTTAAGTTTTTGGTATCCAATGCTGATAATAAGTTATCATTCTAGTAAAAAAAAAGAGTAATTTATTCTTGTGTGATGCAATAATAAACGTGTATATCCTAAAAATAAAATGATTATTTACCATAGCACTAAGTTTTATCACATAAAATATGCCCTGTAACTAAAACATGACTGTTAAAAAACATTAAAAACATGAAGCTGGCATGCTCAAAACAATTTAAGTTCGCTTTTTATATTGATTTGAGTTATGCGATTATTGTGAAAATATATACCGGATATGTATGTACATTAGTTTTTGTAAGGTAGTAGTATGATCCGAACCTGAGAAATCGAAACAATAATAGCAGTAGTAAAAATACTAATTACAATAATAACAATCATTTTAAATAAACGTTTCATTTATTTTTTGTTTTTAGCTGTCCTCTTATGTTATTTCTATAAATGTCTCCCTTATATATATTTTTGCATTTTAAATAATGGTAAATAATATATGAGACATGTCATTGATATACCTAACTTATTTTTGTTCTCTTTATACACATAGAAATATAGAAAGATTTAGAGAGGTCAAATTGTTTTAATAACAAAACTAAGTGTTCATATAACCGAGTATTTACTTCTATAGTAATTATGTTAAATTGACGTTACTGATTTGATTGCTGAAGGTAGAGTGGATTAGGTTGGGATTGATTTGGTGTTAGGTGGAAGTTTTTGGAGTATGTTGTTTGTACCCTTCTCCTTAGTACGTGAACCGCAACTAAACCACATGTTTATTTTCTTTTTCTAAAAAAGCAAAATCCTCTTTCTTTTGGTTTCCGAATATGCTTGAATGTCTCAGGCTAATGGTATCACAATTATGTGTGACAAAATGGACGGGTTGGGTTGTGCAGGATAACGGGTGAGGATGGGTTCGGATCAAGACGGGCTGTTTCAAATAATGGGTCATTTTGGTTCGGGTCAAGACGGGTTCTCACCAAAATGAGTACGGATCAGAACGGGTCAATTCTAAAAAGCATCATTTTACATCTTTCCAAAACGAGAACGGGTTAGAACGGATCAATTCTAAAAAGCGTCATTTTACACATTTCCAAATTGAGTACGGGTCAGAATGGGTTCTAACCAAAATGAGTATGGGTCAATATATTATTTCGAGAACATTAAAAGCTATTATGGTATCACAATGTTGAAATCTGTGTGATAAAACAACACTAGTTTACACAAAATTTCACCAATAACACTTGCGGGTATTTTAATTTCATTTCAACAATCGTCGGTAAACAAAAACCGTTCTCTTTTGTCACAACCCATTTTGACCCGCAACTTCTTTTCTTCAGACCAATGTGACTAGCACAATTTTTTGTTTACTTTCATGCATGCCCATTTAGACCCTCTTGAAAATAATATGTTACCCAAAACAACCCACATGCTAATATTAGAAGTCCAAATCGACTCATTTTTTATTGTTTGAGCTTAATTTGCCAGGTCTAATCACAATGCATTTTTAAGGGGACAGAGGCACTTCACTATTAAACAAACCGAGCTACACACTAGGGACTAGTATTGCAAGTTAGTTATGTGTTTTTTTGGAAATTTTTTCATTAGACTCGATTGTGATAGGTTGAACCATGTTGAATTAGAACAGTTAATTAAAACCCAAATCACTTTTCAATCAACTCTATTTTCATGTTTAGCAATGTCAAAAAAGTTCAAGCAACTATCAGTGACGTATTTAAATAAGGACGATTAATAAAAAAATACGGTTAATTTGAATCAAATTTAAAAGTATAATAATGTAATGAAACGATAAGTTCAATGTAAAAACGTCTAGAATAAAGATGAAAAGTGTAAATTCTCAAGTAAACCAGGTGTAGGGACCTTAATGAAAGAACTTCTAAAGAATAGGGAACAGTTTATAATTTTGACCGTATTTCCTTGATGTTTGGGTCTTTATTAAGGGTTCTCGTGTAGGTATCACAAAGTCAATCACACGATTATGCTAATTTTGCATTGTGATTATTGTTTACTTCGGATAATTTGCAAATTGTCAACTATGATTTCTGGGTTATCTATTATTCTGTTAATTGTCAACTGTGATTCCTGAGTGGTTTAGTTTCTTGCTAGCACTATTTTTTATATGTCGTTAAAAAAAATTGTAAACTGTGATTTTGTGAGTTGATTTCTTGAAAATCTACTAATTGTGGGCAATCTATTATTATTCTTTTAATTGTAATTAAGAATTCTTAGTAAAATGAGTTCAATATTACATACGCCACACGTCAATAAACTATAGTATATAAAAAAGTAAATTGTCGTTTACATGACTATAAACTCTGTAAACTACAAATTACTTTTTTTTAGATTCATACTTGATGAAGACCGTCGATTGTTATTTGACTTTTTGAGACTTTATTCTTTTCTGGTTCGCTAGACTATTTGAGGATTGGCACTCGATTATTAAGGGGGCATTTGGTTTATGAAATTCATCGATTTTGGATTTGGATCTAGTTATAGAACTGGAAAATGAAATTTGAATCGTAATTTATATGATTTAAAAAAAAATCTAAAATGCGTTTGATTAGTAAGTTTCTTATGGAATTATATTGTAAAAATACAAAAAAAAAAAAAAAAAAAAACAAAATTACCCGAATATAAAATAAAAAATCCAAATCCATCGCTCGGTCATGGTTGATGGCAACGAGGCGGTAGCGGGCAACACGTAGGACTATGGCTGTGGAAGGTGGCTTGCAGACTTTGGCCAATGGCGGAGCTTCATAGGGGCCGGGGGGCCGCCACCACCCTTATTTTTTTCATCAGTAGTGTTAAATTTTAGTCTGATAGTGTAAATTTTTGGATCGTTAGTGTAATTTTTATATAAATATCGAGTTCGCCCCCCCCCCCCTTAAAAAAATTAATGTTGCCCCCGCCTCCCTACAGAAGAGTTCAAGCTCCGCCACTGGCTTTGGCTGAAAAGTGAGCTGGCAATGTGTCGACGAGTGCTATCAGCGGCGGAGGGCAGACGACGCGTCGTACGGTGGCGGTCAGTGTAGTCGACCTTGATGGGCGGGGGTCTAGTCAGTTGGTGGCGGTTGACGGCAGTAGACGACAATGTTAATTAGTGTTGTTATTTAGGGTTATTTAGCTACTTTAAAAAAGATTCCACCGAAGTCCTTTATAATATGGTGGGATTTGAATTCCGTTAACTAAAGGATTTGAATGGAATTAATTCAAATTCTAAATTTTCACCTAGCTAATTAAACACCCCACGATATAGAATTTTAATTCTAATTTCATTATATTTCATCTAGTTTCATCATACCAAACGTCTCCTAAACACCTCTAAAGACTTATTTAACTACTAGTTCATTTGACTATTTGAGACACGATGTATTGGACTTGATTTCTAGTACACTTGAGTATTTGACTATTGCATTTGACTATTCATAATCTTTGTGTGAAATGGATGACCCGGTTGGCCGGTTACATTAATCCTATAAGTTATAGAAAAAAAGATCCTATAAGTTATAGAAAAAAAGACTAATGATAGATATACAAATTCAAGAGTTTACCATCATCTTTAACAAAGTAACTATTTAATTGTTTACTTGTATAGGTACTTTGAACCTGTATAATAATTTTTGTGAATTTGATATACTAAGATTTCTCGAGATGTACTCATATAATTTTGTTATACAAACTTATGTATGAAAGACAACTACATTACTAATACGGGGAGAGATACAAATTTTGCCAACATCAATGATAGATCAATATTGTAAAAAAGATAGTAGAACATATTCGTTGATATACCGTTTACTGAAGTTATCATTAGTTTTACTTATTGATACGACAATATTGAGTGAGTTTTCTTCAATGAAGTATGTTAAGATAAAATTGTTTAATCGGATATGTTATGAATATATTAATGACGTTTCCATTTGTTACATCGATAGGAGTTTCTTCAGAATGTCTTGATCAAAAAATGTAGTTGATCGTTTTTAAAAGATGAAAAGCAATAAAGAACAACTATAAAAGTTAATTTTATTTTTTTCATTTCTAAAGACATAATGACAATATACTTTTATTGTGTTATACTATATTTTATAAATACCACAAAATACAAATGTGATTATTTTAAAATTAAAACTGATATAGAGTAGATGCTTTGTGTATTTTATGGTAAATAAAAAAAATAAAAATAAAAGTAAAAAAAAGAAATATTTTGTTATTTAATACACCTAACCCTAAATTAAACTAAGACTAACGTAAAGAAGTAGATAATGACAAGATAAAGTCTTTTATTCCAACATGCCCCATAAATAATGTCGCCATTTACATTGCGATATTATCAAGACTTAGATACATCAAGCAATGGAACTTTGGATCAGAAGCTTCTATTATAGTGTTTATTCCTTGTCATCCATCTTGAACTCTTCACTAACTCTTTCTTTCGACATTATTCGACTGCTTCGAATAATGTAAGGTCTTGTTAACAATCGGAACCAAATACCAACCAATAGTGGTACATAATATCACAAAAGATCGATGAAGAAACATCAATAAGACCAAGATCAAGATCAAAAACAAAGGGAAATAATAACAATGCTTCCACCATTCCCCAATCTTTCTTTTAGAAAGATTGGACTTAATCTTTTTGGTATGATCATCAAGCAATGGTTTTATGTTGTCTTCTTTGGCTTCATTACCACCATTATTCCTCTTGATAAAAGAAGCATCCTCTTGATGATCCAAATGTGGTGAAGTACTTATAAGCGAACTCGTGTTATGGTGTTTTCTTTGATCGTCTCGTAACTTGATGACAATAGGTTTGATTTCATTGGGGCTTTTGTAAATGAATTTAACCAGTGACGCATTTGCGGAACCTATTTCTTCCAAAATCTTGTGTCTTTTCACGTCAAGATCAGCCAAAAGTGCCTCAAACTTGTCGAGCCCGCTATCAGCATACGGGTTTGTGGCGGTTTTGTGGCTTCGGCTACCGAAAACGTGTCGTCGTCTTGTTGGTTTTCTTGTAAATGTGGAAGAAAGTGGCCAAAGTAGATCATGATTATCTTGTTCTTGGCTATGGGAAGAACCACAAATGAAGGGCATGGGTTCTTGTTCTTGCAAAGTGTAGGGGTATGCGCGTGTCTTGGAGCTTTTAATATGTAAGGTGTTCTTTTTACAAATATGAGAATCAAAGTAGTAGGGAGGGATTTATAAAGTATATGAATGTTTGTTTTTTAGATTAAGTCCAAGTGTTAGAATAGTCAATCATGGAAGTTTTGAATTTTTAGGATTAAAGTGAAGTACGATTGAGAAAACAAGTTAAATATAAAACAAAGTAATATGAAACGACACGACATGATTTACATGTGTAAAATAAAAACATGGCATAATAAGCTAATTTTTTTAAGGTGTGTGGATGCTCACACCACAAACACCACATGTTACCTACCCATCAATCATATTTTGCTATGTCACATCACATCACATCGCACTATATGAAGGGGGTACTCATGCCATTCCAGCCACAAATTTTTTTTTTAATTACTCCGTTTGGTGGTAGTCGGATGATGTTCGACGAACTCGACGCTGGAGGCGGCGGGGCTGGAAGGTGGGGGAGCCTAGCTAACGACTCTTTGCAGCATCCAAAAATGGGAAAGAAGCAACGGGCGTGGCAATGCCTTGCCACATAAAAAATTGCTGCGTGGGGGGCCGGCAGGTGCTCCCCTCCCACCCTCAAACATGAACACAAACATGTTAATAAACGTGTTACATGACATGACCTGCTTGACATGATTAATATTATAGTTTAGTGATATGACATGACACAACACCTTTAACATGATTAACAATATCATCTAAAATTATAATTTGCTTAGATGAAATGAAGTTGTGTAGTCGGGGCATCGGCTAGAGTCAAGAAAAGTTCAAAATATTAAGTTGGATCTAAACCAGTCCAACTTTATAATAACTTGATTAGTTATATTTTTAAAGTTTAATAATTTTTAAGTTGTAAATATTTAATTGTTCATAGTTGATTAAAATGTGACTCAATTTCGCATTCATATACTGTAAAGTTGACTTTGAATATTTGTAGGATGCTCATTTAAGTTTAGATATTTTGAAGATTTATTTTATTTGTAAAAATTATAACTATATACATTTCAAATTTACTGTGAACAGTAATGCATTATTGGTTGTTTTTTCCTTTTAATTAAAATTTTGTTATATTTTTCTTATTTCTTTTCATTCGCTGGGTTTTAGGGAAAGTACATTATTTTTGTCTTAATTTAAAGTTACACCATTCTCATTTTATCAAAATTTGCGTCTATAAGTATGAAAAAAATTGCTAGCCCCGTAGCATAGCGCGGGATAGAACGCTAATTGAATACATTATTGAATTGTCGAATTTAACCTAGGATTTGTTTTATTTGTAGTTGTATTTATTAAGAGTGAAAACTAACAAGAATTTATTTTAAGTTCTATCTTTAACTTTATTATAGACCACATCTCCAATGTAAGTTGTAATATATCTAATCGCATTTGTTAGCATGGACTTGTTAGGATCTTATGAGTGTATGATTATGAATTCTCACGGTTAAAAACAAACACCAATTCTTTGTGGGTCAAATAAACAGATTCAATTCAATCCATTTTAAACATAAGAAGAGTAACATGTTTTTTCTAGTTATCTAACTCGCAATGTGCCTATGGTATTTTAGTCTAATGATAATAATGTTTGACTCTTGAAAATATAGTGTAGGTTGAAATATCTACAAGTAAAGGATTAAATGATATTTAGGTGTAAAAAGAATTTTCGTTAAAAACAAAAAATCTAACCCACACGTACGAGAGCTCGGTCACTTGTTCCTTAATCTGCACTAAGTTTTTAGATGACATATTGTCTTGTAGATTGATCAATTTGTTAATTTCAAGATTTTCTTTAGCTTTTCTAGAGTTACGTTTTTTCAAACGAAAATTTTTTAAATTACGTAATTGATTATATTTGTTAATTTCAATCCATAACCGATGGAGTTGACCGAGTTCATAGGAGTTTTATATGCAAATGGTTATTAATTTTATTTTGTCACACTCTGTCCACTCAACGTAACATTAAAATCATAACACCTACGTTATATAGAATTTAAACTCACAACATTTAGTTGAATGCATACCATTTTATCATCAGAATTACTCTTTAAAAACAATAATATTTTGTTTTAATCATCTTGCATACTTTTACTTCTAGCATGCGCTTACCTATTTCTTCTAATATCCTTTCACTTCCATACTTAGCAAACTTCATTATCTAAAACACACTACATATACGCCTTCATCTTCATAATCTTACATTCAAATCTTCCACTAACAATGACTACTTACATTAGACGCGCTCATCTTTCATGGCGCGCTATTTTTCTATACATATTTCTTCTTCGTAGCGTCTGTGAGGCTACGTTTCACAGGAGTAAACGTAACGCCTTTGTTCGAACCAGCGGATCTAATTTTGTTATCAACGGTTCACCTTTTCTTTTCAACGGTTTTAATGCATATTGGATGATGAATGTAGCCACTGACCCGAGCGAAAGGTACAAAGTTACCGAAGTCCTACAAGACGCCGCAAATGCTGGTCTTTCTGTTTGTCGCACATGGGCTTTCGCCGATGGTGGTGGTGATAAATCGTTACAAATTTCACCAGGAGTATACGATGAACGCGTATTTCAAGCGTTGGATTTTGCAGT
Organism: Flaveria robusta; assembly: GCA_025506415.1. Classification (NCBI taxonomy): domain Eukaryota; kingdom Viridiplantae; phylum Streptophyta; class Magnoliopsida; order Asterales; family Asteraceae; genus Flaveria; species Flaveria robusta. Next base: position 14,456,072 of record CM046459.1, on the reverse strand, counting down.
GGCGGAAGCAAGAAAATACGGTATTCGGTTGATATTAAGTTTTGTTAACAATTATAAGGACTTTGGAGGGAAATCACAATATGTTGAGTGGGCTAGAAACTCAGGTGTTCAGATCAGTAGTAGTGATGATTTCTACACTAACCCTATAGTCAAAGGATATTATAAAAACCATGTTAAAGTGAGTACAAAATAAATAATATTGTATGTTTTATGTACCCAACTTATTATTATTATTTTGTTGTAGTAACTTGTGTGTATATTTATGAATGCAGAGAGTTATAACAAGAGTCAATACAATCACCAACATCGCGTATTGTCATGACGCGACAATCATGGCATGGGAGCTCATGAACGAGCCCCGATGTCAAGCTGATTACTCAGGACGAACGGTTAATGTGAGTGATTTTAATAATTTTAATGATCCAAATGACTGTGAGGAAGTTATAATATTATTAATATGAACTTATGCTTAATTAGCTTTAGGCTTGGGTTCAAGAAATGGCTTTGTTTGTTAAAACACTGGATCGACGTCATTTGCTCGAGATCGGGATGGAAGGCTTTTACGGGGATACAACACCGAAAAGAAAACGAGTAAACCCCGGTTATCAAGTTGGAACTGATTTCATCAGGAGCAATCTTGTTAGGGAGATCGATTTCGCCACGATACATGCATATCCTGATCAATGGTAAGTTCTTTTACCATGGGACGCGTTCGTTTATAACCAGTATTACATTTAGAAGTGCGATAACCGCATAAAACACTTTTACAGATGTATTATGTGGTTCTTGTAGTTTTGGAAAGAAATGACCATCTATTTTACTTTATGTCTAACTTATTTACAGGTTGCCAGGAAAGAGTGAAGATTTTCAGATGGCGTTTATGCGAAGATGGATGTCGAGCCATTTCAAAGATTCGAGAACCATTCTAAAGAAGCCACTCGTGATAGCCGAATTCGGGATGTCGAGCAAAGATCAAGATTATAACATCAACAAAAGAGACTCATACATGAAAGCCGTTTATAGAAACATTTACATAGAGGCAAGAAGTGGAGGCACGACCAGTGGTGGTTTAGTGTGGCAGCTTATGGCGGACGGGATGGGTTCCTACGACGATGGATATGCGATTGTCTTGTCAGAAAACCCGACCACCGACCGCATAATGTCACGACAATCTCATGCCATGACGACTCTATCACATTTGTTAAGAACTCGACATTGTGAAGTCGAATATGATCGCATACGAGGCCGTTCATCACGCCATCATCATGGCCATCATCGTCATCATCGTTGTCATCATCATCGTGCAAATGAAAAAGATTAAAAGATTAAATAGTTAGAACTATAGTATGTCAAGATAGTAACATGACAGGAAGGAATAAATACTTCTTTTGTGGTATTACATTAAAGTGTAAGTTTAGTTCAATTTATTAAAATGGAAATATAACATACGTATCCGATTAATCAATGACACATATCAAGTGTTTACATTTTAATCTCGTCAAGCAACACCTTAATATACCCATGCTTTGTTACTGGTGTTTGATGAAAGTCATAATTAACTACCAGACCTATAGCGTTGATGTTGTCACATCAAAGAGTCGGTGTGCAAACTCCGACATGACTATAGTTCATGCATCGCTAGCATAATCCAATATAGCTTGGTTTCGATACTTGGCGTTCGTACTAGACCGAGCTAGAGTATGCTGCTTATTATTGTGTATGGAATCGCAGTTGATGATGTTGGAGTCAAGAAACACACAATAGGTGGTAAATCGAAGATTATCTAGATAACCTATCCAATCATCGCTAGTGTAACCATACAAAATAGTTGTATAGGAGCGAGAGATGGTCGGTCTATGGTAATAATACCCTTAAGATAACTCTAAATAAGCTTGGCTGACAATCGATGTCAATCAGTAAGCTAGCTTATGAAGATTTTAAAAACCTTACTAACAGCATAAGCAATTTCAGGTCTCATAAACACCTTATCGGTACATGTGGATCCATTTCAATATTTTAAAGGTATGCACATATCCAAAATTATTTTCTCTTTTTATTGTTTGATTTTTGATTTAGCACTTAAGAAACCATAATTAGCTTTACAGATCATAGTTCAAATAAAACAACACCAAAAAAAAAAATGATATAACAATTATTGTTACCTTTCTTAAAGATTGAAACAGAGTATTATTTGTCCAACAAATTGATGTTATTTTTTTATTGATTAGTGACAGCACATTGATGGATACAGAAAAGATAATAATGGAAATAGAAGAAAAAATCTGGTTATATTGTTATAAACTTATACTGATTGGTTTAGGAAGAGAAAATATTTATGTTATCAAATTTTCTGTTTGTGTATAAAAATGAAAAGTGAGACTAGTTATCTTACAAGTTACAAATCCTTCCTATAGTTCGTACATAAGACTTCAAAGACTCTTATGTGAACCTCCATATTATATACCATAGCAAAACTCATCACGATGAAAATAAATTCATGTACTACGTGGCTTGGGCGCCCAGCCAACCAGGACCCGCCATTTGGCAGAGTCGCGGAAGTTTTTAAAAAATTTTACGTTTTTACCATCATGTTAAACACAATTGGTTTCAGCTTTATCAGCAACTTGAAGCCTGGAGCAATTGGTTGAGCACTAGCCTGAAAGAAGAACCCATACATAACAACAAAACTTCTACATGATATTTCAACAATAAACACACTCACAACAACAAAACTTCAAAGGAAATTGTCTCCTATTTTTCAAAACGAAAACCATTGATGATGTCGAATTGGCATGCTTCCTCAACAACAGAATCCGAACGTTAAGGTAGAAACACCAATGTTGGTGTTGGGTCATCAGTTTAAAAACTAACTAATTAAACTTACCTAGTAAAATTCCACATATAGTAAAAAGCTATTAATAGAGTCCACGAAGAGTGAGACGAGGGCAAGAATATTATATTTATATCAAGTAACTAAAGCTAACCATGGATTTAAGATCAATCAAAAAACTTCCATCCATAAGCTAAAAATTTCAGTGCAAGAATATAATGTACATTAAATAGATCTTTACGAAAATGTACAAAAATACTTAAACAAGAATGATGTTATGAACAATATTCAGGAGCCAATACCTTGAAATATTTGAATCATGTGCAGCTTCCATAAATGAACATCAACGGACACACTCAGTACCACGGCAAACCACCATCCAAACCACAAACAGTGCCAAACAAACAGCAACATCAATTGCAAGAACAATACGAACTTGACGACACCACACGTTTCTTATGGCTTGTGTTCTTGATCTACTCACTGAGCTTACTTCTTTTGTCGATGAACCGCCCATCACAGACCCACTTTGATTATTGACATCTAGACTTAAAGCATCAATCTTGGTCCCCTGTTTATCTGCAGACTTCCTGTGTTCCTCCACCGCGCCACTTTCTCTTACTGTAATCACATGATCCCTCATCTTTCTCTTTTCTTTGCTTGATTTCCCCAACAAAGGGGCTTTTGTTGAAGCCCCTACATCAACCTGACCGTTATTATCATTGCTCGTATCATTATATGGTGAAGGTATCACACTCTCATTGACATGCTCTAAAGAGCTGATCAATCGTCGTACAACTGGCAACATCTGTTCTTGCAAAACAAGTGAATTCGGGTTTGACATGATTCGCTTCGACCCCTTTTTAGCAAGTTTCTTGAACGCGTCTCTAACGCGCTCCAAAAACTCTAGCTTTTTAGGGCTTTCAAGATTCTCATCAAAGATAGCAAAATAAACATACCCATCTTCCATCAGAAATCCAAAAGTTTTGTTCATCATGGTCTGAAAATACCATTTGTGATGAGAAGGGGCCTTTTGCAGACATAAAGCTGCTAACTTTTCAATCTCATGATCACCTCCATTGTTATATGCATACAAAATGCTTCCACCATTATATACACAACAGTAGTAAACTGTATTACTAATCGTACCCATCTTCAAACAAAAATTGAATCAATCACTTCCCCAAAATCGATCAAAATCAATCAAAATCGATCAAAATTGCAGATCAGAAAGTATGTACACAAACCGTAACTATACTGTTTCATCAAACTTCAGATCCCTAAGAAGAATTCAACGCTTCAACCGTCAAAACCCTAGATAAATAAACTGCTAATCGTAGAGAAATTCAAGTATGAAGATTAACAAGTTTTTAAGGAAATTGAAGACAGAGATGAAGATATCACCAGTTGCAATGGCTGTAACGAGATCTACGAAGATGATGGTGGTGGTGTTCTTGATTGAATTTTGAAAGTCAACGTGTGATTTGGGGATTTTGACCGGATCAAGACTAATATATACGTTTATTTGTCATCCACTATCTCAAATTCTCAACTCAACTTCTGAAATCACGTATGTTAGTTAATTATATCTTTGTAAACTGATAAAAAGATAGGGTTTTAACTTTTAAGTTTTAAGCAATGTTATGAAAACCGGACCGGACCGGCCGGTCCGACCGGGAACCGGACTCCAAACCGGTCCGGTTCGGTGCTTAAAACTGTTTTGACGTTGAACCGGTGGTCGGACCGGTTGAACCGGTCGAACCGGAAACCGGACCGGTTGAACCGGTGGTCGAACCGGTTTTTTATATAATTTTTTATTTTTGAGTAATTTTTTACATATATTTATAAAAAATAATTATAATTTTATCCGGTTCTTATATCCGGTCCGACCGGTTGAACCGGTCCGACCATCGGACCGGTAAAACGTCCGGTTCACTGTCCGGTCCGGTTCTGAAAACATTGGTTTTAAGCAATCGATTTGTAAACCATTAATTATTGAATTTTGAATTTTCTTTACAATCCTATAAAAATTTATACATTATAGAAATAATAAACAAACATATAAAAATTTATACATTATAGAAATAATAAACAAACAAATAAACATATTTAGTAAGCTCTTATTTCATACTATAATTTGAGAAGTGTATTAGAGCATTCACATCCGGTTCCTTAAAAGTTTATGAGTGTAATCCTTATATTATATGGTATGGTTTTGAGTGGTTATGAATGAAAAAGAGAAAAATATTGCTATTCATCTGTAAATTTGAATATTCACTGTTCAACCCTTACAAATATTTTAACATTTTTGAAAATGATTGTGAGTGTAAGAGAGAGAAAGATAATGATAAACGTACAAAAATATATTATTTAATTAAAAGAAAAAAAAAATATAATAATTTTTAATATAATTATAAGAATAAATAAAAAATAGAGTGTGAATGCTCATGAGAATAAACTTTATTTCTATCACGTATACCCCGTATTAGAGGTGGGCAAACCGGGTCCGGCCCAATACCCGAAACCGGGTTGAAACCGGGTTCGGCCCAACCGGTTTTTTTCGTACCCGGGTACGGGTGGAACCGGGTTCGAACCCGGGTCGGGTTCACCCAAGCTATTACCCTACCCGACATACCCGGTTAGGGTCGGGTCGGGTCCGGGTCGGGTACGGAACCCGGGTATAATCGGGTTTTTGAATTTTTTTTATTTTTTTTTTGTTTTTACTAATAAAAATCATTATTATTATTATTATTATTATTATTATTATTATTATTATTATTATTATTATTATTATTATTATTATTATTATTATTGACTTGTTGTTGTTGTTTTTGTTATTATTATTATAAATCACAATAAGTATTATTGTTATTATTATTAATAATATTATTGTTGTTTTTGTTTTTGTTTGTTTTTGTTGTTGCTGTTATTATTAATAATATTATTATTGTTATTATTATTAATAATATTAATGTTGTTTTTATTTAACAATATTAAATAAACATTAATTTTTCATTTATTTATTTAAACAACTTAAAAATACATAAATCGATCAATAAAAAATAACATAAAACTTTTATTTAAGTTATCGTCTAATGTTTATTTACTACGAGACGCTTGATCAAATGCTAATTCTTCATCCGATATGCCAGAAGATACTCCTTCTTCTACCTCTTCATCGTGTACTTTAGCTTCGAGTGCAATTTCATCTTCGAGGCTTGTTTGGTCTTGTGTACGATCCATCGCGTCTAAGTGATCCTTTAAACAAATGCACATCTCAACCGCTTCTGGAGTTAGTCTTGTTCTCCGTAATGAGATTACCCTGCCACTAAGAGAAAACGCAGATTCCGAAGCTACCGTAGAAGCTTGGACGCTTAGTAAATCACGGGCCATAGCGGAAAGAATCGGAAATTGAGATTCCTTTCCTTTCCACCAAGCCAAAATATCGAATGCACGATAATCTTCGGTAGTCATAGTGGAAATAAAATCCGTAGCACTATATCTACCGAGCTCACTTGTTGGGGTGTTACCCCTTTGTCGTTTAGCCGTCACATCCCGAACAACATTCAACATGGTTATAACCGGGTCTTTCATCGAGGTACTAGCATTTGAGGTTGATTCTCTTGGTGTGGTTATATTTACGTTAGGCCCATATCTATTTAAATAAAAATTATATATTGTTTTCAAGCTTGCATTAAAACTTTTTTTGGCATCCCTTGAAAAATTGGGGTTTTCGTCATGCATATCTAAATTGTCATTTATCTCGTCTATCAAACATTCAACCCCAGCAACATTTAAAAACGGATTTAAAGCGGCGGCACAAGTAAAAACGGGTGGTAACTCCTCAAAATATTTTTTAAACTTTTCTTTCATTGGTTCTATCATTTATGTAAACATATCATTTTTATATTGAAAATTTTTAAAATTCAAAGCCATGAAATATAATTCTTGAACCACCGAATAACTAGTGGGATAATAAACTCCCAATAATTTTGTTGTTGAGTTTTTAAACACCTCAAGAAAATCGGATAGACTTTGAACATTTTTCCAACCCGCATCCGGAAATGGGTCGGCTTCACCATTATCCGAAAGACTATTATGAAAAGCTTTCAAAGTTCCCTTTTGTTTTAAAGCACAATTAAACATGTGACAAGTCGAATTCCACCGAGTAGGTACATCCCAATTAGGACCTAAAAATACAGAGTCCGTATCCTTACAAAGTTTTTTATAATCTTGATATCTTCTTCTACTTTTTTTATAAACGTCATGTAACATAAATCGAAAAGCTTTAATAAAGTTATCAACAAATTGCACGGATAGACCGTCTTACACTACTAAATTAATAATATGTGCAACACAACGAGTATGGAAAAAATCACCGTTTGCAATCGGAAGATATTTTAATTTTAATTTTTCAACCGCGGTTGTGTTGTTGGAAGCGTTATCAAATGCCATTGAAAAAATTTTATTTTGTAAATTAAAAGTAGTTATTACATTATTCAAAAAGTAAAACAAAAATTCTCCGGTGTGTGGATACGGAAAAAGATCAAACGCAATCGTACGTTTCATCAATTGCCATGATTTGGGATCTACCCAATGAGCGGTGACGCAAAGGTACGATTCGGGTAAACCGTGTGGAGCCGACCAAACGTCACTAGTTAAGTTTACACCGGTATTTAAATTTTCAAATAATACAATTAAATCATTTTTTGCTTGATTCCATAATTTTAAACAATAACGTCTAAGGGTAGTACGACTTACATGGTTGTAACGAGGTTGAAGCGTCTCTCGAATTAAGTTGGTCAAACGAGGATTGTCGAAGTGACTAAAAGGCAAAGCTTCTTGAATCACGAACTTCGCCATTCGATCTCGAACCCTATTAACGTCGTAATTAAAGATTCCACCGTCTCCACCTAATTGTGTTTGTTGCGAATCCGGATAACTTTTCAACGACTTACAAAACTTCTTGCTAATGTGTTTGCTTAAAGTCGTGTTAGAATCTTTAGCAAGCAAAGCTCCACAAAACTTGCAACTGGCCTTTACAGACCCGTCACTCAACTCAACCATATCCCAATTGCACCATACATCCATGTTACGATTGTGTGGAAGAACACGAACGACGGTTGGAGCGTTGGACGAACTTTGACCAACGGAAGATTGTGATTGAGCCATAACAAGATTCAAGACAGTGAAAAGTGTAAAACGAAAGAGTGAAAATGTAAAACGAGAGTAAACTAGAGTATTTTTTGCGTTTTTTGCGTATGTTTTTGCGTTTGAGAGTTGGGTACTCAATCAAACCAACCCACACCTATTTATACTACCTTAGGGGGCAAAAAAACAAAAAAAACGGTCAAAAATGAGATCCAACGGCTATATAGCCGTTAAAAACGGCTAGTTTTTAAAAAAAAACCCGAAAAACGGTAAAAACCGGGTTGGACCCGGGTACGATCGGGCCGGGTCCGGGTCCGGGCCGGGTCGGGTCGGGTCGGGTCGGGTTCTAAAAAAATATAAAAACCCATAACCGGTTCCTACCCACCGGGTATTTTCGGTTCCAAACCGGGTACACCCTATACCGGGTTGTACCCGGACCCGGGTCCGGGTCGGGTTCGCCGGGTCTGGTCCGTACCCGGTTTTTTTGCCCAAGTCTACCCCGTATTATAGAAATAAAGATGCACATCAAAATTTTGAATTTTGAATAGGTATATACAATTGACTTGATTGTCGAGTAGTCCAAACGTTTATAAAAACTAAATTCACAATCACTAGCTAGGTGATGATTTATTGATAAAGAACCCACTCATCTGACATTGTCAAAGTGAAAATCTAAAATGTAAACAAAATACAAAGTGCTTTCAAACCAAAGGAACAATTTCTTTGCTTGAAATTATATAGTGACATCACATTTCTACAAGCATAATAAAGCATTACAACCTTTTTTTTTTTTACAAAAGTTTAAATATTTTTCTTAAGTAAAATGCACCAACACAGAATATATTACGAAAAGACTTAGATTATAACCCAAACCAAGGACTAAAACATGAGTGACAACGCGATCATAATCTAATTTGTGCCAACTGTCGAACATTGATTGGAAAACAGTCAGTAGTGGATCCAGAGTATGCCCTCTGAGCAAGAACAGCATTCGCAGCTTGCGTTGGATGAAAAGCGTCCCAAAACACGTATTGGTTGCGGTTGAAGCATGGTGTTGCTAACGGGAGGCATGTTATTTGTCCTTGGTTCCTTCCTACCCCACAACATGCTCTATCTCGCACAACAAACCCTGTGATTGAACAAAAATATATCATTACTTTAGAAAAAAGTTATATAATAGCAATACACTAAAATATAATAAGCATAAACCTAACATGAAATAGACAAATATGAGTATAATCTAAACATATACATCCCAGTTACGCGTCGAACTCATGATTCCATAAATAAGTTTAGCTAAAGATGTCGTGTTCGGATCCATCTGACCCGCTTAATTTTATACTTACCTAACTAACGTGTTTTTATATCATAACTTAAACTAATTGCGTATTATTTGTCAATTTTTAATTAAACGAGAACATCTAATTAGTTTAAACATAATTATTATATATACGTTTGTATTTTTTGCTTGTACATATAATAATTTAGAGTAATAATATGCAAAAGAAGATTCAATACACTTTCTGGTTAAACTGGTCATGTTCATGTAACTAACGAAAACCCATGTCGTGTTCAGTTTCAACTGCCAATCCGAAAACACGATACATTTAACACCCTAGGTTTTTAGTCCTAGGAACAAGTTTCAAGTGCATACCATATCTTGCAGGATTATTCAAGATGTCCCCAAAAACACCATATGTGTTTCCATACACAAACACTGCTCCAGGATGCGAGCCGCCATTGAACTGACCAACAAGTCGTTTGAGACCCTCGTTAAACGGTCCTAGCATCTGGTTCACCGCGTCCACGCATCGCCCAGGAGGGGCTTGACCCGTGGCTAACTGGTTAGGTATGCACCCGAGTGGCCCGACTCCAGGTAGAAAGAATTTCCTCAGTCCTAGGCTGTATAGTGCCTGCATACACATCATTCATGATCACACAAAAACATTCAGCTAGCAAATCTAAAAAAGTACCATCAATATGTACTAGAATGAAAGAAAATAGATTATTAACGAGTTTTACATGAAGCTGTCGGGCGTAATGATTGAGGAGGAGGTTGGCGAACGCTTGTGGATTGTACAATCGGCTCGTTTGGTAGATGTTTGGCATTAAGTAATTGTTGATGTAGTCGTTGCTACCGAAGATCATGACCATTATCGAATTCGAGAGGAATTGAGTTAGGTTTGCTGGGCTCATCATGGTTCGTAACTGGCCTAAGGTTGTCTCGAAATTGACTACTTGTTGGTTCAAGGGGTAACGTTCACCCTGCAACCAATTTATAAGATTAATGCTATAAAGGAGAGATAATGTTTATGGCCAAAATGACTTGTGTTTCAAAAGAATTAATGAAAAATGTTATCATTTTTTTTTAAATCCTGGTTAGTTGACATCTAAGATAGTGAATTTTGTGTCTTTGAGGTCACAAAGCCGAATGTATTAGACTCAAGATGATATATTTTGCTTTCTAGCAGTTGAAGTCATTATCACGTTGAGTTCATAAAGACGTAATGATTTATTAGAAAAAAGTAAAAACATAAAACTTTGTTGTTAAATTAAAAAAAAAACATAAAGTTTGGGGTTGGTTTAAAAAGAAAAAAATAATTTTATTAAAGTTTAGGAAATAACAAGGTAAATTAGTTTTAAAAAAAAGAATAACTTAAATAAAATGCAAGAGATAATCGAAAATTTTAAAAGTATAGAAGCTTATAAGAAAAAAATTTGTGGTCGAATTATAATATAAAAACGATTGATGTTACAATCAAGAAAACGTAAAACTATACTATTAACAAAGTTATCTAAATACTATGTATAAGAATTTTCATGTTTTCTTTGAACATATCAGGACTCTTAAACCAATCTAAAATTTGACAATATGACTTTGTAAAGGTCAAAATGTAAGATTACATAGTGTTGACCACTTTCATCAAGGATACCACCAGCAGCAGAAGCATAGTTGACACCACCTAGAATCCGGTTTCCGGCTGTCCTCGGGTCTGAAAAAGGTGGCGGAGCCGGTATTCCCAACCAATCTCCTACAACCAAATACGATAAAAAGTTACACACCGCAAAATAAATGACCTTCACCAATGGTCATATCCATTGATGAAGGTGGTTATTAACAGAATGATTATCTATCAATGATACTAATCATTCTAGTACTGTTAGATACACAACTAACAAAGTGAATTTCTTAACTTAACGTAAACTAGCCAAGTTTATAATCGCGTACCAAGAATGTCGCTGAAGGTTCTTGCATTACAAAATCTACCAGTAGGACCACGGTAGTAATCGATGCCATAAGGATAATAATCAGCTCTCGCAATGGACCTGAGAAAGTTGTTATTCCCATTATCCACCAATGAGTCTCCCATCACCCATATGGCCGGAGCCTGACGTGGTTGTTGTCCTACAACACCTTTCCACCAGCACGCCACCAGCACAACCACCATGAACCACCATCTATGTCCGTCCATTTTTACCATTGTTTAAACAAAGGTTTTTGTGAAAAGATGGATCACAATGGCATTTGTATGGCTATATATAGAAATAGCATGTTAGTCTCGCAGGATAGATATGTTAAAAGTTATCTGTTTCTAAAAGGTAAAAAAGACTTAGAATTTGCTAGTTATGATCTTAAAATACTTCTTTTTTAGGACGTTTTGAATCTTTTGACTTCTTTTTGGTCTCATAGTTTGGTTATTTATGTCATGATGTTTATCATTATATCATGGAGCAAAACTCATGTGAATATTTCAATGGGCAGCATTTTATGGGTCGGGTTATACGTGAAAGACAGTTTAACGTTTTTACAAGGTTGGAGGATTCTAAAATAGAAGCTCTTTTATAAAAACTTTATTTTTTCTATGCTTAGGATCCCAACACTTAGGTGTATGATGATATATGTTTCTTGTATATTTATTTCAAAAAGGCACACAATCACTCATGTTATAGTTTGGAATGACGTGCTTGTCAAAAACTTACATTTAAATAAGGTTAAACTCATGACTAGAACGTACTGACTTTTTTGTTATTAATATTTTTTTTTTTTTTTTTTTTTGTTATTGAGTAGACTATTTACCATCATGATTTTTTTTAAACATGTAAAAAAAATTAATTTTTTTTAAACATGTAAAAAAAATTAATTTTTTTTAGAACAACTCATATATTTATCTACTACTTTTCCTAAACCACATCAACTCCTAGTTTACCCTATTTATTAAACTCTAATTTTCTTTAAAAAAATCTTTGACTTTTATCACTAGGCTACCAACCCAAATAACGTAAGAAAAATACATATACCATTAAGGATTTGATTCATCTTTATTTAGAAAGCACCTTTCTGTTATGCAATTCACCCTAGCTAGCTACCTCGATTCTTGTTTTTCCATCATTGAACATGGTCTTCTTGTCATCCTAATGCACAAAATATGCAAAAGTAATTATGTTAAGACGTGCACGATATATATGTTAGTAATTTCATACGGCTAATCATTGTTCTTAATTTTTTTCGGATTAACTTATTAGCGTATTGTAAACACGTACATATTATTTAAGTGTTGATCTATTATTATCTCATCTAAATATTTAACTTTTTAATCATAAAAAGATTATTTATAGACATCTTCATTTCCTTCTATTTAATTTATTTAATTCATTACAATCATCATTAGATTGAATGAGAAGAGCAATTTACTCGTATCATTCATAACGGATCCTTCATATATAACAAAGGTTTTTAAAAGCACATATCTACAAGCATATGTCATTTATCATATTATTTTTCTCCAATTTGTTTACCTTTTAGAAAAAAAATTACATACGCTACAACAAGTCAATCATATAGTGACTACGAATGTAACGACGATATGTGATGTCACTTTCAAGAGGAATATAGCGGGCGGATATATCGTCACTATAGTGTTTGCAGGGTTTTTAACCAAAAGTGACTGGGAAAAATAGATGTTTTTTTCTAAACCATATAGCAACAATATGTTGTTCTTATAATGTTTTTAGGGTTTTTTTTAATTTTATTAGTGATAAAATTTAAAGATATATAAAAGTTCCTAAAAAAATATTTACTCTATACCGATGATATTTCGTCACTATATGTTAACTATATTATTTTCCCTTTCTTGATAAAATATAAAAAATTAACAAAAATATATTGAAATTTGTGTAACCTTTTAGCGACGACGTGTAGTCATCATCATTTAATTATTAATAATTTCTTTTTAAAATTTTTTATTTATTTCTTTTATTTTTTATTAGTCAAAAAGAAAAATAAAAAAAATATTAGTATATAAATACAGAGATAAATACATATCATTCACACACATATACATACACACATACACACACATATCCAAAGACATACATATACATACACGCATAAGCATACGCAATTGAGTTTAATGTGGTATTTTAGAAAATTTGGTTTGATGTAATGATATTTTAAATAATTTGATTTGATATTTATGATATTTTGAACAATTAGGTTTAATGTTTATGTTAATTTGAACAATTAGGTTTGTTGTTTATTATATATAAAATCTAATTTGACTAAAAAAAATCAATTATGTAAATCCTATGACGACGATATGTCATTATAGGGTTGATTCAATTTAAAAAAATAAATAAATGCATACAAGTGGTGATTTATTTTGTGATATGTTGATTTTCCGTTAGAAACCCCACCGCACTGCGATTCAACCAGCTAGTTTCTGTTTATTACTAAACATAAAACACACACTCTTGTATTCGGATTACATGCATATTTATGCAGTTGGTCATCTAGCTTAAGTGTCACTAACTATCATGACATCAACTATAGTTCTCTAATAATAATAACAATAATACTAATAATAATTTGAGTCGTGAAAACAACCTATTGTTACATCAGACACAAATAGCCTGACACCACTGGGATCAATATAATGACTGTAACCCACATAACTTATAATCCGTTAGATGAATCAGCCTGTTTAATTAATGTCTTTTATTGATGACATACCATAAAAATACAAAGAGATTATGAAAATGTTGAGAGCATATGAAACAGATGCATCAAAAAGACATTATGTTTTGATCCAATGCCAGCATCATGTCCTAATATACTTGCTTATTATTTTCTTGTGTCAACAATATGTTCCCTTTAAAGATCAATATTCCATACAGCTCCATCTCCTTCTCCACAAGAATTATGAACAAATTTCATTCGCTCAACCGACTTGCATATCCCGCTACACGACCAATCAAATGCAGCCACGCAAACATTCCCCGCTTGCGCCTTCCATTCACAATCTGCATTGCACATCCATTGACCATAAGTCAAAAGTCAACACTTAACAATCAACGGTCTAAGTCAATCATCTGGATACATGTGTGTACACGCGTGTACGCGAGCACACACGCGTAGCTTAAAACAATTCTTTACTAACCTGGTGGAGTTCCACAACACATGGACCGATCATCTATGTGTTGAACATCTAACCCAATTAACCAAGACCCTAAAGAAACATCCTCATTAGCATACCTATGCAATATACCCCTGCATACAACAACCTTTAAATAATAATCCTTCAACAAACGTGATAAATGGAACCATTATGTGTTTAACATACGCGTTTATGGAGATATACGATGCTAAATCCTTAGAAATCGCGTAAATTTGCCCTGTCGCGTGCCTGAAGTACTTGTTCCCTTCTTCCCCAAATTTCCAATACTCTGGCTCATGATATCTCACCCCTCTACACAATGTATTTCCAATAACAGTTAACAACTCATTATTGTAATAATCAAAATTTGGTAACTTTGTAGAGTAAATTACTAGATTTACCGACTTTTGAGAGAGCACGGGGCCGGATTTCATGCATCCGATGTATGTTCTTGGCTTCGATCTGTAACGTGCGAGTGAAGTTGCAAGCATGCCTAAATTGACATGAACATCATCATCAACCTTCACATAGAACTCCGCATCCCAAGTGGAGACAGCAGTCGCGAAATACAACCTTGTCTTCATTGATAGCTCGTGGTAGCCCTCGATGTGATTTAGCCTCAAGAAATCACGATACTTTTCATCCTCAACGTCAATGGCGCGATCAAGGACACCACCAGGTGTTGCACTATGTCCTATGACAAACTTTATTGTGATCCCCTTTTCTTTTGCAAGTTTATATAGTTTTGATCCTGCAGAGTGTTGATGTAGTGAATGTACATAATAACATATAGTGGATATTAAAAGTACATTTTGGGAGAGCGATAGATAGCGAACCAGTGGGCATCCATGTCTCGCGAATGGAGTCTCTACGCTTCTTGCTGCTAAAGGCGGTATTAATACCAATGACAACAAAGGCTCGCGGTAGAGATGTCTTGTTCACTATCCCCCTGTCTGGCAATAACTTTGCCCCATTTGGACTCTTATGAGCCGATTCCAGTTCCATCTCTAACGTTGATATCGTTTTGTCTAGTGATCTATATGAAAATGCATAATTAAACCCGTCACACGAGTTAATTTCTATAGCATGTAAAACTTACTATGATGTACACATTCGCTTACCGGATGGCTTGATGAGTTTTCGCGACTTCTGTCATAATGTCTCTTGAATTCTCTTCGACCAATTTCTACAAGAAAGATAGTTACCCCAGTTGATTATCTATTATACTTAATACTATTTATTTATTAGTCATTATTTTGTATCTAGTTTAAATGTTAAGAGAGTTACTGACATTTTACTATAATCTTTTAATTCAGATACAGATAATGGTTGATCAATATATGAAAAACCCTGAATTCTTTAGTATGTCATTATTTAATATTAAAAATAACTTTAGATTCAGGAGAAAATGATAATATGAAAACTTACGCGCTTATGATCACCGTCTCGAGGTGTTGTTAAACTCAACTTCTGTTCATGATTCCTAATAAAGTCGTTTGAGTAAGGCCATGTGTGTCTGGTGAAGAGCGATCCCGCAAGAAAACTCGCGGTGCATAGCATGAAAATGATCTTTCCTGGTACCAACTTTCCCCTCATTTTCAACATTTGTAATTTGCATAAAGAAAACTTATGGTTTGGTGCTAGCTAACCTAAGGGTGAACCTAGAGCCACATTCTTGAGGTAGAAATAGAGATACATGAGTTATGTGGGAGGCAAGGGGTGTGTGGCTGATTAATCATGTGGGTTTCATGGTTCAACCAACCAACATGCCTTCAAATTCCAACTAGACCACCCTTGTTAGTTAACGTTGTACATGACGCAACTAAAGGTTTCATATATTTTGTTTGTCGTCAGTAAATATATATAAAGACCGAGATCACCTTAAAACATAACCATAATTGGCTTAACTCTAAAAATTATCGTTGTTGCCACCGCCAAGGAGAGAGAGGGTTTAAGAGAGAAGGGATGTAGAGTATTTATGACTCTGATACCATGACAGTTGTGTGTATTTTATGTGTTTTTACTAAATAATGTACACGTGTATATATAGAGATCTAAACCACCCTTAAGCATAACCGTACGTATTGGGCTAGAGGCTAACGGGCTTAACATTCATAACTCTTAAGTACATACAATGTTTATTAGCAACCACCTCCCATGTCTTTAGTTATACTCCTAACCGCGACAAACAGTATTTGTGGTCTAAACGTGTTCAATATCGTTTATAGTATAAGTCCCCCGCACGTAGAAGACAAGCATTGTTTCTGTTGTATGTTATTTAACTCTCTTGGTTAAGCAATTTTGTTTGCATATATTGTGGAAGATGATGCCTACAAGTATTTAATTTCTCCCGAAAATGACGCCATTTTTTTGTAATGACATGAGATTGTGGAGTTAAATTGGCATATTATTTGCACCTTCTTAATTTTGACATGAGGTTTATAAGAGAAGTGTTCGATCTTGTCATTATCGTCTTCATTTTGGTCAATAATCTAACCGGCTAACATTCGGTCAATGGCAGATACCATTGATGGACATGGGGCCTTTTTTTTTTAATTCTAGTGTATTATCTTTTTTTTTTTATTTGAACGGTTTCTAATATACTCTATTATATGTTACTTGTAGAATTTAAAACAGTTAGCTACTATTATAAAGACAAGACACCTTATCACTTTAAGTCTCCAACTGTTCCAGTGGGACTGATGTTCGTTATCTAGAATAGCGACTTTAATTTGTGTCCTAGAATTGCCAATACTAATGATAGATTTTTTTGTTGGTAGTCGTTACGAACCAAACAACAAACTCGTTGCAAAATATTAGTCTGGTGGATGAGGGACTCCATTTTACCTGTAAACTTCATATTTATTACCCATACAACTAACGTAAAACAAGTCTCGTATCTTGTAATGATTACAGTTTATGAAAGTAGTAATGAAAGTTGACATGCGGTGATGTTCCAACTATTAAGGTGAACTTGCAATATCAGGTAACGACTTTAACTACTACAAAACAAATGTCACATCCTTGTATCTTTCAACCCGGGTCTCGTGTCAAGTTAGAAAAAATGGCTAGAGCAATTAGAAGAAAAATAATAATATAAAGGATTCTACCAAAACACCCACAACCCTTCATGGACACCGCCACATACAAAGATTGATAGCCAAGGCATCATGGATTAATTTATAAATAACTTGACGAAATCTATCTATTATAATAAAAAAAGGTTTTGAGTTGTCAATTGTCATAATATTAGACCTCCTAAGCTTAATTTTACTGCTTCCCTCTCATATTAATTATTTACATTAACTACTAATTATATTATTTAATAATTTAAGATTAAAATAGTTTTTAATAAATTAAGAAAGAGTATTATTTATAAATGTAGCTTTTAAAGAAACAATCTTTTATATAACATAAGTAATTTTTTAAAATATTAAACTTTTATAAAAATACAAAATATTAAAATCAATGTTTTTAGAAATTAAATTTTATATGAACCATAAAAAAAATAAAATTTAAAGTTACAATAAGAAATTGTTAGAAAATGACATTTCTTTTAAAACATTTTTATTTAGAACAAATTTTTTAAATTTTTTTAGATTTAAAAAATTTAAAACAAAAGTTCAAAGAAAATAATATCATTGTTTTTTACTTATAAGATTTACTCATATGTAATTTCAATCATATCATATTTCAAAATATCATTTTATAATTAATAAATTTTTTACTACTTTTTATTTAATATTTTATTTATTTAACTCGTGTAATACACGGGGTACTTACCTAGTATTATAATAGTAACTGGTTTTCTCAGTGTTATATAAAAATCACTAAAAAAATTTTTTTTCTTTAAAATCACTTTACTTTCATAGTTTCATTAAGCTACAAAAAAACTGGCCCGATTCTCATGTCGTATTTCGACGTAAATGCGTTGGAAATTAAACGTCTGTTTCTGACAAAATCTATCTTGTTGGAAAAATACCAAAATATTTCCGACCTTGAGACAATTTTTTTAAAAATGTAAATCTGACCAATTTCGATGGAAACTAGGATTCCGTCAACAAAGTCCTAACCAATTTTCTATGGTTACAATAAAATGAAACATAAAAATACCTTCTATAGCTAACACTATGGGCGAAGCTTCATAGGGGCCGCTGAGGGGGGGTGGGGGGCTGTTTTTTTCACCAGTAATGTTAAATTTTAGTCCGATAGTGTAAATTTTTAATCAGGTAGTGTAAATTTTTTTATAAATATCGAGTTCGCCCCCGCCCCCTGTACGAAGGAGTTCAAGCTGCGCCACTAACTAACACTCATATAACAGTCATACTTAACATATGATGGCACCAACCTGGTAGATGAAGATGTTGTCTCGGTCATGAGAAAATGACGATTGAGATTAGAAACTCAAGGACAAATAATTAGACATGAAAACATTATAAGAATCTTCATTTTCCAAGTCAAAATGGATGTTGATATAATTCAATCACCAAATTGTTAAAAGATCTTAATCAATATGACAACCATTTGACCATTGATGATGAGATCCGATCCTCAAGCTTAACGTGAACCTCAAATAACTGATAAGTAGCGTGACTATAAATTCATAAAAATGCTTATTAAATATATGTGCATATAGTTGGAGCTTTTTTTTCTAGTATTTCAGTTTTTTGTATATCTCATTTTAGGTAAGTTGGCCTACACAAACCGCTATCGAAAGCAAATTATAAGGGGTAAAGTGATTTAGGAGAAAATATTGAAGGAGAATAAGATATATTGTTAAGTATACTAGTGGATGTCTATGTGATGACGCAAGAAACACGATGCAAGGCTAGCCTAACTCAAGCTCGACTCGTTTACAAATCGAGTGGAGGTGGCTCGATTTGTTTACAACCGAGTCGATCTCAAACCATTTTTTTTAGCAAGCTTCGAGCCTTGACTAAATTTATACATTTTTGCATTAAAAAAATAAATTTCTATTAGCCAAAAACACTCACTATTTATCCAACTTAGCCAAAAATAGCTTGAAAGGCATCAAACTTGGCCAGCAGTAATTAAAATATGAAGTGCATGCTCTTTGCTTCACTTATCGATGTGGGACAAACTAAATATTCAAAGAAAAAAACTTTTGGTTTAGATTAAAGTATTGTATAATATGTTTTAACATTTTTAATTACTTAAAGTCTTAAATTTTATGTAAGTTACTTTCTTTTCCTTCTTATATCTATTATAATATAGTATAGATGAAGATTATTATACATTGCATGTCTGTATACATAGAATATAAGAATTAAATATGTATATATAGTTTTATATATATAGGGGATGGATCAAATGAAAACCATACTTATAATTGAAAACCATAAAAACCATCACTACCCAATCATATAATTGATAATTGATTTAACCTTTTAATTGCTTAAATTATATTTGATTAAACTTCAATCTTATTTTTTGATATCATTATATATTTTTTAGTTTAAACTCCAAGGAATAACAATGATGACGAAACGACTTACGTATAAGTACCTTGTATGAGTTACATGTACGCAACTCGTAGTTGTACACTTGGTAACACGTATTTACATACGCATAACCCCTACATATACGTAACTATTAGTTGTACACTTTGTAATACGTACTTACATATATGTAACACATAGTTTTCATGGTTTTCATTTATAGCATGGTTTTCAAGGGATCCCTCCCCTATATATATATATATATATATATATATATATATATATATATATATATATATATATATATATATATATATATTATATATATATATATATATATAGGGAGGAGTTAGGCTAAAAAGGGCATGTTGCGTAAAAAGTCTAGGAAGACTTCCTAGCCGTGAGATGCATTTAATCAAGGGTGTTCATGTTGGCGGTGGCATTTTTGCAAATTGCATGAATTTTTAAAAGCACCACCAATAATCTAGAGCGTAGATTTGTCATTCAACGTTTGCCTTGACTAAAATCTCGCAGTGTATATAATTTATTAGTGATGAGTCACATGCTAGTTGTGCATCATATTTTTATTTATATCTGTGCGTTTTATTTTTATTATCATTTTTAACAGTGAGTATCAAATTTAACGGTGCGTATTATGAAATACCATATTTTTATCATGAAATTCCTTCATATATATTTTTACTATTGTGCGTACTATCAAAATTAATAGTGCGTCATATATTAGTTTTTTTAATTTATGCACTATGATGTTAAACAAAATCACATATGAATTGTGTTTTATTAATTTGTAAACATATAAACCAACAAGTGCATAAAGAATTTATATAGTATGTGTTTTTGTTGTTTATTAATTGTCGTACATACTAGTGATGCGTCTAACATGTAGGAATCTGTTTGATATTAGTATAACTAAAAAATCGTAATATGGAGTATATATTAGTTTACACACTATGAGTTTTAGTTTTTATTGTCATTATCGGAATATTTTAAAAAATAAAATTCCTAAATATGTTGAAATATAACTGTGATGAAAATATAACTATGAGATAACTTACAAAATTAAGTCATGAACCAAAGACAAATTTGCCCTTCTTAATAAAACTCAATTGTTACACGTGTCAACCTTATAGGTCTTCCTAGTCTTTTTAGGCTAAATAGTCTTGAGGACTTGAGGACAAGTCGTTTTTCCAGGGGCGCAGAATTGATACGTATCCAATGGGTCAAATAAACCCAACTGGACCCGTGGATACCCATGACCCAGTCAACCAGTCAAGTAGAAACTGCAGGGTAGTGGGGAAGTGGCTGAATATTAGGAGTAACTGCTGAATTTTCATTTAAGTATCTGAATTTCTGTTCTAATTTAGGTAGAGAGATTAGTATTTGAAATTCTAGTTTGTATTAGGGAGATCAGTCCATCTCGAAGAGGACTACACTGCTTTGTACTCGTTTTTAATTCATTCAAGCCGACTAGGTTCTATCATTTGGTATATATATATATATATATATATATATATATATATATATATATATATATATATATATATATATATATATATATATATATATATATATTGCGATAACCCATTAACCAAACTAATGGTCCACATTAGGCCACGTCATCACTGTAAGTTAGAGTTACAGTGATAAACTAGTGGTCCACAATTAACGTTAAATTTTTTTAAAAAAAAATATAGCAAGACTATATTTGAATTAAAGATATTAAAATTATCTATTAAATGGTGTAATTTGTATAAAAAAAATAACATAATACAAAAAAGTTAAGACGTTTTAAAAAAAAGGGTGAAACTTTTTAAAAAATGAAGGGAAAATTGTTACATCAGTGGTGTAACGCGGTGTAAAGTTAGTTACACTACATAATCATGGTGTAAGTGCTTGTTACATCAGTGTTAACGGGTTATCGTAATAAAGATGGGTTAACAACCGTTTCTTACCCTATATATATATAATGACCAGGAAATAAATAAATATAAGATCACGTATAATTATTAGCTTCAAGCTTTTATCTAGCCACACTCATTAAAGATTTTTTTGTCACAAATTCTACAAGAAAACTTAATCCATCATTAAAGTATTGACGAATTCATACAAGACGTGAAATTAGGGATAAATTGAATCAGACACTAACCTTGCAAAAGATTAGGTCATAAAGTTACAATCATTATATCATTATGTATTTTCCATTCGAAAAATCTATCATGAATGGAGTGGAATTCTGGTAAATACATACATGATTGTAGGCATAAACTAAAAGTTGTTTTTAATCCAACTAATTTATTCTTGTAGCAGATGTAAATATTATTTGAGTTGATAGTTCAACTAAGATTTCTCTCATGTTGTGTCACAAAAGTGACAATCCATATTAGATTCAAAACAACTTTATATTAATGTCTAAAAGCCATACATATATGGTGATATTACCTATTAAAAAAGTTCTAATGGAGTGCAATTTATCATTTGATTAACATTTGAAAATAGTAATCGGTGTGTAAATCCTAATGTGTTACACCGTCTCAATGTGAATTAACCAAACGGTTAATCAAAAATCTTTGACCATTCTAAAACAATGTTGGATAATTTCTAAAAAAAATAACGTCGATCAATATAGAACAATACTTTGTTTTTTTTTAGCCTTTGAAAATGAGGATGCATGAAGAATGCATGCATGGATAACGTAGCTTTCAAACAAACAAAGTCAATGGTGCAAATAAAAATAGGATAAAACACTCAAAAGGTCGTAGCCGCATGTGCACATTAAACCGTCCCATCAACACTAATCCCTATATGAGCTTTAAGCTGCTTGTGTTCCCATGAATAACTTGCTTTCACAAGAAGCAAGTATCGTTTTCTGAAGATATTTTGAATTATAATATTCATTGTATGATATTATTTACAATGGTATGATACTTTTAACGTTAGCTCTTGTCAAAAACAATTTCACTAGCATAGTTATTATAGGTTTAAACTTTATTCGTATTTGATATGTTATGTTTTTAGATTTTGTAATTGTTTTGATAGCATTTTAAATTGTGTATGGTTTCTTTTGATTAAAGTATTTCATTGGATATACAAAATAAACAATTAGATGACTAGAAAGTAATTTTTAATGAACGAGTAGAATTTCTCTAGCTATAAAATGCTTGTGTATATATGTATTGAAATAAGACCAAATAAATCATTGGTTGAACCATCACAATTAACAAACTATCTAGCTCTATACGAAAAGGCATGACACTTAATGGTTATAACTGTCATAATAGTAAACTACTTAATAGACATCAGTAGAAACATAGTTACTAGCGAAACCTTGCTTATCGGCAACAACTAAGTTGTTGTTTATCATACTTACTAGTAAACATAGCTATTGTTTCATCACTTACTATAATACAAATACTTCAGGTGCTACTGATGTCTTGATTGCTATCGCGCAATGATATCAGTTACCGTCTATATCATTTATCATTAAAGGGTAAAGCAGTCACTGATCATACTTCGTACCGCTAATTCGTAACGACTTATTACAGTTTATCATTTTTTATCATCAAATTTATTTAGCTTTTTATCAATCAAATGAATCCAAAACAACTACAATGCAACTTCTCCACCACCACCAGGGGCGTTACCTCTGGACCTCCCTAGTAGAGCTCTATCCCTGAACCATCATGGTCTGGGAGGCAAAGCCCATTTAAACTACCCAAGTTTCTTGTATCCAAAAATTCAAAAACCAAAATATTCTTAAAAGAGCGTGCGTTTCATAACTCTAACTCATATCAATGTTCACTTCAATTTGTTATTCGTCTTAAATAAATCCAATTATATAAAAAGAGTTAATTTCAGTTTTACTCTTTAAGGTTTAACTAAAGTAACTATTTTACTTAAAAATATTAAAAATATCATTTTACCTCCAAAAATTTCATATGTTGTTTTAATTTCACTTCAACAGTTTTATTATTTTAGATAAAATTAAACAATTAATGAAACTTTTGGATTAAAATTGAAATAATTTATAAAACTTTTAGAGGTAATTGATGTTTTTAATCTTTTGGAGGAAAATAGTTATTTTTAACAAACTTCAAGTAGTAAAATTAAATTTAACTCTATATAAAATGAAATTAATAACACTAAAATCACCAACATGGTTCGTATCTGATTTGATTTACAAGGAAGATACGTTCCCTTATTTACTCATTGTAAGTAAAATTAAGTAGAAATCAAGTGTACATGTATGATAATCACGCGAGTAAGATTCTTAAGACCTAAAATCGTTATTAGTATACGTTATTATCATCCAACAAATCAAAACTTAATCAATCAAAATCCAATTTTTTAATCATTTCTTTTTATATATTAAATATAAAAATGATACCTCTAAAGTGTTGCATGTATTAATATGAACAGACGAATTTCCAGAAGGCGTAGATATAGGATTCAATTATTCAAAGTATATACATGCTCATCGCCATTAGTGCTCAATCCAGATAAGTATACCTTCAAATCTACTTCACCTTTACACTGCACCACCGGCGTCTTCACCGGCAGTCAACTCTCAAACTCTCTATAAAAACACTTCACACTTCATCTTAAACGATTGATGCTTACTATATATCACCCTATAACTCAACATCTAGCTATCAAACACACACACAAAACCACTAACTCAATTGAAACCTCTAAGTCGGGCCCCGGTTCATGACGTCATCAAACGGCGGTGTTCCACCGGGGTTCCGGTTTCACCCCACCGACGAAGAGCTGCTTCAGTTCTACCTCAAGAAGAAGATCTCTTTTGAAACGTTTGATATGGATGTCATTAGGGAAATTGACCTTAACAAGACTGAGCCATGGGACCTACAAGGTGAAATCTTTTTATAAGATGTTATGTTAATTGTCTGACTGTTGGTGATACTTATTTGTTTAGTAGGTGTTTAATTTATCTGTTATGTAACTAAATGGATTTTGATTTTGGAATATTGTAGAGAGGTGTAAGATAGGGTCGACGGCGGAGAATGAGTGGTACTTCTTTAGCCATAAGGATAAGAAGTATCCGACGGGGTCGAGGACGAATCGAGCGACGAACGCGGGTTTTTGGAAGGCGACGGGACGAGACAAGTGCATACGAAACACCTTTAAGAAGATTGGTATGAGGAAAACCCTAGTTTTCTATCGTGGGCGGGCGCCTCATGGTCAGAAGACTGATTGGATTATGCATGAGTATCGCCTTGATGATGCTATAGATCAACATGATCCTCTTAATACTATTTCAATATCTTCTGTAAGTTGAAGCAATTCTTTAAAGATATGTTTTTTTATTAAGAACGGCATCGTAAAGATTATTACAATAATCCTAACTACTATATTCCTAAACCCTAATTAATATATTCTCTATAATATTTTCTAAATATAGGAAGATGGATGGGTGATTTGTCGAGTGTTCAAGAAGAGAAACTTGTTCAAGGTGGGGGGGAAGGAAGCGTCGAGTGGTAGCATAACATCAGAGCAACGCGCCAACAGTATGTACCAATCGCGCCCTATCTCATATAGTCTAGACAATCATCAATATTTAGCATATCAACAACAACAACAACATCAACAAAACTTCGACTTAGGCCTTAACTACACTCATCAATATCCTCCTCTTATCGCTACATCCCACAAACCTCTCGGATGTGATTTCTTGAATCTACCTTCTGAAGATCCACCAATCATGGTTAGACAACTGATGTCTAACAATAGAGAATGCGATAGCGGAAGCCGTGATAACCAACTCGACGTAGGTTACCACACTTGCGAGCCTGGTTTAGAGGTTGACATCTCTGGACCGACTCAAAACATGATTAATGCACATGTAAGAGATCATGAGGAGACATCAAATGAGTGGGGAATGATTGATAAGCTTGTAACTTCACATCTTGTTCAACATAACGGGGATGTGGCTTCGACAAAAGGGATGTTGAGGTATCGAGATGACGCCACATCATCTTCGTCGATGCAACCAATCAATAAACTCTCTTTGCGAGGAGGGATGGAATTTTAGGGTTATAAAAAATGGCCCTATACTAATAATATTGTGCTACGATGATTTTCTTCAAAAGGTTACAACTAGTAATTAAACCATATATGGTCCATAGAGAAGATTTATGACCATTGAAAGTTTAAACTAAATACCTAACAATTTGATTAATTGTCAAAATATTAATTAGTTATGTGCAACTCCATATGATTTGACATAAATTTGTCATGATTAATGGGATATTGTAGTGATTTATTTCTTATTAAATGTATATCAATTTCTAATCCTATGTATAAGCATTTATGTGGTGTAAACAATGTTTTGTATTCTCATATTAATCACTCCTTTAGGCATCTTTAAACGGGTTCATATGTGAGGGGCTAGGCAGCTCACCACCTCGACTGCCAGAAAACTAGGTGTTTACGACTGCAATTTGTTTTGCGGTTAAATTGTGGTTACATAGATGTCCATGGCAAAACCAAATTTAAAATTGATTTCTAATCCGAATAATTTGACCAGCTAAATAAATTTTTATTGTTCAGGTCGAAATATTTTCTAATATTTAGACTAAATTACACAGATAGTCTAAGGTTTACTCAAATTTCACTTTTCATATTACAAATATGACAAGTTGTAGTATCAAATACGGCTCTTGAAATATTCGTTCAACCGTCTCTCATAATAACAAAACATACAGAATACAACATGATCCGAGCATCATCGTTTTAGAGTACAAGTTCTCTTTACAGAGTTGGAACTCGCTCGATATTTCCAGAAATCACGGTTAGCAAGTTATTCCCAAAGGGGTCACTCAAGTGAGATGCAAGGTTTTCTACGGGACCCTGTCCGGTCACATACGCTTGAATGAAAAACGCAAACATGGAGAACATTGCTAGTCTTCCATTCTTGATCTCCTTAACCTTCAAAAGCGCGAACTGGTCTGGGTCCTTGGCTAGCCCCAATGGGTCAAATGGTCCACCAGGGTGCAGCTTGTCCTCCAAATCCTGCACATACATGCACGGGTCAAATGGGTCAAATGGGCCAACAGGCTCTTGTGCCAATGTGGTATTAAGTATTGGATCTGGTTCATGTGCATACCAAGCCATTGATGATTCTGTAGTATTCTGCACCACCAACAAGAACAACCTCCGCTACAACAGCTACGACCAGATTAATGGGGATGTTCTTCCCAAAGTAGTTCAATGTGTTTCCATCTAGTAGTAGAGCTCCAGTCTGCATAAAGTTTTCAATTATAAAAGTTAGAAGATTTTACTTCTAAGTCTATACCAATATAAACCATACGATTAGGACCCTCAATCACTTAACATAGACAGTTTTACTGTACATCTTGATACTGCTAGACTACAAGCCTTTTGGTCAACAGATATAATTAGTTTCTACATGGTTCTAGCAAGTGACACGAACCTTGAACCAGACAGCTTCAGGGCCGCAGTTAGCACCATACTTGTTAAAGGCCTCGGGAATAATGCAACCAGCTGCACCCAACATTGCCCATCGCGCATGGATCAGCTCGTAGGCTTGGTATCTGGGTGCCATACAAAAGCAATTTGGTACAACTGAGTTAACTCAACATCATTGTTTATGCTAACATATATAGAATCATTATGGCCCAATGGTTTTACTGAGTTAACTCGCTCAAACTTGTGTTTGTATTCATGAGTTGAAAGTGAACTTACTTGGCGAAATCTTCGGGTTTCTTGCCAAGTCCAAAAGGATCATAACCGTAACTGCATACAAAATAGTGTAAATCGATTTAATTCATTTCTTAGAACAGTAAATTACACACTAACACCACTAGAAAATGTTATTTTTGCTTCAAGAATTTACAACAACCTTCCCATGTATTTACGACTAGATTGTGACTATTTTTCATAAAAACTTCAAAAACAATCATATCCTTAATATTTTATTTAGCTTTTCCACAAAGTGACAACAAAACTTAAAGTTGTCGTAAATTCGTAGCAAAACTAAAATTTTTACCGACTAATTACCAACAAAATTTTAAAATTATTATTCAATTATAAATGCTCATGATAATAAATAACATAAAAAGTTAGAAATACTTATGCATAGCAAAAATGTAGCAAATTTTTCACTCTTTGTAACAACCAAACAAATTCACTTATTTATAAATTAAATAATAAATTTTGCACACAATCATCATGATCTAGTCTGCTCCTAATTCTACACCAGAACTAATTTATGGTAACTCGTCCTAGGCGAGACTCGAAACCTTAACATGGGTAACTTAAAATTTAATTCATTGGTACAGATGATGATTCATATGTTTTATACATATATGGTATATACGTATAACCAGCCGGTTCAACTAAAAATGGCTCAAATAGTTATAACCGGACCGGTCCTATGATCCTTCCCGTCTGACCGGTCCGATTTTAACCTACACGTACTCTATATATATGTAAATCTATCTACACATGGCTTTGACTTACTCTCCGGCGACTTCACCGTTGAGGTACTCGGGGATCTCCGATCGGTCCAAAAGGCCTTCCGGCAAGAAGATTCTTCTCTCAGGACCTGCAAATCCAATGCAGATTATCATCAACTTCAATTCACCTCACAAGCTGAAGCAAATAAGATGATCACAACAAGTTTTTATTCATCTGTTACTCACCGTACCACTTGGCGAGCTCATCGGAAGCCGGTGTGACAGCCGCGGGCTTCGCCTTAGCCGGTGGCGCAGCCTTCTTCTTTTGGAAAAGAGCCACCGTCTTAAAAACGGCTGGGCTGGAAGCCGAAGCAGCCGCCCTCGAGGCGGCGGAGAACTTGAGTGGGGCTCCACGCATCTCCGACGCTCCGAGGGAGGCTGCCGCCGTTGAAGCTGCTAAAGAAGCCATTGTTTCCGGTGGTGGATGGTGTCGCCGGAGAACTTTTTAGATGGTGGTTTGAATGGGTGAGTGTATGTGAATTGAGAAGGTAGAGGTGTTGCTAAATGGAAGTTTTGGTGGATGTGGGCTTGCCACGTGGGATGGATGTGATTGGTGAGAAGAGGGAGATGGAATCTGATGGTTGGATTTGATTGGATTGTGATGGTGACGTGGCGGATTATGGTGTCTGACGTGGAATGTGAGTGTGGGTACCACATGGTGGTTGTTGTAGTTGAAGTTGTGGAAGAAAATGGGGAGGTTGTGGATAACTTCAGATCTCATTACCACAAAAATTACTAGAAGTTTGAACATTTTTTCAGAGGTTAAAAAGGTAAATAAATTAAAACTTATTATTTTGTCACTTAATAAAGTAAAATGATATATTTACCGTTATCAATTTCAAACAATAAAAATGCTCATAGTTGTTAAAAAGATAATTTTAAGATAAAATGACATACTTCCCAATCAAATGATCATGTGTTTCAATCCTAGACAATACAGATATAATAATTTAATAGTAGAAAAAGTATAGATTATAAAATGTGTGTTCGTCGTCGGTAAGAACAATAAAAATACTTGTGTAGACATTGAATGTTGACAAAGGTTTAATTTCAGTGTTATGGTGTTGGAAAACATATAAGTGTCTATGACATTGCTATCATATTGGTAGTAAGATGGATGGCATACACTTCTTATTGTATAGAAAGTAGTTAATAGTTTGTGGTGTTAGAGCCTTATTAGGAGGGTGCATAGTCTAACAATCGCTAATGACTTACATTTGAATTGACACCGGTTGTGTAAGCTACGTAAATGATGTTTTTGATGGTATGTTTGACCTCAAGTTGCACTTTGTATATTGACGTTATCAACTTAGTAAAAGGTCCCAGGCAACACTTATATGCGTTCAATCCAACGAGCATTATAGCATTTAAGTTGTTGGTATTCATAAATTCTCAGGTGTTGATAATTTAATAGTGTCTGTATGTTATAAGAACCAAATGAAAAAAAAAAACCTTAATTAAAATTCGTTCTTAAAAAAGAAGAATATTCATTTTAATATGGAAATTTATTGTCAAAATAAGTTGGTATACACACCTAGTAAAATAATCTCGTTTTCTTTCCTCTCTACTTTCTCTTTTATTCTTTATTGGAAAAATATAGAGTCCAAGCAAGTTCTTTGCAATCATTAATTACTTATCATTAATCGGCATTATTTTCATGGTGAGATAATGGGGCATTTAATTTTCAGTCACCACAAGATATTATCTTTTTTGTCTAATGAAGGTTATAGAATAGCAAGAGTAAATATCTTCTTTTATGGTACTGAGATATAAAAGTTCTGTAATTTATGGAAGGTTGTTTAGTTCATACTTCTACCATTGTATTTTCATCTAAAGTAAACTTCATCATAAAAGTACAAATAAGTATACTAGAATCCTGCTTGAATACCTTTCTATTGAAGAACACTTCTCTCGCAAGATAAGTAGTTGTATTAATAAAAACAAATTTGATTTTAATAATCTAAAATATCACTCATTGATCGAAATAATTCATACTATTAATTTGACCGGTTATAATTTCAACTTTCATCTTTATTACCAATACATACCCAGTAACATAATTATCAAATATTTGTGGTTAATTTGCACTTAATTTTACTCACAATAATGATTAAGAACAAAATAACATAACATACAAGTGAAATCGAGCGAAAAATAAATGCAAACCGAGTGTAAATATATGATAATTATGCTATTGTAGATGTCATTAGTAATAAAAATAAAAGTTGCAACTATCACCAGCCGGTAAATCTATGATAATTATGCTATTAGGATTGCCACTAGAGATGTAAACGAGCCGAGCCCGAGCTCGCTAACATAAGTTTTTAAATTTTTATTTTCTTTAATTACTTTTATATTCATTTATAATTATACTTATTATATGTAACATAATATATTTTATTTAATTGAATGTATCATAATATTATATATAACAATATTATATATATATATATATTTAATATGTTAAAAAATATTATATAAACAGAAAACTCGTTAATCTTACGAGCCGGCTCAAGCTCATTTAGTAAACGAGTCATTATATGAGCTAGAGTTTGTTTAAACTTGGCTCGATTTGAGTTTTTCCCAAGCCGATCCCGAATAGACATTGAACGACTTGAATCACTTATTTACTTGAATCCCGAATATATATTTTGTACTTTTATCATTCTATTTTTTTTCTTATTTACTTACAATCACTTTCAAAAATATTAAAAATTTTATAAAAATTAAACAGTAAACATTCAAAATAAATTTACAGATTAACATTAATATTTTTTTTATTCTCTGCTCATAGCCTGAGGAATGCTCTCACTTATTTTAGAAAGAAACAGAAAAAAGGTTAAAAGTGGCCAGTGATTCTCACCCTTTCTCCCTCCGACGACTACTTCCGGCGGAGCACATGCAGCAATAACAGCCATGAACGCGTATTATAGCACCTACCCATCTTTCTATAAACACCATAATCCCACTACTTATTTCAAACCCAATTTCATTTCAACTCCAACCATCAAATCTATTAACCGCATTAGGTTTGCCAAGTGCTCGTCTTCTGATGATGATGATGCCAACGATATCCATGAATTGTTAAAGGTATTGTTGTTGGTTAATTCTTCTGTCTTCTTTTAACATATATCCAGCTGTTCTTTCATTCATTTTGATTGAGGTTGAATTTCATTTTGTTCATCTGATTTTCAGATATGACCTTTTGTTTTCCAGATCCTTCCACATGATTTGCGTCACAATCTTGTGATGGAATCGAAAAGAGATCAACTGTTGGAGGTAAATACTTTTTCAGATATTTAGGGTTTCTGCAGTTTATTTTTATAGTTGTTGTAATGATCTGCATGTAGTATATAATATATAATAGGAGAGGGTTCCTGAGAAAACCAATAGTTATGTGAAAACCAAAGGAAAACACGAAAACAAATAACATAATTTATAGCTTTTTTGTTATTTTAATTGCTTAAAATGTTATTTAAGTATTTTGTGCATATATATTGAGCATATATACAAGAATGAAGGGTCTTACGTAAACGTAACACTATGTCGAATGAAAAATGGTTATGTATACGTAATCTATGTGTGACGTATATGAAAAACCATGCTACGGTTTTCATTTGATCCATACCCTTATTTATATATACTCACACATATATGTAGATGGTAGTGATAAAAAATTTATAAATTATATTACCGGTTTCATTGGTTTTCTTAGGATCCCTCTCATATATAATAACCTCATTCATATTCTAATTGATTCAATTAGTTTGCTATTTTGTTACCCAAAAAAATGAATATGCATATTACTCATTTTCTTCAATAAGTATGAATATTATTAGATATATGTTCACTCCATGATTTCTTACATATACTGGTAGGTAATTTTGGATCTTGGTCGCTTGCCGGAGGCACGCTACCTAGGTGATTCAGACCGAAGATATCTAAGAGATACAGAGGTAAGTATTTCTTTGCTTTTAAGTGTATAATAACAAGATCAGGATAGATATAATCAAAGGATGGACAAGTGAATAGTGAATCATGTAAGTTAAAGTAATACTGATATATAAATAGGTATCTATGGAAGAGCTAGAATACGCCGAAAATGCCATTGGTGAAATTGGAGGAGATAATAGAGCTGGGATTACTGGCACCCTGCACCGCATATCTGCTGTGAGAAATAGAAAAGGTGTGGTCATTGGGTTAACTTGCAGAGTTGGCAGGGCGGTTAGGGGTCACATTGACATGGTCCGGGATCTGCTTCAGTTTGGAGAAAGTATCCTCTTTATTGGAAGGTAAATACTAAATAGGACCCACAAAATGTAAAATTTAGTTGATTAGAACAGATAGCTGGATTCTTGAAGAATGAGGCTATTAGTAATGCAACACTTACAGAGTTACAGTTATTTAGACTGTTTCTTACAGGCCTGGTGTAGGGAAGACTACAGTTATGCGAGAGATATCTCGAGTTCTTTCAGACGAGTTACAAAAGCGAGTGGTAGGTGTGCTTTTGTTTTCAAGTTTTGTAAACGTTTACTAATGCAAATAATGCATTTTCATAACCATATTGATAATGAAGATAGGTGGTTGTTGATACAAGTAATGAAATAGGAGGGGGCGGGGATATACCACATCCAGCCATAGGCGGCACAAGAAGAATGCAGGTTTCAAAACCGTTTATGCAACACAAAGTCATGATCGAGGCAGTCGAGAATCACATGCCTGAAGTGATTATTATTGATGAAATTAGCACTCGGGATGAAGTTAATGCTTGTAAATCGATTGCTGAGAGAGGAGTAATGCTTATAGGCAGTGCTCATGGTGACCGACTGGAAAATGTTATAAAAAATCCTGTTTTGTCTCACTTGGTATGTTTCTATCGAATTTCAGACCGACCTTTATGTTTTTTTACTTTTAAGCCATCTTGAGAATCATAAAATGTGAAATTTGGTCTGTTGAATTTCTTTGAACTTTATACAGGCGGGGGGAGTAGAAACTGTTACTTTAGGCGATCAGGAAGCACGAAAGAGAAATAGCAGGAAAAGTATTAGTCAGAGGATTGGTCCTCCTACCTTCCCCTTTATGATTGAAATGAGAGATAGACACCATTGGGTTGTACATAAGGTAATCTATAAGTGTGTTTGTGTGTGCACATGATATATACGTGTTATCTAAAAAAAAAAAAATTTTGGCTACTTCAGACGGAAAGAAGTGTGGATGCACTGCTTCGTGGGGAAAAGCCTCGGGTGGAGGTAAATGACCTTTTAAACTCATGGTTCCATACTTTTGTACTTATTTTAAATGACCTTATATGTTTTGCAGGTGCGAAAGCGGGACAAACAAATGAAAGTTATCATAGAAAAATGGAAAATCGAGGATTAGGGAGCGACGGTTGCTCCTGGTGAATCTTACAGATAAGTAACGGAAATTCGGAAACTTAAGGGGACATGTCTTGATCATGCATATTTTCTGTAATACTAGTTACATATAAACTGGCCTTGTTTTCACAAGACATTTTTCATATGGGAAGAACATGAAGAGGCCATCATGTTGTATTCTCACATAAAGATTTAACTTTTTATCCCCAGACTATAAGAGAAAAGTCAAGAGAATATGCAGTCAGTATAAACATTTGCATATGCTGCAATAGATGCATTTTATAACAGAAGCTATATGACTAACTGGAACTAATCTAACATGCTCCTGCAAGCTAAATGGCGGTATCTATGTGCATCTTGGGTTTGAGATAGGCAAACGGAGTAATAGACAGTCCTTTGGTAAGGATATCCATAAGTCGATGTCTGATAGCTACATATCGAACCATAAGGGACTGAGACAACACCATGTCCTGAATAAAATGTAGATCGATCTCAAGATGTTTGATGCACTGATAATGAAAGATAGGGTTAATCTCGTACCACTAATAATGTCATAGCAAAGTGAAAAATTACTAAACGATCAAAGTTTTAGCTGCTTTTTTTTTTTTTTTTTCGTTAGAATGGCTATACATCCATTTTACTGGAAGAGTTAAATTCATTTTTACTTCCTAAGGTTTGATACAAATAATCATTTTCCTCCAAAAATTGAAAATATCAATTTACTTTCAAATGTTTCATAATTTGTTTCAATTTTAGTCCAAAAATTTCATTATTTTTTCAACTTGAATCCAAAATAATAAAGTTTTTGGTCTAAAACTGAAACAACTTATGAAACTTTTGAAGTAAAATTGATATTTTTAATCTTTTGGATGAAAATGGTTATTTTTGTCAAATCTTAGAAAGTAAAATTAAAATTAACTCTGACCGGAAAGATCAAAACCTAAACGTCATTGATGGGTATTAGGGTTGTGGATGCATTGTACACCACTAAAAGAAACACTCATTACTGAAGATGTGAGTTTTATAAATTTATTTATTTACTTTGGTGTTTGTAATTGGCAAAATATCTGCTCTAAAAGCTACAAAAAGAATAAAAGGGAACACTGAAATTCACACGTATCATGTAACAAACAAGGTAAGGCATGTGTAAAATGGGACAATCCCTCTCATTTAGATAGCTTATTTGTACAATGTACAGATTAAACAAGAATGCTAAATTTTCCTGTGATTTTTTTCTCTTTCGTCTCTATTAACCAAACCCCGAATCGGGTGCTATTCTATCATACATGGAGACATAACTACAACTGTTTTTATCTTCAATGTGGTTAACAAATGAGAAAAGAAGGTTAAATTAGGTGTATTTCTTGTGATGTTACATGCTCATGGCTTTTGATGAGGTCTCTTCTTCGCCTTCCCCATCGACTTCCTGCATTCATCACAAAAGCTCGTTTAAAGCGCAACAAATATACAATTTACCAAGTGGGAAAACAAATATTTCAACTGGTTGATGGGTTACAAGATGAAAGTAAAGGTGGCAAACTTAACCCATTTACGGTTCACCTATGAAAAAGGTTAATTTGGGTTATATTTATCTTAAAATGGGTCAAATCAAGAAATTAAGCTAAAAAGGGAGTAGGTTAGATTGATCAAAAAGTAGTTTTATTGTAACTGTATTCGAATATTAAGATTAAGATTAAAATAAACTTCAAAAAAATTTTGAAATATTTGCAGGCCGGGCCTTCCCGGCCCATAATAAAACTACCGGTTACAACCTGAACTGGTTTTGACCCGTTACATTTAGTCACCCTAAATTAAACAAAAGAAATTGTGCAAATTTCATACCGCTTGTTCTCTAGACCTTGTATTTGCAAGATAATTTTCTAATGCACCATCACCTCGAAGTATCTTTCCGCCACAACCATACGAATCCACTGAGCCAACTGATTCCTCATCAATCACAACAGCATCCACTCGATCATTTCCTGTCTTGGCATCTGGAATCTAAATTTCAACAAAAAACAACAGTGATTCATTCAACTTTCTTCAAGTTAAAAGGTGTGTACATAACTGAAAAAACACTAACATACCTCATACATAGAGTCGGTTAGAAGCGTTTCTAGTATAGCTCGTAACCCTCTAGCACCTGTGTTTTTTACCATTGCTTTTTGAGCAATTAATCTTTGTGCCTTTGCTGTAAAATGTAGCTTGACCTGCAGTTGACCACACATATGCATGATAATTTAATGTACTAATTCAAATCAATAGAAACTAATATAGTACTTACGTCGTTCATCTGAAACAATTTCTTGTATTGCTTCCCGAGAGCGTTTTTTGGTTCCATTAGGACCTGTTAAGAGCCTCTTTTAGGTTAAAACTTAAAACTACCATTAGGTAATCAAATCAATTAAATCATCAAATCTTACAGTTAAACAATGAGTGTACCTGAACAAGTTGATCCTCGGTTAGAGCGGATAGAGTAACTAAAATTGGAAACCGTCCTATGAACTCGGGTATGAGTCCATAAGCTATAAGATCACTACTCTCCACCTGAAAATAGAGCCAAAAAAGAAGTAAATAATCCGGCTCGTGACATTCATAAATAATAATAATATAGCAAGATAAAAACAATAAGTTCCAACTGGTGCTCACAGATTCAAGTAGAGATGATGTCACTGCAGCATTTGTGGGTGCACCATTTCTCATGTTAGCACGAACTGGTGCTCCAAAACCTATCGATGAGTCCTGTCGTCTGATATAATCGGGAAAATTAATATTTTGTTACAACTACTAATAAGAAAACTTAATGTTAAATAATATCCCCACACAACTTGATCATCAAATAAAATAAATAATATAGACACAACACAAACGTACGGATTCACCTCTCGGATATTGTTTTTTCCAAATCAACAAATGCTCCTCCACATATGAAAAGTATGTCTTTTGTATCTATCTGCAAAACTTGCTGAAGTTATGACTCCTTCAACAAAAAAAAACACATTTTTTTAATAATCATGCAGATGAACCTGAATATTATCGCCTCTAGGATGCTTCCTCGCTCCCTTTTCAGGCACGTTTACTATCTGCAGAAAATATAAATGAAGTCAGAACACGCTTGATTAATTTTGCAGATTGATTATGAGTTTGATTGCTTACAGTTCCTTCTAACATTTTAAGGAGAGCTTGCTGAACACCCTCACCAGAGACATCTCTGCTAATGTTTAAGCTCTCAGCCTGTAAAATAAGCAAAATGAAACTTTGACACAGCAAATATAATTGGCAAGAATCAATGAAAATTAAACCGAAAAACCTTTTTGGTTATCTTATCAACTTCATCAATGTAAACCATCCCCTGTTGTGCTGCTTGAACATTAAATTCAGCAACCTTCAAAACAAATGTAGACCTTACATTATAAGTGTGTAACGTTATCAAGATATATATAATCATAAATGAATAAATACGAAAAACTCTAAACATGAACACTAATGTGCATGAATCAATATTAAACAAATTTTGAGTAAAGAACTGCAAGAACTGCAAGAACCATATAAACATTTGTACCTTTGTACCTATTGTTTTAGTTATGACACATAAGGCGGTTATGCAACCACTAACAAACACAAACGTACAACTCACAGTTCTCTACATCAAATTGGTTTTGTATTAAACGCATTCCTATATAGCGATCCCAGATCCTTTAAGTCTTAACTCATTTTATTTGCAGATCAAGAATTGAAAGAAAGTAATCTAGCTTTGGCGCAGATTTCAGTCTTAAGTCGGAATGTGACATGGCAGAAAAAAGTTTGAAGTGAAGAAGCATAACAATATTGAAGTGACTACGTTTGCTATACTAACAAAACCAAAAGATATATGGAAGAAGTGTGAGCCATATACACATTATAGAAGTGATGATATTTAGATACAGAATGAATAAACAAATTGCCAACTACTGGATCAACAAGATTGGAAACGTAATAAGATTCAACCAATCAATAAACTCATTTAATGTAGTACCGTAAGTAGCTTGTGCAGTATAGATTCAACATCATCACCAACATAACCAGCCTGCATAATATATATAAAAAAAAAACCTTCAGTAACAAGAATGCACTGAAGAAACAACAGATTCCCATTTTCAGATGATCCGCAGACCTGCGTCAACGTTGTTGCATCAGCAATAACAAAGGGAACATTCACAAAACGAGCTAGGGTCTTTGCAAGTAAAGTCTTCCCTGTTACACAAAGTTTGTTAGTCAACTGTGAAAAAAACGACGATTTGACAGATGCATAAACAATAAGCAATAGGATTAAAACTAAAGGCACAAACAATGTTGAACCCGAAGCAAGAAGAAAACACCACAACGATCATACCTGAGCCAGTTGGGCCCATTAGAAGCACGTTGCTTTTCTCTAAATCTACATTATCATCATCATCTTCAGTCTTAGATCTATCCGGATCTGCTCCTGACCTAGCTCGTGATAAAGAAGTTTCAGTATATGATACCGAGGATAGAAAGAACTATGGTCTAACTTCTTACAAAACACATCAAGTGGCAAACATAAGGGAGTGGCATATAAACTACTAACCCTTTCTTCAACGAGGCATGATATATCCTCTTGTAATGGTTATAAACAGCCACCGAAAGAACCTGCATACAAACCGCTAACCAGTTCAAAGAAAATTGCTGAAACTTTGAAGATAATGCAATGAATCTATCTTCTAACTTCACATTTCACAAGCCCAATCAATAATACTTAACTTATGAACACATGTATATATATAGATACTTCACATCTAGAAATGATCATAATGCATTAATATCAACATCAACGTACGAAATATCACGAACCCAACAGAATTAAGTAACACCATCACAAAATTATAAACTATGATTTGCTCAAATGCAAATTAAAAGCGAAAAACAGTTGAAAGTTGAAACCTTTTTGGCACCATGTTGACCAATAACAAACTTATCCAATCCTTCACAAATCTCTTTAGGAGTAGGCAAATTCTTCCCAAGATTTGAACCACCCCACCCATACTTCTCACCACCACCATTCCCATCATCACCGCCACTGCCACCGCCACCAGGACCACCACCTGCGCGTATGCCATTGACCCCCGGTGCAGCCGGTGGTCCAGGGGCATTATGCACTGCAAGTCCATTACTCGCCCAATTCTCCGGTGGATCACCACCATAGGCGCGCAATGTATCCAAAACGAAGCCCGAATCTTGTTTCGATAATCATCCTCATTGTTAACCTGCCCCTTATCCTTCCCATTTCCATTCTTAACCCTACCAATTTCCACAAATCTACCCTGCAAAGGAGCCATCTTGTACGGCCTGAAATAATAAGCAGTTTTACAATTGGGGCAAAGGTTAACCGCTTGATAACCATTTTTCAGATTCACATCGGAGACAACCTCCGGCGGTGGTTCCGATTCATCTCCGGCGTAATTCGCCGGCGGAATGAGATGATTACTATTAGAAAACACCAGATTCATCTGCTTAGAACAACGAGGACAATTAGCTTCAGCTCTAATCCTCCTCATCACCGTCGTCGTTCTACCACCGTTGTCATCAGAACCACCACCGCCGTGATCCGATTTACGCCGCGCTTGCATGCCACCCACCACCGCCAGAAGAATGCCCGGAGCTCCGGCGCCGGCGTACGGCACCCAATTCAAGAAACCTATCTTCGATCTTGCAAACACAATATCTTGAATCTTCTTCCATCTCCACAACGAAGACATCATACCCAGAATCTATAATCGTCCTCCCGTCAAATTCAATCAAATGGGTATCCGATTCTGCGATTCAATCGATCAAAAACATGTATAATCTAATGAATTCAAGAGGTGGTTTCGAAATCGGTGATCTTGAAGCGTATATAACAACTTGAAGACGATCTAACTAATCCAGAAATCTATCCAAATTGGGATTGTATCCGTTTGTTGCAGACATGATTTTGCGGGATGATGAAGGAATTAGAGGAAGAAAGGGGAGAAATTGTAGGGTGAAAGAAGAAGATGGATTATTGTGTTTGAAGGATGAAAGTAACCGTGAATCGCTCTCCACTCTCATTGCTCTGTTTCTTTCTCGTTTGCCATTTTTATACGGCTTAAAGTTTTTCAGATTTGGTGGCGTTTTAGTAAATAAATTAGAGTATTCACAAAAATTACTATTTTTTTCTTTTTTTTAATTAATTAATAATTTTTATATCCTTATCATTTAATTTTTTTTCTCTATTTCATTTACAATAAATTAAAATATATTAAAAACTCTTATAAGGTTTTGAACAATTTTTCTTAAATATACAGATTTAATAGTAAATTTCTCATATACTTCACTCACAAGTCACCATCACTTATAATCATCATTCATATCATATAATATAAGGAATACACTTAAATAAATTTAAAGAACGAACTGTGAATGCTCTTATATCTTCACCCCCACCCAACATGGAGAATTATATATTTCATTTTCAAAACTTAATGGTATTTGTTTTTTAGAAATAAGTAATTATATAAAATATTAATCAAGTTTCAGGATTGTTTTAATTAATATACTCATAAGTTTTTTTGTCCTAATCAGATCACTCATAAAATTTTTTTGTCCCAATTAGATAATTGCAAAAAGTTTTTAAAATAATTGAAATATTTAAAAAACTAATAATATTTAAAAAACTAAATTACGTTAAAAAATTTGTGAATTATTCAAAGAAATTTTAAAAAATATGAGTGATATAATTGGAACACTTATAAAACTTAAGTGACCTGATTGAAATAAATAAAAATATTAGTAACCTAATTAGAACACTGTTAAAACTTTAGTGACCCGATTGGAACAAATAAAAATATGAGTGACTTAATTAGAACACTTCTTAAACTTGCTTATTATTTTGTGAAGTTTTCCCTTTAAGAAAAGATCTTCCTGGCCTTTTTTGTTTGCGCCGCGTAGATCACGCGCAAATGTTTAAGTCTGTAGGGTGTTTGTTTTTTTTTGAAAAATCTTTCATTAAAAAAGATTTTCCTTAATCACTTTTCGGTCCAGACCTTAAAAACTTCATACATATTCTTCAAACCCTAAACACAACTCACCTCCACCTCCCTTCCTTCATCAACATACCTCCCGTCGTCGCCGTCGTACCCACCACCTCCTGTCGTCGCACCCATCGCCCCCTTTGGTTAGCGGTTTGTGATTTGGTTTGTTTAGGAAGAGATCTGCAGAAGTTAAATACCAAAGTTTTTTTTATGTAGGCTGTAAAGGTTTGGTACATTTCTTTTTTTACAATGTTTGCAGATGTGTTTTGCAGAATTTAAATATTTTACCTCTGAAAAAACAAACTACACCATAGTAAATTAAAAACTTTATCACATTATTTTTTGAAAAAAAAATTATCAATTATATATATATATATATGTAATTTAAAACTATAATTACACATATCTCTTTTCTTGAACATAAATATTACATATTTATCCACTTAAATTTTATTTTATAAAAAACTAATCTATAAAAATATTATTGTAACCTTAAAATTACTATGCTAATTGTATCCACTTAAACTAATCTATAAAAATACTATTGTATCCTTAAAATTACTATTCTAATTACAGCCTAAAATCTATCAATACTAATAAAACAAGGTTTTTTGGTGACAATGACGCAATTATAGACCTTCTAAATCTTTTTTTCTCGCTTTTCTCTATTAATAAATATTTGTATTAACTACTTATAATTTTATTTAATTCTCTTTAAGATTAAAAATATTTTTTATAAATGATTTAAGAAATAGATATTTTATAAATGCACTTTCTAAATAAACAACTTTTATAAAATAAAAAATTTTCTAAAACAACAAACTTTTTTAAAAAATACAAAATAATTTAAAACTTCTGTTTTTTTAAAAAATTTTATGAACAAAAATAATTAAAATTTAAAGTTATAATAAGGAAATTTTTAAAAATGATATTTTTGAAAAACAGTTTGTTTTGAAACAAAATGTTTAAAAACAAGTTTAAAAAAACAAATAAATAAATAAAAGTTTAAAATACAACATCACTGTTTTATTACGTAAGGTATTTACTCATACGTAATTTCAATAATATCATATCTCAAGATATTGTTTTATAATTTATTTACTTTTATTACTAAATATTTAATATTATTTATTCCACCCGTGTAATACACGGGGTACTAATCTAGTTATAGTTATATAAGTTGCTTTTAATGAAATTAATTAAAAGAGTAAATTGGTAAATACTTATATTCAAAAGAGTTATATAAGTTGCTTTTAATGAAATTAATTGGAATTAGTAAATAGGTAATATTTTTACTTAAAAGAGGAGTTATATGTAATTAAAATTTTAAATAGAATAAGATTTATTGTTATCTCAATACACAAAATAAGATGGATAGTTTTTTCATATAGCAAAGGACTTGTAGTTTAACGATATTAAATTATGTAAAAAAAAATTTTCTCCTCAAATGATTGAGCATTCAAGTATTATGATAGACATATATTAGATCTAAAAGTAATAAATTAAAGGGTAGGTTTTAAAGCTCACTTAAAATATGGATCAAAAGGCTATTTGTAGAGCCCAAAGCTTAAAAAGATAACTTTAATTTGTTTGTTTTTTTGAAAAAGGTCTACGCAGCCTTTTATGTCTGTGTTGCGCACACCACGCGCAAACATTACCATCTGCAGACTGTTTGTTTTTTCGAAAAGATTTCATTAAAAAACGTATGCGCAAGCTTTTATTGGTGCAAACTTGGCGCAACCACTTCCAAGGTCCGCGGAGCTCTTCTTAAACACCACCACCCACCAACACCCACCATCCACCACCACCACCGTCCGCCACCATCACTACTACCATCTAGCGCCGTCGTCCACCACCGCCACCACCACCACCATCCGTACACCACCACTAGTTTATTATAACAATCTACAGATGTTAAAAAACAAACAATTTTCTTCTTACAAACTGCAAAGTTTTGATCCACATCTTCCACAAATGTCTAGAGATGTGGTACGCGAACTGCAAACATTTTACTTCTTAAAAAAAGCTACACCTTTGTGTTATTAGCAGAGACAAGCTTAAAAAGACAACTATGTGACATGAACAATAAGGCAATAGCTGGTTCAACTAGATGGCTCATTTTGTTAAACAGTGCCGGTGGCATGAACAATAATAAGGCAATAGTTGTATGGGCGGTTCATTTGTTTGTTCAGTTGTTTCAAAAGCATTCTTTATACAATCAGTAGTTTCTTCACGATAAATCACAGATATGCTACAACAATGTAGTTCTTGTTTGGTTCCTTTTCACCTTTAAGCACCTACAACACCTGTTTCTAATCATGAACTACATCAAAAGTACATTGGAAAACCCCGAAATCTATGGTATCCTTTGCCACATTATGATGACAACATTACACGATCTAAAAATCAAAGAATCGCTGGTAACCAACTCAAACCGATCTGCAGAAAAGAAGATGATGATGATGATGTAATGT
Organism: Flaveria robusta; assembly: GCA_025506415.1. Taxonomy (NCBI): domain Eukaryota; kingdom Viridiplantae; phylum Streptophyta; class Magnoliopsida; order Asterales; family Asteraceae; genus Flaveria; species Flaveria robusta. The sequence continues at coordinate 14,412,784 of CM046459.1, read as the reverse complement.
AAACAACAACTCCCCTGTAGCCTTCATTTGTTACCATTTCTTTTTTCGTCATCGTCATGTTCCTGTGCCTATAAATACACTTGAGGATTCTTCGAATCATAATATGTTACATCTTTTCAATATATATACAACTTGGTCATCCACTTCCGCCAGCAACCTCAGCTGCACGCTGCCTCATCATCTCCATTACAGCAGCCCTTCGTCTACTATCAGACTGTTGTTGCAGCCTTCTCAAATGTTCCTTCAGATCCCTGTATACATAATCCAAACAAACACATCAATGAATATATATGTATATATAATGTTCCCATAATATTGTAATGAGCGGGGCAAACCTGCAGCGAGGTACATGACATTGAGATTCTTTACAAGCTCGAGCATGAAGTTGAAGAAGATACCACATTTTTTTGCAGAGAACGCAACCACCAGAAGCGCGTACTTTGCAATTCATCCCGTGTCTGAAAAGTCCCTTCACCTTTCTACAATTTGGATACTGGCAATGTGGGGACCGACACTGAGATGCATGTACCAGGAGATCAAGCATTTTCCTAAGCTGCAATACCAAAAAAGAATTATATAATTATAATCTTGTATCTTTATAAGCAAAGCACGAAGTGGAAAAACATATATATCTGGTATATATACCTGTACAACACGCTGTTGACGAGCTTCTTTATTTTGTGCATCACGCTCAGCAATGGAGACATGAGGTGTCAACTTATGAGGATGATCAATGCCACCATCTTTGTGGTAGCAGGAACTGCAGACATCATAGTCGGGACAAACATCACAACGCCAACCTTGTCCTGTTTCTATATCATTATGACATCTGTTGCATGTTGTCACGAATGCAGGTGCAGTTGGATTATGAAGATGGTACAACACCATCATTGATGAATGTTTTGCACGACGAAGTGTGTCATATTGATAATGATTTCCTTGACAAAGGCTGAGAAAAGCTTGTCGAGTGTCAAAAAATTCACTCTCGAGAATCTCGTCTTTATCTGTGGTATCTACCGGAACATCATTGATTTCAACCTGCATAATTTATCCATTTTTAATCACAGTTGTAACCATAATCATGGTTGAGATCAAAGTAAACTGTAATTTTGAGGAGCTTACTGGATAAAGAGGATGTTTCTCCCTATGATTGATGGGATGCCTCTCCCTATCTTCAAGTTTTTGTTCGATTTCATAACAACTGTAATTGCAAGTAGTTTAGTTAGAACAGTCATTTACATTTATACTTTTTCTGCAGTAGTTATAATATGAAAATGATCTTTCGGCGAGAATTGCGAAAAAAAAAATAGAAACCAGAAACTGGATAACAAGGTAAAATGTTAAACTGCATACTTATCACAAATCTGAAACTTTTTGCACTGATTGCAGACCCATCGATTTCCAGATACCATAAGAATGCAGCAATGAGTGCATGCATGCTGCAAATGAACCATAATGAAATCTTCCTTCATTGGGGAAATTGATTCACCAAGCTGTACCAAACAGATTCCAAGAACAAGAAATTGTGTAAGAAAACGAGTATGAAAGCATAGTAATTAAGAGGGCAAATTACAAAATCTTTTCAGGACTTCAAGAAAACACAAATTAACTAAGAAAATACAATAATGAAGAGCATTAATTACCTTGTGCATCAGTAGCAGATCTTTCGATGCATTACCAGAAAGATCGGTTTGGCCAGAAGCTTTCAGAGCTCTTTTTGTTATGGACTTCTTCATAAACCCTTTCTTGTTTTGCTTTCTTCCTTCTTCTTCTTGACGAATCTGATAAATCATATCTTCAGCAGCACCCGGCCAATAGTCTCCATCAAAGTACGGTAATCGCGCTGCCGTTACCTTGGCTTTGCATTCACCAGAAGATACAAAAAAGTGATCATATAAATTAGTGAGACCAACTACTATATTTTCCTTTGAAGCTTTTCTCAACATCGCCAAATACCTGATACAGGTCCACATAAATTTATCAGTAATAGCAAAAATAAAAATAAAAATAAAAATAAAAATAAAAATAAAAATAAAAAAAAATAAAAAAATAAATAAATAAAAATAATAAAAATAAAAAATAATAATAATAATAATAATAATACAAAAATAAAGTATATGCGCATCTCACACTCACTCACCATTCTCTTAGTTTATCAGATTTTGGTGTCTTCTGAATTTCAGGATGACAATACAAGATATAATCTTCACCCTTCAATGGAGGGCAAGCCCATATATAGCAACTAGTGAAACCACGTAATTTGCAATATTCTAGGTACCCTATCTGTCAGTAGAATGAAAGAAAATCAATTGACATACTTAACTTAACAAGAATAAAGCAACCAAAAAGATTTAAAAAGGAAAAACTTGCCAGAATTTCATGATACACAAAGGTACGGAGAGCCTCCCCTGTGACAGCCCTAATCTCAGGCCTAAAGTACTTGACTGAATCCAAATAAGAAAGATACACACGGCGATGATTTGGTTGCTCACACTCTGCTCCAAACTCTTGAACATACATCCCAAAAAGACATACTTCAACTCCTTCGATTTTCTGAAACAACAGTACCACCTAAAACAAGCCACAGTAATTTAGAGATTGGTATAATAATGATGACATCAAAAGAAAATATTTAGTCTGGATTAATATTTTTAAATACCTTAGACTTGTACCCAAATTCAACAGGGTAATTTTCATCTTGAAAGATCTCAAGAAATCGCGGTTTGACTTCCAATTTCTTGTCCACGGATGATACAACTCTGACAACAAGTGATTCCGCTCCAGGAACCTGATACAATCACAACTCACCAAACAATAAGAATTCTGATATTTTTTATACAAAACTCATGCAGATCAAACTAAAAATAAGAAAATTAACTTTTACCTCATCATAACTTTTACCATGGAGCCTAGCACGCTCTAGTCTCTCTTGTTTCAATTTTCCAAACAGCCTGCTCTCTATATGATCGCTAAGTATGGTTCTAGGTAAATCTTTTGCCCCAAGCACAGCACTCTGCGGTAGGGGTTTCCTCACTCCTCTTTCAACTTCTTCCATATAACAATTGGGACATGTGTACTCGGCTTGTCCACCATCATTTCTTCTACCATTAAATAATGCACATATTTGATGTTGCCATGCTTCACACTTGTCACATTGAACCCACTGCAAAAAAAGCACAAAGATTAATTATCCATTTGAACAATCAGGAAAAAATAAGAATAATCTAGATTAATTATACATCATACCCATTCTTCAGTTTCCTCGTCATTTTTCTTTTTCTCTAATCTAGCTTTCAAGACATTAGTTCCATCAACATTAATAGTGTCTCCACGGGCTTCATTGTAGCAAGGAATACAGAAGTAATGACGAGTATCACCAGCCCCAACAGTGTAGAACATTGCATTTCTTTTAATACGAGCACCACAAGGTGTACAATATATAGGTGGTGGTTCAAAAGTGAGCTTCTCAACTGCACATAGTTGACAAGAATTCTCACTCATCGAGTGCTCCAAAGCTTGATTCTTTTCCACTTTCGCTTTGCTCTGTACAACAGATGAATAGAAGATATAAAATGAGAAGGAAAAATTTGCAAGATTAAGTGACACAGGGGTATTGTAGTAATCTCACCTGGCCGACCCACTGCCTGAGACCGGAGATATGCTCCCGAACCTGCTTTGGTGTAAACAACTCTATCATTGATACTCCCTTTATATTTGCTTTCCCGGATTTGGTTCCAGAAGAAGCTTCAGCATGAAGTGCGGTGTTTTCTGGTTTAAGCTCGGGCTGGACCTGGACCTGGACCTGGCCCTGGCCCTTAGTTACCTCTATCTCAGTCTTAACAAACTCCTGTTTAGGTAAAGCAGGGACTTTAGTAGGCACAACTGAATCAACTTTGGACTTTTGGTTCCCAGAATCTTCCACATAATCCTTCTTGGGACTTCCATGCACAGAACTTGCAAGAATTTCCGATTTTACAACCTTAACCTCAGATTTTGTGGGAGTTGTATTGGTGTCACCAATTTGATCCTGAAGTTGAGATGCACTGGTGACAGGAACTGTTATGGAAGGAGTTTGGCCTTCGGTAGCCAGCGATTTTGATGACGGTTCTACTTTCATGCGTTTCAAAGTTGGATTTAAATCTTGTGAAGCTTCAACAACAGATGGAGTCGTCTTCACGCTATATTCACTAGACTCTTCACGCAAGGCCCCTTTCAGTTGCACGAAACGCTTTACTGGTACACAAACAGGACAAATAGGATCCTTACATTGCCTGTGATGATGGAGTAAAATCTTTGTTTTTCGACAACGAGGATACTGGCATTGAACTAGATCATTACATGATGTCATATGGTTCAACAACTTTTGAGCGGTGATGCAATTGATTTCTGGACATTTTCCTGGTGGATGTATACACTTACGAGCATGTCGCAAGAATAATAGCCACCTTTGTTGATTCTTGAACTGTAATTCACGGTTTAGATCAACAGATTTAGAGATAGCACCAGAGTTGGGTGGGTCTATCGATTTATATGCAGCACTTTGATAGGTAATAGATCCTTCTGAAGAAAGATTGTTCCTCTGAGCTTGATCTTGAGCTGTAATTCTTTGGCTAAATTCCTTTTTGACATTTTGCTCTGAAATGTTACCTGGTAATTGTGGCACTTCTTGAGACCTTGAATGCCATTGGCCCTGCATTACAGACCCTGGTTGAACTCCTATCGAGCTAGTAAGACCATTTTGACCGTCAACAACAAATTGACCTCCCTTAGAGTTCTCTTGAAAGTGATTGATTGTCTGGGAAGACTGGAAATGGTCAGAGACCTGTGATTGATCACCAGGATCAGGTTTCAGCTGAGACTGATCATATGATAAATGCTGATTCTGTTGATATTGCTGCTTTGGTTGACTTAGACTTTGGTTTTGAACAAGTTGTTGCTGAACATGAACAGGCTGCTGTAGTGAATGCTGAGACCGGATATCCATCTTTTCTGATTGGGCAATTGAAGGTCTCATGTTTGACAACTGCTGAGTGTTGACCAAATTCGAATGATTGATCATCATGGGAGAGCTTGTTTTATGTAAAGCATGCAAGCTAACTGAGTTTATGTCCTGGTTATTCATCATCGATGTAGCAGAACTTGTGGGAGCGTATAAATTTCCAGATTGAGAAGGATCGACAGTAGTACTTCCATAATTAGAAGCTGTTATATAGCTTTCTGAGGTTCCAGAACCATTCATCATTGGTGAATAATTTCCCCCCATTCCTAAACCACTGTTATTTGACCCATTTGAAAACCCATATGCTTTTTGATGTGAACTAGACCTGATTCCCCCACCCATATGGCTCCCTAGGCTATGTAATATTCTGCTGTTTTGACTGCCAACTTGCTGCTTTTGTTGAATAGGTTGAGATATGGTTGTAGAGTCTATAGTTGATAGCCCAACAACATTATTAGAAGAATCCATATTCATATAAGACTGATTGCTTGTGCCATTACTGTTATTAAATCCAGGAGTAGGTATCATTTGGCTGGCCATTCTTTGTGCACCCATTGATGAAATCAAACTGTTTCCACCTGAATTACTGGAGAAATTCGTTATCGACTGTTGATAACCATTAGTCAGACCTGCATAAAAGGATACATTTGTAATGCAGAGTAGAAGAAAATTTGGTAAAACGAAGAACTTTGAAATAAAATAAGGGTAAAATGACCATCAGATGAACTTAATGAACCGTTGTGCATCCCACTAAGAATTCGTGTGCTATTGGGCATAAAATTCCCTGTGTTGACTGCTGGCGGCACCATGGTATCCATAGATGATGGAACCATCATACTTGAGTTCCCACTTTGAGGCATGCCAGGATTCGGTATCATAGTTCCCATGGGAACAGAAGTATTTCCTTGCTGCTGATATTGTTGATTGTGATTATTTGAGGGGAGGCGTTTAATTAAAACATGCAAACGATTTTCCAGTGTCTCAAGATTCATGTATTCCTCCTAAACAAAAAAAAAAAGGAAAATGTAGGGAGTCCAAATGTAGGAGTAGAAACATGCCAAGATAGGTTTTTACAAAGAAAAAAAAAAAAGTGAATCAAAGAAGAGAAAACAAAACCTTAGAGGTTGCAGTTTTAACAAGGCCTTCTTCTAAACGTCTAACAATGTCTATCACCTTCTTTGGATCTAGCTCCTGAGTATGTGGTCGCCGCATTAAGTATTCATAGCTGCAGAAAGAGATAGCATATCATCAGGGAGTAAATGCCAAATAAATGATGAAATGCAGAAAAAGACCAAATTACACCTGCATGCATGCACAAGTACGGGTGTTCACACTAAAAAAACATACTCTAAGCACATTTGGGAAGAAGCAACTTACATTCTCTCTTGTATCTTGCGCCGAACTGTCCCAAAACCAGGCTCCATGTTGAGTGTATTACGCTGACCTCCAGAGCTTTGCATTATGTTTTGCTGATGTGGCACGCCAGACAAAGAAGTCCCAGACTGATTAGGTGCCTGCCCAGAAAACTGTCCCGAGATGTGTGTAGGTAAATTCATCTTATCCTGCCAACTGGTAGATATGATATGATATTCATAAAATAAAAACACCACTCAAGACATTCAATCAGCACCAAATCTTGGATTGTGATGCCTATCCTTAAGTCAAGTCGCTTCAGTTTTCCTGAGTAAAATCAAAATGCCAGCAGCAATACAAAAACTTCAGTAATTGTGGATATGATTACACAACAAGAATAAAGAGTGCCTTCCCATTTATGTTTTAAAATATTACCTTTGCAAGATGATACAGATATTGTGTTAGGAATACCATTGCCGTGTACAGTGGGCCAGAGGTAGTATGTTATTTCAATTAATTATGTTACAGAGCAGTAAAGTAGTGCATGTCTGATGAAAACAGATGGAACGGAAGCTATGTGCTAAGCAATAGAACTGTTATACACAGAAATCGATTTGAGCAAGAGACGGGTAGCTATAAGTGTCATGTCACCTATGGATGATATTTTTAAGTCAATGGAACTTGGAAGAACAGGCTGGATAAAATGATAGGCTATGATGTTCATTAGTTTAGTTTATATGCATAATAGGTACCAAAAAGATTTAATTAGAGAACTGTTGAAGCCTTGAAGGTTAACATGGTGAATCCTCCTTCAAAACCATGTGAAACATTCAATAGTTTAGTCCTTATGAAAGCACAAGGCAAATAAAAACTATATGAAACCCAGTATCCTTCTGAGCCAAGAAAAGCTCATGTTTTATGCTCAATATGCCCCAGAATTATATGTATTTTGTCATTGTAAGACGTACGTCATAAAATCATTTAGTTGTTTAGCAACAACTACTGACATTGCACGGGACATGGCCATCTGAAACCAACACTTCGTAACGTTTCTAAAGATCATTATGCACAAGTGTATTAAGTTCTATATCTCATATCTATTACTAAAAACTGTCACTTCAAATATTCAAAACTTATATAAACGAACTACATTCTACAGTGGTTCCCTCCAATAGAAGGGGAGCCAGATATACCTAAACTTCAAAAATTGTAGACCCCTTTCCCTAGCAATAATTTCATCATCAAAATTAATTTTGTAATCATTATGATCTATAGTTTCTGCTGTATTATATTGCGCACTACAGTTCTATAAAGAAATGAACAACACACTTTCCATCTCATCATGATTAATGCATTATATATCAAACCTCCTCCAGCTTGAACAGCCAAAATATGTACTAAGGAAGCTTCTAGAAGGTCTAAACCTTTCCCTTGAGTGCCAAAGGGATGTATTATCAAAACTATAAATATAATATCACATACACAAACACATATATACATACATTTATCTACTGATCTACATGTTCATTTGCATACATACATCATCCATAATATATTTACAAGTTCATATGCATACACACACATATCCTATACATCAACATGTACACACACAGACACACATTTGTGTGTGAGCGTGTATATAGAGACAGAAGAGATTTCATATTACGCAAGAGTTCTTCAACATTAAGCCTTCATGTTATACATACACACATGTGCATGCACATATATATACACACGTGTGTATATATATATATATATGCATATATACATCAGTATCATTTTACAGTTGACTTGGTTCTCCAGGTGTCAAACAGGTCAATATGAAATGAATATTTATATGTTCAGGGATCAGTGGCTAAATGCATTCTCCTTAGAAAGCTAAAAGAATGGTTTTTCAGTTGAAATTATATACATTTGACATCAAAACTTAAACTTTGCCCCAGCTTTTGCTACTAATAAATCATGACTAGTAATCACAATAACCCCGTAAGAAAAAACATCACAATTTGATTAAACCCCTAAAATCTCGACCAGTAATCCCGATAACCCCAAAAAAAACTGAAGCTCCAAAACCCATGGTTAGTGATTCATCATATAAGCTCTGCTCTAATAAGTTACGAAACTCAATCACACCAGCAAATTTAGATTGAATCACCCTTCTGTGTAAAGACTGATTTCAATCACATCAAACCCTAATTAAACCAATTACTCTGCAAATTGGGATTGAAGAAATCGAAATGGAATCAAAGCAATAGAGAATCGGATTGAGGATGATGATAGATCGCAGTGGCATACCTTAATTTATTGTTGGAATTGAAGGTGGATGAACAATTAGAGACGCGTCAAGAAACCCGACACGACTTCGAATAGACAAGACGAAAAGGGGTGAAATCGTCGGGCTTAGTTATAACCCGATAAGTTAAGCTTTCCGGGTTTGGATAGTAAAAAGAGTTTTGTTTTAATAATTATAAACGAAATAGACGGTTAAATCAATATGTTTTTTATTCGGTTCTCAAGTCTCTAAACTTATGAAGTTTTGTTTTTGTAGCGGATCAATTTGTTAACATAAAACAGAGCCATTTTTTTATTAACACAATGACATCGAGCCCTTATTGCAGCTCATGCTACTGAATCAGTTTTTTTTTTTTTTTTTTAGTGCCAACAATTAAGAATTGTTTTTCTCTACTTGCTACATAAAAAACCAAATCACAAGCTTTTGATAAATGACAAATAGTTATAGTAAGATTTGTAATATGAATACTTTTACATTATGCAGAGATATAAGGTGTTATTTTAGGATTTAATTTTCTAGTATTATGGCGAAAATAAACTTCTGCTTTCATCATTTCTTCTAAATTAATGTTCCAATATCTTCTTGTCGTTTCTCCCCCCACCGCCTCTCCGGCTCTCCCTTTTGAAAAAAAACAAAGAGGTACATTGAAATAAATAATTGTTAATTCAATCAAACGAATTGAAATCTTTTACTCCCTTGTTATGATCGTTGTGTTGTTACCATAAGAATTGACGCCACCACTCTCCTTGTCAAAATCATGACCTTCATTGTTATTGTCGCCGCCATAAGTTACAGTAAGGTTTTATAACAATAGGTAGTGAACATGTGTAAAATAACTATAATGTGTTGAATTGTTTGAATAAAAGACTTGAAACCGACAAAAAGATGTTAAAATGTTGATGAAGGAATCTAACCATGTGATAGAAGTGAATTAGAGATTGATCATGAGTAGAATTGGTTGAAATACCATGTGTTGAAAAATGAGTTTTCTATCAAAAACTTGCATAAGGGGTTGTGTGTTAACTTCAGGAAGTCAACATATCGAAGTATGAAATCAAAAAATCAAAGATTCTACAAGCAAGGTGAGTGTTACACGAGCTTAAGCAGGAAAGTGTTGGTAATTTGGTAAATCTATTTTGTGTTTTATAGAATTTGTTCAAATGTGTGATGAATATGTCTATGAGTTGTTTTACACATTACAAAAGGATTTTGTGCATTAGTGTGATAAATGTTGTCTAAGGTCTCTCTTGAGATTATGAATCGCAGTGATGTTTGCGAGTTAAGGTTATACTTTTAATCATAGTGGTGAATGCGAAAAATCAATGGAATAAGAGCCATGATGGTGTGTGATTATATTGAAAGTGAATAATCATTACTTGACAATTATTTATGGAATCACAATGGTGTCATTTGACCTGTTGTTATTGGTACTATGCTAGAACTTGCTATAAACATAAAAATATTTTTTGGTTGAAGTATATATGATGCAAAACATGCAATGAGTTAAACTAGCGAGTGAAATTGGAAAATACCAAGACTTCACATGTAGGTGGCACATGATACACCCACAAGCGTACATTAAACTGGACTGAGGTGTCATGAGCACATGTGCGATCTTTCTACGCTAACCATACGCCAGTTGGCGTTTGAGGGGTGTCATATCAAACGCGAGGGCAGGTGTATGGTACGTTGGTGTTTTGACCTCTGGTGTTGAAGCTTGGGTCTTGGGTTGGTTGTTTATGGTTATAGAATATAAACTATATTAGCTTTACTAATTCGTTGAATTATATATAGTTTTAGGTAAGAAGCATCAAATCGAAGGCTAATCAAGATCGAGTCTATAGACAGGGTATCAAAAACTGTTCCTGTAAAGGTGGTTCGTTAATTCTAAATGTCAAACCAAATATTTTGTATTTTGGTATTTAATTACAATGTTAGAAAACACATCTTCACGTGTGTAATTTTAAAATTTAGGAGCAAAATTCATCAACAAATCATTTTATTAATGTTGTACATTATTTACTTTTAAGTGGTGTTTGTGTGTGTTTTTTATGTTTGTTTATCTTCATTTATATTTGTTTGCGTTCACTTAGGATCTTAACTAACAAACATAATGAAAACAAACATGTTCGTTTTCTTAGCAAAGACAGAAAAACTTATTTTTTTAACAAAAGAACAAAACACATTTATTTTCTTAACAAAGAAATATGTACGATGAATTTATTCAGTGTTCGGATAGGTTAAAAGAACGAACAACATGAACACATCCCCAATCATGTTTGTTTGGTTTATTTAAAGCCTATTGTTGAAGTTTTCAAGTTCTCATATGGCTAATTACGACTCCTTCTCGTGATCGCAAAGGCCGTTTAAAATGGTTTATGACACGATTTCAATGGTTTGCTAATGAAAAGCCTCATATTTGATGTTAACACAAGCATTTTTGTTTTTCACTTAGTGATTTACTAATTTTGAACAAAAATAGTTACATGTAACTATTATTAATATAATTACTATTTAATTTGTCTGTTTTCTCCTTGATGAGAATTTCGTACCAAAAACCGTGTGTAAATAGAGATAATTTTTTCAAAACTATTTAAAATTAATAATGTATAGAACTTCATTTGAACTAACCGAAATTAATACTACAAGTTTGATAATATGTTTTTCCATAATTGCCATTTTCTAATTTAATAGAAGCATCTCCCACTCCTTTAGATTAAAATTATAAATATAAAATTCCCTCCTTATTTAATTAAACTAAACCCATATATGTGAAAAAAAAATACTGGAAAATACATTGATGAGTTCTGTTGGGCCTCAGACTCAAACTTTTATAGATTTCATTGGGCTTGGTTTCAGTGGGTAATGGGTTTCCATTAGGAGAAGCCCAAGCTTTCTATAACCCACTCCAGTACTCAACTATTCAATACGAGAGGTGCACAAATCGAGTTGAAACCATAATGAAAACCGGTTATATAACCGGTTCATATTGAGTCAAGAAAAGTCAAAACCAGACTTTTAATAACTTGCTCGGGTTGAAACCAGTTCGGGTGATGGGTCCGCCCATGTACGCTCCCCTATCAAATCTATACGTCAAAACCGCACTAATAATAAACACAGGCTACCACAAACCAAAATTGTAGAAAAGTTGGAATTTAGTGATGTTGATGGTTTGACCTTGCTTTGAATTATTATGTCAAAGTGTGACCAAGTCATATACATGCATTTGTGGTACCCATAGTTTTTATACTTTTGTGACGCACCCAATGATGAAATTGTCGATAGATAGTGCTTCTCTAGTGCACGTGTATTTAATTTCAATTCACAACCGACCACATAAAATAATAATATCTGATTGATTTTCAAACCTATAGTTAATATTTTTTCAAATCTTTGACCAATGGAATATTTTGACTTTCTATTCATAATTCAATCTTGTGATTTTGACCTTCCCACTATTCAACATATATAAACCTTGTAAACACATTCTTCATGCACCATTCACATTTGAAAGTTATAAACACATCAAACAAAGCATGAGTACTAGTTCAGATGAAAGCAGCAGCTGTACAAACGGATCAGCGGCAGGTACAAGTCAAGAGAAGAGATATAAAGGCATTCGGTGTAGACGGTGGGGCAAATGGGTGTCAGAGATAAGAGTTCCAGGAAGCCAAGAGCGGTTGTGGCTAGGCACGTACTCGACACCCGAGGGTGCGGCCATGGCTCATGATGTGGCCTGTTACTCGCTAAGAGGGGCCACATCTTTGAGGAAACTTAATTTTCCATCTATGTTGCCTCCTACAGTCAGGACAGATATGTCTCCTAGGTCCATCCAAAAGGCTGCATCTGATGCTGGCATGGCCATGGACGCGCGGTTTATTACTTTAAGAGAAAATGCTCCGGATAACGAAGCATTGAACATTTCAGTAGATGATTATCTTTGAATTTGGTGAATTATTTCCCCATCAATATTTAAAGTCTACGTTATCAAACGCAACGAATAAAAATTGAGATGATTTTAGCATGCATGGATAATATATAGGCGTTTATTGGCCAGGATTAATCCCAACTCAGGAAATGTTTGTAAACACTCCTAACTTTGAATTTATTTTTCTCTAACGATTTCTTACTAACTGAGAGTTAACATCCATTAGTTTTTTTGATAAATGGGGTCAACATTGAGCCATTTTTCAACTTCGTCGTCGTCCAGCCTCCGTCAAGTATTTTTCGTTGTCTAGCCTCGAACGTCACCTGAAATCTACCTACAATGAGTCAAGTGGTTAAGATAAGAAGGTGGAGATTGGCGTTTTTCGTTGATGGACCAGATGACTGATTTCAACTTTCTACTTAGTGTTTTGACCATATAAACAGTATACGTCATCAAAAAACTAACGGTGTTAACTCTCAGTTAGTAAGAGATTATTGAAGAAAAATAAGCTCAAAGTTTGAAGTGTTTGTAAACATTTAATGAGTTGGAATTAATCCCAACCAATAAATGAAACTTGAGATTATTAAAATTCAATAACCCTATTTGTATTGGTAAATGTTTATGGATATTCAAACATGTGTTTCCATATTCAATTAGTGGTTGAAAGCAAGTCATTGTACGGATGGCATAATTCCGTTTGTACGGTCGTTGATAATGAGAGTTACTTTCATGCAGACTTTCTTTGATATATTCCAAAAGAAAACAAAAAAAAAATTTTAATTTTATGAAAATATAATATTTTATGGAATTTATATTATTGAAATTTTTAGATACCGAAAGAACTTCTAATAAGCATTTGAACCAATAATATCTTGTTGCATAATAGGTGTTTCTTCCCTTTGAAGGTTGAGAGTTCAAATGTTTATCGAACAATTCAAAAATAATCAATAGTCATAAGGGCAAAAGATCTCAACCACCCATTAAATAATCAAAGGCTAAAAAACGGTTTACAATAAATAATAACATTGAATCCAATAGTCTCAGCTGTCAAATTATTGGATGATACATCCACATAACTAACAATACGTTCGTCTAATCTTAATTCTAAACCCGAACCTCACAGAATTCCCCTAAACTCTACAAAATGGTCAACTGAAGCTAAGCTCCTAGATATAAGCCGAGTTTCCCACTTAGACAATGTGCCTACGCGATAAACTCAAACTTATGAACACCGAAACCAAAATCCCAATAACAAATGGTCTTCTATCAAAGCAACCAGATATCGACCTGCAAAGTTAAAACATTAAAGTTCGGGTTCCTCAGAGATTTTCAAGTTATATTACATATAAAGAAGTAAGAAACTAACATCGAGTATTAGACTTATGCATCTGCAGCGAAATCAAAAGGTCATCGCTTGTCAAATGTATTTTATTGTGGAAGTACTGTGAATTTAACATGAACAAAGTTGTTTATTGTACTATTTCAGTTTCCTTTTGGCTTTTGTATGACCTGACTATTTCAACGGTTTATTGGTCCGACCAGTAGGTTATATACGGGACCCGTAAGTTTTTCCTAATAGGTTCTCATGGTCAAAGTAAACAGTTAAAAACATACTGTTGATATTCATGTGGGTCTACAAGAGTCTTTTATTTTGTCACTATGTGTCTATGCCATTCAACTTATAGTCCAATTCTTCTATTAAATGGCAATAAAGATGAAAGAAACTAATGATATTGCTAACAAGTTTTTACCTTTCAGTGACTGATGTTGTCGTGAGTCCAAACCCAAAAGGAAACAGCGGATCGTAATGCGAATCGCCTATATTCATCGGGAGTTGGTCAACGGTTCTAAACCAAGTTCTTGAAAGTTTACCAGTGAACCCATGGTCTCCAAACAGGACATCAGCCACACCTTGGCCTTCAGAGCCAGGCAACCAGGCTGCAACCAGAGCATCAATAACAGACATATATGGTTCAATGACCACCGGGCGACCCGATATGATGACTACAACGCACTTCAGATTCCCACAGACGTTTGTGATGATGCTTGGACCGGGGTCTGCAATGGTGAGGTTTGAACTGTCACCAAACATTTCAGTGTAAGGATGCTCACCAACCACAACTATAGCGTAAGAAAAGTTGTTGGACTTGATGAATTCGGCATTTGGATTCTCCATGTAGGTTATTTCAGTATTCGGGTCAACTGCAGATTTGATCCCATTAAGAATAGTTGTTCCTGCAGTTAAGATAAAGATACATTTTTTAGTATATTCTATACAAATGGTAGTATATTTCATGCATACAACCTCTTAAGTCGCTTTATTTGAAAAGTTATATTATTATATAGTTTTCATAAGCATATAACACCCAACCTGTCAGATCCGCCCATTTTGCTAGCTCTAGTGCTTAAACGCGAGCGTTTAGCCTGTAAGATGAACGTACCTGTAGTGTTTTCGTTCCCGCTAAACCCTTGCCAGCCAATGGTCCATCCGCCGCATTGGTAGCCCAGATTATCTGCATGACTTCCTGCAACCAAAACTTTAGATGATATCTTCGGTAGGGGCAGCATCGGGTCATCCACAGTTTTCCCGTTTTTC
Organism: Flaveria robusta; assembly: GCA_025506415.1. Taxonomy (NCBI): domain Eukaryota; kingdom Viridiplantae; phylum Streptophyta; class Magnoliopsida; order Asterales; family Asteraceae; genus Flaveria; species Flaveria robusta. The sequence continues at coordinate 14,397,615 of CM046459.1, read as the reverse complement.
AGCAGCACTAATGATTTCCTCACCGCCTCCCTTGCTATTTCTCTGTGTGCCTGTATTTCACAAACCCGTAATTCCGTAAAGCAAACAAACAAACAGACAAAAGTAACAAAGTTACGGGATCTTGGTTCTAAAAAGCACGAAGCACTCCAGGTGTTTAGGTCCCAAAAGATGAGGTGTGATGCTAGAGCTTCACATAATCGAGCCGTTGCTCTAGGTACAACCAAATAAGCTATATGTATCAGTGTATAACCAAAAGCTTCTTTTACATATCAGCCTTTTTATCAAGTAAACTGCTCATGATCTTTTAATCCGTTTGGTTGTTTTACATATCAGCCTCATATAAACACTAATTTGACCCAAATGTGCATGAGGCGCTGCCTCAAGGCCCTGAGGCGCTTTCCCAATCAGCTGCCAAAAAAATGATCACTTAAAAAGTTGAAACTGGATATTCACTGACCTGGCTTCCAACCTCATTAACCATACTGTAATCAGCAAGAGGGTTCTCAAACAGGCCCATGGTAAACTTGACCCGTAAAATTCTGCTCACGGCGTCATCAATACGATCCATTGAGATAAATTTATCCTTGACCAGATGTGTAAGATCATCGATGAACTCGATGTAGTTATTCGGGACCATAACCTGTTCAAGAATTCAACTTTATAATCGAATAACTGTTAAAGGAACCAACTTTATTCATCAAAAGGATGCATAAACTAACCATGTCAATTCCAGCTGAAATACTAGCCAGGACAGAATAAGTGTAGTTGGAATGAGGAGGGGAAGTAATTCTGTCAATTCCCTCCCAATCTGAGATAACAAAACCCTGATAATAACAATTAGATCTATTGTTCTGAGGAACGGACTGGACCAGCCGGTAGGAAAGACTAGACCGAAGACCACGCGTATAACTGGTTCGGTTGAGCCTATTTGACATTTGAACTAGTAGTAGGAACCAGGTGGTTGGACCGGGTTTCAATTTTCTTTTATTTTCTCCTTCCAAAAACTCGTGTACCGATTAATTTACTACTTATTTTAGACTTATACACGAACATATAATAAATACACACACACTAGAGGGGAGCCCCCATGCGAAGGGAAACTCAACATGTAATAAAATAAAATGCTCGTGTTCATGATGTACTTTTAAAAAGAAATTGTTAATGTATGAAAAAGTTATAGCGATTTCAAAAATACGAAGGAAGTTGGTTTAAAAGTCAATAATTGTAATCATGTAATTGGCATGTGTAAAAGATAATTAAGATAGTCAAATTATTAAAAGACAATTTCACCCCCTTAAACTTTTAAAAATTAATGTAAAAAGACAATCCCGTCCTTCTATATTGTATGATAATATAGTATAGATACACAAATATTAACTTATCTATGATGTCTTTTCGTTTCTAAGCCAGTCCAACCAACGGACTGATAAGATGGCAAGTTCCATGACTTGTCCAATTATAAAAACATTGATTGGATCACATAAGTTGATATTATAGTGCAAGAACAAGTATGGAAACAGCAAATATACCTTGAAGTCAAGTTTATCTTTAAGGTATCCAGTAATAAGATCACCATTAGCATGCATTCTTAGACCATTCAAGCTGGAATAAGACACCATGACTGTTGATACACCCTTGATTATAGAGTCATAGTAAGGGGGCATGTGAATACTTAGCAATTCATGTTCATTGACAACAGTGTTGTTTTCATCTATCCCATGAGTTGTCCCACCATCAGCCACAAAGTGCTTTGCACAAGCAGCAACCTTGTTCCTAACATGTGTGGATGCAAAGCAATATGATAAATAATATGCCGTTTTAACATGAAAATTTAAGCGAAATAAACCCACTTTGATTCTTGTTTTTTGTTCAACCACCCGTTTCAACTAGGGGTGTAAACCAACCAAGCCGGCTCGCAAGCCACTCGGGATCGGCTCGAAAAAAGCTTGATTTGAACCGAGCTTAAACGAGCTCGAGCTCGAACTCGAGCTCACATTACAGCTCGTTTACTATACGAGCTCGAGCCCGAGCTTAAGATATTGAGCTCGAGCTGGCTCGCGAGCCTAAACGAGCTCTATTTATATAACTTTATTTACATATTTAAATATATTAAAATATATATATTTACATAAATCATATTATGAGATATATTATTATGAAAAAATAATTAAATAATATATATTATGTTATATATAAAAAATATGATTATAAATAAATATGAAAGTAATTATAAATAAAAATAAAAATTTAGTAATTTAACAAGAAAACGAGCCGAGCCCGAGCCGAGCTCGAGCTTGAAAAATTTCTGAAGAGCCGAGCTCGAGCTTTAGAAATAAAACTACAAGCGAGCCGAGCTCGAGCTTTTAGAAACCAAAACGAGCTCGACCCTAAGCGAGCTCAGGCTCGGCTCGGCTCGGCTCGTTTACACCCCTAGTTTCAACCCGAGTCCATTTTGGTCAAACCCTTTTGACCCAGACCCTACTTTTTAAAAACAAATTGTTTTGACCTGTTAGCCAACCCGACCCGCCTGTTTTGCCAGGCTTATGCAAAACTAAAGCTACTAATGAAAGCTGAAAATACTTTCCAGACTGTACATACTTTCCAGCAACATATGGAACGCCTGGCCGTGATCCCTCTGGAATTTCACCTTGCAATCCTAATATAATGTCAGTCATACTTCGAACAACTTCGGTGTCCTCACTGTAACTCTCATAACATCGCCCCCATCGTGGATCTCTACATACCTATAAAGAATTCATAACATTTGAGACTTTCAGAAAACAGATACTAACAAATGCTCGCCGTTTATTAAAGAAAATTACATATTTCCAGGTGAAATATATTTTCATATACTTACAGCAATACAAGGAGCAAATGCATATGGAATTCCAGTGGCTCTAACTTCTGCAGCAGTGGCAGCACCTATTCTCTTCACAAGATCAGTGTCCCTGGTGTGCATTTAAAATCATAACAAATTCACAAGAAAAGTTATGCTGCATTTTTTAAAATAATGACTTTATTAAATGTTAAAAACAGAAACACTTATTACATTAGTGTAATAGCAAAGTATTAAAATCTTTAACTTGCCTTGTAGCTCCAAGGCCAATATTATGTGGAAATATTGTAGCATTGATAACATTGTTGTGACCATGAACAGCATCAATTCCATAAATCATTGGGATTCCTAATCGAGTTGAAAGCGACCCGTTTTGGAACTCGTTTACCATGTTAACCCAATCAACAACAGTGGCGTGTGGATTCGGAACACTCCCTCCACCACTTAGTAAGCTTCCTGCATTAAAGAACAACAAAAGATCATTCACCTAATGCTACAGCTGATCAAGAAGCTAGTGGACTCATACTTGAACAAGCTGAACAAAGACAAATGAGCTATAAAAAGGCCCAACTTCAAAAAGGCCACAACTTGGGCTATTTCGGAGTCACGGGTCCATAACTAATGGATAAAAACGTTTCAACAGTTTAGATCATGTCCCAACTGTCCAACCCAAATTCCATCATCTTGAGCATGTGAATCTTTGATTTAAACTTACTTCTTGCTCTTTGTAAAAGCATATGAATCTTTGATTTTAACTAATTTACGCGTCTATATGGAATACAAAATCATATATCTAGATCAAACCATTGTTTATTACCAATGAAGTAATGCCTCATGATATCAGGAGTGGCTGCAATTCTTTCAATCTGAACCATCTGACCAATCTTCTCCTCCATTGTCATCCTCCCCAATAGATCTTTCACTCGAGCCGCAACAGGCTGATTCGGGTCCTTATACAAAACATCATCCGCCGTTGCCGCCACCGCCAACCACCATAACACCACCATCATCCCCAAATACAACATCAACACTGATCTCACCATATTCACTCCAACTCTGCTAACAAATCAAATCAACCATCATTCAATTAACCAACACAGTGATGGATCAAGCATTTAAACATTCAAAACCAAACACGATATACAAACCCAAAATCAAATCAAACTGTTTTCAAAAAAGGGGAAAACATCAAAACAACGTATTTAAAGATTTAAACAAAGATTTACCACTCATAATCAAGTAATCAACTTTCTTAAACACATGACATTAAACAATTAAACCCTATAACGAATTTAATCAACAATAACATGGGATTGAAACGTGGGATTTCAAGATTCACAAAGATGAAATGGTGGAATCTATAAAAGAACATTGAAATGAAGAACAAGATCCAGTGATTAGAAAGAGAATACCTGTAGATAAAGATTGTATTGAATGAGAAGAATTGCAGCTGAAGAAGCTTTAAGGTGAGATCCACAGGTGTTGTTAGTGCAGAGGTAGAAGATGAAGTTGTACCGATGTGCAGTTTATGCTGAAAATTTGAAAATATGAACGATGGTTTTTTTTTTCAACTTTAATTGCATTTTACACCCACACCCTTCAAGTTGTAAGTTTTGTTCTCATCAACATCAAGTTTTTTGGTTATTTTCATCGGTTTTTTTTTTTCAAAACTAAAGTTTGAGTAAAATAATAAATCATTCAGGTGTACCATACAACGGCAATGTGTTTTGTCTTTATATTAAAGGTCAAGGATTTAAATTTTGTAAGTGACAGATAGTGAAGTAGATTAGTAGTCGGGTTTTTTTAATTAATCATTTATATGATTGATAAGAAATGTATATATATTTTTTGTCTTTAACCTGCTTTATTGTGTGGATGATCTTTAACATTAAAATTTTACAACGCTTGTAGAGTCTATTTTCAAATTACAATCATGGGTTAGAGTTCAGTGTCAAATATTACATAAAGAATATTTAATTACATCTACTTGTGACGTAGTACTGCATATCGCGTATTGAAATTTGAAAACACACGCATGACATTAGAAAAAAAAATGTATGCATAAATAAACCACACGAATATGTGCACACAACGAATATGTACACACATGACATACGTGAATGAAAATATATACATTTGTGAATAGGAACGTTTTCTAGTGGATTAAAAGATAAGCATTTGCTTTAGGGCTTCAATATTAGAGGGCCCTTAAAAATAAATTTTAGGGACTAGAGTTATTAGCTTTGTGAAGATACATGAGTAGCATGAGATTTGAGATTTACATATACAAAGAAAAGAGCTTCAATTACGGTGCATAGCATAGATAGTGATTCTGAAATATGATTATTTTAGAAGCACGTTGGTTTTATATTTGTATTTATAAAATATCGTCATACATGTTCGAAGATTAAAATTTTTGAATTTTCTAAGGTTTTAGGTGAAACTTTTACAATAGATGTTAATAGTCGAACCTTTTTCTATATTTGGTTTGATGCAATAACAATTTATGGTATATAGTGTGGATATAGGTATGAACATGACTACTCACCTTTATGTTGTAAGTTTGTGCATCACTAGTAGATGCATGGTGTTCTATTATTTGCAACAAATATTAGTGTCTTACTAAAAATCATAGGTTGAGTCTAATCGAAATTATCTGGCTTTTTCTTGTTAGTTGATGTTAAATGGTCATCATATTTTACATTTAGTAATAAAGTTAAGTCACTATTAACACCATAATCAATTTTATTTTCAAGACACCCCAAACTTTACAATTTGTTTTAGGTATGATAAAGGTTAAAACAGTTTAGTCACTCCGTAAATAAAAACACTCATGTTTAGATTTATGTGATGAGTGTGAGGTGAAGGTGGCATCAAATGGAGAGGGAACAAAGTGAAGGTCTGTAAATATAAAAATGACTATAAATCTATAAAAATAAAAACAGATGTTGGAGCTTAAATTCACGAACCCAAGTTATTATCTATTATTTGCCTGATACTTTGTATTATATTATACCAGGGTAGGATTATATTGAGAACCACCCTTTTTTGTGAGAACTCTAGGAAACAATATGATCCACACGTTTAAGTCACAAGCGAATCCATCTTTTTTTTAAATGTTAATAACTTTTTTTCACGACATTATTTTTTCAAAAAAATTACACCATTAATTTCAGTATTTTTTATCTTTCCAACGCGTACCATATTGATATATTTTTTTAAAAAAATCGTTCATCCGTTATTTACACATGTGTAAATTAGTGTAATGTGTAAATCATGTTTTACACGTGTGTATTTTCAGGTATTTCTTATGTGTAAAAATGACGTTCATAAACAAACGAGTGTTTTTTATAATTTTTTTTATTTTTTTTATGAAAGATGAAATCAAAAAAAATATTTTCGTCATTTTACTTTTCTTATTTTTATGTTATTTTTTGTTTTTATAAATTTTTTTATTATGTTATTATTATTTATTATTTTGCCTTTGAAAATATGTGGTTCTAATTGGTTTCTAGAATTTTAACAAAATAAATGAGTTTTTATTTAAATCATCCCCTATTGTATCATATATAAATATATTATATATTATATATGTGTCTATATGATTTGAGGTATTTACTATTAGAATGATAGAATCTACTAAAAAGAGAAAAAAGGCCGGTGTATAAAAAATTAAAAAGTAACAAAAGCAATGTGGTTAATATCCCAATAACATTTCACATGGAGCCACGTGCGGGATTTTGTTTGTTTCTACTTCCTTCGTATACCATTACCAGCTGAAATAAACCTGAATGAGTTTTAGTTGGGCCAATATTGTAAACTTATAAAACTTCAGGGTAGAACTGCCAATAACAAAAACAAAGGGACCATAAGGAAAAATTAATGTTCTGAAGTGTGTTCCTTTGGAAGAATCCTGTGTGATCCCACGTGTGTTGCCCTAGTTTTTTGCGCATGGGTAGGCAATATCATATTTATTTCATGAAATCTATCGGTATTTAAGGATCTAAATGAATATTGCATTTTATATTGTGTGATTAATTAATTTTTATTATCACCTTAAATGATAATTTTAGTAATAAAAAGGTTTGTCTAATTTAGGTTTTCAAAAACGTATGAGTTTTGATACATGTACATTGTTCTAAGTCGAGTTGTTTGTGGTAAAATTGATTTTGATATTATATCATAACATTATGAAACGTTGTATGTATTTCATCTTGAGTGACAAAATATATAAGATCAGTAAAAACACCAATGGTAAGACTTCATCATCTAAATCATACAATCCACTGATCCACCGGTGCATAAGGATATATTATAATCAAGCATGTTTTGTGTCTTGCTGTCAAGTGTGTCTCTATATTATACCGTCAAAATGCACTAATAGTGCTTACTAAATTCCTTTAGCAGTAAAAATATTTGAAACATTTTCATTGTCATTACCACCACCATCATTATTGACATCTTCACGCGGTCGCACCTTGGTTGTCGTTGTCACTGGTACTATCATCACTACCACTATTGTTGTTGTGAGCACCATCAAATACCCATTTTTAAACATAAATATGATTTAGTTGTAACAATACGAATAATAAAACGTGTCACGTGTTATAAATTTTTTGAAAAATTTAAATTCCAACAAATTTAAAATCTATCAATAGATTCTACTTTAAACTATTTTTGATCAATTATGTCCCCTTTAGGAATATCATGTGAAACAAGCATCCCTCAAGATCTTCTTTCAAGAGGTCTTAAATTACCTAAAACCTCACCTTATCCGTTTACCCAATTTAAAAATATATTATATAATATTAACATTTGCATAGATAATATTTTATAATTGTTGAACTTCTTAGAATCTTGAAATTGTTTGGGAAAATAAATTTAATTGATGGAATTAACTTAGAATTTTTAATATTCCAAGATTGTATTTGAGATGAGTTTGAGGTCGAATTTCATGTAATTAGAATTTTAACTGGTAAAATATAACGATCTAAGATTATAAAAGTTCTCAAAACCTGACAATTGATGAGTAAGGGGCTGTTTTGTGTCATTAAAATGCTACATTTTAATGGTTCATAACATCTTAAAGATTGATAGATAATCTTAATGCTAAATGGTTAATAGGTAACATTTTAATAACACATCTTAACCATTTAACATTAAGGTTATCTTTTAATCATTAAAAGACTATAAACAATTAAAAAATAGGTTTTAATAACCATTAAAAGACTACTAAAGAGTCCCTAACTAGTCCCATGTCATATCAACAATCATCTCCACTTTTTTATTTTCTCAACGAACACTATGGAATGTTTGTGATAGCTTTTAGATTGTGTTTTAAAAAACCATGTGTTAATAATATATTTTCACTTAAATTATATAGCAAGTTTTAAATAATTTATCAGACACTATTACTTAAGTTTTATAAATACGATAATAAGATAATCTACCTAAAAATACCACACGATCAACCCGGGGAGACACCCAAACAACTCGCATTGAACCTGCATCAGCCAAAGATGGTTGCTCCTCTCACCAACCATCAAATTTCATTTAAATATTTAGGGTTTTAAATCCAATTGTAATCATGTAAACAATTTAAAAAGTGATTATATATGAATATTAATTTAAAACTATATATATAAATATCAAACTTTATAACTTTTGAAAGAAATTATTTAAAAATCTGTATAAACTTTAATTACAAAATATATAGCTTACAGCCTATTAACCCCTTAAAGGCGACCTCTAGAAAAGAATCCTAAGTCTATCATTAACGAATTTTGACTGTTAGAGAAATAAAATAATTTTCCATAATTTTTTTTTGTAACTAGTTCTCACGGTTTGGAAAATGATGGTTGATCTGTAACGAGCCAAGATTGATCTGTAACTAAGGGTGTAAACGAGTCAAGACAGCTCACAAGACACTCAGGATCGACTGGAAAAAAGCTCGAATCGAATCAAGCTTAAACGAGCTCAGACCGAGCTTGAACTCATATTATGGCTCGTTTACTAAAACGAGCTTGAGTCCGAGCTCTAGATATCGAGCTTGAGCCAGTTCGCGAGTCTAAACGATTTGTTCATATAACTTTTTAACATATTAGATATATATTTATATAAATAAGAGTAATTATATATAAAATAATGATTAAAATAATTAAAAAAATATACATTATGTTACATATAATAAGTATGATTATAAATAAATATAAAAGTAATTATAATCAAATAAAAATCTAATAATATAGTGATAAACGAGCCAAGCTCGAGTTTGGAAAATTTTTGACGAGAAGAGCTCGAGCTTTAGAATAAAACTATAAATAAGCTGAGCTCAAGCTCGAGCTTTCTAAAGTTAAAACGAGCCTAAGCAAGCTCGGACTCGGCTCGGCTCAACTCGTTTACACTCCTATCCGTAACAATATAGATTGCTTCGTGGATGATCATCCTGTGGGCTAGTTTGATGAATTGGGTCAAGTGAACCGTAGGAAAGGTCAACCAACAAGCATTCATTAGCATAGCCCCTACATTAAGCAAACTTATGGAATACCTTTACCCACAAGGAAACATAAACCCTAACCTCTACGTTACTTTCATCAACACCATACATGAACACATACGTACAAACACATATATATACAACCATTTATCTTCTGTGAATACATACAAAGCATCTGTCTCTTTCGCTAACGTGTCGAATTCAAGATCAAAGATTTGACACATCCGAAAATGGCAATGAGAGGAAGGGGTGGTAGGGATAACCCCAACCGTCCAACGCGGTTTATCATTAACCGTGTGTATGAACAATTTAAACCTATGTTTGAATGGAGACAAGAAGATGATGACGAAAAGCTTCTTGTGTATCTCCCAGGTAAAACTCATCAACTTCATATGATTTTGATAAGTTAAATTACTTTTTTTTTTCAATTTTTGATTAAATTTGTAATATATGCAGGTTTTCAAAAAGAGTATATTAAGGTTACTATAGAAGGCTCAAATGTTGTTAGAGTCCGTGGGGAGCGTTTGGTGTCAGAAAACAAATGGAGTCGGTTTCAGGAAGATTACCAAGTTCCTGAAAGCTGTGAAATGAAAGGAATTCGTGCCAAATTTGATGGAGGAATACTAACAATTACAATGCGTAGAAAGATTGCCAGTACACCACCACCGCCCGCCACCACATCCACAGCTCAGGTTGCCCCTAAAAGAGAACTACCACAGGAGCCTAAAGAGGAACCGAAGGAAAAGGAAGCTGATAAACCTAATAGAGCAGAACCACCACGGGAGCCTAAAGAGGAACTAAAGGAAAAGAAACCAGATAAACCTAAAAGAGAAGAACCACCACGGGAGTTGAAGAAGGAACCTAAGGAAAAGAAACCAGACATACCTAAACGAGAAGAACCACGGCGGGAGCCTGAAGAGGAACCGAAGGAAAAGAAACCAGATAAACCCCAAACGACTCGTTTAGAGGACAAAACTTTGCCACCGCAACCAAAGCCAGCATCTTTGTCTGCACCAACCATAGAACAACCAACAAAACCTACGCCACAAGCAAAGGAAGCCATGAAACACAAGCATGATGTTGAGAAGTCGAGTGTTGGTGAAAAGACAGATTCGCCCAAAGGAAAAGGAAAAGAAGCAGTACTCAAAGAGGAGATGAAGAGGGATCTCGAGGGTACTAAGGGAAAACCAAGTGAACCCGGAATAGTTGGTGGCGGTTTACGGGGCGTACTTGCAAGGAGAGGGATGATGACCGAAGATAGGAAGCTGCTCGTGAACATTGGTGTGGGTGTTCTAATAATTGCAGCGCTTTGGGCTCATGTGGCCTACACTATTGGGCTCATCGGCAAAGGGAAATAATGTGGGCACTGTAACATTGTGAATTTGAGGCTGTTATAACAACATAGGACCTCTCAAATTCTAGCATATTATTAATGTAACGTTTAATATATAAAGGAATAACATCCAAGCGAGTACTTTACATCCTTAAATCAATTCACCCTTGAATTGTTTATGAATCACGACCAAAGACTGCACACTCTGGGCACTGGTTCAGCCGGTCTACACTCGGTTTTCCCACACCCCTATCTTAGCCAGGCTTAGACACAAACCATGGTCCCACACCTAACAGGGTCCCGAATCCTTAGATCGATCATAGTCAATCTTCTTTCCTAGGTCTTTTAATCTCTATAGCATTTTTGTTTTTGAATGGTAAAGCTTACCTACTACTACTAAATTACACCAAATTCACTAGTAACAATATAAGCAGGCCAGACATAATAAGACAACAGGTCAAAACAGATTAAATTCGCTACTTCCTAAATTTTATAAAAATAAGATTTTAATATGCTTATAAAGCGTAAACTATTTAAATAATAATCTAACTTACTTGAATAAAATGATTTTATGCAAACATTTAATAGTCGGTCTATGCAAGTGCAGGGATAAATCTGAGCTGCGAGGTTAAAATGCTGAGGGTTAAAAAAATGTAGAAAATTTGCATGAGATTACATGACACAAGAATTTATGATGATGATTTAAGAGCTTAAACGGCCAAACCAGGTTTCGTGTATTCACATTCCTTCAAACGAGAAGGATAAAATCCTGAATAGCCCGTCTGGATTATCAGCGTGTACCTGAAAACAAAATCATATTGTCAGTAATAATACAAGCAGCAGTAGATTTGAAAAGTGACTACCATGCGTGCATGGGAGAAACATGGTATCCTAAAACACTCTAGATGGTGATAGCTTCTTTAAAAGTACAGTCATCACACAATGATAAAAGTGACTTGGTTAAAAGTTAAACGTTATAAACAAATCATTGATATCGTGAGCTACAATAGATTACAACTCAATCATAATAATTATTCATGTGGATACTTTAATTTCTTTTTTATATCGACAAATGTATAAACATTTTGTAAGAGAAGCAAAATTGACTCTGAAGTCTGAAAAACTATACTCACGGGTACACCTGGTAAATTCAACCAATATGAAAAGCAAGCAACCGTTTTGGGGTTGAATGGTTGATAACATTACAAACAAATTATTATCAATGTTCAAACGAGTCATAAAAACATAGTATGCATTACTAATTACTAATTTAGCAAGGTTTAGTTGTAATCATAATGCTCATTTATCGAAAATACACAATATTAACATTATATTAAGATTGATTTACTATGATTAACATGCAGTAGGAAAATAAAATGTGAACATGGAAGCATACCCAGTGGCCGGCATCTTCTAGAACATGCATTTCAACTCCACCACCCTCCTGAGAAGCTTGCTCCTCAGCAGCATGAATCCTCCGTAGATCTCCGAGGGCCCATCTGTGCAAGCTTCTTTCCGCTTTTAGAAAATTTACATGTACACCTCGAGGTAAATCTTCCACTACGTTCCTGCATCCAATCAACTTATAGTTAGACAGTTATTCAGTTACGATCTTTTTTTGGAAGATGATACTTGAATTAGATAGAGAAAGATATGTACTATCGAGTAAACTACCATAAATTTGTATCCTCATAAGATTGATACATTTCAGCAATTCCATCAAGGTTAAATATCCAAGAAAATCCAGAAGATGAATTAGAAGGGTTAGTTGGCCGAAGATTTGTAACGACCCACTGCAGTTAGAAGCCAAAAATGGAAAATACATTATATATATGGTTTGGTATTTAAACAAGTCTAAAAACAATATCAACCAGAATAAAACGTATTATACATATCATTTCTAAACATCAAGAGACCATAAAAAACCAGAAAAAATATCATTTGCGAAGACCCACTGCAATATACATGCTCAAGTTATCCTATATTCTCTTGGGCATCTCCTAGATGTCAAAATAGACACACAAATGGTGTATGTTTATATACGCACACGTACATATACAGAGATAGAGAGAGAGAGACTAGGGATCAAGAGAGCACACCACCATTTTCGTGAGAACACTTAAGGTGAGAATGCATCCACAATCATTAAAAACTTTTTTTCAACTTTTTTGTAATCCATAATTTGTTGCGAATGTCATGATTTCAAGGAAAGGTTCCGAATATCCTTTTTTTTGTTAATAGAACCTTCACAACATTTTTGGTTGTAGAGGTTTCATGAATACCTTTTTTTTTTTTACAAAACAGACTTTCATGGCATTTTAGTTTGTTAAAACTAATGTATTGCAGAAGAACTGTTTAGCAATGTTCTGAATGTGTAAAGCATGTTTTGAGGGTTCACAATATTATGAAGGTAGTGAGAATATACATTCATGTAAGAAAGACATATCATAATTTATAAAGGCCTTTAATCTTTACATGTAAAATTTGAATCTATTTACTAGGAAGAAAAAAAATAACTGCATAATAAAACACAAGAATTTCTCAAAAGATTTACCTGTGCTACATCGTTTGAAAACCCCTCACGTACAAGAGCACTCATGACCTCCCTTTTTGATATGACCTTTCTTGAAAAAAGGCAATAGAAAAGTTAACAATGTAGGAGTTCACTAGAGGATAGTCATGTAAACACAAGCATGGATCTGCATAAGAATGTGAGCATTGAACAAACAGAGTAATAAATTAGCTTAACCAGAAAGAGTCTTCGTTCGACACACCTCATTTGGAAATGCATTAAGGAAATTGATCAATTCAGCAGGATGATCATCTCCATCTCTACCTGCTCGAACCTTTCCAGGAGTAGCATCTAAAACCCAAACCTTGAGAAACAGTAAACAAAAACCTAGTAAGTACAGAATCTAAATGAAGATACAAAGTTTTCCACACATTTTATTGCCATACACAGACATCTGGCCTTACCCTAACAGGTCGTGCAAGGGGCTTTGCAGCTTGTTCAACCATGCTCAGTGCAACTAGGTAATAAAATGTGCTGTTAATGATGCGGTAGCATAGAGGCAAAGAAAATGTGAGAACTTGCAAGGTCGTAGTTATGTTTGTTACCTTTTCCTCCAAAGCTGTGACCAATTATAACTCGTGGTGTCACTCGAAGATGACGAAGCTATTCCAGATGAAACAAGAGAGATAAAAGTCAATCTAACCGTTCTTTCAATAAACAAAAAGGAGATTCATCTAAAAAGTATGTCTTCAAACTAACTTCAGTTCATAAAACAATTCTGTGTCAGGATAGCTCATAACCAAGACATAATTGATTTTTCATGGGAAAAAAAATTTAGTATATACAATACACCCAGATTCTCGGACAGTTTTAGGGTAAGAAATTTGTGCGTGCACACACACACACATATATATGATGTCAAAACTACAAAGAGTGCTCACCAGCTTTAGGACATCAAGAGCGGTTGAGGCAACAGTATGAGGTCCTGTCTTCATGAGAGATGCTGAATCACCATGACAACGTAGGTCAACCAAAAGAAACTGTAAACAAGAAAAATAAAGTAGATATAAAGCATGACTTTGTACTCTTTACTTTATGCGGGTTAAATTAAAAGACAAAAATACGAGTATGGGAAAATGGTGACTTCGGTGTTAACATTGATAATTTCTAGAGATGACAAACGAGTATGGGAAAATGGTGCCTTCAGTGTTAACATCGATAATTTCTAGAGATGAGAAATGAGTATGGAAAAATGTTAATTTAGGTTTTGTTTTACTGCAAAGTCAAATCGGTAAAACTAAAGAAAAAATAGCTAATATTCAATTTGAATTTGCCTGCACTTTGATTCTTTTCTGGCTTCCTTCTTGCTAGACCTATTTTGTGCATAGCTTGCATGCAAAGCACGTGGTAGCATGTGCATCATGCACACGTGATAGTATGTGCATCAGTGCATGCACATATTTCTCCTTATATGTACTCGTCAAAAAGTGTAAGCTATTAGAATGACAACTAACAAATCAACAATTATGTCAAGAACTAATACAATTATAACTAGTTGCTCACGCAAACTATAGGGACTGGTCTGACATTTATCATATTACCCGTTCTCCAAATTTCGGGTGTCCTATAAGTTTATTTCTAACTTCAAAGTAGTAACAAATTTGGTTGTTCAGAATTTGCTATAAAAAATTGGAGCGGAAAATAATAACTGTTGCTTTACATCTTTAATAACTACTATGTAAGTAATTTCCAGAATAAGAGTAGGTTGCAATTGTAAGATGGACAATGACTTACCTGCCAGTTTGGAAACTCCTTCGCTAATCTCCGAGCAAAGGTTCCTAATATAAACAATAATGAGCATCAATCAGATTTCATACCAAGCTTGGGTAGATCTTAAGGGAAAACTAGAAAAATTCCGGCCAAATGTTGGAAATTCCTATTAATCCCCATTAAATCGCTAGCCTGTACCCCCACCACCCGACTAGCCCTAGTGATTTTTACAACCATGCTAGAACCCACAACCTTTTAATTGCGGAGTACTACTTCCCCAATATTTCTCTTTTCTTCCAATGAAGCAAATCTTGGTCATATTAGCCTTAGCACACTAGCCAAATATTTCCCTTTTCTCTTTTCTTAAAGCTATTCATCAACTGAACTTTGGGCAGAATCATCTATGACATTTGCATAGGTAGCAATTTAGACCCATTTACTTATAAATGGATCAATTTGGTTATGTTCTATCTCTAATGAATCAAATGGTTGAAGCTAAAGGAGTTAAGTAGGAAATTAGTCAAACGGCCAAAAGTCACCATCCATAGCGTTTCAAATGGATTAAAAAACCAAAATCACTATATTATAAATAGCCAAAAAAACATAGCCCAAGGTGAACAAGTCTCACAATGGTTGTGGGTTCATACCTCATCACAAGCTTGAGTGATTGTGTGTGAGTTATTTGCCATATAAAAGGTTGGATATTATACAATATAGTTTTTGTTTATTTATCTATAAAGTTAAAAAGAAAATGAATGAAAAATGTGTGTAGGTCGGCTCAATCCTGACCCAACCCACCCATTTCGCCACCTCCTGACATTTGAACTGGATTGATGCAATACAATATGTATGAGACTAGTAGAAGAGACTACATACACAACTAAAGACAGATGTCTATGTCTTGTGTTATCTTTCTATCACTCAATTTGAGTAAAACACTAGCATGAGTGCATGACTACGTAACAAGAAATACATTTACCTACCCCAGTTCTTCCTGCTCCCTAAAATGCCATGCAAAAGAACAGCTGTTGGTGGGCATGGTACTGATCTGTCTGCAATGTAACTCCATCTAACCTGTGCACGGAATGTGATAAGCAAAATCAAAAACGAGCATAAAGCCAAAGAGAAAACCAAAACATCAGTGATCCACAGCAGCATTCTTTTTATATGTTCTTACATATAATTTATGTCAAGGAGAAAACATTGACACCTCAAAAATTACATACAAGGACATCTTAACCCGAATTGTTAGTTATTGTAACAATGAAAAGAAATCATTACCAAATAACTCTTAAAGTATGCACTCAACATCATCAACATCATATATATAATTTGTCTAAATAGATGGAGTACATGGATAATCTCTTAAACATAATTCCATTGGTTGATATCACTTATCGCCTTCACCATTAGTATACTATTGAATATCACCTTAAAGATCACAAAAACCTTTTGCTCCTAAAGACGCTACAATAATTACCAATCAGGTCGCTAAGTATCACTTGAGATTTTGGACTATGTGTAAGGAGATAAATTTGGTCTTTACGATGGAAAACACATACAACTTTTGGAGAAATCAACATTACAAGATTTTTCATACGTATTTATTCACCTAGAGGACACATGATAGGGTGTGATGAATCTTATTTGGGGGTTCTTGAGTTGTAAAATCACGAGCAACGTACGTTGATGAGATTAAAGATAACTGGAGCTTGTGTGAACATTCAACAAGCATGAAAACATACACGGATACACCGACACAGTGACACACAATTGTTTTCCTATTGCCATCAGGCAACTCCAAGCCCTGGCATTGAGCCCCTGTCTTTCTTCTCTAGTTATAGATCAGTTCAGAAATACAATGTAATAGGTTGCAGTGTAGCTTTTCACCATTAGTATGGGATAGACTGATGAGACTGTGTAGGATGGTAATGCAGATTCACATATTTAGATGAACACTTTGGAATCCAAAGGATTTAGATTAAACCAAAGATCAAATAGAAATTAAAATGTGTCAACTTTAATGATATTTGTGAATTGAAGATATGATTAGGATACTCAAACATGAAGTTAGAAACTAGTTAAGAAATATATATCATTTGTCATCTAAGATCAATAAAAAGAAAGATAATTGAGGATTTAGTTATAGGAGAAGAGCAAGGTGGTTTTGCGCAACCAAAAATAAATGTTTACACAAATTGGGGTTAGCAAAAATATGATAATTAGATAAAAGCGAGGCAACAAAACAAGATACGGACTTAGAAATGAGAATATGAGAGGAAAATTAATGACACTCAGTTTCTCCTTGATATGGACAAAAAGACATACTCGTATCTTCTCCTAATAAGGCCACTTTCTCAGCTAAAAATGAATGGCATACAAGATTGGAGACACAGCCATTCATCAAACACTCTATTACCACTATTCTAGACATGTGCTATATTGTTGAGTAAAGCAAATAAAGAACAATATCATAGTTACTTTAATGAGAAGATTTAGAAGTTGATAATTATTAGAACTTACAAGAGGTCCTTGAACAAGATCATATGCCTGCAAAAGAATTAAGCAATAGTGTTAGTGTAAACAAATACATTCTCCAAGATGTGTAAATCAACTCTTTCACAAGGCATAAGCATTACCAATATATCAGAGGGCGTTATTATAACATTCTGCCTACCATAACTCTCATTTACTAATGTCATTTGAATGTTTGGCCTTGCGTTTGGCCTCCTTGACTGACCCTTAGCTGACAGCTGGATGCATAATGTCCCACTCTACAGCTAGGAAACAGAAGTTATAAATTCCAATAGGCAATAACTGTAGATAGTATTAAGAATTTAAGACCACACTATATGAGTCATAGAACCATACGAAGTATTCCTCACTCCTCGATCCCAATTTATATCAGTACAGTGACGACACAGATAAAGCACAATATAGGATTGTTAGTTCTCACTCCTCACTCCCAATTTAACTATGTGCGTCAATTACAAAATATGATAAATTCAAAACTACAAACATAACATATGGAATTCCCTATAACCATATGTCAATAACTCAACATCACAACTATCTTATTGTACCTCTGTATGAAACCAGCCTATGTACCAACTACCAAGTATTTTACATCTAAATCCTAATCTAGCTTTCCTTCTTAGATCAAGACCACTATACCCTCACCATTAGAGACCAAACTTCTAGATCCCATTTAATCAATTTAGTAATCCTTTCTGTATATTCAGTAAACCATTTCACAATCATTGAATCTTCCCAAACGAGTAATCAAAAAATTCCAATATCTCCTTAACAAAACCAGAATCATTTCACCCTAGGTTTGCAAAGGAGATCTACATATTAGCTTCCTCAAATAGAAATAAGCAGAAAGTACTTCAAAACTAAAACTGTTTAGGTAAATCCGTAACAAAACCGTAGGGTTTTGAATACGATAGCGTTACAAGCGTATCAATTTGTAACATATCCGTAGGGTTTGAACAGCAAAATCTACAATAACTCACAAACAAAAATACATTTCACTATTTCAGTACTTTTCATTAGCATACCGGAGTACCTGAGATAGCCTGAAACTATTCGGCACCGGAAAAGGCGTGAAATTCGACCTAATTCCGACCGATGACGCTTCACTGTACCGTCGGCAGACTGAAAAATTCAAAGCCGGTGCCGACATTACGAAGCGATCATATACTGATTGATGGAAGTTGATTTTTAGCTTCCGATCTGTGATAATTAGGCGATGATGCAATGGATAATGAGGAAAATGAGGGATCGGTGGAGGATATTATGGAGGATTTTGATGAAGAAGACGATTGACTGAGGGATTCAGGTGGACGGAGGTATCGAAGGAAGGTGGAGGCGACCGTTGAACGTGTGGCTTGAGTAGGAGTTTTCTCGTGTCGTAGGGCGTCAATGTGTGTCGCTTTGTGGTTAAAATGCACAAAAACCCTGAAGACTTGTAAGTCTTCAAGCTATAAAATTGGTTTGAAATAAATAAAAATATAAATTTCAGGTTGGTTATTAGTTAATATCAAATGTTTCTGGTGTTTTTCTTTCCCGTTATGTATATGCTTGTTAGGTTGTGTTTTTTTTTATAAAATTCTTCTACTTTTCAAAGAAAGTTAATTTCAAATACATGTGTACTTTTGGTTTTGGTTTTGGTTTGATGACGTGTCTTTTTTATCCCCTTGATTATTACGGGTTCAAGCCTCAAGAAATGATGATAATATAGGTTTTAGAATGAATTTCAAGGTACGTGTAATTTAATACTATGGTCATTGTATGAATTTTTTTCTAATTTCGGTTAAGAAATTGTAATGGTTGTAAAAGTTTTAAGGGAATAGCATGAACAATATAAATATGATGCCTTTGATATTGGTCGTTATCGTTGTATGAATATATTTTTACATACGTTTTAAGTATGAATCTCTAGTGTTAGGGAATCTCTCTTTGATTAGATCGACAAAAAAATAATGAAAAGTGAAAATATTATGTTGCTTATTAAAAACCACGAGTGAGAAATGAACCATTAAAAATGATATTATTTACACTCACGAGGTTGAATATGGTTATTCTTTCAAACTGAGTGGAAGAACTCTAGAGTTGGTTCAGATTCTTGACCTCGTAAGATTGAATATGGATAAAAAGTTGTTTCAGTTCGCCTCTCGAGATCGCTATTTTGATTATTACCCTTTTATCATTGAGTGTTTTTTGTTTGTTGAAGTGTTGTATAAATTACCAAGTTAATGTTGAGCTACTACTTGATACGTATCCACTGATGCGCGGACGTTTGATGTTAAATCATTTTTTTAAATACAAGCATCAGACAAGTTTCGAAGAGATTGGTGAAATCGTGGTTCGGTATTACTTGCAAGTTTAGTGTTTTTATCGTCCAAACTTAAATTTCATATTATTTTTTCAGCTAAACTTTCAACATCGGCGACACCTAGACTTGAACTCGATACAACAACACAAGTAAAATACACAAATAAGCTAAGTAAACATTTTTTTTATTTTCATATGTTTTAGTGTTTCATCATTGTCGCAAATATTCAAGGCGGTCATTTTAGGATAACTTGTTTTGCCATTTCACGTATTATTTGTTTAAAACCATTTTCACCATTGACATAAACATTTGGAGTGGTCTTTTAGGATAAAATCTAAGTCCGTTTGTTTTTATTGTTCGTTAAATAGTCTAGTTGTTTTCACATCAAGTTAAGCTGAACTTAATGTTTATTCCGTAAAAGACGGATCTTTTGGTTTATAAGTTAGGTTATATGATCGTTTTCAACCCGAGTAGTGGCGTTGAACTTCTTGATTTTGCTTAGAAGCTAACATTGTGATGACAAACATGTAACTGATTGCTTGCCTTTATTAGTTAATGTTTCGAGCTCGACAAAGTTGGTTGGCTCATTATCATAAACACCGAGATTAGCATGAGGAAATTAAGCATATGAGCACGTGGTGTAGTTGTCAGATTCATTTGTTTTTTTCTTTTGCCTCGATGCGATTTACCATCCATAAAGAGGTACATTGATAAAAGGGCACGAACAACTTCCCACAACGGCATATGTGAAAAAGCCTTCTTACGAGACGGATTGTAGAGGTATTTAATCGCCTTCGTCGTCACACCCATATCGCATTTGCCGTTATTTCAATCCACGCCTCACATATTGTATACACCCTTAACTTTTTCAATAAATTTCAAGCTTCATCCACTTTGAATATACTTGATTATTAGTTTGATGGTCTGATTTTATTTATGCTTGAAACCGAGCATTAAACTATAAAAGTAGACAATTGAAGTATAAAAGTAAGACATAATCAAACAAATAAACTATAAAATAAAAAATAAAGTCATTTTTCAAATTTCACCACCTCGTTGTTAATCGCCTAGGCTTGGATGCTTGGAACAAGAATTACACGCTTTCATTAACACGCTCTTCATCATCGAACCAATTTTGATCTTCCCTTCTTTTTCTTTTTAGGGGATGGCATTGTTCTTCATCTTTCAATGCTTCAATTTCTTGATTTGGAGACAATCTTCTGTCACTTCAAACGTGTACATGCCAAATGGGTTGAGGTTAATCTTCAAAGAGTGACCGTTAAAAATGGTTTGAAACGTACTATATTTGAATAGAAAGTATTAGAACACACAGAATCACCCCGATCTCTAAGATTTTTATTTTTCCCGAAAACAAAAGGGGTGTATCAAGTTTTTGTCGAGTCAAATTCCTCATCTCACATTCTATTTTCTTCTTTGATTTTCTCCTGAATAAATAAATATTCACCAAACTTCAATAATTTTCTTCACCCTTCATCAACTCTAACCTCAATCACCATCCTCCACCTCATCTTCTTATGGGCCGTTTGGTTCGTAGAATGTTTTGCAAATAAATTGGAATTGGATTTGAAATGCTGTTGAAGTTGATAACGTGTTTGGTTGGTCAATTCTGAGTGAAATTAGAATTTTAATTTTAAACATTCCATAGAATTGTTAAACATTTCATAGGTAAGTAGAAGGAATGCGAATTTCAATGAATGAAAGAAAATTTTTTAATTTCAATTTCATTCGTTAATCAACCAAACAAGATTTTAAATAAAAAATTTTTCAATTTCAATAATTGAAAATTTTGTGAACCAAACGTCTTTTTAGAAAATTAGGAATATGTTCGCTGGAAAAGAATAATAAGCTCGCTAAAATAGAATATTCCAACCACCAATAGCAAACAACCACGCGTCCAACGCTCCTACGCTGCTTAGACCATACGTTCAACTTGACCCCTTGCCTTTTGCCCTAAATTTCTCCATCAATACATAAACACCATCGTCATTCATCCCCTTTAGAAAAACCCTCAACGCACCCCTTCTCTCTAACGAAACCCTCAATCGGCGATTCGATCTACTCACCTCAATGGCGTCTTTCGCGGAGGCTCCTGCCGGAAATCCCGCCGCCGGCGAGAAGATCTTCAAGACCAAGTGCGCTCAGTGTCACACCGTCGAGAAAGGCGCTGGCCATAAGCAAGGTTTTATTGATTACCATCGCTTTCATTTTGTATGATGTTTGGATTTAGATCTGGTGTGTATTGGATCTGTTTGTGTGATCTGGTAGCTGTTGATGATGTTTTGCTTGTTGAAAATGATGGTGTTGTTTGTGTAGAATCGTTTTGATTTACATCGGCCGGTAGATTTGTTCTATGAAGTTGTTTCGTTTGCTTTTGATGTGTTTATGATGATGTTGTTTGTCTATAATCATTGGATTTGTCATCGTATGTTTTGGATCGGCCGGTAGATTTATTTTATGAAGTTGTTTCGTTTGCTTTTGCTGTGATTATGATGGTGTTCTGGTTTATGCTTTGAATCTGTTATGATTTGAATGATATTTGAAAGTATAAGGTTGGATTTATTCGTTATTGTTCTAATTCAGAATCGTAGTTCATGAACATGTGGTGTATTAGTTCCTCTTGTTGGATCTAGGGTTACCTTTGGTATACAGATTTTTGAGATCAACTATTTCCGAAGAAAATGATTTATACGTTTTTTTAATGGTTGCTCTTTTGATCTTTAACATTACAAAGCTTTTAAAACTTTATAAAATTCTTTTTAAAGTTCTTACAAATATACGAGTAGTCAAAGTTTCTGAAGTTTTCCAGTAGTTTGGTCATTAAGTTAATTTGTAGTTTGACAATCGACTCAAAAGAGCTTAAAGTTTTAAAGTAATGTAAACTATATCTTTTAAAAGTTTTGTGCTATTGATCAATAAGTTTTAGCCTATTTTTAAAGAAGTAAAAATAACTTATCCTGGAGAAGAGGAGTTTATCTGTTGAAATTTTGCACAAGAAGTTAGCAAAATTGCTATCTTTTGAATTGAAAGTGAGCATTTTCCCTTTCACGCTGTGCTAATTGGTTTTATCAGTGTTGTTACTCAGGAAGTCATTGTGATAGAAATGAGTTTCTATTCTTTTACAAATTTAGGAAGAACTTATACCATGGTAAATCTTAATCCTGAATAATCTGTTCTCAGTTCTCATAATCAAACAAAATGAAATTTCAAACTGCAGATACAATACCCATCTGATAACATATATTTTGAAAGTCCTTACAACCCATCTGTTCTCATTACAACTGTAAAAGTCTGAACATATCATGTACTCATGATTTTGTGTTATTTGCTGATTTGTGCATTAATTGTGCATCATCTTGTTTATGCTGTGCATTTTTAAATAATTCCGACGATAATATAGTGTTTTGTGATTCTATTTAACTAGAAAATTGAGAGTTGTTAATTTTTTTTAACTTGTATTATTCATTTGATTGCGACAGTTTTCTTAGAATATGCATGTTTAGAATTATCAGAACATGGTTTTGTTTTAATTATATATGAATCGAGCATTCATTGTGAAAAATATAAGAACTCTTGCATTAGCCTTGCATGCAAAACAACTAGATCAGATATATAATATAAGTTTCGGCTAAAACAAGATTTATTTTTTAACTTCAGTTTGCTGTGGCTTAAAAAAATAAGTTGGTTAAGACTATAGTTGGTATATTGATATATGAAATTTGCAGGACCCAACTTGAATGGACTCTTTGGAAGGCAATCTGGAACTACTGCTGGATACTCCTATTCTGCTGGTAACAAGAACAAGGCAGTTATATGGGAGGAAAGTACCTTATACGACTACTTGTTGAACCCTAAGAAGGTAGGAATTTTTTACTACTTTTAGCTGATATGTATGATTTTACAAAACTTCATGGATTAATTTGGAACTTTCTTTAAAAAAAAATTATCGTACAAACCAAAAAACAACAGTATAAAACAATTTTCTTTGTCAAGTTAGTGTTAAATTTAATATTAATTCAGTCTTTTTAAATTCACAAAACTTTAAAGAAAAGTTGTTAGTAGAATACATATTATTGATAATGACACCTGTTACTTTTTGTTTTTTTAATGCTTTGCTAAATTGGTGTATATTTGTTTAACCCAGTACATCCCTGGAACAAAGATGGTTTTCCCAGGACTGAAAAAACCACAGGAGCGTGCCGACCTCATTGCATACTTGAAGGCATCCACAGCGTAATTTTTTTATATTTCAACACCATTTTGAAGTTTTCTTGATGATTCAAGGTATTAGGAGATGACTTCGGATTATATTTTGGTTAATAAGGGGAAGACATTTATCAAATTTCTTTACCCTCTTCATTTTTGTTATTCTATTGGCAAGAGCCTTTTTCTTCAGTCAAAAATTGCACTGCTTTTGAAATGATTTGTTCTACACCAATTTATGTCTGTTAATTAAGCTTGTTTGCCTTTTCCCTCTCACATCATGGCTCGATTTTTAACCCTAATAAAAAACGTTTTGTTATGTGACTGTTAAATTTTTTTTTACCAACAGTTAGTCCAGAGGACGTATTAAAAGTGATAATAGAAAATGGTGATAACTCAGGCCATGATTTGAAACAATTATAGTATATATAATTTAATAAGAACTAATGTTATACACGCTCTTAAGTCATAACATTTCGATCTTGTTTTTAAACCCTTTCTGGGATTGTGGTATTGGACCTATTTAATAAATATACTTTCAATAGTGTAAAGAGGTTTAGGCACTTACCTTTATCTCAGAAAGTCCCTACTTCTGGTTCTTTGACGTTGATCTTTTGGATTTCTAAATAGTTAACCCCTTAAGTTAAATAGTTGATATCACTCTAATATCTAAAAGTGAAGACTTTATATTGTGTTTAAACGTCACATTTCTTCGATTAAAAGTCTGTTTTTGATATTTTGTCAAGCCCTATACGACAATGTACCATTTGATCCACACTTGCACTGAGGTTTAGCTTCTTGCCTTCTTGTACGACCGCGCAATCATCTTACATGCTGTGTATGTATACACAAAATCCTATTTTTTGACAAGGCTTTGATCTTTTATCATTATAATATTAATTTTTCCAAAACCAGTATATTGTAAAGAACTCATTTTGTTTATAAGCATCAATTTACCCTCGCATTTTTCTTGAACTATCATATTCCTATAATCTTTCTATCTTTATATTTTAATAAAAAATTAGCTAAAGGCGACACATGTGGGGAGGTTATGGGTTCAAGTCGCACTTTGAATAATATGTTCAGAGTTAGGCCAGTGGGTTTTTCTAGCAATGGGTTTCTTCCTGAGGGGGTTAGGGTGCGGTCGTGGTTGGGACACGGATAGGTGGGCCCGATCAAGATAACACATATCATCCGAAGTATTGTTGCACATTTGCCGTTAAAAAAAAGGGTGACGTGTGTCAACATTAAATTTCTTCTCATCAAAATTTTTTGGTTCTCTATCATATTAAATAATTACATTAATTATTAATAATTATATTAATTTGTTTTAGATTAAAAATGTTTTTAATAAATTAATAAAAAGATCTTTTTATTAATTTTATTTTTAAAGAAATAAATTTATACAAAAGTAAAAAAAATTAAAACAACAAACTTTTTTTAAAAGTACGAAATACTTTAAAATTTGTTTTTTTAAAAAGTATAGTTTTTATAAACAATAAATAATTAAAATTAAGAGTTATAGTAAGGAAATTTTTTAAAGTGATATTTTTTTAAAAAAGTTTGTTTTGAAACAAAATGTTTATTTTATTTTTTGGAAAAACAAAAAAAATTCAAAAACAAAAGGTTAAGCAATGCTGATAGCATTGTTTTATTATCTATAATTACTAATACGTACTTTCAATCGTATCTTATACCAGAATATCGTTTCATAATTAATAACATTTTATTTTATTTAATATTTTATATATTTAACCCGTGTAATACACGGGTTTACTAAAGGTAGTTAATCATACGAGAGCAAGGGCGGAGCTTAGTTGGGACGCCCCCCCTCTTTTTTTCGTCAGTAGTGTTAAACTTTAGTCCGATAGTGTAAATTTTTGGCACGGTAGTGTAAATTTTTATATAAAACTTGAGTTCGCCCCCCCTAAAAAGAAACAATTTTGCCCCCGCCCCTCTATAAGAGTGTTCAAGCTCCGTCACTGTACGAGAGTTTATACATTGAACCAAAATACTTACCAAAATAAGAACGTGATGATTTGTGTGAAACTGATTGTTAATTCTTTTCTTGGTTACAACTAAGAAACACCCACACACTTCTCATTTTTTGCTTTATTCTAAGTGAGTGGCTCAAAAACACATATAAACAACTTGTTGATGCTTGGTATTTGTCAATGTGAGGCTAGCTCATTTGGTAGAGGATTTGCTTCTTAAAGGGGAGATCTTGGATTTAATCCCAGGCATGATGTTACTTTGTGTAATTTAATAGTAGAAGTTATATAGATTTGTCGTTCAAAAAAAAAAAAAACACCTTGTTGATGATGGTTAACGGGAGAAGTTAACCGATCAAGTGGCTCTTTTAGGCTGTATATGTAATCTTTGAAAATTTAATAGGTGTTAAAGCATTCACAGCAGGCTCTCCAAAAATCTGTGAGTGTATTTTTTATATTATAGAGAATGATTATTAGTGATTGTGAGTGGAGGATAGAGAATATGTCACTGTTCATCTCTATATTTGATAAAACACTGTTCATCTCTATTAATATTTTAATATTTGTTGAAAGTGGTTGTGAGTGGAGTAGAGAGAAAATGTAATGATAAAAGTATAAAAAATATTATTTTATTGAAAAATAGAAAGAAAAAATAGTTTTTAATATAATTATAGAGATGAAGATGAAGGGTGAGTTATGAATGCTCTTATAGATTGTTTTCAAGAGATTTCGAATGGTTATAAATGTGGCAATCAGAGCTAGTGACTTCCAAGACTACCCACATTCGTTTGCATATTTGCTGGATAGGGGTGTACTATGATGTTACACTTTTAAAACACTTGTAAATTATTAGAAAGGTTTTCTTTTTAATTACGATAACTTTTACTACTTATGTCTAATATTATTAAAGATCATTAGTTCTCTCTTTTACAAACATAGAGTTAACCTTTACAATATAATATAGATCACAAACTTAGATTTTATCTTAAACAAAATTTCTGTCAAAAAATGCATATAAAAGTAAAAATTAAGTGTGCAATTGGAAAATTTTATATGAGTGTAATGGTTACTTTAAATAAGAATAAGATAAACTTTATACATAGTTTTCATGTCTTGTTTTATTGGTTTTTTTAATATTAGAGTAACAACATCCAGATATCTTTCTAACATAAATTTACTAAGATTAAACATGTAACCTAGTACTATGTGTTAGTAAAGATGTTTTTTTCATAAATGACTGAGGATTATAATTTTATGAGGACATAGATGTGAATTTTAAAGTTGGTATACAAACTCGTGATTTAACTGTATATTAAACAAGATAATCCGATATAGTGATGCTGGAATTTCTTTTCAACTCCATTATTATTTCCTGCTCAAAACAATATTCTACAACAACTTTCTTGAAAATGGTTTATACTTGATTTATAAAAGCTTATAATCCTCAATTCCTCATACGACAATCTTTATATTATAATAAAAGAGTAACTAATTGGGACACGTGGCAGCATCACATTCATCCTCACCATAATTTTCCCGCTTCTCTCTCCTACTTAATAGTTACTATAATTATTAATAATATTATTTAATTTATTTATACACTAAAAATATTTTTTAATAAATTAAGAAAGAAATCTTTTAATCAATATTATTTATAAAGAAACAAATTTTTATAAAATAATCTTTTTTTCAAAAACATCAAACTTTTTTAAAAATATAAAATATTTTTAAAAAGTAAAATTTTTATAAATAAAAAATAATTATAAATAAATTTTATAAAACTTTTTGTTTTGAAACAAAATATTTAGTTTTTTTAAACAAAAAAAGTTTAAAAACTTGATATCATTATTTTGTTACCTATAGTTCTTATATATAATTTCAACCGTATTTTATCTTAAAATATAGTTTTATAATTAAAAATTTTTTATTTTATTTAATATTTTATATATTCAACCCCGTGTAATACACGGGTTATTAATCTAGTATAATATATATAAGTAATTTTCCTAGGTTATAAATAGTAATTTGAGCATCACTCGTCAGGCACATATAAGTTCTTTTTTTAATTTTATTTTTTGTTTTTAATTTGATTATTAACGGTGAGGTAAACTTTTAACAAAATACTACGTACAATATTCTTTTTATGATGTTAAGGGCACCTATCAAGTACCATCCTTTTATAAAAGTTTATGTTTTTTTATATTTCCACTTGTACATACTTTTTTTAAATGTGTAGTTAAAATATTATAATTACTTTGGAACATATTATAAAGATGTAAGTCGTTATAAACAGTAACCGGTCAAACATTTACAGGCTCTTAAAACGCAAAATTCGACTCCATAAAGCTATTATTGTTTTTAATATTATAATTACTTTGGAACATAGTTTGTATTTTTTTTTTCTAACTTTTAAAATATAAAGCTTTACAATACACCATTATGACTTAATTATTTTTCTCTACGTTTTGATATAATTTTTATTTAAATCTCGAGTTAATTATATGATTGGTTCCTATGCTATGCCCATATTTCAATATTTATTCCAACTTTTGAGAAATTACACAATTGTTTCAAACTGTTTGCCAAACCGTAACACGATTGGTCCATGAAGTGGATGATCGTCCGTTTTTTCAGTTAAGTTGATGTGAAATGATCATTACATTAAAAAATAAAAAAAAATAACATAACTTTCTTTTAATACACACACACGCATATACACATATAAACACTCAAATCAAGATCGACCTTCAACCCACCACCGGCCAACCCACCACCAGCAGCAACCCCCATCGTTGACCACCATTGTCGTTCCGAATGTCACCATCACCAACTCACCATGCCGCGGCATCGTACTACCACTGCCGGCAGACCTGTCACACCCTTAGGTTTGGGTCACCTCGGGTCGTGTGAACCGATCAGGATTGTTTGATTATTTTATTTAGAAGTTAATTTCAAAGATGTTTCTAGAAGCGGAATTTTATTTAAAAAATAAATTATATTAAATCTCAAAACTGTAACATTTATTAATTCATAATATTGTTTTACAAAATCTTGTGTATATTACAAACCAAAAGATTTCTCAAAAGTCAAAACTAGTGATGCGTAAATCTCTTCTTCCAACTTGTTACTCAGATATTGATGTTAGATACACCCACATAATTTATACTGTGGCATGATCTAAGTCACATTCAATTATTTTTTACATATAAAAAGTTTAAAATTTAATGTCAGCGATATCCTGGTGAATATCATTTATCAAACATAATATCGCTTTGGGCATCAAACCATTACCAGCCATGCTTAGGCATAGTACCTCTTTCTGGGTTGTATCCATCACATGTATATCATTTATGATCAGACCATACATACAATCTTAATTTGATGCTTGTCTTGCATTTCACCAATGCGTGTTAATAAATTAACATTAACTCATGTTGGTTTCACGATAATGGTGAATCTCAAGGATTCACGAGTTTCGTTTTCAAAAGACAAATGTATTCACTTTAAAATCAATTTGAGCCTTGTGTTAGATCTTAGGTTAATTCCTGATGACTTAAGCAACACTTCAACTATTCACTAGCTAGAAACGTCTTTAAGAAACTTCACGTAGCTTCGAATCCTTGGTTATCAAACGTAGGGTCGCAAAACGAGTCGAAATTGATATTGGGCACGAATACAAAGGTTAAGTGTGTGTTCTTGGGTGTGAAATGCGAAGAAAACGATCAAAATGCCCCCCTTTACATAGGTGATGTTGGTTAGTCGATGTGCCCTACATCGTTTGAGCGATGCATCCCGCATCGAGCGTCGCTCCTGCATGCGTGACACGTGTCGCGCATGCATTGTCTCGAGGCCCTTTAGGTGAGGCGATCCGTATCCAAAACCGTTGCGGCCCACATTAGTGTCCACGTGTCCGACACCTGCCCATTAGTTAGCATCCACATGTCGTATCCGTATGGTTTCCTAAGCCAAGTCGATGCCGCCCCTTGGAACCTGCTTTCAGGTGTTGCCGCCCTCAACCCCTCGATGTCTACCGTATGCTTTTTGTGAGTGGGAGGGTCCCTTCGGAAGTCAGTTATAACATCAACTATTTTTATTAACAGTAATTTATTGCAAAATTATGAAAATATCATTTTGACGTATTTATTATATTTCCATTTTCATATAAATTTTGTTTAAAATCAGACTTAAGCACGTTCAAACTAATTTTTTTTAACGGCTGATTGGATAACTGACGCACCAATAACTCATTTAATAATCTCAATTACTCGAGTATGAAATCTGAATAAGCTAAACTAACACGTTCCTGGAGGAAAAACTCTTACCCGAACCTAATAATCATTAGCTTCAAACTAAATAGTAAATACTAGCATCCTTACTAATCTAGAAAACCACAAATCAAGCTCAGTTTCATCAATCTCATGTAGTCACCGGAATCCGATCAGAAAACCAAGAGAACCGATCGGACCAAAATGCAACCCTCACCGGACCACCAAACCCCGAACCAACCTAACTTCAAGATCGGCCAACGAGTCCACTGGTCCGGTGACTACCACCGCATCGGCACTGTGAAGTACGTAGGTCAAGTCGAAGGCTACTCCGGCGTATGGGTCGGTGTCGATTGGGACAATCGCGACGGCAAACACGATGGATCACTCAACGGCGTTCGCTATTTCAACGCTCAGTTCCCCAATTCAGCTTCTTTCGCTCGTCCTCACAGTTTGAGCTCCGGTGTTTCGCTGTTACAAGCCCTAAATACGCGATACCGCACAAGCTCCACTAAAGAAGAATTGGGTAAACATTTTGAACAATTAGTTAGTGTGTAATAGCATTCACATCTCATGCCCCTTTAATTGTGAGAACAATGTGTAGTGGTTGTTTGGTTAAAATGATATAAAGTGTTATTTTGATAAAAACCATTTCATTAAAGCCTTTTTAAATCAAGTGTAGTGGTTAACTAATGTTGGAGCTGTATTTATGCAATAATGTTCAACAAGGTTGTGTTTTGAGTCCATTAAGGACTTAACACCTTATAGGTTTGGAGCTCCATTTAACCATCATGTAGCGGTGTTTGAAGTCTTGCTTGTGTCCATGTCTTCATTATTGGCACCTCCTCCTTGTCCATTACGTATAGTCTTAGTGTGTGTCTTATATTAAAGGGGATAGTTTTGAGTGGTTGTGAACGGAGGTGAGAGTAAATGTTACTGTTCTTTAGTATGTTTGGGGTAAACATTGTTCACCTCTATAAATTTTGTAATAATTTTTGAAAGTGGTTGTGAGTTGAGGAGAGAGAAAGATAATGATAAAGGTATAAAAGTGTACTATTTAATTGAAAAGGAAAGATAAAAGGTTATGGTTTTTAGTGTAATTATAGGGATGAGGAATGGGATATTGGGATGTGAATGATCTAACACCCTAGGCAAATCTCCATCTCGGATCGGAAGAGACGCTGGGTTCATAAGTAAAATCATTTTTTAATATTATCAACGCGTTTTGGGGGCTGTGGATGAGAGGGGAACTCCACAGTTAAACGTGTTTGGGTGACAACAATCCTGGGATGGGTGACCTACCGGGAAGTTTTCACTCGGGCAATCAAAAACAAATCCGTAAGCTTCTTGTGAACAAAGCGGTCAATATTGATGATATGACGAACCGGATGCTACATAGTGTTTAAATAGGTTCATTTGATGTGATTGGTTTTGTTTTTCATGTTTACAGATGAAATGTATGTGCTTTCTGCTAGTCATAAACGGGTGAATGTGCAGCTGGTGGGTAAAGATAAGATTGAAGACATATTGGGGCGATTTGAAGAGTTGCCGGGTGTGTCCTTGTCGTATTTAGGGGTTAGCTCTGCTGGGGACCCTTTGGAGATTAGTAAAACTCTGCCAAGTGAGTTTCAGTTCTTTTGTGAAATATTTGGTGAAATAAACATTTGATTAGCAAGATAAATGTAAAGTCACCTGCTCGTTCGTAGCCCTAATCAAATAGTTATATGATTGCATATGTTTTGAAATGCACATTATAATGATCTCCAAGATTGTTTAGCCTGCACCACTAGTTCAGTTGTAATAGCTTTTGACAGTATTTTGATGTGGAGGAAGATCTTTGTTGATAGTTCTTTAGAAGTCCCTTTCAAGGCGTGTTATAGGTGTGGTTTATCACATGAGTGATTTATCTATATGAGAGATTTTTGATGGACAGGAGATGTGTGTTGGAAATG
Organism: Flaveria robusta; assembly: GCA_025506415.1. Classification (NCBI taxonomy): domain Eukaryota; kingdom Viridiplantae; phylum Streptophyta; class Magnoliopsida; order Asterales; family Asteraceae; genus Flaveria; species Flaveria robusta. Next base: position 14,365,402 of record CM046459.1, on the reverse strand, counting down.
TGATTAGCTTTGAGTGTCGATTTTTACAATGTGGGATGAATAACCAATAAAGATCAACATATAATTGCATGTAGTTTTGTGTCATTACAGCTATGCTTGTTTTTTGCAGATCTAAAGGAACTTGATTTAACTGGAAACCTGCTTTCGGAGTGGCAAGTGCGTTTTCTTGCTTATAGTTTTACAATCCCATAATTTTTAGGATCTACTTGTGGTATACTGGTATTAGTAAATATTGTAACCGTGACAGGGCACATAAAAGTTTCTATTATTTATTATTATTGGCAATTGAAGAAATATGACTTGAGTTATATTGAAAGGAAACTAGGATTAATATTGATATTATTTTCTTCATACTTGTATGTCATATATGAAAGGGTATCTGCTTGATGCTGAGTAAACTTGTGTTATATTGCAGGACATCGATGCCATCTGCAGTGGGTTGCCGTCTCTTACAGCACTTAATTTGACAAACAATAGAATGTCAAAGGATGTAGTGGGAATCTCTCACCTAAAGAATCTTCGCCTTTTAGTCTTGAATAATGTTTCCATTAATTGGTCTCAGGCGAGCAATTCTTCCCTACTTTTCTTTTTGACTTGACTATGACTTGTTGAAGTGATCCGTGCCAATGAAATTTACTTGCTTGGCAGGTTGAAGTGCTTAAAGATTCACTGCCAGCCATTGAAGAACTGCATTTAATGGGAAATAAGATAAGGGAGATAACGGTTTGTAATATTCTCATCTTTATCATGTTCTTGCCTCAAAATTGGTCCTTTTATGTTGCATATTGGTAGAGAATGGAGTGAGAAATATCAGGGAATATGTTCTCGTCCTCATTCCAGTCGAGAAATGAGCTTACATCCCCATCCTTTATTTAAAACAACTAAAAACTCATCGAAGGTTACAACACCGATCCAATTACAATGTTGACCAAATAGTGAAACATACTAAATACTGAAATCATATAATATCAAATCAATGTCTAATGGGTGGATCCAGGAAAATTTTGACTAGGAATAAGTGTGGCTTGAGATATTAATTTCAACTATGCTTGACAGCTTGATTTATTTTAACATATTATGCACACGAATATAGGAATATATAACACATATACACACACATACATATATGTATATGCATACATGTGTGCGCGCGCACTTAATATCACCGAATGCTCCATTTATACGCTGCTTCTTAAGGGGAGAACACACCCAGACTTCAAAAAACGTTCTTCCTCAAAAAGTTTGCAATCTGTAAGTTTTTTTTAATGCATTAGAAAGACTTTGGACGACTTTCAACCCATCTAGCCTAGTTCTCTTTTGGGTAAAATTTTAATTTGACCTGTTGGAGATAAAAAACGACCCAAACTGATATGTTCTTAAGTAAATGAGTCACTATTGCCACAGTCTAATGTTCACATATTATGATAGTCTCATCTTACATTTTTTCCCATTTACCAGCCTACATCATCCAAAACTGTACAAGGATTTTGCTCTCTGCGGGTTCTAAACTTGGAAGATAACTATATAGCTGATTGGGGTGAAATCTTGAAACTTTCACAACTGAAATGGTATAAAAAGAAAAATCTTTTCTCTCTTTGGCTTAAACTGTTTAAGATTTATATGCTGATGTTAATCCTCAGTAATATGGTTTCTGCATTCAGTTTGGAGCAGCTTCATTTGAATAAGAATAGCATAGAACACATTTGGTACCCCACTACAGATGAACTGCCAAATAAACCGTTTCAAAATTTGCGATGCCTGCTTATTGGTAATTAAATTTCCTCCACATATAGAACTTGCCCATATTGCCCGTTAACTTATAATTTACACTGCTCAGGAGGTAATAAAATTGAGGATCTAGCTTCCATTGATGCGCTAAACTCTTTTCCAGCCTTAGTGGTAAGATTGTTTTATCTAATATGCTTTGCCTGTCATTTACTTAATTCTTTCTTGATTTTTCTGAAAAATAGTGTCTTTTTAACAATTGAGTATAGCATAGCTTACGCTTAAGGTTAATATTGATTTCATGTTGAACACATGCTTTTAAAAATTGTTAGAAAATAGTGTAAAGAAAGGGTGGTTTTGTTGTAAATCAAACTTTCACTTAATGATTAAGACGTGTATATTTTCATGATGGGGCAAGATAAGTGTGGAGCTTTACTTAAGTCATCCATTAGTGTGTTATGTTGGTCTAATCTTGAATAATTAATAAAATAACTTCCAAAAATAAAGGAACCAAAAGTCAGCAAATTAAGGCATGAATTCAGTGGTGCTTGATTTGTGCAATCAGTCTTAATTTTCTTTTCTAAATTAGAAGCTGTTTTTCCCTTTAAATAGATAGGTAGAATAAGTTGCAAATTGTACCAATTTTTTTTATTTTGAATAATAGAAAAGAGTCTAGGAGTTCCCCTAAAATTGTTGTTATTCTTGTTTTTCTTTGATCCAATTGTCTAACAATTGGTATCAGAGCCACAAGATTAAGTGTCTATAGAAGAGAAGGAAGAACCCGTTGATCCAAGAATTGCAGAGGAGGAAGAAGCCTGTTGTTTGATTGTTGCAGAAGGAAGAAACATCAAAAAAAGAGACCAACAATCAGATGTTGTTGAAGAAAGTCTACTGAAAAGTGACCAGAATCTGATGCGAGAAAGTTGCTGAAAGATTTTCGATGCCAGGAGGGAATGCGATGATACTGGCTGCAAAAGAGACACGCAACGGCTCTTTGCAAGGGTCCAAAACTCCCGTCGACCAACTACACAGTGTGGGTCTATTATGATGAAGACAATTCTTGTTGCTAATGGCTTGAAAGACACCATTACAGTAGATACAATAGAGGAGAAGAAGAAATACACTGCTTTGGCGTTGATTTTTTATTGAACACGGGAAGAAATCCTTCTCCAAGTTGCTAAATACACTGAACCAAAGGACGTGTGGGAGGCTTTGCGTGTTCGGTACTTGGGGGCTGAACCGGTCTAGAAAGCTCGGCTACAAACTTTGAGAAGTGAACACGAAGCTTTAAAGATGGATGGGACAAAGACCATAGATAATTTTGCTGCCAAGTTGGGGGGGGGGGGGTGTGCAATCTAAATACAAGAGTTTAGGAGCATTGCTTGGAGATGGTTTTAGTAAGAAAGTTTCTAAATTCTATGCCTGATAAGTGTTCGCCTATTGTATCCTTTATTGAGTAGTTTGCTGAAATCGAGAAAATGCCATTCAAAGAGGTAGTTGGGCGTTCAAAGGCATATGAAGAAAGGAACAAGTTCAAGGGTGTGAGTGGAGATTCATCTCAAGGGAAACTATTGCTCACCCAATCTGAAGGCTAGAAAAATCAAAGAATCGATAACTACCAAGGTCAAGGGAGAGGAAGGCTTAATGGAAGAGGAAGAGGGAATAGAAATTCCTGGAATAATGATAGAGAACCTGGTCAAGAAGGACAGATTGACGACAAAATAAAGAATTTTGATGAACAGTATGAAAGATATGAAAGACAAGACAGGAGGAAAAACTTGAGATGTTATAGTTGTGACAAAATTGAGCATTACTCAAATGAATGTAGAGCTCCAAGAAAAGGGAATGAAGAAACAAACCTAGTAAGGCATGAAGATCATGATGACAATCATCTTACTAATGGCAACTTATTCGTTGAAGAAGGTAATTATGGAAGAGAATAGAGTCTTTCCTGCTGTGTACAAGAAAGGCGTATGATGATGGAACATGGTTCTTGGATAATGAAGCAAGTAACCACATGATTGGTCATTGGAGTTATTTCTGTAAACTGAATGTAAAGGTAAATGGTCAAGTAAAATTTGGAGATGTCTCTACTGTTGAAATAAAAGGAAAAGGAAGTGTAATAGTGCAATGCAAGAATGGTGAGAAAAGGGTATTTTCTGATGTGTTCTATATACCTGAATTGCATAATAATATTCTAGGTTTAGGGCAATTGGATGAGGACTGCATAATAACTTTGGGAGATGGAATCACAAAATTATATGATCGAATAAGAAGTTTGAAAATTCAAAGAAGTAAGAATAGATTGTACAAGGTAAACCTTCAATTATATTTTTCTAACTCTAAGAACCTTGAAGATGAAAAAGGAAAAGCAGTTAAGTTTTGTGAGCATCAACAAAAGCCTGGATTTAATGTGAAGAGTACTCAAGCTATTGAATTTGCAAGTTCAGTAATGAATGAAAAACCAGATGTAAAGGCCAGCAATCAATCGTCTGTTGAAAGATTAATTCAGTTTGGGATAGTTCTAGTAGCCCAGAACAAAGTGTGAAAGCCTAACAAATTTGGTTGAAAGACCAGTCCAAGAAGGAAAATTGAGCTCATCAATCAAATGCTATAGGTTAAAATCTGAAAGTGTTGGCGAGGAAAAGAAAGAACTTGTGGAAGAACAAAGATTAAAAAAGTTGGCTAGCATGGAGGTTAATTTATCACTTGATGTAATAAATGTAAAGAAAATTTAGTGATGGAGTAGGTCTTGTCTGGAGAAAATATTCAATGGGAGAAAGTGGAGACCAGCAAAGCAACAAGACAAGACATGGATGGTCTGAATGCAGAATATGCAGATCCTATTAAACAAGTTTGTTATAGTCAATTGAAGAATGGGAATAAAGGCAAGATGGTGAAGAACCCTAATTTAAGATTAGGGGGGTGAATGTTGGTCTAATCTTGAATAATTAATAGAATAATTTCCAAAATAAAGGAATCAAAAGTCGGCAAATTAAGGCATGAATTAAGCAGTGCTTGATTTATATAGTCAGTCATAATTTTCTTTTCTAAATTAGAAGTTGTTTTTTCCTTTGAATAGATGGGTAGAATAAGTAAAAGTTGTACCAATTTCCTTCGTTTTGAATAATAGAAAAGAATCTGGGAGTTCCCTTAAAATTGTTGTTTTTCTTGTTTTTCTTTGATCCAATTGTCTAACATGTTATGCACACAAAAAGACTTATGATAGCTTTTAGCTTTCGGCATTAAATTAACTCTTAATGATGTTTTTTGTTTCAAAGTGCAGGATATTAGGTGTTCTGAGAATCCGGCAACTGATCCAAGCAGAGGCGGGATTGGAAGATATGCTTTGATTGCTCGTTTGGCAAAAGTTAAAATTCTGAATGGGAGCGAGGTAAATTCAAGAGCATATGTTGTATTTTGCCATCTATAGTTATTTGAACTTAACACATCCATCTTATTGCCATGCGTCAGATTACCCCTCGAGAGCGTAAAGAGTCTGAGATTAGGTACTTTCATTTTTGCCGATTTAATAGGATTGGTCTTTAATAATAAAAATAATACCGTAGAGCTGCATGCATTAACTTCCATTAGAAATTTTACATTAGAAATTTATACATTTTACGCAGGTATGTACGCCTGGTCATGTCAAAACCCCATCAAAATTTGGAAGAGATCAAGAGGCTTCACCCAAGGTATTGCCAAAACCACATCAAACATTCATTGATTAAAATATTTATTACATCCAGTTCAAAATTTAATGAAGTTATATGTTATGCAATCTCGAACTTGATATTAGATTCAATGAGCTCAAAGCATTTCATGGTATCGAGGATGAACGACCTTCAAATGGTCCAGCAGGCCCTCAGAAAATGGCTTCTGGGCTTATAAGTATGAGCCTATTTCTTTAACTATTTTCTTGTTACCCTTTCTTCTATATTATCTTTTCGAACAATCTTATAAGTGTTCAACAAATAGTTAACAACTTTCTTTAAGCTTTGTGCCAAATCAAATGCATCAAACTAATTAAGTTTTATGCATCTTTACTTCTTGCAGCTGTTACCCTGAAGTGTATTGGACCATCAATCTGTGAAAAAGCTCCGATAACAAAAAAGTTGCCCGCAACCACCACTGTAATTATTTGTCTTTCCGCTTCTATTATAGTATCTTTTATATTTGTTTGTCTTAACCATGATTCCTTTTTGTAAGGTTGGCAAGCTGAAGACTCTTTGCTTGAGCTTCTTCAAATTGAAGTTTTTCAAGCCCAAATTATATCTTCAAGAAGAGGTTTGTCTTTGACCAAATGCTTTGACTTTATAAATTATAAGTGTTCATTATTAGATATGCGTAGTAGAATACTATCACACACACACAAAAGCAATAAAAGTATCACAAGAATTTTAATGTTGTTCAGTCGGTGTGACCTAGTCCACAGGCTGCAACTAGGGTTTTTTTCCCCCTAAAATTCAGTAGTTGAATAAATATTAATGTATAATCTTAGCATACTATTGGCTTAATATACCGATAGTTATTGGTCGAAAGGCCACGAAGTTATCCTAAACGTAGATAAATGTGCTGTGATTTGCAGGGCTCCCCGCTGCATACGTTGCTTGATGACGACATGGCATCATTGAATGATGCGGGCGTATGCAACCAATCAACCATTCTAGTGGATGAGGAGAACTAAAATTTCACATCCCATGACCCTATTGCATTGAAGACATAAAGCATGTTTCTTGATACACACGATAAACCAACCCTTGGCGTATTATACATTGTTTGTCGTTAGTTGCATCAAGTAATGGACATTGGTCTAGCAGACATGTTTTGTATGGTATGCAATTGGAGCCCTGTATGGTTTCATGGTCTGGTTTGCTTGACCTATTTAGCACGCGCTACGCGCAAAACGTTTTGGTTTGTAACATCCGCGCCCGCAGATTTTTTTAAAATGGTTACATCATACACTATGATTATACTCCTTAATTCACATATTTATTCATTATAAGACTTGAACCTATACGCCCCTATACTCAAGTAGAATGCATGGTATTAGCAGATGCTTACGATCGCGTGCAAAAATGTTATCTGTTTAAAAGCATAAAAAATCACATCATATGAAACTAATATGTACTCCTGTATAACAAAGAACATAACAAACCTCTCTAAACAAACAATAAAAACAGTCCAAAGTAAAGACTACACAAACGTATAAACCCGTGTGTTAACATTTAGAAACTCATGTAACACGCGCTCTATTTAGTTAACGTATAGAAACCCATGTAACACGCGTGTTTTATTCACTCTGTAGCTTGAAGCAATTGGCCCATATAAGCCATATGCCATGTAAGGGCAACCAAAGTAGCCAAATTCAATGCAGATGAACATGCATTCAACCTCTTCAACCTCTCATTCAACCTCAACACATATTGCCTCTCTGCCGCCACCGTCTTCACCACCGTAGCACCACCGCCATCCGCCATCCTGTCTTTAACCGCGACCGCGCCCCCCCTCCGTTGTTCCTTCTCCATCTTGATCCTCTCGTGCCCCACCTTCGTCGCCTTAGGCTCCAACAATTTCAAGTTGATCAAAACCATCAACAATGCAGACACTAAACACAAGCTCTGAAACAACCCCATATTGCTCATCAAAAACCCCATTTTACAACCCGTTAAATGCCCGAATAACGCGGCCGAAACGCAATACGCCATCGCTTTGAAGTACGCTTTGTATACCCTCCTTTGCACCACACCAAACATATGTCTAGAAAGACACCTCCTCAACACATAACTCGAAACAAACGTAACCCACACGCACATCCCATACGCCATCGAAAACCCAAGCATATGAACCAAACCGACAACCGAACCGATATCAACATTATCGCGATACAACACGTATCGTACAACATCATTTAACCTCTTTTCACCCATTTCCTTCACCCGTTCCGCACCCTTTCCGACTTTACTAGTCACGTTCCGAGATATATCTTCCCCGATTCTCTTCGGGGAATCCACGACGTCGAAATCCTTCGACGCACCGTCTTTTACAACCGCAACCGCGTCTCCGGCGACCTTCTTCGCCTTGCCGATAGCTCGGGCGACAGCGTCTCCACACGCGTGCCCGAGGCCGTCTTTCGCCGTCACCTTCTCGCGATGAGGAGGTGACGGCGGAGACGATAGTGATGCTGTTAACAGGGAGGTTAGAGTGAGAGTGATGGCTATTATGTTTGTCATGTGTACGTGTGGATAATGGATCTAGGGTTAGATTTGTGTGTGATTTTGTGGGATTACAAAGGGATAAATTGAAGAGATATGAGATGAGATATGTATGCATGGCGGTGGAGAGAAGGTGACGCGTGGGTTGGTGAATGTTGGGAGTGAGTTATACGTGTCTTTGTTGGTCTGTAATGGAGAATACTAGAATTCAACTTTTGTGTGGGATGATTAGATTATAGTGTTAGTAGTTAATAAGTTATTATCACGTATGAAATTTGATTCGTAGTAGATTTGATATGGTTGTTATTTTGTATTAAATTGTATTGTATTGCGTTTGGTTATAATATTTGTGACGGTGGACGGTGGTGGCGCCCCACCTTCTTTTGATTTCCGTCTATCTGTTGGTGATGCTCTGGTAACTTATAGAGAGAGAAAAAATTGGTGGTGGTGCATTGCCGCCCCAGCCGGTGGTTGACTGACGGCTTCTTCTGCCATTGATGGCGTGCGTCTCCTATTTTTTAATATTTGGTTACAATGGTTTGTTTTTTGATTGGTTAGTATTATAGATGGTGGTGGTTGTGATTTCAGATGGCTTTGATGGAATGGTAGGCCCGCCAATGGCGGCGGCTGCTTGCTCCGGCAATCCGTCCTTGGTTGCGGTGGCTGTTGGACCGTCACACGTGGTCCTCTTGACCTCTGTCTTGGCCTTTCCTGTTCTACTTGATCTTGTTCTACTGGATGGTGATGTCCTTATCTGAAGGTTGATGACGAACGATGGTCACATGCACATTCAAGATCTTTGCTTTTTGGTGATGATGATGACTTTGTTGCCATCTGAACCTCATTTTCATTGGCCGTTCATTACGTTTGAAAATGAATAGATGGTATATAAACATTGACTTTAGTGAGGTTGAACTCTTGTAGGTGATGACGATGAAATTGGGCATTTGGTGTTTATTGTTTTAGCGTGGTAAATGTTCGTTTGCAGTCATAATAAATTGTCATTTCTGAGCCTTTAAAAATGCTAAAATAGATCCTGCCGCGAAGCAGCTAGTGGAATACAACTAGTTTTATTTAATCATTGGGTGTCGAATCAAACAAATAAACTAGTAAAAAAACTACTAGTAGAAATAAAAGTAATGTTTGTGTCGCTAAGGGTACAAATTAATTATTTCATACAAAAAATACCTAGCAACTAAAAATTAGATAAAAAAATAAACTAAATTTTTTAGTGATGGATGATAAACGAAAAAATGTAAAAAAATGTAAGTGAAAGCTATAAAATTGTGAAAAGTGAAATCATTATTTACAAACTTATTATCCTAAAAACGTTACAATGAAATTACCCCTAAAATTAGGTGTGTTTACGGTTCGGTTAACAATTTATACAGTTATGAAAATTTATTGAGACTAAGGGTTAACCAAATCGAACCGAATTAGAAATAGGCGTAACTGAACCGAATTCAGCCAATTAAACCATTTAGACATAGTTATTCAGTTTATTCAGTTCGATTTTCCGATTAAATAGACTATTATTCGGTTTACTTAGATAACGCACAAAATAACCAAGATATCTTGTAATTGTTAACCTTGTCGAAAATCAAATTCATAATTCAGACTGAGTTAGGGGCTGTTTGATTACACTGACTTAGTAAGATCTGACTGAGTCAGAAGTTGACCCAGTTAGAAGTTCTAACTGGGTATGCATCTGACTGAAACTTGGCTGTTTGATTCAATATCTGACTGACTGAGTCAAAAACCGTATATTTTCTAATCAACTAGAATCATTAACAATCTTAATCAACAACTAAATCAAAATCGGAACCACCACAACCACCACCATCTTCTTCACCTCCAACAATAACAATCAATCTCCCACCCAAAAACCTACTGCAACAAACCACACCATTTCTGATCAATCGAAGCTCCATAGATCCCCCTCCATCATCCACCGTCTCAAATCCCTCAGGAGAGTCTTGAAACGGGCGCCCGATCCCAGGATGAAGACGATGAGTTGCAGAGTTTGGATGAGGTTTACAGAAAGATCACCGGAGAGAAGGTTAACAGAACAAAGTTTGGATGAGGGAGCGCCAGACGGCGGCGACAGCGACTGCATGCGGGTTGCGAGGGGGCGGCTGCTTGTGGGTCGCGAGGGGGTCGCCGACGGGTGGGGGTTTGGCGGAGGAGGCGGTGGGGAGACCGCCGACGGATGGGGGTTTGGCGGAGGAGCCGGTGTGCAGGGGTGAAGGCCGGTTGCCCCTTTTCTTGGTCTTGGTCAGCATGTTTCAAATCCAGGTTAGCCGGGTCAGACCCGGTCAGATCTGATTTCAAGCATATCAAACAGGCTGACCGGCTGACCGAGTCAGCCAGTCAGCCGGGTCAGACCCAAACAAATAGCCCCTTAGTAATCAAACGGAAAATCAAATCCACAATATGATTCGGTTTTTTCGATCAGGTTTTGTTTTTTATTATTATTTTATGTTTTTGGTTTTTTTAAAACCCCTGCCTAGAATAGTAAAATGATTAAAAGTAAGAAAAAAGATAAAAAAAAACATAGAAGAAAACGGTCGGGTTAGCTTGGAGAAAAAGAGAATTCAAGGGTTGTGCTGAATACTCCTTTCTTCTCCAATTCGAATTGAACAAACACAATCTTCAATCTAATTACAATCAATTCTCATCAGTCTTTCACTCTTTGATTCATTTCACCTTTTTCCACCATGGTTTCTGAACCAAACAGTACCACTAACGCTAGCGAAAACCCCAAAGAAGAAGCCAATTTGAAGGTCCCTTCCAAAGATCCGAAAACGAAAGACGATAAGAAAGACGAAGATCTAGTAAGTATTCACTTGTTTTCTTCTAGCATTTATGTTAATTGGTTCTGATTGTTGTTTTTTTCGATGTGGTAGGCAGAAGAGGATTTAGCGTTGAAACAGCAATTGGAGCTGTATGTTGAGAGAGCTCAGGATGCAGACCAAGGGTTGCAGAAAGTTGCTCTTGAGAGCATGAGGTACTAATTTTTGATGAAGAAGATGATAATTATTTGTTATTCTGAATGCTTGTTGTTTAGTAGAAGAAATTAGGGTTGCAAGATAAAAACCAATGAAGTTATATCTTCCATTATTCTTTTGTAGGCAAGAAATTAGGACGTCAACAAGCTCTATGACTTCAGTCCCAAAGCCACTGAAGTTTTTGCGTCCGCATTATGGAACTTTGAAATCGTATTATGAGATAATGCCAGAGTCGGATTTGAAAGTATCTTTTTCATTTTCTCATCATTTATTGTAACATGATATATATTCTTTTTAAGTCATTTTGATTGACTTTATGTTGTGATGCAGAAATTGCTTGCGGATATACTTTCGGTTTTGGCTTTGACAATGTCTGCAGAGGGTGATCGGGTAAGGGAATCTTGTGCGTATATTTAGTTGCATTTTCTAGTGTGTGAGTAGAGGTATTGCTGATTGGTTTAATGCGTGTTGTATGATTTTGATATGTGCTATGAGTTTTATTTATATATTGGAATGTAGTTCTCTATGCTGTTTAAGTATTGTGTTTTGCTATTGATGTTCTCTATATTTTGCACATTCAGGAGAGTTTGAAGTATCGATTGCTGGGTTCTGAAGGTGATATTGGGTCCTGGGGTCATGAGTATGTTAGGTAATCAACTTGTTATCTTTTGTTTTTAAACCCTACTGAATGCTTCAATGGAGTTGCAAAAAAACTTGGGAAGTTTCATTCATATGTATGATAAAAATTGTATTCATTGCTTGATGTACTATAGGATTGTTTATCAAAACATCCTATAAGTAGTAAAAGTCAAGGGTGTCTTGTTTCTGCAGCGACTTAAGCATAGTCATGGTTGGTATTTTCAGTTTGAACTCCTGCTTTGAGACTGTATAACAACTGAATTAATTAGAAGCCATGAATTGTGAAACTGTTATATTTGACCTATTCAGCTCAAAGGGTAGAGCATGGATCTTCATTTATTTAGTCTTTGTGCAATATAGATGTGTCTAGGGCTCTAACCTCTAAGAGGACAATTCATTAAACTATGTGATTGTCCAAGACTATGTAAGCATCATATAACACGTTACATATCACAACACAACAGCTTTCACCTGTTAGGTATTCGGCATTTTCTTGTGTAATCTTTTGCATAAGAAGGGCTTGGAGCCTAGAGGTATCATGATGTGTAGTAAAGGTGTTTTCCCCCGACTGGTTGAGGGTTCTAGTCTCATGGTTGGCGTTGGTGTAGATTTAGGAGTAGGTGAAGAGAGTGTGTGATTAAGCGGCCCTAACAAAATCTATTGCATTCCTACAAAAATACTCAATATCTAAGAACCAGTCATGCTGGTAGAACCCAAAAGTCGGCTTCATTAACTTCAACTAAAACAGTACAGATAGGGCCCTGTTCGAGAAGGGTGATCTCCGATTAAAAGGTTTATGAACCTCACTTCCGATAAACAAAAACACAGACAAAGCAAATATTATCAAACAATACTACTTAAACCAATACTTCCTTAACTTCTCCCCTAATTTCAGCACCTAAATTTGTGGAGCACCCTGTTAGACAAATTGGCTCAAAGAACAAAACAGAAAAACATAGAAAACCAGAAAATAATGAAGTAGTCAACACAGATTTTTATTAATAAAGAAAACAGAGAAGAGATTGGTACATCTTCTTATTCATTCTACAGCCTACTTATAGAGAATTAAAAACTGCATAAAAGGAAATGATCAATATAGAAAGGAAACAATCAAAAACTCCCACAATCAAGCCTTGCATATTTCTTGCAAAGACTTTTGACCAAATTGATCTTATTTAGCTGAAAATCTGGAATTAACTTGTCATTCACCCCCTTAATTTCAGTTCTTTTGCATCCATCTCTTGCCTTTTTTTTTCGCTTCAATTGTTTGAAACATACTTGCTTGACAGATTCTTCATACTCTGCATTCATTCCATCCACATTCTTTTTCAATGCAACCTTAGTTGTTACTCTTCCTTCTTGAACACTTTGTTTATCAAGTGTTTTCTCCATCGTTTGTTTATTTGGACTCTTCATCACCTCAGAAAGCAAATTATTCATCCACTGCAATCTAAGTTCTTCATGCAGTAGATTCTTATCACATTCCTTTCCATCAGCGTTCTCTTTTATTTCGGACACCCTTTGTGAAGTGTTCTCCACTTCTATATCTTTTGTGCCTACATTCTTCGCAGGCGGACTGCTGTTAGAATCTGATGCAACTTGAGCTTGTTTGCTGGTCTCTATAGGCCCATCTTCTATTTCCCAACTAGGTTTGTTATCAACGGGGAATTCAACACCTCTTTCAAATTCTGCAGATTGAACTACTTGTAATTTGATCTTGTATAGCCTGTTATTACTTCGTTGAATCTTCATTAACAACCTTCCTGTTTGTTCATATAATCGTAGGAGTCCATCTTCCATCCATACTTTGCAGCCTTCTTCATCAAATTGACCTAAACTTAAGATGTTTTTGCATAATCCGGGAATAAAATAAACACTTGAAAGTACCTTTTGTTCACCATTCTTGCATTGCAATAGAATTGACCCTATTCCCTCGATCTTAACAATGGATCCATCACCAAATCGTATATCTCCAATGGTTTTTTCATCAAGTTCCTTGAAAAATTCCCTTCGCCCGGTCATATGATTCGAAGCTCCATTATCTAAATACCATGTGTTGTCTTCATACTCATCTTTGGCATACAAACTTGGAAATGCCTTCTTTTTATCTAAAATTCCAAATTTAATCTTCGCCATTAGCAAAGTAGGTTCGTCATCTTCTATGACAAAATTAGCTTCATTTTCGGTTTTGCTAGGGGCCCGACACTCAGCTGAAAAATGGCCAATTTTGTCACAATTGTAACACCGTAAATTCTTTCTGTCTCGTCTCTCCATATGATCTTCCTGTTCAGGTTCTCTACTTCCTTCGTCAAATTGATCACCCCTGCAATCGTCATTTGAGGGCTGTCTCCACCCTCGATCGTGACAGTTTCTGCCCCGTCCTCGCCCGCGTCCTCGCGAGTTACTCGAGCTTAAACCTTTCTGTTTTGACTCCTGTTTTTGTCGAATCTGCCATTCGGACTTTGTCAACAGTAGTTGACCTGCGGAGTCTTTGACTGGTTCAGCCGGTTTGAGCCTTTCTTCGTATGCCTTGAGACGCCCAACCAGTTCTTCAAACGGCATCTTTTCCAGGTCCGAATACTGCTCGATTGTTGCGACAATAGGCAGAAACCTGTTTGGTGCAGAATTAAGCACCTTCTTCACTCTAATCTTTTCCTCTATGATTGCTCCAAGTGTTCGAAACTTAGACACAATGGCACCAATCTTTCCAGCGAAATCATCGACGCTATCACTATCTTTCATAGTCAATAGTTCGAATTCACGGTTCAACGTTTGAATCCGTGCTTGCTGAACTCTGTCAGCCCCAAGATAACGAGTTTTCAGGGCATCCCACACACTCTTAGCCTCCTTATGTTCTGCAACTTGCAGCAGAATATCTTCCGGCAGCGCCTGAAAGATGAAAGCCCGCGCCTTCTTCCTGATCTTGACCTCTACGGTGACGCCTTCAGGTGGTTCGATGGCATCCCAAATACCTTGGGCATCCATGAATGACTCCATCTTTATAGCCCAAGACGTGTAGTTCATCTGGGTTAAGATTGGGCAGAGGTAAGATGATGATGACCCTGTTTCTCTCACTGTAACTGTTGTTTGGTTGACTAGATCTGCCATAACAGCCTCTTAGTGGCTTCTGGTTCTTTTCTGCTTTAATAAGCGAGTTCACTTCCTCCTCACAGTGCTAGGATCTTCTGGTTTAAGCTCTGATACCAATTGTTAGACAAATTGGCTCAAAGAACAAAACAGAAAAACATAGAAAACCAGAAAATAATGAAGTAGTCAACACAGATTTTTATTAATAAAGAAAACAGAGAAGAGATTGGTACATCTTCTTATTCATTCTACAGCCTACTTATAGAGAATTAAAAACTGCATAAAAGGAAATGATCAATATAGAAAGGAAACAATCAAAAACTCCCACAATCAAGCCTTGCATATTTCTTGCAAAGACTTTTGACCAAATTGATCTTATTTAGCTGAAAATCTGGAATTAACTTGTCACACCCACCCCACTTTCTACAAATTGAATATTTCCCTCCATTAAGTTTCCCTCCATCCGGTTTCCCTCCATTTAGCAACAACTGGGTCGGATCTGACCCAGATTGAACCTGACCCAACAGTGGGTTCGTATCACATGCAAAGCATAGATTTCGTTGATAGTTCTTCTACTTGATTAGTTGGTCTGATGGCTGATAACTAATTGTGTCATCATTGTAGGAATCTGGCTGGTGAAATTGCACAAGAATATTCGAAAAGAGTGGTACTCTTCTTTCTGAAACGACATTATCTTTTTATTATTGTTTTCAGTGTGGCAGATGTTATTTTTGTTTTGCATATGACATTACATAAACCTATTTCTAATCTTATGCCAATTCAGAATGAGGAAGCAACTGTAGATGATCTAATAGAGCTTGTGGAACAAATCGTTGCTTTTCACATGAAGGTATTGCTAACGGTTTCTTATATTGCGTTATAATTTATTTCGTAGTTTTGTTAACTATTTTTCTTCGTTTTAGTGCCTTATCAAAATATTACTTGTTTCTTTCTCTTATTTCTGCATTGCAGCATAATGCTGAACCCGAGGCAGTAGATCTCTTGATGGAGGTATTCTCCTTACAGTTTTTGATGTGCTTGATCTACTGTTTAAAAAAATGAATATGAATCTTTACTCTGAATAAATTCAGGTTGAATTTCTCGATCTACTAGTGAAGCATGTTGACAAAACAAATTACAAAAGAACCTGTCTGTACCTAACAAGTTCAGCAAGGTAAACCACTGAGTATATATTGATTGTCTTCTGTGAATTGCTTAGAACTTTATTTTTTATATTTATGTCTTGTCCTTCCTTGGGTCCTTATATGTGTGCTTGCCTCACATTATATGCTTATGTCTGCATATGGGTGTTCTTTTTTTTCAAAACTTTGTAGATACCTCCCTGGACCAGATGATGTGTCAGTTCTGGATATTGCATACACAATCTACAGCAAGTTTGAAGAATTTCCAAGTGCACTTCAGATTGCACTCTATCTCGATAACATGCAGGTTTGTGTTTCATGGCTATTTGTATATATATTTGTGATATATGATGTGTAACTTCTATCTATATTTTAACTTAAATATTGCACAACTGACCATAGCCCTTGGGTGAAAATTAACTTTAGACTTTTAGCTACATGAAAAGGATCTGACAGAACCTATTGCTTGTATATTAGGGTAATTGCAAATGATTTCCTGATAAGATGATTGCTAATTTTGTTTTCCATGTATTGTGTTTGAGTTCTTATATGTCACTGGGTGTTTCTTTGGCAGCATGTGAAGCAAGTTTTCACTTCTTGTCCTGATCTATTGAGGAAGAAGCAATTTTGCTACATTCTTGCCCGACAAGTAAGTATTAATCTGCATAAACTGTTTGTTTCCTATTATTGTTATTGATGATAATAGTTAATCCTTCATGTGTTCTTTATTCACATGGCGTCATATGATTTTTAAATATATTTGTCATCAATAAAAAGAGACTCATCTTTATTGATTTATTACTTGAGTAGCATTTTGATGAAGTGTTGTGTTGAGTTTCTACAAGGTAGAGAATAAGCTTTGGCGCTATAAACTCTAAATGTTTTCATTTGTGTTAGGGAATAAGTTTCGAGCTTGATGAAGAAATGTGTGCAGATGATGAAGACAGGGAGGCATTGCAAGAGATTATCAACAATACTAAATTAAGTGAAGGCTATCTTACGCTTGCTCGAGATATTGAAGTCATGGAGCCAAAATCTCCTGAAGATATTTATAAGGTTTGAACCCATTGATCATGATACCAACTAAATTTTATTAATTTTAGGAGTCTTAGGTTTACGCGTCAAAAGAGTTAATTCATTATCAAGCATAAATCAACTGTTAACATCAGTCTGATAAATGTTTGTTTCTTTCATTAGGCACATTTACTTGATGGTCGGGCTAGTGCCGGTGCTAGTGTTGATTCAGCCAGGCAAAACCTGGCAGCAACGTTTGTTAATGCATTTGTGAACGCTGGTTTTGGTCAGGTAGGTTATTTATCCAAGTACAAATATTCTTCTATTTTGTGCCAGTGTCTGTAGTGATTTGTTTATCTCTTTTATAAGGATAAATTAATGACGGTTTCTTCAGAGACTTCTGGTGGAGGTTCTTTGGGAAACTGGCTTTTTAAAAACAAAGAACATGGGAAAGCCAGTGCTGCTGCAAGTTTGGTATGTAAAAGCTGTTCTAATTCTCTTATTTTAGTTTACCCATATTCACACACTCTTTGCATATGTTCTGTAATTTTTGTTTGTACCATCTTAGGGAATGATTGATCTTTGGGATGTTGACACTGGGCTTGCCCAACTTGATAAGTACTTTCATAGCAATGATAATCATGTCACAGCTGGTGCATTATTAGGAGTTGGGATTGTAAACTGCAGTATCAAGAATGACTGTGACCCTGTGAGTAGCGAACCATTGACATTTATATATTAAAGCAAATTGGCCATGTCCATTTTTTGATGTTGTATATTTTTTTTTTTGTTTTTTTCAGGCATTGGCACTTCTGGCTGATTATCTGGATAAAGAAGATTCTTCTATTAGAATTGGTGCCATAACTGGTCTTGGTCTTGCATATGCAGGCACACGGAATGAACAGGTTTCCTTTTCTTTTAACATATTGTAACTTTAGTCTTTACATTTGTTCTTTTTGAATATATATGTGTATATTTAGTTTTTATTGTTTTTCAGATTAAGGACAAACTCACTCCCATTCTTGGAGACCCAAAAGCACCCCTAGATGTTATTGCTTTCACAGCAATTGCACTAGGTTTGGTATATGTTGGTTCTTGTAACGAAGAGGTTGCTCAGGCAGTAATCTTTGCACTTATGGACAGAAGTGAGTCAGACTTGGGGGAGCCGCTCACCCGGCTATTGCCTCTTGGTTTAGGCCTTCTTTACCTTGGGAAACAGGTAAAAGAAATGCACTTGGTTAAAGCCAATGACTTTCGAGTATTTGTTGTAATATCCTAAGTCCTAACAAGCAGTAAACTTGAAATTTGTTTGTCTAACAGGAGAGTGTGGAGGCTACTGCTGAGGTATCTAAAACATTCAATGAAAAAATTAGAAACTATTGTGATATGACCCTGCTATCCTGTGCCTACGCTGGAACTGGAAATGTTTTGAAGGTACTTTACTCTCAAAGCTCATACGTGTGTAGCTCCCGAAATGAAATGGGAATTTTTGATGTTTTTCCTTTCCCTGTAGGTTCAACATTTTCTTGGTCAATGTGCTCAGCACCTTGAGAAGGGTGAAACTTTTCAGGGTCCAGCTGTGCTGGGTATAGCCATGGTAGCAATGGCCGAGGAACTAGGCCTTGATATGGCAATCCGTTCGTTAGAGCATCTTTTACAGTATGGGGAACAAAATATTAGAAAGGCAGTTCCATTGGCTCTTGGTTTACTTTGCATATCAAATCCAAAGGTGATAAATTATGTGACTAAATCTGCTTTGCAATGAAGTATATTGTATGTGAATGTTTGTAATAATGTGCACTGTTTTGTTTTAATTAGGTACATGTTATGGATACACTGAGTCGGCTCAGTCATGATGCTGATACAGAAGTTGCTATGGCAGCGGTTATCTCTTTGGGGTTGATAGGTGCAGGAACCAATAATGCTAGAATTGCTGGCATGCTTAGGAATCTTTCAAGTTATTACTACAAAGAAGCCAATCTTCTCTTCTGTGTAAATCTCTTTCTTTGCTAGTAATCAGTATATGTTCTTCCACTGTTGTAATTGCAAACTAACAAGAGCATTCTCTGATATTCTATTTACTATTATTGCAGGTGCGAATTGCTCAAGGTTTTGTACATATGGGGAAGGGTTTGTTGACTCTTGCCCCTTACCACTCCGAAAGATTCCTACTATGTCCGTAAGTAGCTTTCTCATAACATGTCTTGGTGTAATGTATTTACATCATGTTGTGTTTTGCATGTGATTATCATATACATTAAGCAGTTTTTCCAATCTAGTTGTTAGTAGTCATTTGAAAAGTAGATTTATCAAAATTACCGAATATCAATTTCGGTTCTCTTTTATTTGCATCAACTTAAGTTACATTAGTCATTAGAGTATTAGACCTTTTTTTGCATGACTTAATCCAAACTCATAAGCCAAGTGGTCGGGGTTTAAATCTCAACTGGGACAAGGGTGCGTTAGTTTGCCTTAAAAAATCTGTTCACTAGTAAAACTAAACAAAAAGACCTATTAAAGTTTAGGTACTTGGTGATGCAAAAATAAGGACCTATTCGTTGGGGTTTTACAAGTATTATAGGGACTCTATCATGCAAAAAGGACCTATTTGTTCAAATTAAATCCGGGAGACTTATTGTACATGACAATGTTATTTGCATGGTTTTTCTATATGAGAAGTACCTTATTCATGTTTTCATTTTTTCCTTGCAGGACCGCCCTGGCTGGACTTGTTGTATTACTGCATGCATGTCTTGATATGAAAGCTATAATTTTGGGAAAATATCACTATGTTCTCTACTTTGTAGTTCTGGCTATGCAGGTTTGTTTTGTCATTCTGGAAGCGGTCAAATTGTTGATATTTTGTACCGGTTTGGTTGGGCTGACTGAAAAAAAAAACAGTTCTCGCGTAAATATGTTATGGTTTAAATGTGATTAGAAAACTGCATTGATGTAGCATCAATCTAATTTTCAAATAAAGTTGACCTAGGAGGTTATAAGTATTGGAAATGTACTTTAGGTGACTTTTGACTTTCTTGGTTGGTTCAACCCGTGTTTAAATTTATTCACTCCTTTGAATTTAACCCAAATTGACCTGTTTATGTGCTGCTGATTTTTGTGATCATTCCAACAGCCTAGAATGTTGCTGACTGTGGATGAAAATCTGAAACCTCTAGCCGTACCAGTTCGGGTAGGTCAAGCTGTTGATGTTGTGGGCCAGGCGGGTCGGCCCAAGACAATCACTGGTTTCCAGACCCATTCCACGCCTGTCCTCTTGGCTGCTGGCGATCGGGCTGAGCTCGCAACAGAGAAGTACTACATTTTTTATTGCCTTTTCTACCTATAATCTCAAAAGCATGTTTTATAATTTTTTGGTGGCTGTTTTTTTATGTAGGTATATTCCCCTCTCTCCTATGCTGGAAGGATTTGTTATTTTGAAAGAGAACCCAGACTACAGGGAAGAGGTGTAAACCCATGGATCACTTCGTGGTTGAAAAGACGAGATTCGTGGAAATCTGAAGTAACATGCCGCCACGGGACCCAAGTGACCGTGATAAATTTTATGAGCCGGGCTCAAGTTTTGAGGGTTTTTTTTCTGGCATTTTGGATTCGTTTGATTCATATTCAGGTTATGGTTAATGTTGATGTTAAAATAGATTTACATTCTGTTCATGAACTGAAGATGGTTACGTTATGTGACATATCATGAGCTTGTATACAACACTGGTTTCAACTAATGCTCTTTTTCTCCCAACAAAGTAGATGTTTGTTTTGCAGATTGGGTTATTCATTAACAGATCAAATGTAAATGTTGTTGGCCTGTCTTGCTTTGATATTAATTAATGTTGGTCTTAGGTTTCTTTGTGGTCAGTCAACAATTCTTGATTGCTCAACTTGATCGGTGAGCTAGTCGTACTTCACACCAGACCATAGACTAAACGTGTACGATTATGTGTTTGTTTGAATTTTAAGAGTGTGTGATCTATAGTGGCAAAGGAAAATGAAAAGAGTTGAAGCATCAACTGACTGACTATTCTAAGGCATTTAAATATTTGAACTCTAATTTGTATTCTCTTTTTAATTTTAAGGGTTTGGTAAACATTTTAATGGATTTAACATATTTTTAACGTCGGCCAGTGAAAATAAAAAAGTTTGTTGCCGCCGTCTCAATCGATAAACTCTGAAGATTAGCCTACTGAACGATTCTATCTTTTATTTAATTAAATTAAAAAATAAATTTTCCTACTGAAAGATAGAGATTATTATTGTTTAATTTCAAGATTTATTTTTATTGAAGAGTTCTACTCATATATTAAAAATTTTAAATTGAAATGATTTATGAACATATCACAAGAAACCTTCGAGTAATTTGATCAATGTATTATAGAATTTAATACACTTTCTTGAAATGTAAGGTCTATAATATTGCTTTACCAAAGTTTACTAGTTCATGGTATGGTCAATGTTGACCCAAAGGGATCATTGTTCAAACGGATTGACATGGTTACATTTCTATTAAAAGTATTTGACTTCAATGAAAGATACAAAAACTTAGTGCAAATAACATAGTGCAAATATTATGTAGGAATAAAATAAGTGGATTGAGCAATTAATTCAAAAGATTAGCATAGTTGAAAACTGAAAAGTGCTGAACTTTTTAGTCAATTGTGCTCAACCCATTACATTACATTACATTAGCATACTTTGACAAATCATGGTCAAAAAGTATGTGACTTTACTTTTTGCAAGGCTTGTAGATTATTTTATGAAGATAATCACATACGTTCAAAGAATGTATGCAAAATGTCCAACAGATGATTTTTAATATATCACCAATAACTTTTTAGAACCATATTTTAAAAGATGATTCCAACGTTGAATCAAAACGTCAGATATATAAATAAAATTGCTACGTATTATACATATTGCAATCAATTAATAAATTTTCTTTGGTAACATTTGTAACGCCTCTCTGGTGGAGGACGTGAGTGTGTCACCCAGTCATGAGGCGTGATGAGTACTACGTGCCCTTCGTGAGAGGGGCATGAGCAATTCATCGTGAATGGACTCACGAGCATGGGTGGATAAATGTGGTAGTTTTTGTGAGTGTTTTTTTAGTTCTTTTTTGTTAAAAGATACATCCCTCAGTGATTGCGAGTGTGATCACAAGTCTTGTCTAAGTGACGTCTACTTGACGACATTTTTTGCTCAAACTCACTAGACTATCACAGATGTCCTAACTAGTGAACACGTATAGATTTTCTACTATACACCTACTTTTCTTTTAAACCGCACTTTGTAGGATTTAAGGTACACAAGCCTTGCCTAGGTGACGTTTATATGACGAAAATTTTTGCTCATACTCACTAGACCATTACAGATGCTAAAACCAGTGACACCTACTCTAATTTTTAACTACAATTTACAAGATTTAAACCCAAACTATTTGATTGTAACCACTAGAAGTACACCATCAACATCCTTTTTTTTAGTCAAACCACTTATTTTGAAACCCCTAAACTACTCCTAACCATCACCACTCATCTCCATCTAAACCTTCAAATAATTATAAGCAACAGCCGTTAAAAAAAGAAAATAAATATATAACAATGTATCCGGCTTTACTCAATTCCCCAAAATAATAGAAACATTAATTAAACGACTCCTTATATATTTAGTGTAAAAAACAAACATATAAATAAAAAAATGAATATAATAAATCATCAACATACGAAAGTAAAGTGGACAATTATTCCATGTAAGAAACTTCACTGAATAAAACCGAAAGCTGTCAGTGTTAGCAATATTCTGAACCCACCACCACACACCACCACCACCACCACCACCACCATTGACTCCGACGACTACGGTTTACCCTCTCCGACGACCACCGTCACCAAACAGTCAAACACCACCTCAATCCACCACAAACCAAAATCCAACCACAGCACACCTCAATCAATCAATCAATCAATTCCCAATTTCATGGGCTAAACACCTCCCTCTATCTCTCTAAATGCATCATCTTCCTCAATTTCTCATTATCAACGGAAGCTCACGCAAGAAGAACAAGAAGAGGGCCTCAGTGAAGCCGAGGCTCGAGCGATTGAATGCGAAGAAGAATATCGACTACGAGATCCCCACCACTTCCACCTCGTCGGAAGATTGTTGTGTACGGTCATCGGAATTGATTGATGCATCCAAGAGCTTACGGATTGATGGGAGTGACGCGGGGCAACTTGAGGTGGTGTATCGTAGTTTAGGGTTTGATAGTTTGGAGGATTTGGGGATTCCTGTAGCCTCGTGGGAAGCTAGAAAAAGCCGCTGTGGTTCTGATCTTGTGCAAATTGATCGTGAGATCATTGTGAGTGAACATGAATATACAATTCAAAATGTTGAGAATCGATGTGATGATGCTGTGGGAGATGAATCTGATGGTGTTAGGGGAAGTGGTGGGAATAGAATAGGGAATGGAATTAGAGGTGTTCGGCCTCCGGTTCTTTCGCCCCCGAGTTCTTCAATCTCGAAAGGGCTAACGCATCGTGACGCCGGATGCGAGTGGGATGTTGTGAGGGATTTTGCTTCTCGTGAGGGTTCTTCTGGTAGTGGTGATCGGGGCCGGTTTAGTTTGTCGGATGAGGAGGAAGGTGGTGTGGAGGATGTTGGGAAGAGGCTTGAGAGGATGGCGATTTCGGCGTCTTGTTCTTTTACGACTTCGAATGAGGATGATTCGTGTAGTAGCACGAGTGTGTCACCGAATGGGTTTGAATGTATTGTGTCCAGCAATGGGAGATTTAGGCACCTCACGATTAGTCACTGGCAGAGGGGCGAGCTCCTCGGGCGTGGGTCATTTGGATCTGTATATGAAGGCATTTGCGAGTAAGTGCTTCAGTTAGTATTATATCCGAGTTTCTAGTTTACATGCTTAGTGCCTAGGCATGATCAATCAAGCAAGTATCTTGAAACATAATTGGTATTCAGTGAATATTTGTGTTGTGAAGGACCTACCTAGGCATGATCAATTAAGCAATGAGCCAACTAATAACTTGAACTGCTACTGAAACAACTAATATCTGCTTTGAAGGATATGTATGGTGATCGATAACTTTTTATCCGTTAAAATTTTCATTCTTGCAGTGGTGGATATTTTATTGCTGTAAAGGAAGTCTCTTTGCTTGATCAAGGGGAAGTGGGAAGGCAAAGAGTTATCCAACTTGAACAGGTTAGCAATGCTTGTGTGTTGTACTTATTATTTTAACATCTCTATTTGTATTATCGTTGTATGATATGGCGGTTGTTTATCTTGCAGGAAATTGCTCTTTTAAGCCAGTTTGAACATGACAACATAGTACGATACTATGGGACTGATAGGGTATTGCTTTCAAGCTTTTACTTTGATGCTTTCCTAGATTGTTCATGATAGCATCATAAATTATATGTCTTTCATTTTCCATAGAAGTCAGCCTGCATGGTCGTTTTGAAGAAATTTGTACAAATTTTCCTGCTTCCGTGGCATCGCCACTTAGGTTGACAATTAGAGTTGTAGGAGATAAAAATCTGTTAGAAAAACAACCACCGGACTTTGTGCCACTACACTTCAGGACTAAACAGTATGAGATGTTCTCGTTGAGTATTAGACGTTTACTTCATAGCCATAGTGGTGAATCACTGTTTTAGGTAAACTTTATATTGAGCTTTATGGGACTAGTTGTCTATACCCCACAAGTTTAATGGTTGCTAGTTGAATTGATGATCTTTTAGTGCCGGGATGCATATGTTGTAGACATAGGAGTGAAGCCGACTTAGATGCTTGTTACAGAATCTGTCTAAAAGATAGCACTTTTTGTTCAATATATCCTTGTACAACTATTGAAGTTTTTTTTAATGCATTATGTGTCTTTCAGGATGAATCAAAGCTGTATATATTTCTTGAGCTTGTAACAAAAGGTTCTCTTTTAAATCTCTATCAAAAATATCGTCTTAAAGATTGTCAAGTTTCCTTATACACACGCCAGATATTACATGGTCTGAAGTATCTGCATGATCGTGGTGTGGTGCACAGGTACTACAACTGAAACCATGTTATTTACATATTGGGTTGTATGCATATTCTTACCGTATCAGGTTTTCTTCTGTCTGTATGCGAGCATTGTTCTGTTGGAAATATTATGTCTTGCATCTATCCGCCAAATCAAACTGCCAAGTATTCACTGGATCATCTTATATCATTGATGCATCCTAGAATGTGTTTGAGGATACTAGAAGAAAGTCCTGCAATAGCAGGAAATAAGTTATCCTTTCCCATCCCCTAATGTGACTAACACAATAGAATATAATTACTTTTAGCCTAAAATTATAATAATACTGCATTAACATGAATTCTATTCTATTATAGACACCAAAGGATTTAGCATCCTGCTACCTGTGGGTCTAAGGTCAAAATTTCTTGCTTGTTTTTCAGGGATGTAAAATGTGCAAACATATTAGTTGATGCTAATGGCTCAGTGAAACTTGCAGATTTTGGGCTGGCAAAGGTTTCTCCAATCTTCATTTATTAAGTTATGTTTTGTCATTAATAGATTTCTGTATTTCTCTCAATTAAACCATTCATCTTATATAGGCCACTAAGTTCAATGATGTGAAGTCTTGCAAGGGAACCGCATTCTGGATGGCTCCTGAGGTTTGTCTCATTATATATATATTATATATATATGTGTGTGTGTGTGTGTGTGTGTGTGTGTCTCAATTGAGTAGTTGTACTTGTGAATATACAAACCTGTGGAGACTGTAAACCAGGCCATTATAATTTATAAATGATATATGATATACCAGTTAGCTTTTATTATTATTATTTTGTTCTGTTTCCAGGATACTTGTTCAAATAGTCAATTGGATCTAAATCTATAACGGAAAATTAGAGATTAAAATTTACTGATTGCAGTAGATTTGATGACAAGAACAGAAGTAGAGAACCAAATCTAAGTTTACTGATTGCAGTAGATTTGATGACAAGAACAGAAGTAGAGAACCAAATCTAAGGTTTTATCACAAGTAATTCTATTTTCGTTATACGTATTAAACCATTATTTTAGGGTATATATATGTCAAGGATTATAATTATATGTCAAGGATTATGTTTAGGCTAGATAGCAGTTTACCATAATTAGCTACATGTATTCTATATAAGAGATTCTTGCTCTTCATTGTAATCATCAATAGAATATACAATTTCTATACCAAAGTCTGATTTGGTATCAGAGCAGGTCGACCAACCTCTCTTTTTTTTTCCTGCCGACTTTCTACTCATTCCAACCTAATCGGTTCACAATGACCATCACTGCTTTTACCACAGAACACAAAACCAACCACAATTCTCACAAGTTTGGGTTCAAACTAAGCCCTACCAACTATGGTTTCTGGAAAACAATGATCCAACCATTCCTAATCACCAATGACCTTTTTGGCTATATCGATGGATCTATTTCATGTCCATCCAAAACAGTTGTTGTCGCACCATCTACTGCTGATGGCAATCCTACAACCAACCCAAACCCTGAATATTCAGCATGGATTTCCAATGATGCTCATATCCGCATGCTACTTCTTTCCACGATTTCCGAAGCCTCATTCAAACATGTACACGGTGATACTTCTCGTGAACTCTGGCTTGCTTTAGCACGTGCTTATGCACCACACACATCTTCACGAGAATACACTCTGAAAACCCAACTGCTCAAGATAGAGATGAAGCCTGAAGAAACATCTTCTGATTACCTCACACGAGTACAAGAGTACTCGGATGCTTTAGCCAACATCGGTGAGCCCATGAAAGAAAAGGATGTCGTGATGCTAGCCATTTCAGGACTTCGGGAGGAATATAACTCTCTGAAGCCCACTTTAATCTCTAGACAGCCTTCTGTTACTCTTCTGGAGCTTCCTAGCCTACTCGCTGATCACGAATACATGGTAAAAAAGACTGAACCCATTGTGTCAGCAGCCCAGGCCTTCGTGGCTACAAGCTATCGTGAGTCACCAAGCTTGCAACTTCCAACCGACACAGTTCAGTCTCTTCAGCAATTACTGTCCCAGTTAAGCCTTACTTTACAGCCTACCCAACAACCAAATCAGGCCCTACACACCACTCGTGCAAACACCACCCGTGGTTCCTACAATCGACGTGGGCGTGCACGATACAACAGCAGCAATAATCAGAACAGCCGCCCGACTACTGCTAGCACAGGTAATACTTCTAGATTTGCTTGGGCATCTAATCAAAATACAGTCTACGGCTCTTGCAACAGGTGTGGCATTGGACACATTCCTTCACTATGTCCAAACCGTGACCCAGCAACAATTCGTCCACCAAGACAGGCCCCTCAAGCAAACTTTGCTGATCAACATTCACAAGCATCTTCATCATCATGGCTGCCGGACACGGGTGCAAGTAGTCACGTGTCGCCTGATCTCTATGGCTTTGATGAATCTGAGCCATATCATGGTAAGGATTCACTCATTGTTGGTAATGGCAAGAGTTTACCCATCTTTCACATTGCTTCTACCACTTTTCACTCGAAAAATAAAACACTTTCCCTTAACAAAATTCTTCATGTTCCACAAATTAAAAGAAACCTTCTTTCGGTACAACGTTTTTGTCAAGACAATAATGTATTCTTTGAATTTCACTCTACCTTTTTTTGTGTGAAGGATACGGCTACCCGCACTATCCTCCTCATGGGTCCAAGTAAAGATGGTCTCTATTCATTCAACCTACCAAAGTTTCATCCTATTTCAAATGTTGCATTTTCTTCCGTTCGAGCATCTGCTACAACTTGGCATCGAAGACTTGGACATCCTCATTTGCAGCTGTTAAAGTCAATGATTTCAAAAAATGATCTTCCTGTTACACTTAATTCTGTTTTTTCTTCATGTAATTCTTGTCCTATGGGAAAATCTTCAAAAATGCATTTGTCTTCTTCAACTCATAAAAGTACACATGTATTGGATTTAGTGTTTTGTGATGTTTGGGGACCATCCCACGTTCCTTCTTTCTATGGTCATCGTTATTTTTTGCTATGTGTTGATCACTTTACTCGATATATGTGGTTGTTTCCCATAAAAAACAAATCTGATGTTTTCAGCACTTTCAAACAGTTTCATCAAATGGCTGAAAGACAATTTCAGACACAACTTAAATCTATTCAAACTGATGGAGGGGGAGAATTCCAAAAATTATCCGCTTTCGTCACATCTCTTGGGATTCTGCATCGCCATTCTTGTCCTCATACAAGCGAACAGAATGGTTTTGTTGAAAGAAGAATCCGTCATGTGGTTGAGACCGGTCTCACTCTCTTGGCACAATCTGGTCTTCCAAAGCGTTTTTGGAATTTTGCTTTTGAAACCGCCACATACCTAATAAATCGAATGCCATCTCGCACCTCTTCAAACATCTCACCTTTTGAGCATCTCTTTAAACGCAAACCCGATCTATCCTTCCTTCGTGTTTTTGGGTGCCAATGCTTTCCTCACCTTCGTCCCTATAACCCACACAAGATGGATTTTCGGTCTCTACCCTGCATCTTTATAGGGTATAGCTCGTCTCATTTAGGGTACTATTGTCTTCATCCCATCACCAACCGTATCTATGTTGCCAGACATGTACGGTTTAATGAGACACACTTTCCTCTACTCCACCCCCCATCCTCTATCTCCTCCACTTCCACTCCTGATCCATACTTCTCATCGTATCCCTCCAATGTCCATCAACCAACCAGCCCACCTACACCACCAACACAACCATCCAACTCAAACAGCCCCACTGACCCATCTTCTAGTTCTCAAGCCCAACCCTCTTCCTCTGCAGAATCACAGTCCACTTCAACAACCCAACCCTCCAGCCCAAACAACCAAAACAACCCACAAAACAGTCCGCCCATTAACTCCACACTTCCTTCTCTGCATCAACACATCCCAACACCCTCTTCTTCACCCACAATCCATACAAAACCACCCCTACAATATACCTATAGTCGAAGAACAACCACTCAATCACAACCTTCCAATTCCACCTCAAATGAACCACGTCCACGACCTGAAAATCTTCGTCAAAATCCAAAGAAAAGGTCTCTTTATAATGCCACAGCCTTTCACACCGCCACAGACTCAAATTCCAGTGAACCCCCTTCTTTTGCTGTTGCCAACAAAAGTCCTCAATGGCAAGCAGCCATGACAGAGGAATTCAAAGCATTAACGAGAAACGGCACATGGACTTTAGTACCACCAGTTCCTAATGCTAATGTTGTGGATTGTAAGTGGGTGTACAGGTTAAAACGTGATGAAAAAGGCAACATTAAACGTCATAAAGCTCGCTTGGTAGCAAAAGGATTCAAACAACAACCAGGCATTGATGATCATGAGACATTCAGTCCGGTGGTCAAATCAACCACCATTCGTGTGGTTTTGTCCCTAGCCGTCACAAGGCAATGGCCTCTTAGACAACTTGATGTGCAGAATGCCTTTCTACACGGTGATCTTAAAGAAACTGTCTATTTAAGACAGCCCCCGGGCTTCATTGATCCACAAAACCCAAATCATTGGTGCTTACTTCAAAAATCCTTATATGGTCTTAAACAAGCTCCGAGGGCTTGGTTCAATCGGTTTTCAGGAGTACTACTACAACTTGGATTTCATGGATCTAAAACAGATCCCTCTTTGTTTATTTACTCAAACAATGGTTCCTTGATGTATATGCTTGTTTATGTAGATGATATAATTCTAACAGGCAACAATCCTGGTCTCATCGATCGCACTATTCAGCGGTTAAGCAGCACTTTTCCAATCCAAGACATGGGTCGGCTTTCCTACTTTCTGGGTATCGAAGTTCTGCCAAAAGGAAATGATCTGCTCCTTTCTCAACAGAAATACATTCATGATCTTATTCAAAAGGCAGGCCTTTCTCAATCCAAACCTGTTGACTCTCCGATGAATCCCAACATAAACTTGGCGCTTGGTGATAGTCCTCAATTTGATGATCCTGTCAAATTCAGACAAACGGTGGGAGCTCTCCAATATCTCACTCTTTCTAGACCTGACATCACCTTTGCGGTTAACAAAGTTTGTCAATTTATGCATTCTCCAACAGCAAATCACTGGTCTGCAGTGAAAAGAATTCTTCGGTACCTACATGGAACATCTCAATACGGCTTGCTGATTACACAAAAATCACCTCCTGTTATTCATGCATACACAGATGCCCAAGCCCCGTCTCTCACAGCCTTTTCTGATGCAGATTGGGCTGGCTCTCTTGATGATCGTCGATCCACTGGGGGTTATGCCATCTATCTTGGATCTAATCTCATTTCATGGCGCGCTCGTAAACAACGTACTGTCTCTCGGTCATCAACAGAGGCAGAATATAAAGCCTTAGCTGATACTGTTGCTGAGTTAACATGGCTTGAAGCTCTTCTGAAAGAACTTCACATTTCTATGACGTCAACTCCTGTCTTATGGTGTGACAATTTAGGAGCCACATATCTCTCAGCCAACCCAGTATTTCATGCTCGCACAAAACATGTGGAGATAGACTTTCATTTTGTCAGAGAAAAAGTTGCTCAAAAAAAGCTCTCAGTTCAGTTCATTAAAACAGATGATCAGATTGCAGATATATTCACAAAGCCTCTACCCTCACAACGGTTCCAACTTATCAGATCCAAGCTACAGGTCGCTCCCCGACCTTAGCTTGAGGGGGAATATTAAACCATTATTTTAGGGTATATATATGTCAAGGATTATAATTATATGTCAAGGATTATGTTTAGGCTAGATAGCAGTTTACCATAATTAGCTACATGTATTCTATATAAGAGATTCTTGCTCTTCATTGTAATCATCAATACAATATACAATTTCTATACCAAAGTCTGATTATACGAGTGTAGTAAGTTTGCATCCTTGTAGTTATACGCGCTACTCGTCTTAATATTTGCATCACATTCATTCATATCATGCGCCCTTTGTCCCAAATTCATAACAGAATTGTCGAACGCAAGTTACATCATCTTCTTTATGGAAGTTTGGGAGCTTGTGTTTGTAATAAAAGGAAAGATACTTAACTTGGCCTTATCATCTTTAAGATCACCCAAATTACAATGGGGTACTGTTGCCATGTTTTTTTTTCCCGTGTTTCTTTATTAAACCATCCACTGATTTGCCAGAATATACAAATTGAAGCACAAGATTGTTTTCTTAATATAAATAGTCACTTTCTTTATTAAACCATCCACTGATTTGCCAGAATATACAAATTGAAGCACAAGATTGTTTTCTTAATATAAATAGTCACTTAGGATTCTGGGACCACGTCTAATGCAGTCTCATATGTCACCCATTCCTTCATTTAAGTCTCCCATATCTCATCTTGTCAAAAATACGAAATATACAGTAGCTTGTTTGCAAGTTTCAGCAGTGTTCAAAGTAAAATCTCTTTTTTTCACAATTCATTTATATGTTTTAAGGCATTAAATTTTCATTACGAGTTATTGGACTTTGCAGGTTGTTAATCTACAAAATAAGGGGTATGGACTTGCAGCAGACATATGGAGCCTTGGTTGCACAGTCTTGGAAATGTTGACACGTAGGATTCCATACGCCCCAATGGAATGCGTATGTATTCTTTCTTTTATATTCAATTTATGCCTGCTTGCTAGGCATATGATGTTTTTTTCTTCTGTAGAGATAGTTAATTGGTTTATTTGATTAGGCATCTGCTAATATCTCTCCTCTTATCTTTTATTCTTACCTCAGTATAATCGTCTAAGAAGTAAGAAGTACGTATATATAGATATTGTGTTTTCCTATAAATACAATAAAATAGTAAAAATCATTGGAAAAAGGTAAAAAGCTATCGAATTCACCATTGGTTAAGGCCCCCAAATGAGACTATTAGCCACAGTAAAAAATGCAATAAACTTTGCAAATTTCGTGTGGCAGTGCCAATTGTATGCATTTGGTCATTAGTTAATTGACAGCATGTTATTTTGTGATAAACAGATGGCTGCATTATTCAAAATTGGAAATGGTATAGCTCCACCTGTCCCACGCAACCTTTCAAGAGAAGCAAGGGATTTTATACTTCAGTGCTTTCATATCAATGCAAGTGATCGACCGACTGCTAGTCAGCTCTTGGACCATCCATTTGTTAAAGGGCACTCCCTTCGTTCACAGACTGCGCATCCACACAGTCCGGGAATCAGAAGGGGCTAATTTCACGAAATAGAATCAAACAAGAATGAGGTAAATACATTTCCATCAAAATGTAACTGTACTTATCTGTATGAAGGTGCCAAGGTGGTTTGTACACCACTAAAAAGTTTCACTTCACCAATAATAGCCTTCTTTCATAAGTGAAAACAAAAAGAATGGAAGGATAAAACTGTAATTGCAACACTATGTGTAAGGCTAACTTAAGCGGTGTGCAAAACTGCAAATCACCTCCCATATTTCTAAACTTAGTTTCCAACATATCCGTCAATGCCTTTCTCGTGACAGTTGCAACTGCGTAGTTCTTTGACTACATTTTCTGATCTCAGGAACATACTTCTTTGTCCTGTGTCTCTCTTTGGAGGTATATATCTTGATACTATGAGGAATCTTCCCCATCTTCCGGCGTTGTTTAGTTTGTACATTAGTTCTTTTGGATGATAGCTTATTTGTTCAATATAGTTTGAAGTGTACAAAGAGTGGTAGTAAGAGTATTTGATCACATGATGATTAAGAAGCAATATTTTGTAAAGTACATCAATCTCCATCATTCAATGCCAACCCATTGATGAACCCGAACTTGGCATCCGCATGAGATTATGACTCAGACATCGACTAGAGTGATGGAAGCCACACGACCAGGATTTCTACCACTTTTTAACAGATAATGATGACATTTGGCTTTCCTTGGCCATGAAGCGGAACGTGTAAGTGTTCTATTTCT
Source organism: Flaveria robusta (assembly GCA_025506415.1). NCBI lineage: Eukaryota > Viridiplantae > Streptophyta > Magnoliopsida > Asterales > Asteraceae > Flaveria > Flaveria robusta. The sequence continues at coordinate 14,332,593 of CM046459.1, read as the reverse complement.
ACATCTCTAGCATAGGAAGTAGGAACCAGTCACTAGTTTGTGTTTCAGGTGCGTGTGTTGTATGTATATGTATGTATGAAGATGATGATATAGTTGTTAGGGCCTAGGAGTTTATTGCATACAATTGTAACTAACTTCAGGCTGGTTTTTGTCTCCGCCAAACATAATTTTTTATTGCTCAGTATTATGGAGTAATTTGTGTAGGTTATGATATCACGTCGAAGATCTTCCGGTAGCAAAGGTACAACTTTTGACTTCCACTTTATGCACATTGAAGACCCAAAGTTGTGGTTAAATCAGTTGTTAATAATTAGTTAAATGTATATGAACAATATTTTCTTGTGAAACAAAAGTTTACCCTTTGCTAAAAACAATTTGAAAAAAGAGTTGGGAACTTGAAACTGGTTTTAGAATTGAAATCACCTTGGAAAAACCATACGGAGTTGCGAATAAAAACACACACACACACACACACACATTAAAACCCCAAAATAGTTTGATGACCTTGACTCTATGGGGAAAAATTATCTGCTGACAAGATTCTTAAAAAATCTCTTGATAAATATACAACGGCCGGAAAATAGTAACCCAGTGAAAAAAAAATTCTTATTTGCCATTAGGGGTAAGCCTTTAGTACTGGTACATATACTGCACTGATATCGTACCGAACTGAACAAAAAAACTACCAATGGCGGTACTTGATTTTGTCTAATTTTAGTATTGATATTAGTTGGTACCAGTAAATACTAAAAATTACTGATTTGGTGTTGAGTTCCCAGATACACACATTCTTTTTACCATTTTAATACAATTTTTGAGATATTAAGTTCGTATTTAAGATTCACTTAAGATCTTAGTTTTTGGCCAAAATAAAAAATAAAAAACCAAAGCAGTATCAAAGCGGTAAGTATTGGAAAATTGGTATTAAACCAATAGATTGGTATTGTTCGGTACCCACTATTCCACAAATTCGGTATCGGTATATTAAGAATCAACATTGGTACAGTATTGATCTCATTCTTATTGGCCACCATTCCACCAAAGCCAAATTACCATTTTCGTCTCCCACTCCATGCACATAGGAGACTAAAAATTGATACTAAAGTTCAATAGATGCTAGCAGTTTCGGTTTTGTTGTGTGTACTTTGATGATTAAGTACATAAACTATACTAGAAATTAATTTTTTTAACACCCATTTAGATTTTATAGGATAAAATCATCACAACCTGCATGACTAGAACTCACAACTTTTTGGTTGGGAAGCACACCACTTACCGCCAGGTTGTCCCCTTGGTGAAAAATTAAAACTTGTAAAAGCTGAACATGCTTTTCGAAAGGTCAGTGTTTATGAGATCCGACAAGCACTCGAAAACAAAAGAAAGTCTGAATTCGGCAAGTTGATTTATGGTGCTAGATTTCAAAATCGTGCGAAAACATAAGTTGTGGTCGAAAATCTGTCTTGACCTAACCAACAAAACACTATTTTGGAGGAGTCATAATCAATATGTTAACAAAGAGAGAATCTTATGCACGCATACACACATATTAGCAGAGAGAGGATACACAGGAGAAAACATCAGTTGAATCAATCACTCTTAACCTCAAAAGGTCTATTCAATATCGCATATCGTTGATTGGATTCATCAACATCAACATAGACATGTACAAGCATGATTTGACAAATACAATGAAGCAAAACCACAACTGACCTTGAGACTTCACTCCTCTTACTCACCATGAGACGTCCAGTAAACAAGCCCACTGCAAGAAACGAAAGATTTACAAAAGCGTTACACATTAATGGTTTGATATGAGAATTTTTATAAAATTGTATATCTTGTGAGTGAAACATGTGATCTTGCAAAATCTTTAAGGGAAATTATGAGTTACCTAATTAACACAAGCACACACTGCAAAACACCAGCAGTTCCTGTCCATGCTGAAGGGCCTTCAGGCACAAGTGCATCTTGTATCAGTAACCCTACCGATGCTGCCAAGGAGACGAACGACACAACATAGGCTAGAAAAAGCCAAAGTTTCAACCTGCATTATTACACACGATAAATGTGAGATATTTGTAAGACTACCAAATACGAGGTGTATTGCACACAATAAGTTACATGCATAATGAAACACAAATGAATATTGAAACAAATCATCAAAAGTATCTAACCACTAAATCACCAAAATAAGCAGATAAGAAACGAGTTTCACAGTACTTTAAATCACCAACATACTCGTGCAGAATCGGGGATATTATGATAAATGTTCAAAAAGCCTCAAACCTAAACCTGGGGTGGTTGTTTAATAAGACCTAAAGATGCTTAAACAAACCAGAACGGAGATATGAAAGACGTACAGTTACATTTTTAAAACATCAGACCATATTTAACAAAATTTTATAAAAAAAGAAATTAAAGGAGTAATTTCATTGAGACATTTGTTTGTTTATCTTGTCAACCAAGAATAATAATTCATACACCACAGACATATAAGTAAATCTACGACAATGATTTGCAATCAGATTAACAAGTATTTGTAAAATATGATAACATGTTACAAACAATTGACTTTTAAACTTGGAACACGTAAACTAACTAATTTATGACTACAAAAATAGAAAAGAAAAGATTGCCTCACTGGCTCACTTGACCACCATTGCCAGTGCCACTTTGAGCACCAATTACTTCATGTAGTGAGGTAGCTCATAATAAATAATGCAAATGTTTTTTAAAACATAAGTTCATTATTATTGTCCAATGATGGCTGTTCATTGAAGGTTAGGGTTTGTAGTTGTCGCTCAAATACATGTGTGAAATTCGGACTTGAACAACATGCTTATTCTATTCAAACTAAGATAAGAAAAAGTAAGATACAAAGCAGGTCAATCATCTGAAATAAGAAAAATGATAGCTGACATAAAGGTAAAATATCCTAATCGTGTTAAATATCACATGTATCTGCAGCAAAATTGTGACATTCTTCTTACGGAAGAGATCAACATTGAATTAAACAAAACACTGTTCATGGTACATGTTAGGATCAAAGCACACGAACACGCAATAGAAAACAATAAAACTGTAAAAGACACGAGATTTATAGAGGATTCAGTCGCGGTGTGTAACCTACATCCCCTTGGGGAAACTAGGGTTTTTCTTTTTATTGAGTGATAATGATGACAAGTACAAAGAGATATATTTCTAGGCTACAATTAGGGTTAATCCCTTTAGTTAACTAACTAACTAAACTGGGCCCATTTAGAACTTTGGCTGGCCGAGCCCAGTTGTTCCAAATTTAATCCACACGAAGCCTACACCCAACAGAGCACGCAAGCATATGCATATCCTTGGGCAGATTTAGTTTTTTCAGTTTTCTTAAGTTAGGAAATATGTGGCATTAACACAAATTGCTTATGAATACAGGGTGTGTAAAGGGAAGAGACAAAGTAGGACACTTTTAGCGGTATTCAGTATCGATATGATGATGACCGTAGATAATGCAGATGACATGCTTGTTATGAAATTCTTCATTTAATGGCATGACATAACTTTTCTGTTGAGCAATTCAAAGTCTGGTTGTCAGAGTTACAGTTTGACAATGAGATGTTTCATATTTAGAAACATAACCACCTTATATGTAAGCCGACAAACTAAATCTTATACTATCTTCAATACTCAATAGTTCCCTAAAGTTTCATATTTAGAAACATAACCACCTTGTAAGTAAACTGGCAAACTAAATCTAATACTATCTGCCACGGTTGCTTAAAGTTTCATATTTAGAAATATAAACACATTATACTCGATCTTTTTTACCAATACTATTAACAAACATATGCATATTTTGAACATCCATTGATGTAAGGCATCCAATAATAATAAAAAAAATACTACCCCTTGACCTAGTGCTATGAGTCTATAACAGTTAACGAGCTGCCCTTGTAGCCGATCAAGTAAGATATACAACTTCAAAGCAGACACGTCTCTTAGATTCTTGCAAACACTCCTAAAATTTTCACATGGACACTCTTTTCTTACGTCACTAGGCTAAGCATCCAAGAAGCAGCATACACAAAGCATTACAACCAAATATGCAAGGCAGTATACGCCACAAGCAGCAGCATCCTAAAGTTGCCTTTTTCATGGATAATATAGTGTAAATAAGAAAACCCTTTTCGTAAATTTTATTGTATGAACATTCTCCATCATTAATTCTTCATGTAATTACAACTTGTTTCTCTGCTTGTTATAGGCTGGTACTTCACCTTCACTTCATTTATACTCTAAGCCGGGAATATTTATTAGCATATGCCTTACGCCTTACCTAGCTCGGGCATATGCATAGCCTTAAGCCGCTGAGCACAATCATACAGCATGATAACCATGGTAAATATATATGTAACTAGTGTACATAAAGAAAGCTTAGTAAAAGTCAATAATAATTTCCAATATAAGTATACCCTTGTCAAGGTGTGATGTCTAAATGCAGCATAAACACAACTCATGGATCTATAAACAATAGAAATCTGTTGGCATGAGAATAACATGAATCCCCATATCCATTACCCTCATAACGCTAAGAATGTATCATGATCACCAAAAACAAACCCATCTCTTGGAATTACTATACCATAGTTTCCATATACAAGAACAAAGAATAGTCTTGTCTACTAACATGAAACAGAGATATCAGCACACTATATCCATAGACTGCAATAGATATCCTATCCCTTCATTTATGCCCTAAATTATTTAGGCTTAATTTCTTTTCAAGATACCAGCTAGCAGATCCCAAACCTCCAACACCCCACCCCCACCCCCACCCCCACCCCCACCCCTAAAGAAATTCCGACAACTCAACGAATACCACTTCCCAAAATTAATATCACATAAAATAGCAGTTGACCAAGACAATACAACCATCAACGATAAAGAAAATGGTAAATGTTCTTTCTCAATCAATGTCATAATAATGATGAATCATCAAGCTGTCACTGACTCGCTACTAATATATTCTCTACAAGAACTGATATTCATTTCGCAACAAGCATGAAACGACTAAAAGATAGCATAATGAAAGATCTTAGAAAAAAGAACAAACTATAAGTTGTGAACTTCCTGATCAAAATCACCTTGTATAAGATTAATTTTGTTATATAAAATTTATGACCATCAGAAAGTTCCACCGAAAAGGAATAGACTAGTAGTTGACTTCCTCTTCCACGTTCGAAAAAAAAACTCACAAAGAAAGCAATAGCATAGTGCTTAAACAAATACTCGACTTTGAGCAAAACCCAAACCCTAAGCTAGAACCAATGAAACTAGCAAGCACACCAATCATCATACATTACTTATATGGATTGTCACACAATCAATCACACAAAGAAGCATCAATGTTCTTACTTCCTCTGCAATCCTTGATTGTAAACAAAGAGGCATTTGCATCAAGAGTATTATCAACAAAATCAACAAGATAAAACTCTGCAATAACAGCATATTAACAAATCAATTCTGTAAACAGAAGAAACTCAAACCTCCATTCGCCTTCATCATACGGAGAGTAATCAATATCCTCTCTTCTAACACAATTAAACATCAAAGCAGCTAAAGACGCAAATATCCCTACAATCAAAAGAACCCCCAAATCAATTCAAACAAAATCACAATTCAAACAAGATCAAATCAACCAATCAATCACACAAACAACAAGATCAAGAAAACCAACCAGGAAGATAGTGAAGAAACGAGACTTTAACAGCACTGCAAACGACGGCGTCGACCCAAAACCACCATCCGGCACCGAACACGGCGCCGGCGACTCCGGGACCAAAAATTGCCCACAATTCCGACACATCCATCGGTCAATTCGAATGCTTTCTTTCGACCTTCGGGATGATCAGCGATGTTGGGTCTTGGAGTTGCGTGCTATTTTGAAGTTTCTACGATGGAAAACGACATGAAATTGGTGAAAGGTTGAGCCTTTATGATTAGGTGACTGTGATAATCAATCAAATGGATTTCTCAAAATCAACTGTGTGTGATTTTAATTCTTTTATTTTTAAGACTAATTGAATTATTGACAGCGGACTGCCCGGCTAATTATTTTATTATTTAAATATGAAACTTAAAATTATACTTAGAAGAAAACTCATATTAGATGAGAAATCTTCTATCAATAATTCTTAACTCATGTGATTAAAATAAATTATTCAAATACCTTATTAAAATAAAAGAAATTATTAGATTCAAGTTTCATCTATACTAAAAAAATAGTTATAGTTTTCTCTCGTCTCCTCAATTTTTTTAATAAACTATAAAATATACATATATATAATATAATATGGGTGCATATATGAACCTAATCAAAAGATTATAGATATCGTATTTTAAAAAAGTATATATTAAAAGTATTAAAATTACAAACATGTTGATCTATTTCTATAATAATTAATACAAGAGTTAAAGTGGTTATTTTTGGTTTTTTATAAATTTATGGTTCTTAATTGAATGTTCCTATATATATACATACACACATATATATATATAATATTGCCTTATAATATATCTTTTTTAAGATAAAATTGGTATTTTATTTAATTTTAAGACACTAACTGCATATTTGGTATTTAATATATTATTATTTATGACTAAATTTTGTTATCTAATAACATATTATTTAATATGTTTCACATATTAAATATAAACATTAATAAAATAAAATTAGATTATTTATACTACTATTATATACATAATGTAATAGTAGTCAATGTGTGACTAACCTATTTGGTAGATATCTTGTCTTTTAGAATGAAGATCCTAGGTTTAAACTCATGCATGATGTAAAATTATGTATAAGTTTCTATGCATTCACGCACATTGTAGGTCTTAAACTCACAACATTTAAGTGCGTGTAGCACACATCATTTATGGGCCATGATGCTTTTTAGGTTTACAATATCACGCAACCTGGTAATTGATAGTTTAAGCACTTCTAGCCCTAGGGCATAACCGAAAGCGAAAAAGCTTCAACCAAATACAATAACCTACAATAGTACTGTTTTTAATCCAATGACCATAGTCCAAACAGCATGTTTCTCAACCCTATTTGTAACCATTCTTATCATTTTGACCTAAACTTCCCTTTAGTATATATCTAATGTATCTTGTGATCCAAACCAAAATATAATTTGTTATTCTAATTATATATCTGTAATACTCCTTTTAAACATCTAAACTAATAAATTATATCATGTAAAAGTATCATATAAACTAAAAAGCCTTTATTTTATGCATTAGGGATCACCTTGTTGTGTTCTACATGAACACTTAAAATAAGAGATAAGAAGCTAGCATTAGATCCTTTAATAAAATAAGAGATATGAAGCTAGCATTAGATCCTTTAAATCAATGAATCAATATAACTTTGTTAATGGTGACTAACAATCTATATAGTAACTTCTGATGGGTTATTATACATTCTTTACAATTACTAAGAATCTTTAACAACAGTTAAATGGTTCACCACATTGCGTAATGCATCAAATATTATATACGATCTCTCTTCAAACCTTCCATAGGAAAAACAAAAGAGTAACGCAATGAGAAATGGTTGAAAAACAAGGGCTCAGCTGGTTGTGTATATTTTCAAAACCATTTTGTGTATAATTATGCGTGCGCATGAAAATTTATTTCTATATAATTATGTATGTGTTTACGCTCCATGTAGGTCTTAAACCGACAACATTTCAGCGCGTGTGCAACCGACATCATTTATGAGCCGCTATATTTTATTACATTTGCAGTTAGTTATCATGCAATTCGGTATCGCCAATTTAAGCAATTCTAGCCCTAAAGCAAGACTTTAAACGAAAAAAACTACAACCTAAACCATGACCTACAATAGTATTGTTTTCAATCCGACAACAAAGGTCCAAAGCACATATTGCTCAACCCTATACGCGTTCATTCCTATCGTTTTACCTAAACTTCTTTGTTAGTATATCTCTCTTGTATCTTATCATCTAAAGCTCCAAATGAAATTTGTTATGTTAATTATATATTGCTCTAACCTTCCTATTAAACATCTAAACTAATAAATAACAATAAGTAAAATTTAAATCATTAGCACCTACCCGAAATCCAATATGTATACTGAGAGCATTTACATCAGTTTTTTAATTCTCAATTTTATAATTATATTAAAAATTATTATTTTTTTAAAATAATACTTTTTTATACATTTATCATTATATTTTTTCTTTCCTTCACTCATAATTAATAAATATACAATTAATTAAACATATATATTTTTTTTCACTTATTTACTTACAATCAACCGTAATTATTTCATATAATAATTAATATAAAGAAAAACTCATAATGTATAATTAACTAACCTAAGAAATATATGAAACATAATTGATGGCTTCACAATAACGTTGGTTAATCCTCATCTGGATAATGATCCATTTACTATCATAAACTCAAAACCACTTGAAATATTTTCAAAAAAAAAAAAAAAAAAAAAAAAAAAAAAAAAAAAAAACATTATTAAAAAACCACACAAACAATCACCCAACCACCTCACCTCTTCACTTGCAAAAATCCAAACCCCACATAAACCCCAAACCCTCACTCAATACTCACTCTTCTAGCTGCATGTGTGAATGCATTTACTCCCACTTTATCCATAAGTACCCTCACTTCCTTCAACCAAATCACACGACGACAACAACAACAACAAAAACAACAACAACAATCATCTCCTTCAACATCATCTCTCTCCAATGGCAGACTCCAATACCACCACCACTGATATCTCCATCATCACCTGCAAGCAGCTCCGCCCCCACCACCACCCTCCATTGCCGGAACCCTCGCCGGAGCCACCGCACCTCCGCCCCTTATGGCAGATCGTCACCGTCGCCGCCATCGCCGCCGGAGTCCAATTCGGGTGGGCCCTGCAACTCTCACTACTCACCCCCTACATTCAACTCCTCGGAATCCCACACACGTGGTCCGCCACCATGTGGCTCTGTGGTCCGATCTCCGGCATGATCGTGCAGCCCATCGTCGGATTCTACAGCGACCGATGCACCTCACGGTTCGGCCGCCGCCGCCCATTCATAGCCGGAGGGTCTATTTTAGTCGCCATCGCCGTCGTCCTCATCGGATACTCCGTCGACATCGGCGTGAGCTCCGGCGACGTCGCCGGAAACTCACCAAAACCTCGAGCAATCACCGTCTTCGTCGTCGGATTCTGGATTCTCGACGTCGCGAACAACATGCTTCAAGGGCCTTGTAGGGCTTTGCTGGCGGATCTTTCCGGGTCGGACTCCGGCAGGATCCGAACCGGAAACAACCTCTTTGCGTTCTTCATGGCCGTAGGAAACGTCCTCGGATACTCCGCTGGATCATATACGAAATTATATAGAATTCTACCGTTTACATTAACGCATGCTTGTGACGTTTATTGTGCGAATTTGAAGACTTGTTTCTTCATATCGATCGGATTATTGTTGACGATAACGGTGGTGGCGGTGACGACGGTGCCGGAGGAAGTTTTCCGGCGAGATGACGGTGAAGGAAAGATGGTGTTTTTCGGGGAGATGATCGGGGCGATGAAGGGGTTGACGAAGCCTACGTGGATATTATTATTGGTGACGTGTTTGAATTGGGTGGCGTGGTTTCCGTTTTTGATATATGATACTGATTGGATGGGGCGGGAGGTGTACGGTGGCGGAGTGAGGTCCGGCGAGGTGTACGCCGCCGGAGTGCGGGCGGGTGCGGTGGGGCTGCTGCTGAACTCCGTCGTGGCGGGGGTGGTGTCGCTGGGGATAGGGCAGTTGGCGCGTTTTTGCGGTGGTGTGAAGCGGTTGTGGGGCGGTGTGAATTTGTTGCTCGCGGTGTGTTTGGGGATGACGGTGGTGATAACGAAGGTGGCGGAGGGGTCACGGCGGTTTACGGTGGGGAGTGGTGGTGGTGAGGGGCTGTCGGCCGGAGTTAAGGGTGGTGCATTGGCGTTGTTTGCGGTGCTCGGCGTGCCGCTATCGGTGAGATTAAATTATTAAAATTATTTACGATTGGTCTTTTAGGATAATGGTATCGGATGATAGTTAGAGTTTGGGATTTTTTTGGTCTCGGGTTTAGAACTTGTTTTTGTGTGAGTCAAGGCAAAATCGTTAAAATCAGTATGGACGGTTGCAATCCCGTCTCAGGAAGACTTACTAGGGTATTGGGTGGTTCAAAACGCTACTAAAAAAATATTAAAATTAAATATTGTTTGTTTTGTTGTTTTTGGTTTGGAGTCAACGAATTAAATTGGGGTTTAAATGCGTTATGAATACGATGAATAATATTTTTCAAGGTTTGAAATATGATGTTAGGAATATAGTGGTTTAATGAGTTTGGATATAATTAATGTAGATAAAGAGATTTTGAGATAAATTAAAATTGAAATCTTTTGTGAAAAGTGTTTTGGATTATCATAGTTTTTCGATCTTTAATGTTGAATTGATGACAAGAGTATAATTAATAGGAAGATAAAAAGAGTAAAAGGAATAGGTTTTAAGTTAAATTTAATTAGTTTTATCATTTTCTAAAAACTTAAATATCATCATATTTTTTTCTTTACAAAACAGTATAACATAAAATCAAAGTTTTAATATTTAATTTTAGTACATATATGCAACGTATATTTGTAACTATATATAGCAAATTTCTATATAATAAAACCGTTGGAGACATTGTTGATTATAATCACTATTACAATTCTGTATAAAATATAATGTTGGTTAGAAAACATTGCAACAATTCGCAGAAAAATAAAACAGTGCATAAAAGTACGATGATAATTGCCTGTCTAAAACATTACAGCGGTCGTAAAAAGGTTTTGAAATCATATGGAGGCATATATCTCACTTAAAATACACGTGTAGTGTCTAGGATACTTCGTATGCTAGAAAATCACTTTTTATACATTACAAAGAATTCGACTATTAGAAAAGGTGAAAATCACTTTAAAACTATCTTTAATCAAATCAATTTAATAGTTTAAAGGAACACGCTAGCAATGTAGCAATTGACCGAAGTTAGTTAATATGGTCGGAAGGGGTAAAAGAGAAAGTCAAGTCATGCTATGTTCAATTCTTTAATTTCTATTTCTAATCTTTGTATTGTTATTCAGGTGACATACAGTATTCCTTGTGCTCTAGCTTCAATTTTTTCTAATGATTCTGGAGTTGGACAAGGTAAAACTCACTAATTTTGTAATGTTTTGTCTTATTTAACACGTAACATATTATTATTTTTGTTGTGTACAGGTTTATCATTAGCTATTCTTAACCTTGCAATTGTGATACCTCAGGTATGATCACATATTATCTATCTTTATAACCATAGATGTAACGTTAAAGAAGAATGATTAGTTTAGCATATACTTAAGTTATTATTATTTATGTCTAATCATGTTAATCTTTATATTATAATAAAAGAGTAACTAATGGGGACACATGGCAGCATTACATTCATCCTCACCATAATTTTTCCGCCTCTCTCTTCTACTTAATAGTTACTATAATTACTAATAATATTATTTAATTTATTTATAGACTAAAAATATTTTTTGATAAATTAAGAAAGAAATCTTGTAATCAATATTATTTATAAAGAAATAAAATTTTATAAAATAATCTTCTTTTCAAAAACATCAAACTTTTTTAAAAATATAAAATATTTTAAAAATCAATATGTTTAAAAAGTAAAATTTTTATAAATAAAAAATAATTATAAATAAATTTTATAAAACCTTTTGTTTTGAAACAAAATATTTAGTTTTTTTAAACAAAAAAAGTTTAAAAACTTGATATCATTATTTTATTACCTATAGTCCTTACACATAATTTCAACCGTATTTTATCTTAAAATATTATTTTATAATTAACAAAATTTTATTTTATTTAATATTTTATATATTCAACCCGTGTAATACACGGGTTATTAAGCTAGTAACTTAATATATGACTTGGCTCCTAATTGTTATATTATTAAGTGAAGTAGCACCGGTAAATTTTAGTAAACTTAAGTTTTCTTCTCTCGACTCTCATTACTCATTTACCTTACTATAATTTTCGCACCATCTTATGCTAGCGATAACTTACTAATATCATTATTAGTATTTTTATATTATACACATTTTATATTACCAGAATTACTATACATGTTGCAAAAAGGTTTCTGGAGTCGGTATGTTTGTTTGTTTGTAGTAAGTGAGTTATCAGCAAGTTAATATGTAGTAAACGTGCGTACAAATTCACAACAATTTATGAACTTGTTTCAACGACTATTTAAAATATTTTTAGGTTAAAATCTAATAATCTAACATGACGTATTAACCTAGCTAAGAAAAGATATTGATCGCTAACTTAAACCTCGATTATGCTTAATTTAGGCATTTTTATTATTATTAATCAAATGTAATCAAGTAAGTTAACCTAGCTAGATGAATTGGATGATTAAACACATTACATTGTTTTTACAGATGTTTGTATCAGCAGTAAGTGGACCATGGGATTCATTCTTTGGGGGTGGAAACTTACCAGCATTTGTTGCAGGAGCAGTGGCTGCAGCAATAAGTGGAATATTAGCATTTACTATGCTTCCATCACCACCTCCAGATGTGGTACTTGCAAAGGTTTCTGGTGCTGCAATGCACTAATTATTAAGATTGTATGTCCTTTTCAAACTTAATTTTCGATCTTAAAAGCGTAACAATAAGTTGCTTAAAGCGTCTTTGTGGTGTGTGTAAAAATGATTCGCATATCGCAACCTAAGTAAAAGTTACCTGAAAAGATCGACTTAAATAAAATGGTACTTCTTATGCAACATGTTTGAGTTTTCATTTTATTGTTGTATGTGTAACTTGGGTTTGAGAATGAGTAATATTTCTAAATCGTCAAACTACAAAAAGACGTACACAACTAGGTCATTGACCGGGTGTTTGATCAACATACACCTAGAATCGAACCAAGTGTGCTTAAAAATAAGGATAATTAATACTCGAGTGACTCTTCACATGTATTGATATAACAGGTTGATTTGGTTTTGAAAATTTCTTCATGTGTCTACAGTCAACCTGTTTGTGTGCCTCATCTTTGCGTGTAACGAAGTGAGTTTTTCATTTCGATCACTTGTGTAATATGATTGATGTTGACTTCTCCTTATATAACCGAGTATCATAAATTTTGAGTGTGTAGTAAGGGAGACGTAGTATATAAGATGACACTTAATTAGTGGCGTAACGACAACGGTTGGTAGATATATTACCTATACAATATAGTAATTTCATAAACTACTAGAAAACAATCTCATTCCTACTAAAATTTGTGACGCATATTCAACACATTTTCAACGCTCATTTCCAACATAAACAGAAACTTTCAATAAAAAAATAACGAACCAGAAAAAACCCTACCTTTAGTCAGAAATACGTATCAAAATTGGATACAACTGAATTAAATGTAATTAATTAAGGGTCTCATTGCAAATATATAAAGACTAGTGATTGGGAAAGATTGAGTTATAAGATACATGAATTAAGATGAAAATTAAGTGTTAATCTAAAATCATATTGAACTATTATATCAATATATATCTTATCTATCTGATGGATCACTTGAGTTGAGTAATGTCATTATGTTAATGGTATTAACATCTCAACATATAACCTAGAATCATAAATATCTCAACATATAACCTAGAATCATAAATTTTGAGTTTGTAGCAAAAGAGGCAAAGTATATATGGAGACACTTGTATAACAAGTCTTAGTTAGAAATTTCTTATCCAATATGGTAATTTCTATATACAATGTTTTTTTGTTAATTTGTCCATCCGTTATGTGTAACGACGGTGCATTGTCGAAGTAATTAATAATAACTATAATTGTATGCACTCCGAAACTTGTATCTTGCTCCCTATAGTTTGTTATGCGAAGCCCACTAGCAAACAAGTGAACACGCTCGAACGAGTTCAAACACGTGAAGACGCATGGACATGGTGGATATGTACCGATGTATTAGCAAATAGGTCATGTTCATAACGGACGGATATGTAAAGACTTATTAGATTATCGATCGACAAAAAGTAGGTATGCGATGATCGAGTTATTTCCAAAAAAGAAAAAGAAGATCTTATTCATTACACGTTCAACATAAGACTCGTGAATTAAGAGGAAACATAGTTGAAATGTTTAAAACCAAGTTAAGGCATTAAATAAGTTTATTTGGTTTAGTTAAAATAGGATACGTTGCAGCATCATCATGATTTATGTCTCTAGTAAGCCCATCTCCGATATGTGCATTTGTGAACAAACGTAAGCTGACGTCGACATTTTTCCTCATTGGAGGAAAAGTTTGGGGTGAGCGGGGGAGGGTGTATAAAAAGTCCAGATGAAGAAAAATGAGGTCGTGGCAAGGGTGTGGAAAAAATAAAAATATAATTAAAAATTGAATCGTATCTTTAACCGGAAAAACCGAAATAATTGTAAATTTAGTTTTCAATTTCTCGCTTCTCGCTTCTCTATTTTATTAAATAATTTTATTAATTATTAATAATGTTATCTAATTCTTTTTTAGATTAAAAATAGGTTTTAATATGTCAAGAAAGAGGTATTTTTATTAATTTTATTTCTAAAGAAATAATATTTTATTAAATAATAAAAAAATAAAACATCAAACTTATTAAAAATTTTAAAAAATTTTAAAATTGGTGTTTTTTAAAAAGTAAAATTTTTATAAACCAAATGTAATTAAATCTGAGAACTATTACATATACTACTTACTTATACGTAATTTCAATCATATATTATCTTATAATATTATTTTATAATTTTTTATTCTACTTATTATTTTATTTATTCAACTCATGTATTAAAGCTAGTATGTAATATGATACTACTAGGTTAGTACCCCGTGTATTACACGGTTTGAATAAATAAAATACTAAATAATTAGTGATAAAAATTTATGAATTATAAAATTATGTTTGAAGATAAAATATGATTATAATTGCATATGAATAAAAAGATATGATTTTTAAAATAAAAGGTTTGTATCAAAAATGTTATAATTTTTTTAAAAAATGAGTGATTTAAAATATTATGTTTCAAAAAGGTTTACTATTTTAGAAAATTTTATATTATATAAAAATTTTATTTTTTTATTTTTTCTATTTTAATAAAAAGATATGATTTATAATATTCTTAATAAAGTTTATTTTTAAAAACATAGCTTGATTTAAAAAAATCTAAATGAGAGAGAAAATTGTATCAATTAATAAAATTGATCATTATTAAAAGAGAGAAATTAGTTTAAGTGTTCAAATTACTATGATATACTTTTGGAGGGAAAATGAATTCATGATGTCTAAATGAATGACATGTGTCAAAAATGTTGTTTAAAAGAATAACAAGTGACAAAAAAAAAACCTTCTTTTATTATATTCTATAGATTAAAGTTCATATTGACTAGGGAATTAAGGGTCTGTTTAAGTTTAGTTTATTGGCTTATTAGGTTGTGATTCAACATGGTTACATATATGTAATATGATGATATTTTAATATATAATATCATCATATTGCCTATATATATATATGCATGCATGTAATATCGAATCTATTTTAACATGTTAAATTTCATTTAATGTAACAATATCATGCTAAAAAATACATTCTTATGTTAGTTTCGTTGAAAATGACAACATTAGAAAAAGTTATTAAAATTCTAAAAATCGGGGTGGTCGGGGGTTCTAGTTATTTCACTAAGGGCACACGAAGTCGAGAAGGGGTTTGGATGGCGAATGCCCGGGAAAACCTGGATCAGCTGGGAACACCATGCCCCCAAGTTTCATTTTTCCTCGACCAGTTGAAAAATCACCGTGATTTTCTTATCTTTGAAGCGGATAGTGGGCATGCAATCTTTAGGTGGTGGTGGTTGGTGGACATGCATGCAATTTATATATTTTAATATAATTTTCACCAACTATTTTTTTATTTAATATTTAAAATTGGAAACCAAATAAAAAAATACTATATATAATTAATGCACTCTTCACAAGATGGTTGGTGGGCATGCAATCTTTCTAGTTGAATATTAGAATTAATGAAACCAATATTTTAAAATTATATTTTAACATAATTTCCATTCAAGTGTTTTTTTTATTTTTATGTTTATTGATTAACTTAATTATATGAAAAATATTTTATTGTTACAAAATCAATTAATTTAAAAAAAAAATAAGAAAACCCTGGAAAAATACGACGATATTATGTAAAACGAGAAAAAACCTTAGGAAAATGAGAAAAACTTGTGTGACCCTGATATACCATACGAGAAAAATGAGATAATTGTTAGTAGTCTAAGGAAAGTTCTCTTAATCATCTCTCACACACATATGTCGTATGCATGCGTGCGTGCGCGCATGTATATATATAAATTTAAACTAATTATCTTTCAGTTAATATATAATATGTATTTATTATTCATATGTTAAGTTCAAGTTTAATATTAGTTGGCTATTTGCTTTGATTATTATATTAGTTACTAACCATATATACCTTACACTTGTTGTTACGGCTTGGTTTTAAATAAAATTTATATGAAGACATAGGTAGAAACAAACACATCATAATAAAATTTATGAAATTTAAAAAATATTCGATTGTTGTGGAAAAATTTTAAATTTTGTTATATTTTACTCGGGCCAGTTTTTTGAATAAGGTTATATCAAAACTTTAATAAAAATAAGCATGTTATAGTGGTGTATTTGAAATTTTATAAAATATTATATTTAAAAGTTATAAGAAAACACAAATTATGTTAAAAATTAATTATAATAATAAAATAATAATAGTTTCCAGGAGTTGTGTTTTGTATTTAAAATGCTTATAAATCTTTATAACGACTTACAAATTTGTAATAAAAAAAACAATTAAGCATTTAAAAAAACATATTTAAGGATGAAAATATAAAAGATAGAAAAATGGTGGCCACAAAATAGAAGGATTGTACTTACAGGTTTCCTTATAAAGGGATCTTACTCGTGGTTTTTGTTAGAGATTGCCTCAGAGCATTCACAATCCATCCTTCATCTTTATTTTTATAATTACATTAAAAATTATTTTTTTTTCTTATTTTTAATAAAATAATATTTTTTTATACTTTCATCATTACATTTTCTCTCTCCTCCACTCACAACCACTTTTAACAAATATTAAAAAATTAATAGATATGAACAGTGTTTTATCAAATATAAAGATGAACAGTAATATGTTCTCTATCCTCCACTCACAACCACTAATAACCATTCTTTATAATATAGAGAACACACATTTATGGAGAACCGGCTGTGAATGCTCTCAGCTAGTAATCCAAATAAAAATAAATAAAAAAACATGTTGGTCCTGTTGGAAAAAGTTAATATTTATATATCCTTGGCAAAAATTATCGTATTTATGATTAGTTTTTTTTAACGATAAATTTGTCTTATTCATAACTTACATTAAATTACATTAAACTTTTTTTTTTTAAAAAGATAAAACATCTATCAAGTTGGTTAGGTAATAAATAATAATGAGTTATATTACGCTCCTGCTACTATTGACTTTATATATTTAGTAATAAAATCCATTTATTGTTAGTAGTATTTAATAAATAAAAAATAAAGTGAAAATAGGTAATGAAATGAGAGAAAAATAATAGAAAAGCATATTTCTATAAAAATTGGATATAAAAGATAAAGTTTAGGATAAATATATTATATGAAAAATAGTTTATGGTTTAATAAATTGATGCACATTTAACTATTTAAGGATTAAATCGTTATTAATTCTTGTGGTTAACATTAAACATGTAACTAGAGGTCAAATGATTTTGTAAATTATTACATAAAAAATTAGAAGTTCAAAAAATGATTTATCAATAGACCTCTAGTACTAAGAATTTAATTGTTAAACCTTTTAGTTATTTATTTATCATAAGAGTAATGTTATATTATAACGTATTTAGTCTAAAAATTTTTAAAATAATTGTGCGCTTAACACGTGTCATTCTATTGTTTTAAAGAAAATAACATTTTGGTAATTGTGTCAAACACGTCAGCTTATTGTGTCTTATATGTTCATTGTGTCAAATATTAGTATATTGTGTCATATATTTTGCATCATTTGTTATATGAATTCATCATTGTGTTTTACGTTGTAGATCATTTTAAGTTATTTTTATCGTTTTTTTATAGATTATATAAACTTGTTATCTATTACTGTGTATTACAATTAAAAATACACAATGATATATATTCACCAATGTATTTTTCAAAACTCATAATGTTAAAGATAACACAATATGTTATTCTTGTAATTGTTTTATAAATTATATAAACTTGGTGTTATCTATCATTTGTTTTACAAATATAAATATACAATGTAGTTATTTCACAAATGTATTTTTCAAAACTCATAGCGTTCAAGATAGCACAGTCACTATCAAAAAAAAACACAATGTCTCTTGTCATTATTTTTAATATGTTAGACTAATTAGTTGCTACTTTATTATTGTGTTTTACATACTAGAGATACGTAACAATCTTATTTCACCATTATACGTTTTTAGAATTCATCATTTTTTAAAAACATAATAGCATTCAGAAAAACACAATAACTAACAAAAATACACAATGAACTGCACTAAAGACACAATCACGAGTAATGAGCTTAAGAATGTAAAAAAATATTGTCTTTTTATATAACAATACGATACTCGTATTAAAAATAAAAAACGCTCGTTATATGGTGTAATTTATATATAAAAATAATGTCATATATAAAAGTTATGAAAATTTAAAAATATATATATAGGGGAACTTACAAAAAATCAACAAAAATAGTTATTCTTAAAATATTCTTCTAAGAAATTTTTTTCTATAATTTGATATCAACCATTAATTAAAGAGGTTAATGGTTGAGATTATTTCTTAATTTTTTAGTTATGAAACATTTTTTGTTTTTACATTTCTTTTATTACAGTAGAAGTAGATTACAAACTCTCCGCTTATGGATTCGTAAAAACTGTTTTTAATATATAAATGATTAATATTAGATGACACAAATTATTTCATCATCTAACTAAATAACTTTTTTATTTTTCTTTAACATTTAATTTTACATTAACTTTTAAACTCATATAAACATAATAAATTTTAAAAAGAAATTAATCTGTAAATCACATATATGAAAAGCAATCAAATAAAAATAATAAAATCAATATACTTTATCTTTTTTCCTCATAAAATTCACTTAACAAATTTTCAAACATTAACCGAATCATAACCGAACCGAACAATTAACCGCTGGTTCGGTTAAGCCATTAGTGATTAACCAAAAATTGCGGTTCGTTTTGGTTTTTGTGTGTGTCATAGTTGATTAACCTATAATCGAAATGAAATGCATCTTTGTATTAACTATAAATGACTTACACATTAGAAATAAACTCCATCGCGAGATTGATTAGTTGTGGAAGTAAAACACTAAAACTCATTGTAATTAGATTTTCCAACACATTAGTACTATTTTTTTATTAGCTGTGAAGTATATACTCTGGAAAATTTAGTCTCCGTATTTATAAAATGAATTTTGTCTTTTGAAAAAACACGAGAACATAAGCAACTTAATGATGAAGAGCATGACAATAATCGATTAACTGAAACTCCGATTTTTATAAAAGAAACAGTGTCATTTCCTTTAGATGTCCATCTTTTATTTTAGATGAAAGAAATTACATGCACGAAAAAAGTACATGTAAGCAAATAAATAACAAAATGCACTGGTTTCAATTTATTTTATTATTAATTTTTTATATTTTTATTTAAATTTAGCGTATGAAAAGACTTTAATGTTTAAAAAAATATTGAGTCACTTTTGTGATAAAAACAAAAACAAAAACTATGTTTCTTTATGTGCAAAAATTGATGATAAGTAACTTTATAAGAAAAACATAAATTACGTTGATTTTTTATGGTATTTATCAATAAATAATAATAATAAACTTTGTGGTGAATACGACGGCCTATTCCATCAGAGAAAGTACAATTTATCTAGTAGTGTCTCTCTCACGCACACATAGGAATTTCGATTAAGAACAAAAAAATAAGTTAAGATTCACAAAACATCACATAATTTATTATGGGGTATGTTAATGATACACTCAATTTATTTTATTCGCTTTATATCTTTCTATACATACATATAGATACATGGAGAGAGATAGAGACAATAGGGTGTCTCAATAACATAAATGGATGTTTGTATAACCCAATCATTTATTATACTATTGGTTCCAACCCATCGATAACTCTATAAAGGCAATGCATGCTAGTTAGGGTATATGCCTTTGGGATTGGGTTCAAATGAAAACCAAAAGAAATTATGTAAACCAATAAATCAAATCTTCACTTTTGATTTATAAATATCAATGACTCATATTTTTTTGAATAAAATAATAAAAAGTTGTATTTTTATTGGAATATGTGTACAAGAAGTCAAACAAATATGAGTCATTGATCTCGAATCAAATGTGAAGATTTGGTTTATTGGTTTACACAATTTTTCTTGTTTTACATTTGAACCAAACCCTATGCCTTCGAACTAGTGTCACATGATACTCATGAAAAAAAAAACTTTATATGTTATATTTGTAACCTACGGTCGAGTGATAACGCATAATGCCTAATTTTGGATACGATAATATACAAGGAGGATACATGGTGGAGTAGTTAACCCAATCACCTCTTAAATCAAAGGACGAGGGTTTGAATCCTTACCTTACACTTCTCATTCTTTTTGTTTTTTGTTTTTTTTTTTTTTCTTTTTACTTTTTTGGTTCTGATCATCCAAAGAAGAACTAGTGTTAAACATCTTGTTCTTTGATACACCCCAAAAATCACTGCACTTGTTGTCCTGGTTGCCTCACCGCCACCACTTTCGGTCGCCCCTCACGTCCACCCATCATGGTTAGCTCAGTAATTTTGAAGACCTTAAGCAAGATAAAAATTTGAACATCTTTTTCAAATAAGTCGACTCAATACAGATTGGTCAAAAAAATATATTATGATAAAGTCAGATGATCGAATTAACTTATGAATATGTATATACTATATATGTGTATACTAATTGTGGTGGAGTAAGGATGGTAAATATGCAAGACAGAGCCGTAGTAAAGTTGCAATGAATGCCCGGTGTTTGTTCTATTATGATTTATCATACTAAGTTGGGTGATTTAACCGCTTAAGAAAATTGGATTCTTTTGGACTTGAGAGGGTGAGAGGCTGAGACTTGAGAGGCTTGTTCAGCTAAATCACTTTATTATGTTATGTAAAAATAAATAAATAAATGAATAACATGCGAACAACAAAAGTAAATGCAAAACATGAAATAATAAACAAATATGATTAAAAACATGTATAAAATAAAAGGTGAAGGTACGAGGATTGAACTCGGCGCTCTTAAGTCAATAAGACAATAAGTATATATGATTACTTAACCAAAGAAACACTTTTCGAAAACAATAAAATAATAATTTATGTAAATATTACTTATGTATCAATGTGTTTAATTGGTGTCCTAAAAGATTTGGTGGCCTTAAGCTGATAGCTTTTTCGGTAATGACGTATTTTGGAGAATAGAGGCAGACGTGGCGGTAAACTATAGAGATGTGATGCAATTGTTGTTATCTACATAATTAATTCAACACTCGATCATTTTAGTCTTTCTGGTTTAGAACTTAGATATGGTTAGATGTATATATTTTTTTGTTTTTATTTGGGTTATATTGAAATTTATATTTCTACATTTTATTTTATTAATCGGTCATATTGAAGTTTCTATTTCTACATTATAATTAGATAAATTATTGTTTACTTATCATCTTTTATGACGTTAGTTAAAAAAAGAATAAATTACATGGATGGTCCCTGTGGTTATATTAAAATTTTAAATTTGATTTTTAAAGTTTTAACATAGTTTTTAATATTTATTTCTTTTTTATTTGTGTTTTCAACAGTTAGTGATGTTAAATATTGCCAATATTAACATTTTACTCGTATTAGTGATCTATTTAATTTACCTTTCAAACTAATGTATTATTTTTTAAATAAAGGTTTATATTTTTGTTTTTCAAAGTTTTTCATTTTTATTGTTTCTTATTATTTCATTATGAATATGTTTAATATTTAATAAAATATGTTTTAAATATGCAAATAAATTTTTTTTTAAAACATGTTTTTTGAAATGTTCGGTTTTTAATTAATTCGTTTTCTAAACGTCATTCTTAAAACCATTTGATTTTTTAAACGTGTTTTAATTAATTGGTTTTCTAAAGTTCTTTTTAAAACCTTTCATTGTTTAAAACATAATTTTTAAAAAAGTTTAAAAAATTTAAACATCTTTTTTAAACCAATTCAATTTTAAACATCTTTTTTAGTATTTTTTTAAAGCATTCAATAAACAAACATTTTTAAAAATAATATCTAGAAAATAAATAATTTTAAAATTACATTTAAAAAACCGAATGATTTAAGAAAGACAATATTATTAAAAATATCTTTAAATATAGAAAATGTTTAAGGAAGACGTTTAAAAGTCAAAAGGTTTAGAAAAAACATTTATAAACCAAACATTAAAAAGAGGAATTTCTTAAAAATATTTTTTTTGTGTATTAAATAGTAAATATATTAATAATAAAAAAACTTAAAATTAAATATAAATTACATTGATGATCCCTATAAGTAAAATAATCATTTTAAAAAATTTAAAATCACTAACTTAACTAACAAAATAGGAATCATTGATGGAAGATAAATATAATAGTAGAGACTATATTAATAATTTTAAAATTTTAAGTATCAAATCTAAAATTTTGACCAAACCACAGGGACCATTCGTGTAATTTACTCTAAAAAAATATCCTTCACTATATTCGGTAATATACATGTGGATTATATTTCAAGGGAAAAAAGTAATTTAATAACCATACATGGTAAAATTACTCTTGATAGTCATCTGAATATTTCAAGGTCAAATTCCAAAGAAGTAAATTTCCGGCAAACAACTTACGTAGGCATGCACATGTAGATCTAACAAGATACGGATGCATGCAGTATGCACATGTGCATAAAACAAAAAATACATTGATATGCACATGTGCATACATCATTAATGCATTGATATGTGCATATGGATAGACGAACATGCACAGAAAATAACAAAAACGCTTATTTTCAGAGAAGATGACAAAATAACATTGATATATATATATATATATATATATATATATATATATATATATATATATATCTATAACATACAAAATACAGTAATACAATGATAGAAATCAAACCTAGTAGAAAATGAACACCTTCACCGTCACAAGATCTCTTTTTTCTCGTTTTAATTCTTAAGTCACTCATTTATGTAGTAGAAGCTAAAAGCAAACTTGGGAAGGAAATTCTCTTACCATATTTGTTAGATTCCACACACTCACCAATTGGGTTAATGTGTGAACTAGGGATTCAATACCATCACCAAATTCAAAGACATTTTATTGAATGAAAATTAACAGTGGTTCTATCTAAATTAACTTAAGTCTGCAATTTAAAGATGCTGCATCCGCTATCTGTTTTAAAAAGGGTTAAGTGTTTGTGAATACATCCTTTTTTGGGTGAGAACCCCCAAGAACTATTTCAAAGACATCTTATTGAATGTATTAGACTAATTATGTAATCACCATAGCCTAGAAGGCATATACATCCAATAATATAGATTACATATAAATATCTTTTAAACTATGAAGATAATGCAACTAGTCTAATAGCATAGTTTGTCTTCTAAAGTATAAGGTAAGGCTGCTTACATCCCCGGTATTTGAGCCAAACATAAGCTAAACCAAACACCAGATACGTTCTTTTGTCTTGGAACCATTAGTCGCAGACCAATTCCCAATTCGAACAAGCAAAAACACACAACAGCAAGACCAAAAACAAGTTGATCTTAGTTTACAATCTGGAAGTTCTTACATAATGAAAAAAGTTTCCAACTACCTAGTAATATCTATAAAACACAGAACAAAAATGTCCAAAAAGAATTTAAAAAACAAAAAAAAGGTTTATAAAAGCCAATGGCAATATTTTGTACAAAACTTAACACAGCTGCACCTAGTGGTTATGCACTAGGGTTCATCACTTCATATCAGCGCATTGAACAGAATATTCAGCTGGAATTTGTGTAGCCTCTTCTTTGATCTTTACTGGTAACTGATCATTCACTTCTGTTATTTCTTCAGATGGAAAAATATACAATGATTGATGTCGTTACCAGCAGATACGCGTCTCTTCACAATCTTGAGCACCGAGAAACAGTGATTCATGTATAAACAAAAGAAAAACAAAAACAAAACAAAAAACAGAATCACTCGATCTCTTGTGCAACTGCGTATCGCGTCTCCTCTGACCTGTGCCGAAACAACTTTGCTATCTTTCGCCTCTCACAGTCCTGTAGAGTTTATGAAATTTATAAGGGTGATGTAAAAATATTAAATTGATAACATCCATCATCTATTGAGTGATAAACATATCTAACCTTGAACATTCTAAAATAAAAGGGCTTATCCGGATTCATCCTCCTTAGCTTTTGGTATGTATATGCAAAGCTTAACTGATCACGAGGTGTAAATCTTTCAACCTCGTTAAACCAGAGGCACGAAAACAGGTTTGACATTGGAGTGTGTGCTCTCACAATAAAAGAACCTTCCGGTACATCTGAAAGTTAAAAGTTACAATTTACGTCAAGATATTTTAAAAACCGTTTAAGGGTGGAAAAAAAGGAGAAATCCATACTGCTTGGAAGAAGCTTTTGAGGATCCATTGGATTGAACTTTGTCAAGCCATCAGCCTGGTAGAAGGCAAATTGTTCATCTATTATGGTGTGATTGTACTTGTTGAGCTTTTTGTTTTGAGCAACTTCTTCCCAGACACAATGGCGATCATAGTGATTAGAAATTGCATACTCGTGACCTTTTCGCCACAAGAAATATTCCAACACGAGTAATGGGTCCAGTTGGAGCCGCAGCTTGCTATCCAACCAAATGGAGTACCTGAAAGATTTGATACATAAAAATGCTTAAAGATCCCTACTAAAAGAAAGAACTTAAAAACCAGCAGAAACTTCACGATGATATCAGGCTTATTAAGTGTTTTATTTATTTGTTAATACTTCATGTAGGTGGCATCTGTAATTTGGTAAGTACAAAGACACGGAACATTCTTTCAGGAGTGACGGCAGATGATCGTTGTTGCTGCCAGCAAAACACCATAAGTTGCATATACCATTAGATACTTGCTTAAAATATTAAAAAGCAGAATAATATATTGTCTTGAAAGATTACATTTTAGAGACATTTTAATCCAAATATGTATACTACATATGTTGTGTATGCTATGCATACCACTACATCATCAAATGGCACATAATGCTTACTCTTTTACGTACACGAACCGCATTCTCTCTCATTATATGTAAATTGTAATATACATGAAACCGATTCTCTCATCACAAGTTACATATGCGTAAGACATTCTCTCTTGTTACATACTCTTCATACATGAAACCCATTCTCTCTCTTGATATGGTTTACATACACAAAACCCCATTTTTTCTGGTTATGTATCTTAAGAAAGCGCACATTCTCTCTAATAAGATGCTTCATATGCCAAAAAATAATCTTTAATCACATGTTACATATTCTCCCTCAAGGTAGTCAAAACGCAAGGCACATTTAAGGTGCAATAATAAAAAAGAATAAATATATATAATAGGCTTAAAAAAATTAAAATTTATACCTCTACAAATGGAATAAAAACCTAATATAACCTTTTCTAAATCAAAGTCCCAAAGGTAAAAGAAATTTGGTTTTCTTCAACCCATATTCTTTCATGTGAAGAAATTTGGCAAGGGAGATGTCTATAAAGGGAGACAAGTCAAAATAAAGAACAATAATTTGAGCTTGGATTGTATCTAAGAATACCAATTCAGGCTGGTTTTTGGCAGGTTTTGGCTCCTGGCAAAGCCAAGCACTGCCTACTCCGGAATGTGCGCGCCCAGGTGCAATCTAGGTTGCCTTTGAGTACATAGGAAGATGAGACTTTCTTGAATAAAGTGTGTAAAGATTCTTTGGATGCTAAATTACCTTAATACTTTCTTTTCACTAAGTGCGATAAGTCAATATATATCATCTCCAAGAACTTCACATTGAGTAGTTGGGATTATTCTCAAATACGTGAAGGTACTCCTGCGTTGGCTCCTATATCAAAACCATGGCCACCACATGATAGGACTTACATATGCCAACTATAGTGGAGATCCACATGCAAGAGATCCAGTACAGTTTTAAGCCACACACTGCGTATGAACTCATTTGGCTTCATAATATGCTTAATGAGATTGGGTTTACCACCCAAAACCATTGAAATTATTGTGGGATAATGAGGCATTCATTTACATTGCAAATAATCTATTATTCCATGAAAGAACCAAACACAAAGAAGTTGGTTGTCATTGGCAGGTTAAATATGTGATAATTACATCTCTGTCAGAACCAGAAACCATTAGCTGGTGTCTAAACCTTTACCTGAAGCTAAATTGATCAGATTTGTACCAAGTTGAGCATGATCAATTTTAATGCTCAAACTTGAGGGGAAGCGTTAGATTATATATATTGCAAGAATATATACTAGACTGATACGTAGCCCTATGGACCTTAAAATTACAATATCGTGGCTACAAATTACATCGATATAGTGCCAATAAGACTTCATTGTTTTATTGTAAGTATATATATAACTACAATTGTCTCAATTATTAGCTGCATTTGCAAGGATTTTACAGATTAAAAAAAAAAGAGTTGTATAACAAACACTCGTTAAAATGGCAACAATTTATACATACACGCTACTTCAGAAACTTTTGCAACAATAATATGCACATAGACATGAAAACTTGAGAATAAAAGGAAGTAATATGCTTAAGTTATATAAAACATGAAAAGCAAACTGATAATGCTTAGTTAACCAACTTTAAACTGCTAAATATCCATCTTAGAAAATCTTTGATTTTGATGACAAATGATTCTAGCTTGCTATTGATTACTAAAGAATGTATTTAGAGTTTTCATATCCTAGCGGTTAAGAAAATTAAATGGATAAAATGCTTGTACTATTTTTACGTAGTCATAGCACTAAGCATAGTTCTTAATCTGAAAGCATCTTTTGATACTAAATATAAATAAACATGCTG
Source organism: Flaveria robusta (assembly GCA_025506415.1). Taxonomy (NCBI): domain Eukaryota; kingdom Viridiplantae; phylum Streptophyta; class Magnoliopsida; order Asterales; family Asteraceae; genus Flaveria; species Flaveria robusta. The sequence goes on along the minus strand of CM046459.1, from coordinate 14,305,199 downwards.
GGAATGGAACATTTCTCCATGTAGTTATAAGAGATATCCAGGTAAATGGAGTCAACATTCTACTTTGTCACGTCAAGATTATTGTAATGAACATGAAACTCTTGCCAAGATTATTATAAAAAGTTAATATACAACTAGAATCAGTATTATTACCTTGCATTTTGAAAAAGACGGTGTGCCAAAAGTTTTGGTATTTTTCCTACTCTCCGCATGTCAGTGTATGGAAGATTCTTTACGACCACGATTCTCCATATCCCAATATAACCCATTCTGTCTGGCACATATCCTTCAGAAGAAAGAGTTTGTAAAGTAACATCATCTACAAACATGACGAAACACACATTTCTCCTTGAAATACGAGAAACCTGGAATGAGGAAATAACAGAAGTGAATCAGTGAGGAATAAACTAATGTGAACACATATCCAAGCCTTTTGAAACAATATATTCAGAAAGATATGTTTATTATCATTAGATGGATGATTGATAAACCAAAGAAGAAATACAACAAAACTGAATGTGAATCTCTATTGTGTTTCTCTTATTAATTTGACAAACAACACAAGTAAACACAAAAACCATAAAGAATTTCAGACTTTCATCAATTATCCTTTGTGCATACTTTCTGGCCTACAAAGGCCAAGTACTAAAACCTCTTGAGCAAAGGGAAAGCATTGACATAGACTGTATAATGCTAATTAAAGAGTGATGACATTAGCCAGTTTATTGCCCAAAACGAATACATAAAAAAAGATACATTAAAGATATACACACAAATAATAGTTCTTATAACGGGAATGTTGGAATTGATCTGTTGCTCTGCACTGCACTTAAGGTTTAACTACAAGCTCTTCTAAATCTCTTAAGTCTTAATAGCAGCATTTCACCTTGGTTAGTGAGTTTTCATTTCAACTAACTTGCTAATAATCATAAAGACAATAGACTTGTCTTTTGCGGAGGGTCTCTTGGCCAAGTGGCATCTGATGTTTATCCCAACCAAAGTGGTGTGGGTGTGCGTTCACCATTAAAAAAAATAGATATGTCTTCTCTATCCTTCGAAGAGTATCCATCTTAGATTTTAGTAAGCAAAATAATCACGTAGGTGAATTGGAAAATTTAGAATTTGTTGATATTCTAGTAATCAACCAATAGTAAATGATTAGAAGGTGAATCAAGAATGTATTAAAGCATGTTTCAAATCTCCCATATGCATTCCTAGTATTCTAGCATCGTATCAAGATGATTAGAATCCCAGATTACGTATATTGTTTCTTTCCTCTAACATGGTCACCTTTGCGTATTAAAGTGTGACACACGAACTTGATCAGTTTTACCAATTCACATTGTGTCCATGCACCTAAAGGAGCATGTATTCCAATATATAAGGAAGAAGCAGAATTTTTTTTCAAAAGTGGAGTATTTCATAAATTCCTTGCCAATAGATCTTTTGCTAGTCAACTTGGTATTAACCACATGAGAAGCTTCTGTAATCCTAAGTTAGAAAGATAGTAAACACATACAGAAAGTAGCTTGCGCCTTCTACCGGCAGCCTAATATTAATCTGCAGGCCTATACCCCATACATGAATGCAAGAAACTTTTATGGCTAAAACATTCTCTCCCTTTGTACCAAGTACAAGTACTAGCAAATAATACACTAACCATATAGAAAGACTCTAATTGTATCTTTACTGACACTTAATAGGCCTAAGGAAACTTCATTTACAGAAGTAACTTACCATTTGTCACATAAGGTTCCTGTCAAAGGGTTTCGTGTAAAGTTTACAAAGGTTAACAAATCTCACCACTATATGTGTCAATGTCACATGACTTATTACTTATGTTAAGGAACTGGCTACTTGAAAATTAAGGGGAAATGTTGAGTAAATATAAGGAGTGTATGTGTGGTACCGTTTTCCCCATAGGTGATCTGAGACGGTCAGAGTTTCCAAATATGCATGAAATCACAGCAATATGGCAACTACTAATATATGCTTCATCCTCGTCATCCAAGTCAAATCCTGTACTAGGATATCCTTTAGGACTCTTTACAAACCCACAATTAAGTGTCTGGTCATGTGCGATGAATGATAGTTCCCTTTGTTCTAGACTTTGATGCCCAGCAAATCGAGGATTCCATGGTTCCAACTTGTTAATGTTCTCTTCTTGTTCTGTGTACTTCAATGAAAATCTTGCAAATTTTTGGTTTTCAGGAGGCTCCACAAGCTTCATGGTAGAATTTAGTACTTTCATCTCACAAGCACCTGACATAAAGACCCAAAAAAAGCATAATGCACAATTGAAGAAGAGCAAAATGAATTCACCTCAGAATAAGCCAAAAAGATAACACTTAATGCTACATTGTACAGGTTCATATTTGTCAATCCTTGAACATTTTGAAACATTAGTTTGTTGAACTTTCAAATTCACATCTATACATAACAAAGACCAACTATGACGCAAGAAAATCTGATAGTTGAATGCAGAGCAAGTGAAAAGAGCATTATCATCTTTTAGTATTTGTAAGAAGAACAACTGGAGTTGTGCAATATTTATATAATTTGTATAAGCAGTCAACTATAGGTATTAGAAAAATTGATGACCAATGTAAACATAAATCAAACAGTTAATAAGTTCAATGTTAACGTGGTTACACATAACATCTCACAAAAAATATTGTTTTCTACGAAAAATACTCTAAAGCTTTTTCCTAATGCAAAATTAAATTTTGTTACTTCAATATGGTTCGCTTTAGTCACCAAATGTGACCATTCCTTCAGATTTGTATTCCAAAACATTTAATATACTGTATAAAAGTGAAATTTGATTTAAAGCCCTGATATCATGAGTATGATGTCAAATTAAAGTGTATTTCTGTTGCAACTAGGGAATCCAATATATAGGTTAAAGAAGACTTCATTCCAAACAATATCCACACAAAATAAAAAATAAAGCAAGTGAAGCCTGAATATATAGCTCTCACCTCCGATAGTAGTAATGCAAAAACATCAAAAGGCAAAAAGAAAACAGTCACAACAAGATAATATGAAATATAAAGGCTAGAATTGTTCTATGGCTCCCCCTTCTCCTATCCTACAAAAAAGAAGAAAACCATTGATTTTTTTCTAAATTCTATGGAGGTGTCGCCATCATTTAGCATCAACAGAAACAAGTAACACATTTGCAACATCATCCCCCTTAATATTGTTTAGGCAAGAACAGATGTTACACCTGAATATTTTCGTCGCTTTGTCCTCTTTTTGGAAGCAATTTTCCGCTCAGAAATGACCCTTCTTGAGGAATCAATCACACTGTCATTAGTCTTGAGTTTGTCAGAATCCAAATCATCCACAGATAAACCATGGTCAGTTTCGTCAACTGGCACCTCAGTATCATCCTTGCCTGAATTCCCTCCACCACCTACACTTTGAGATACTTTCACAACAGAATGTTGGTCGCTTCCTAGACCAGCATTATAGTCTTCAAGTCGAATATCATGCATATCAATCTCATCATTATACTCATCATCCAAATCATCTTCATCATGTTTTTGTTTATTTGTATCGTCTGGCAGATGATTTGTGCTTTTACCTTCCTTTTTAGATACTGAAACACCCTTTAAAGAGGCCTCGTACTCTGCTTCATACATCTTCAGCTCGTTACGCCCTGCTTCGTTATACAAACCAGTTACCCTGTGATTAGACCTCCTCCTGTTTTCTTCAGATATCTTCTTCCGTCTATCATCTATTTTTGAACTGTCATTAACAAGAGTTTCATCATGCACACCAATTTCAGAATCACCCACTAACTCTTCACCATAATCTTCATCTCTTCTCCTATCATCCCTATCCCAATACCTAGAGTCACGGCCATGGCCAACAAAACCATGACCAAACTTGAGGATCTTTGATCTTTGTGTACGTGTCACGTTTGCAAGGAAATCCAGATCACTCCCATATTCATCAGTTTCTGCAGTAATATCATCCTTATCTGCACAGAAATATAAATGTTAAGCAAAGTTGTCATTTTTCTTAACAAAATGTATTATCAAATGAACATGTCCCTATGAGTAACATCTTAGATCTACCATCAATCATCTAGACGGTCATACCTCAAAGAAGAAAGATTTAACACCCCCCCCCCCCCCTCCCCATGTCTCCAAAATAAGAAATAAACACCTTCTTCAATGTGTTTTAAGCACCATAAACTTGTAATCCATTTATTTCTTCAGCATTTTCCCACCAATATCAATCACAAATCTAAGTTAGATTTGTGTACTGTTTCAATACCCCTTCATCATCCCCAACTAATACCACAAATCTAACTAAACCCAGATTCAAAATCCACATAAACCCTAATATCAAACTACAGAGATGAAAACAACGCACCTTTATCATCTCTAGATAGAAAGAACAAAACAGAAGCAGATACGACAAATATGAGCGTTAGAACAACGAGCACGAACGCACGAAGAGAAACCCTCCGGTGTCTGAATCGGCGATGATGACCGATGCGCGATTGCTTGTACTGGTGGCCGCCGGCGGTACGAACTCCAACGGAAACTTGATCGGTACGAAGCTTGTCGAAGAAGCTAGCTCCCGATTGCCTCTGCTGAGCCATTTCTGCATTGTTCGGTGCCCCACACACACAAAGAGATCGTAGATCAAGGGTTATTTGGGGTAGATAGTGATGGTTGAATCTGTTTGAACGTGATTTGATTAATGGTTTTGAAGAAAGGCATGATAGGAGTTGTTGAAATTGATAATGTGTGGATGATTTTGACTAGAATCATAAACAAAAACAATGGAAAGTTAATTTGTTTAATCATATATAATACTTAGGTTAAAATCAAGACTAGTTTAGGCATATAATTCACACACCATGTGTTGTGTTAGCGTTATACCGTTGTTTAGAATGTGAAAGTTAAAAGTTAAACATTAGTTGAAGAATAGATTTATTTTGATGATAGGAAAGCAAAACTACGTAATGAGTATTAGATGCACTATACTGACAGAGGAGCAAAAATAATGACGAGGATTGCAAAGGAAGTAGGTTAAACTCTATGAATAAGACCAGAGTGTTATACAAATATAATGTAAAGAAGGGAGCGCATATAAATAATGTCAATTTTTTTTAATATAATGCAAAATATAATACTTAACCCACAAAGGAAGTTTTGATAAGACCAAGCATTCCTAGGTACGAAATCATATTCAAAATGCAAATTTTGAATAGTTAGTTTGTTTTTTTATTTGTGCAGTTCTAGATCTTGTTCTTTATAGAAATGACACTATATACTCTTATATATTCATTTTATGGGTTTCTTCTCAATAGGGATCATTCACAATAAGTTGTGTGTCACATGCACCGGTGAAAGAAACGTGAATATCAAAATAACAAAGATAGTTTATTCTCATTGTCTTGCAACCAACGTACCATTTGGTTTCGTTTGTCAAATTCTAAACCTTTAATGATAGAAGACAACACTCTCGCGTATCCTACTAATTTTTGTGTCATCTGAAAGGTTTCATGCATAATTAATTTTCACGTAATTTCTCAAATTCCACTCTATTTTAAAGTTGATCGAACTAACTTAAAGAACTCACATACCTATAATCTTGATACGGCTAGATAATCAAAATTAATCATGATTTTATGGGATGCTTCTAAGATATTGTATTTTTAGTTTGTAATAAATCATCTATTTACCAAATGGTTGAATCTCAATTGTAATTAGTTAAGAATGATATAAACACGTTTAGATTAGATCAATGATTCCATGTTCAGAGGTGTCACGCTATGAGAAATCGATGATTGTAAGTCCTCCAAGTGTGACATATATCTTCTTTAATAATTGAATAGTGTTCAGACATAAATGTCAAAATCAATGACGTAAACATCTCTTCAACCTGTTTACAGCAGGTGTAACTCGTTAATTACATCCTAACAACCGGATTGATATATTTTGCGACCCATTCCACTTACTTTAGTTGACCTACTATTTTGCGACCCGTATAATATAAGTACCAGGCTTTTTGTACTGTAAACTCACACAGACACAACACTCACTAAACATATTTTAAATCTGCTAACATTTGTCATTTAATCATAACTCAAACCCTCAACGACTTTAAATGACACCATTCCAACACTTTAGCACCTATATAATCAAATCCTTAGCGACTTTAAATGACACCATTCCAACACTTCAGCACCTATATGACTATATGCACTTTAGTGTCTAATTACTCGTTGAGGTAAAATTCTAAACTGACACACAACTACACAACACTGTCATGGGCCATGCCTTGGGGGCCAATCACTCAATGGGCACTTGAGAAGTTATTAGTTTAGATATTGGGCTTCTCCTGGGCCTAATAAATATAAGCCCACATCCATTGTGTACTATGGATCTAGTATGGAATCGCACATTTTGACCCTTCAATAGAGATGGGCATAAAAACCGGGTCCGAACCCGACCCGGACCCGGGTACGGGTAGTACCCGATGGGAGGTGTACCCGGGTTGGACCCGTTTAAACCCGTAAGGTTGGAACCAGTTTTAGATTCTGAGTTTTTTAGCGAACCAGACCCGAACCCGGCCGGGTTGAACCCGGTATTGGGGACACACACAAGAAAAGAAAATAAGAAAAAAAAAAAAAACTAAACCCGGTATTGGACCCAGTTTCGGGTATTAGCGAACCAGACCCGACCCGACGCGACGCGACCCTACCCGGGTATGGCGGGTAGGGTTTTGCATTAGGTGAACCCGACCCGGGTTCGAACCCGGTTTCACCAAAACCCGGGTACGAAAAAACCAGGTTGGGCCCAACCCGGGTTGTACCCGGTTTCGGGTATTGGGCCGAACCCGAAATGCCCATCTCTACCCTTCAAGACGTGATAAATAGTAAATATTAAGCTAAAATGAAAGAGATGCAATTACTAATACATCATATGTTAATTTTAAAACTAAGATTAAAATTTAATAATAAAACATTTATCAATTTGATTCAATATATATCTATCCAAAAATGTTTTACCCCAACTTCATCGGATATACTTCCTAAATTACTTTATCTATCATAAAACCAAAACAGTAGATCTATATAAGTCTTACTGGCGTCACCTAATAATTTAAATAAAACTACATGTTATATGATGTCTGGTACTTGTTTTCTATATACTCGAGTGGCAAATGCCAAAAATTTTGACCCTTCAAGACGTCATAACATTTATCACTGTGGCACGCATTGGCACGCATTCACTAAAATTTTTAAATAAAAACACTAAATATACAGATAGTATACTCTAAAGAAGATATTGTGTTTTACTATTTTGATCCAAAATAAACAATTTATCAACCAGGAAGCATAGCGCAAAATTTGATTCATTTGTGTACGATAATGATTATTTTTATAAATACGATAAAGAAATTGCATGTTCGATGTAAACTTTTCCCATAATCACAACCCTACCTATGAAAAATTATAGTAAAAATATGGCTCTTGGTCCAATCTAAAATTAGGTTTTATTTTTTTACTTTTAGAAACTACTTATTGGTTGAATAAAGCTAATGAAAGATAATAGGGTAAAGCAAATAGTAACACTAATGTGTTTGTCATATGACAACACGAATATTAAGTGTTCCCTCCACTAAATTGCAAGAAAAGATATAACTGTTTTCACTTTTCATTTGAAATCTACAGCTTTCAAATGTAAAAATACAAAAAAAGTTAATAAAAATAAAATATTAAAATACTATAAACGCTAAGCTTTATAATAAAAGAGCGAGTTTCTTTTTATATGTGGTTAACACGGTCTTACAAGATGGTATATTGTGTATGTTATGAAACTCACAATCAAATCTAATGTTAACTATACTAAAACATATTCAACTTAATGTATTGTAATCGTATGTGAAATACTAAAACGTAATAGTGTCTACAAATATCAAAACTAAATTTTTTGTACCTTTTTATATAATGATAGATGTTAAACTAGGGAAATTGGTTATGTGACATCAATCATTTTAATTTAAATGTATATAACTAGATTGTAACCTGCAATTCACGACAGGAACGCAAGCGGTGCTAGCGGTAATTTTACATACTAATACTCGTAAATCATAATTGTATATATTAAAACATTAATACAATGGAGATGTTAAAATTTGTAACATTAAAATAAGAAAAATAAAATAAAATGTCCTTGCATATTAAAAGAAAACATTAAATAAAAAAACCTACAAAAAAGTAAAGCAAAAAATATAGGGAAAACGAAAAACAACAAAAGGAAATTAAAGAAATATAAAAGAAAATTGGTCAACAAAACATGTAGCAAAAAAAAACTGAAAAAATTACTAAAAGAAGAAAAAGAATATATATTTAAAAAAAAAAAAAAAAAAAAAAAAACAATATGAAAGCAAAGTTCGAACCTAGGTGGAAAATAAAAGAGGAAGTGTCTTGTTAGCAGATCAACACACGTTTTTATATGAGCTTTCTCCGCAAAATATATTAATACATATAAAATATCATGACAAAAAAAAGGAATTAAAATTAAGAAAATGTTAGTCAATCCATACGGAAATATGTGTCATATCCCACCAATCATCATTTACAACTATTTATACCAATTCAAAATGTGTAGTAGTATATAATGTGACACCTACTGTAATTGTTTATATCAAAGTTTGAATAATTTAGAAAAGCAAAAGAATTATAAAAATAAAAGAAAGATTAGATTTTAATATATCCGAACTATGATTCATTGGTCGATAATAAATCCGTACTAACAATTTGATCAATAATATTTATACATTTTATTTTTGTTGTTAATACAAATCTTAATAGCATAATTATCATAGATTCAAACCTGATTTTTACCTATTTTCTATTTAGTTTTGCTTGTATGTTTTTCTATTGTGTTTATAATCATAATTTTGAGTGAAGTCGAGCAAAAAATCAAATGTAATAAACAAAAGTAAAAATTGAGAGTGCAATTGATCAAACTGTTAGTATAGATTATTATCGATTGATGGGTTTTTAGATTATTAACATTCAATTTGTCAAAAAAAAGTTTTTAAAGTTTATTTATAATAATAGGGGATGATAATAGCTTTAATTTAAGAATAACATGAAAGCAGAAATCCACCAGAATTAAAACAAACAATCGATTCTTCTCTCGCTCTTTGTTCAAGTCATCCCACATATAAAATGATAAAATTTTACATGTTTAATATATTTAAAGAAAATGATTCTAACATATACCCTACATGTAAAATACGTAACAAGTTAAATACATTTTAATAGTGTTTATCTTATTTAAAACATGGTAATGGTTTAGTAAGGTTTCACTAAAACTCTCTTTTCATCACATAATTATAATGTTTTTGAAAAGTATCTTACAAGATAAGGTCCTATGTATGGACCATAGAGTTGATCCCTTTTCATATTTTATTAGCATATATATTCCTTCCTTTTGAAAAAAAAATGGTGCTTTAATTTATATAATCTCTTCATGATGCTTTTACGTACAATGTGTAATTATTGTTAATCCACCTCCAATTAAACTTCATTATACTAATTAAGGCGTATCACAATATGCAAAGTTTTAAGCATTACTTCGAGTTGAAAAATCAACAATATTGTACAACTAGTAGTAAAAAAAATTAAACGGTTCTCTTCACTCTTTCGTATTTTTTGAGTTGTGAACACGTATAAAATCAGAATATATTTTTCTCTTTTTACTAGCTAGATTTCTAACTTCTAAACGCTATATGCGTTGTTATTATTGATGTGGTTTATGTATAATAATTATAAACATTCTTTAGTTTATGTTTTTATATTATAGTGAAACACATGAAAAATATGTGTTTTAAGGTATAATGTGTTATGGATACACTTACATCTGTAGACGAACTGAACGTTGTGAGCTATTCGACGGGAAATTTGTGATCGTTGAATGTGAACAAAGAATATTGTTCATTTCATTAAATGAAACAAACACGAACAAAGGTTGTGTTTGTTCAATTCTATTCGTGAACGTTTAAATATATATATATATATATATATATATATATATATATATATATATATATATATATATATATATATTTTTTTGAACGACAAATCTACCCTACTCCTAAACTACTCCAAATTACACCATGCTTGGGTTTGAACCCAGGACCTACTCTCTAAAAGACAAAACCTCTACCAAGTGGGCTAGCCCCACATTGACGAACGTTTAAAATATATATGTTTATTTTTGTTCGTTTATGTTTGTATATATTCATTCATTTATTGTTTTTTATATGTTATAGTTTATTACCTTAGAATTTAAACTAGAAACCATAGTCATTTCAAGTTTGCATCTCGTTAAAAATGCCGTCATTTAAAACATAGATCTTCGAGACATTATTTTGGGATAGTTATGTTTATAATTATTATATCTAATTCGTGTATTTGTTTTGGGTTTATTTAGGTTTATGATTATTATGTCAAGTGTTTAACTTCAGGGGCGGACCTATTAAGGGTTGAGGGGTAGCCTCCGCTACCCCTCAACTTTTTACGCGTGGTGTAAAAAAATTTTTTTTTTACGTTTTTATGTAAAAAATTTTTTTTTTACTGTTTTACGTTACCCCTAAGAAAATATTACGTTACCCCTAAAATTTTTTAAAACTCAAAACTTTATACAAATTTTTAAATTTTATAAAATTAGTTTAATATTCTATAAAAAATATTACCTTTTATAAAAATATTATAACAAATTAACCCAATTACCCAAAATACCCCAATCAAAAGCCCAAATATTAATTCAGTCCAAATTTTATTTTAGCCCAATTAAATTTTAAAAGTTTAATTTATTATAAAATCCATTTAACTTGAAAAGAAGAACCCCTCCCCCCTAAAAAACCCCTTCGACCGCTGCTGCTCGCTGCTGGTCGCTGTTGCAGTGTGCTGGTCGCTGGGCGGTGCTAGCTAGTAGGCAGTCGCTACTGCTGGCCTGCTACTTGAAGGTATTCTTTTTTACTTTCTAAGTTTTTTTTGCAAGATTACAGTGTTATTTGCAAGATTTGAAGAGTAGGAGATTGATTAATGGTTATTTGATTTAATTTTTAGGTTTCATTGGCAATTAGGAATTTGTATTGAAATTAAGGATTTGTAATGTTATTGTGAATTTGATTTAAGTTTTAGGTTTTATTGGCAATTAGAAGATTGATTAATGATTAATGAATTTGTAATGTTATTTGAAAGATGAAATTAGGGATTTGGAGATGTATTTGATTTAAAATTTTATGAATTTAAATTGTGTTATTTGGTTAATAACTAACGAAACAACTAACAAACCCAAAATTCCAAATAACATTAATAACTTAATAAGTTAATAACTAAACAAATAACATGACCAAAATTATAATAAGACCAAAATTTAAATAACTTAAAAACCTAACAAGTTTACAAGCTCAAATACCCATTACCCAAACTAAACAACTTAAAAAAATAACTAGTTATACCCATAACCCTCAACGCCTCACCCTGTTGCCGATCACCCAACAACCTTTGTCCCTGTCGCCAACCAACCATCACCTGACCAGAGTGACCGGCCCCTGCCATCCGCCGTTCTGCTGCGGTGGCGGTATTTATGTAAATGTACGGTAAAAAATTTTTTTACGTTACCCTGAAATTTTCTTCTAGATCCGCCACTGTTTAACTTTATATTTATTTAAGGTGATTATATCTAATGTTTGGTATTAAGAATCAGGGCCGGTCCTGAGGATTTTAATACCCTGGACGAGCCGGGAAAAAAAGGCCCCTGGAACCTAACGACTTAAATTATATAAACTAATTTTTTTAAATGAAAACAAACGTTTTAACAATAAACATAGCAATATCATAGTATTATAATGACACGCCGTAATAGTTAACCAATAACTCGTGAAGCTCTCCTAGCATTCTTGATAGCAATTTGGTTTATAACATCTTTGTAGTTTATAGTTTCTAATATTTCGCTTTCAATAGCTATCATCGCCAATCCGCTAATTAATCTGCTAACTTTGAATAAAACAAAATTTGTGGGCTACCCTATAAATTACTTTGTGGGCTTTAATTACAATATTTAAATATTTTAGTGAGCTATTAGTTGAGTAATCCTTCTACTCTAATAAAAGAGTAACTAAAGGTGCCACGTGTCAGCACCACATTCATTCTCATTAAAAATTTTCTGCTTTTATCTCCTATTAAATAACTATATTAATTACTAAAAATATTATTTATTATTTTTTAGATCAATAATAGTTTTTAATAAATTAAGAAATAAATATTTTTATTAATGTTATTTCTATAGAAACAAACTTTTACAAAAGAAAGTTTTCTAAAATATCAAACTTTTTAAAAAAATATGAAATACTTTAAAATTAGTTTTTTAAAAAGTAAAATTTTTATAAACAAAAAATAATTAAAATTGGGAGTTACAGTAAGAAAAATTTTAAAAAAGATATTTTTTTAAAATGGTTTGTTTTGAAACAAAATATTTAATTTATTTTAAAAAAAAAGTTTAAAATTTGATATTTTGTTTTATTACTTATAATTATTACTAATATGTAATTTTAATCATATATTATCTTCAAATGTTATTTTTAATTAATAAATTCCTAATATATTTAATATTTTATTTATTCAACCCGTGTAATACACGGGTTTACTAAAGCTAGTTGGGTTAATAAAATGGACACAAAAAAATTATATTTGGTTTAAAACATAATTGGGTTAAGTTTTTAATTGTAGTATACCTTAAAATTATTTTTTTTATGATTATATGTATAGTATATAAAAAATTTTGTGCCCCCTAAGCGAGTGGGCCCTGGACGGGAGTCCATCCCGCCCCTCCTCAGGGTCGGCCATGTTAAGAATGTTGATTTTAAAATATATATATATGTTAATTTGTTCATAAGCAAGTTCAATTCCTTAATGAATGAACACAAACAAATACTTTTGTTTGATTATATGTTCGTGAACCAGTCGTAGACAAGTTTGATGCTATATGAACGAAAAAGTTTGATGCTAAACAAACGAACATGAACTACATGCAGATCGGTTTGTTTACTAGTTCCTTAATGTTGTGTTCAATTTCCCTTTAACGGTATTTACTATATTTGACTACAAATATGGAATTTGATATATTTTAGGTGAACAGTGAGTCGAACAACAAAAAGGTTAATTCCATGAAAAGTTTTATATATGTATTATACACATCTTTTTAACATCAACGATGATATATATTCATAGAAAAACTGAAACTAACAACACACAAACCACAAAACAAACCCAAAAACATATTCATCATACGTCATCGACTATAAACAACCATGTGCAACCATACGACTCGCTAAGATTTTGCCATGCCATCTTTAAGATTCATGTCAGAAAACGCATCAAACATAAATAGAATTAGAGTAAACTTGTATCGATACAAATTGACGGATCCATGATTAAAAAGTCACAACTGTTAGACACTAGAACAAGAACTACACTCAGATCTTATTCGTGTGACAAGATATCTATATGATACAGGAGGGATGACTGAAAGCATGAGATAAAACACAGGTAGACATCTACGAAGAAGATGAAGGTGAGAGATGTAAGATAATCAGAGATGATGATCACCAAGATATATATTCGTTTCTTGGTATGATATGCACGATTGCAATCTCTAAAAAGTATGAATCATGGCCGTTTCACTCTCATCTTTTATAAGCCGTTCCCACGTATAGCTCAACCGATATAAGCTGCTCCATCAAGCTCATTCCATGCCCAGCATACTCAGGCCAATAATCAAGCGTAATATGCAAAACATGTAACACAAAATATAAAAAAAATGAAAATACTAAAAATATAATATGTTTGTAATTGAATTGAACATTTGTGTAATATTTCAACACCCCCCCTCAATTCAATAGGCAAACATAATAAACATATTCAATCACATTTAACACAAATAAAAAATAATTCCATAATTTTTTTCATTTTTTATACCATAAACCCCAGTGATTTTTTTAAAAAAACATAACAAATTTTTGACTCTAAACCAAAACACTACAAGAACACTTAGCAATTTAAGAACTAAGCATTGCATTAAGTGACCTGGAGTACAGTAAGATAACACACAACCATTAAAACCACTTCGGATTTTTTGGTTTATGAACAAAAACCAGCAAACAAAACTAATATCATGTGAAATGCAACTATAATATGGCAGCCACTAGAAAGCTTGGTGTGATAAGGAAACCTTACATAGCTTGCAATTTCTACTCAACTCACATGAAATCAACTAGTAAGAAACAACTAGCAATTATGCAAACATCTCCAAAGACTTGACCATAGATTCACCATAGACAAAGAATAACCATAAAAAATGCCACAAGACACATCAAAACTTACTGTAACCATCACAAAAGAGAACAATCATACATCATAATCTCATTAACACAAACTTATATGATTGTATACTGATAAAACATAAAGCCACATGAGCTTTAAGACTAAGAGATGCCATAAGACATATACTAACTATCTGGACCACCACAGATAGAAAGAAAGATAGAAATCAGAGGAAACATCATCTGATTAAGACAAACAGAAAGAATCATAAGATTGTATAAGACTATCAGAAATATTTCTGATAAGAAAGATAAAAAAGCCACATGACTTTTAAACTCAGAACCATGTCTGAAGACCATAATTATGAAGAACTTAAAGACTAATTCAACTTGATCAAAAACTTTTACAACTTTACAAGAACCATATTAAGAGAAAACTTGTAAAGAACATAAATACTAATTTAACACAAGCCAAAAACTTTTACAACTTCACATATAAAACTGAATCATAAGATTCAAGTGACAAGTCTGACAATAATAAGAATAGCATAAGCTATATCAGACTAGAAAGACAGCCATACAAGAACTCCGATTGAACACAACATAATAGATTTGTAACCGGAAAGAAACATCCCTCGCAAGAAACAATATACAAGGCTGCTATATAAATTCAAGAATAATCTTGACAAGATAAGTGGTTAAACTACCAAACCACACAACAAAATTAGACAATACAAGACATGGGTCAAGAAGTCACCATGAAACCAAACATGCTAGTAAGGCAAATATGGTTTTTCTTGATATACATGCTAATAAAACCCATCAAGGATCAGTCATATCTGATAGACATTTGAACACTGTTCAAGACAGAATAGAATCACACAATCTAAGACAAAGAATTTGTGAATAGTGATAAGACCTAAGATTACTACTACTAGCAATCTTATTTTAAAAATAAAGTTCAAGAGACTTATAATACGTCACAAAGACTGAACTAATAATACACACAGATCACACAATAAGGCTCACAACAATTGTAGACTAGATTGAAAAAATAAACACCATCAAAGATAAGACATTTCTTGAAAAAACAGAATCCTACAACCATGCCTATAGACATTTGAATCAAACAAACAAGAAACAAGAAACAAGAACTACCACATAGAGAGTTTATTCCAAAAAAAAATTGAATTCAAATTTTCAGATGATGACTTAGAATAACAATCCCAAAATCATATCACAAACTATATTTCAAAGGGGAGAATATTTAACGAAAAATAAAGGAAAGAAAGAACCCTGATTGATTAAGATGACTTGTTCACAATAGAAACCTTTGAAAGTTTAAAAAACATATCATACAAAGATTATAAACCCAAAAAACCAGATATCATTTAAGCATGTCTATAAATTCCAATACCAATTTTAAGACCAAACTCTTGTAATAAACGATTTAACTAAGTTATTGCTTGACATATATCAAGTGAAAGTACAAATTTCTGTGAACCGCATTGACAACAAAACCAATGTAAATTTTTTTTTTAATTGCAACTTAAAAAACCTGAATTTTATATTCTAATTTCAGCTTATCAGACTATTGTGTTTAATCACAAAATAAGAAGAATTTTTAAGCTGCCGAACATGCATTTGAATAAATCCTAAGACATTTTAATACACAAAACATACACTGATTTCAGAACAGTGAGCAAAATTTTATTTCTTAATTTTTAATTTTGTATGTGACACCCCATGATTTATTTAGAATCTCAAGTAGATCATAAAAGATTAAAGGTTATAAAGTATTGCTTAGACCAAAAAACATGTATGTGCACAATATCAAAATTCACGTCTATAGCATTGTAAGAGCATATTTAAACCTGATACAGTTGTATAAAAAATAGAATTTAACATATAACCCAAAAATGTACATGCCATTAACTAGAACCATATATCTATTTAACAAATATGGGCAACTGTGACTAAATCTAAAAAATAGTTACACAAATCTTTATCATCGTTATTAAAGACAAAGAAAAACAATATTTTTTCTTGTTTTTCTTTCTACTAAGCAAAACCACATCAGATTTTAAGAAATCACAAACTGTTTAATGGATAAATTGTTTAAGCTAAAGCAATCTAAATTCTTGTTCTCATAAACAAAACTAGATAAGTCATGAATCTTAAGATTGTTAAGAAAGATACAAACGAATTTTTTTATAAAAGAAACATCACTAGAAAAGGAGAACCAAAACTTAACAGGTCTATGAACTCAAGAACAGAGGCTTAAAACTTTATATAAAAACAACATTTAAACTCAAGGGCTAAAGCAACCCTTTAACCTAGAGATAAATCTTTCACAGAAGTTTAATCAACAAAAATACCAAAAGATGCCCCAAAAGAACAGATAGATCTCGAGCAATAGGAAATCATAGGTAATCACATTAAGAAATCAACACTTAGTATACCAAGAGATGATATCAAGGAACAACATCACAAACAAATAATATGCAACACGTTCAATGCACAAATAAGACCGGTGGTTTGTCTGTCACCGGTATTAATAACCAATATCGGTCCTTCTAGCCCGACCCAGATATGCCTAAAAAACGAAAGTGATTGCATGATGAATTATAAACAAGAAAACTTACAGTCTCCTTGAGAGCTCTTGAAACCACAAAAAGTGGAGAAGTAGCGGTCAATTTAGATGTGAATTTGTGACCTCATTCAAATATAATCTCTGCTATTCCAAAATTGAATATTTGCAATATATCATATTACGTCTCTGGCAACTTTGAACAATCAAAATGCCGGTGGTCTGAGAAAGAAGAATTGCACAACTTCAACTGGTCCCGTTCTTTGACAATGGTGTTGTAAGAGGGTGAACCTTGAATGACAGGCTAGATGACAATGGAAAGAACTACAACACCGTATGATCGCTGATGCCAGAATTACAAGATCTTCGATTCTTAATTGATTCGAGAAACTAAGATTTGAGGAAGCGCCAGAGGGTAAACATCAAACACAGGTGATGCTAGGGTTTTTTATTAATCAATTTTGATGGTATTCGAACGTGTCAAACGTAACCCATGGAATCGAAACTATGAAACCCAAAATTTAGTGCAAGAACATCAATGAAATGAAAAACTTCCTTCAACAGTTACACTTAATCAGTACAATTATGAACACCTAGGATTTCTCATTCCAAGTCAAACCAAATCTTCCTTTCTGTATGTAATCACCATGAACCCCAACGGAATGATATCTTCCATCAACCTAATGATTTCAGCGGAAACTATACCCAAGATACTTCAAACATGACCAGCGAACAAAAACCCTAGATTGCTTTTAACTATAAACACCGATACACAACGATTATGAGTCGAAACCTTTGATGAACTCGATCGGGATCTTTAAAACTTGAACAGAGCCAACCAAGTAGTTCCTTAACCGTATGATCTTTAAAGACTTCTGAACAGGTTCACACCCAGGATAAGAAAAATGGATGAGATTGTCGTCTTCAGAAACCACAAGAAACTTCAAACTAGAGATTTCTTTTAACATACGAAACCCTAACTCTGAGAAAGCGGAATTTCACGATTATCAGAACCAGGAGCTCACTCAGAGCTCTGATACCATGTCAGAAAACGCATCAAACATAAATAGAATTAGAGTAAACTTGTATCGGTACAAATTGACGGATCCATGATTAAAAAGTCACAACTGTTAGACACTAGAACAAGAACTACACTCAGATCTTATTCGTGTGACAAGATATCTATATGATACAGGAGGGATGACTGAAAGCATGAGATAAAACACAGGTAGACATCTACGAAGAAGATGAAGGTGAGAGATGTAAGATAATCAGAGATGATGATCACCAAGATATATATTCGTTTCTTGGTATGATATGCACGATTGCAATCTCTAAAAAGTATGAATCATGGCCGCTTCACTCTCATCTTTTATAAGCCGTTCCCACGTATAGCTCAACCGATATAAGCTGCTCTATCAAGCTCATTCCATGCCCAGCATACTCAGGCCAATAATCAAGCGTAATATGCAAAACATGTAACACAAAATATAAAAAAAATGAAAATACTAAAAATATAATATGTTTGTAATTGAATTGAACATTTGTGTAATATTTCAACAATTCAGAACCCATTTGTCACAACATAAAGAAAGTTTTTTTCTCCCTCTGTTGTACACCCAATAGAAAGATTGGAATTTTATTTCTTCCACCAACTTATCAATCGTAGATTTTTCCTCATTAGAATATCCAAGCATTGCAAGATTTCCAAAGTAACCAAAGAGTAAACTAGATGACAAGGATGATCACTTTATTGGAATTCCAAAACAAGAGAACTGTTTAAGTTGACAATTATCAGAACAAATCGAGTGGATTGAGACAGAACTAATGAAATTGATGCTAGATCATCACAAGATTCTAGCTCCTCCATGTTTCTTGAGCCATCGAACAACGAATAAATAGCTGATCAACTCCTTGTTCAAGTGAGCCTAGTATGAATATATTGCTTTTAAGTGGAAGTGAGATAACAACCTAAAGACATATTGCTTTAACTCTTAGCCCTTAGGCCATGTTTGGGATTGCTTATTTTGTTGAAAATGACTTTTGAGGAAAAATACTTATTGACTTATAACTTTTGAAAAGTAGTTTTTAAAAAAAGTGTTTGAATTAGCTTATAAACTAAAACGTTGTAAAATAACCAAAAAAGACATAATTTAAATATTAGGGGAGTTAATAGAAGGTAGTATATGGGTATAATAGGAAATTAAACAAAAAGTAGTTTTGAAAAGTCAATAAGTAACCCCTTACTTACTTTTCAAAACCTACTTTTTACCTTATATGAAAAGTCAGTTTGAAAAGTACTTTTGGGTTTAACAAACATTTTTTTTAACTTATTAACTTTTCAAAAATTAATAAGTCAAAGGTAGGTTTTCAAAAGTCATTGCCAAACATGCCCTTAATTTCAAATATTAAGATCCAAAAAAGATATAAATGTCAATTTCACTCCTTTAATATGCACAACAAACACCTATATAACAACTCATCGAAGTTCTTAACAGTTTTTATTTTTGAACTAAAACATCTTAATTAGCATGTCTAATAATTAAATAAACAAATTAAACCATTGGAACAAACATTTTTAAGCAGGCACTACGCATTATAAACTTTATCAATTTTTTAACTAGTTAGATAAAACTTTGGTTTACATAGTAGACTAGGGTTCGTTTTTTAATCAATGTTGATCACATCTAATTTATACAATAGATTTATGCATTCAATTAATGCCATTACACATGCGTATAATGTTAGTTCACACGTACATGATAAAGCAGATTATTTAAATTATATATACGTGATTGGTTTAACCTAGGTCAATTTGGTTGTATGAAAACATAAAGAGATATAAAACGTTGACTTTTATGAGAAGTATAAAAAATCATATTCTTGATTAAATAACATATATGAACACTGAAAAAAAAAAAAGAGGGACAAAGTAAATAAACTAGATATAACATATGTACTTGTTCCCTATTAAGAAAAAAATTTAAGCGTTTTTTTTTTTTTTTTTTATCTCCTCCGAACCCTAGTAAGAATATGTTTACTAGTTTACGTCTATCTGTTACTTGATTTCACCCACCATAAAAAGCAGCTCAAAAAGTGTATTTTCAACTAGCCATCTAGGCATAAATCGTGTAATTTACATAAACTAGTGAAGACAAATTTGTCCTTATTATAAATCCTGAATATTAATGACTTCTTGATTTTCTACATCTACTTATGATTTAGCGAATTTAACATAATCATTCACGTATGGTCAAAGACACTCAAAGTCACCACTTCCATAATACTTTGATCAAATTTTCAAATTCTAGCTAACGGACATGCTCATCATTTTATCAAACATCTATGGGGCTTTCCACAATAATAGTTGATCAAATAACCACAATTCTTTGATTTAACTTTATAGGGTCAAATAAGTACAAAATTATCAATTTACATGTAGTGCTTACTTGCACGATTTTACTTGTATTTTCATTCAAGCACATTTTGAGTGTAGCCCTTTATAAATCATAATCAACATTAAAAACCTCATGGTATACAAAAATCACATTATAGCTCAAAATAACCATTATTCACACAAGTCATTCACATGCAACTACCAATCACACTACATGCTCAAATCATACTTTAGAGGCATGTTAGAAACATCTAAAATAGTGAATCTAATCCCAAGTGATGTCAAAAATTGAACTAATACAGTTTTCACTGGTTGGATTAAAAAACCAGCTTATAATTCAAGAATTACGTGAAAGATGAGAACGTGAAAGATGAGAATTTTACTTAAAAATGAGATGTTAAATCTCAATACACACTTGGAACATGCTGGAAATGTGATAACTTTTAATCTATGAACTTCAATCTTGAATTCTTGATTAAAACCTATAAGTCTCTCCTTTCTCTCAATTATTTATACGAGTATAAAGATATTGATTAAAAAGATCTAATCAAATTATAGTAGGGATGATTATAGTAAATCTTATATATACATTATATCATGATTAGTATATTGTATATTTTATAATACTTGCGACAACGAACAACCTAAACATAGTAGGATATGTTCCTAGTGAAAATACTTTTCAAGCGGTAAAATACATTACTATCATTGACTCAAGCTTTCCACAACTATAATAGGGCAATAATTGCATAATCTAAGCAACGTATTGATACATCATTTGAGTTAACAAAGGTTAATATGGAACATGTGTTAAACACCTATAATTTTTATTTATTTTACTATTCATTTTTTATTTTTATAAAAAAGTAATTGTTTTAATGGTCCCACCTCTTGTGGTGTGATGGTAACCAACCTGTTGTATAACATGGACGTCATGAGTTTGATACACACTAACAACTAACATGGAGTAGTTTAGCCGTTAAAAATGTTTAATTGACGTATCGTTCCCTTTTTCTCTTTCACGTACACACACACACTTATTCTAACAGTTAAAATTAAGAGACACACTTACTCCAATAGTTAAAACTAAGTCGGTTTATAAATTGTAGATAACAATAAGTTATTAATGTAAACAAAAGAAGAATCAACCACCACTATTTAATTTATTTTTTTTTAATCTAAGTTCGTATTTTTCAACTCAAGTAACTTCTATATGATGTTTATACCATAAAAACCAATAATCTTATCATATTTTATTTGAATATACTATTGTTATATTTTCTTTTAAAATAAAAAAACAACATTCTTTAAAAATTTTGATTCATTGTTGAGTATAGTACCGTGTCTGTTATCTAGTTACGAAGATAAATTTAAAAGAATTACAACAGTGGATTTAGAGTACAATTATGTGTTTAAATTGTTCAATTCTAACATATAAAATGACTAGCTTTAGTAAACACGTGTATTACACGGGTTGAACAAATAAAATATTAAATATAATAAAAAATTATCAAGTATAAAGCGATATTTTACGATAAAAGATAACTGAAATTACGTATAGTAAGAACAACATGTAATAAAACAATTATATCAACTTCTTAAACTTTTGGTTTAAAACTTTTTTTTTTTAAATAAATATTTTGTTTCAAAACAAACCGTATTAAAAATATCATTTTTAAAATTTTTTTTATTATAAATTTCAATTTTAATTATTTTTTGTTTATAAAAAATTAACTTTTTAAAAACAATAATTTTAAAAAAGTTTGATGTTTTGTAAAAATTTCTTATTCTATAAAAATTATTTTTAGAAATAACATTAATAAGAAGATCTTTTTTAAATTTATTAAAAAAACTATTTTTGTTTTAAAAAAAGTTAAATAATATTATTGATAATTAAGGTAATTATTTAACAGGAGAGATAAAAGATAAAATTTTGATGAGAATGAATGTGACGTCGCCACATGTCACCATAAGATACTTTTTTATTAGAGTAGAAAGATTTATGTCATTACTAGCTTTAGTAAACCCGTGTATTACACGGGTTGAACAAATAAAATATTAAATATAATAAAAATTTATCAAGTATAAAACAATATTTTACGATAAAAATATAAATAAAATTACGTATAGTAAAAACAATATGTAATAAAACAATTATATTAATTTTTAAACTTTTGATTTAAAACTTTTTTTCTAAAAAAAATAATAAATATTTAGTTTCAAAACAAACCGTATGAAAAATAATATTTTTAAAAATTTTCTTATTATAAATTTCAATTTTAATTATTTTTTGTTTATAAAAATTAACTTTTTAAAGACACTAATTTTAAAAAAGTTTGTTGTTGTGTAAAAATTTCTTATTCTATAAAAATTATTTTAGAAATAACATTAATAAGAAGAATTTTTTTTAAATTTATTAAAAAACTATTTTTGTTCTAAAAAAAGTTAAATAATATTAGTGATAATTAGGGTAATTATTTAATAGGAGAGAGAAACGGTAAAATTTTGATGAGAATGAATGTCGTGAAACCACGTGTCACCTCAAGATACTTTTTTATTAGAGTAGAAACATAATGCCATCTTAAAACTATTACATAGGTGTGTCTATAACCAAATTTAATTTAATTCAACTACTATATATTAAGATATACGTGTCACTTCCTAATACATTTAACACGGAAAATTAATTACTTTACTCCAATAAGTCCACCTTCTAAATACATGGTATAGTAGATTCATATTATATTTTAAAAGATAACTCTATTGTTACTTTTTTCCCATGTGGCCTCCACCAAGAGCTAAATCTTTATAAGAAAACAAATTCAAGTCCACCTCGTTCTCATTTCTTCTTTATCTTTTCTCAAACTTTTACAAAAAGATAGTTGTAATCTTTTATTTGGATTAAATATACGTTTTAGTTTGAAACACACCCAAAATCTAGTGTATTTATGTGTACTTTATTTAACTTTTAGAAAACAATAAAGTTATAGTATATATCTAACTTATAACACAAAAATAAAAAAAAGTAATGAATAGTAATGAAGTAGAAGAGAATAAATTCACAAAATAAGAATAAAAAGGATTAAATACTTAGAGAATTGATGTTCAAAAAGAAAATGCTTAGAGAAATAGTTTTTGGAACCATCCATGATATGTATTCTTTATTATTTTTATGAAATTTAGATTTATTTTGACGGTTAGGTGATTCAATCTGTTTGGTAATTAGAGATGCATAATCTGGGTTAATGTTTAGAATCAGTTATAACTACGGTTGCATGTTAGCAGTGTTTAATTGACGAATTATTGTCAAATCCAAACATACGCATACACTTTTTTGCTTAGAAAAAAGTAAAACCTAACTTCGACGTATTAATGATTAAAATCATGTACCCCAAAAAAAACTTATTTATTTAAACTAGTCAAACAAGATGACTAGTTGTATGTAAACTGGTATAATTAAGTTGTAAACTTGTTAAACAAGTTGGAATATGGATGTAAAAATGAGTTAAACTTGTCGTAAATAGGTTGGTGAGTAGACCTGTTATATTAAATGGGTTGGTAGATCAAATTAGTATTTAAATTAATATGATAATCCATTATAACAAAATCAAGCTAATGCAACCATTGTATTGCAATAACATATTGCATTATGTCTAAAGCAATCATTTATCAAACACTATATAAGGTAAAGCTGCATTACATTTAAATCAACATTCTTGCTAAATAATGCTTTTTGTTAGATAATGCATAATTATTGTTAAAATATGAAATCTTTTTTAAATGTTGCTTTTAAAAGATGACATTAGACTTATTTGTCCAATAGCAATTAAGCACATCAACATGAATATGAGCCGTTTAGTTAATCTCCTTAACATGTCAGTTCAAACATAACTCGTTTATTAATTTGAATATATATATATATATATATATATAGGAGGGATCCTAAGAAAACCACAAAGTTATGAGAAAACTAGAGGAAACCAATAAAAACGATCACATAATATATAAATTTTATTATCACCACCCTCTATATATATGTGTGAGTATATATAAATAAAAATATCGATCAAATGAAAACCGTAGCTTGGTTTTCCATATACGTCACACATAGGTTACGTATACGTATCCATTTTTCATTCAACATAGTGTTACGTATACGTAAGACTCTTCATTCTCGTATGTATGCTCAAAATATTTGTACCAAATACTTAAATAACATCTTAACAATTAAAATAACAAAAAAATTATGAATTATGTTATTGGTTTCCGTGGTTTTCTTTGGTTTTCACATAACTATTGGTTTTCTCAGAAAGCCTCCCCTATATATATATATATATAAAAGAGAGATTAACATCCTAAAATCAAATAATTTACATGTGGAATAAGATCGAGTTAAAGGATGTTTTCATTTTTCAAGACCTCATTGTCAAGGCTCTTGACACAAAGTCCACCATCTTCATATTCTTTCATGCAACAACAAAGTTCGGGTCACGTAAGATAACAACGGGGAGAAGTGATGTGATGCCATCATTGTAGTTATTATATAACACCTGTTTAGTTTGTTTGGACAAAAATATTTGTACCATATTGTCACATCCAAAATTATATGTGCATATCAATAAAGATTTTACTAATATTTTTACCTCAAAATGTCTCTTTGATTTTTCCATTCTACAATAAACCTTCCTGACATGAGTGTCGCTTCCTATGTTTTGAGTACAAGCGCATGTATTGCTATCTAGTGATTTTCAACCATGTGTTTAGACATGGGTGGGAACGCCCATATGTTTTCTAACATATGTGCCTTCAAACGTCCTTTTGTGGTTCATGTCATGAACTCATGTGTTTTGAGGTCAATCAGTCTTGTTTTGAGGCTGCTTACCCCTGCTTTGAGCATTCCCACCCGTGTTTTAAGTTCGGCCGCTAGTAAAATTGAGATGAGACTTCAACGCCGGGTGGTTTGAGGTTGGTCCTCATGTTGTGGACATTTTACAAAATGGAAAAGTCAAAAAGAACAATATGAGAAAAAACTATGATGAAAGAAACATGCAAAGAAATATTCTCAAGAATAATATAGAGTGATGTGAACGGCACAAATTTTCAAATCGTGTCCCTTAACTATTTCTATACTAAGTATTATTATGCACTTGTATAATAGATGCATGTAAAAATACGGCATAGCCTAATCACATTTTAAAACGACAAAAGTATAAAACATCATATATTATGTTACTGTAAATAAAAAATAAATCTATGTGTATATATATACGCATTCTTGATTCGAATTGAGAAAAATTAATTTGAATTCGATTTAATTATTTATTCAAATAAATGAAAAATGAAAATCAAATTCGATTCTAATCAAATTTTGTATTATTCGAGTTGGATTCGAATTATGAACATCCCTAATCATATCATCATAATTAGGATGAATATGGATTATTACTCATGTAAAAATATTTGCCACTTGAGTCGTAGCGCGAGCAAAAAACTTTTAAAGTAGGTTTGAACCTAGTAAGTAGTTAACAATGGTGTAGTTTTAAGAGCAATGTAAGTCTGCCTTTCAAGAAACTTATTTCAAAATCTATGTTAAATTATTTATGTATTTTAATAATTAATATAATTTTAAAATATGTAGTTATAAAAGTTATAAAAAAAAAAAAATACTAGATACTAAATAAAATTGAAGTAGTGGGTGAGCATACGCGTTATAGCGGAGCGTTGAAATTTGTAAAGCTCGGTGTTGACGATTTGTAGTATTCACCCAACAGTTTACGACAACTCGGATTTGAGAGTAATGCATGTCAAAATGTTGATAAAATAAGCACACGTCATGATGTTAATTCCAGATTATAAAACATACTATTTTAAAAGTTGTAAGAGGAACACAAAAAACGAAACAACATTAAAACTTTGAGTCATCTTTGGCGATTTTATATTTGTGCTTTCATGACTTGTACGTTATTGACATAATAAAAATAAGCACATCACAAGGGTATATTTGAAATTTAATAAATAATAACATTTTCATAATTACAATAATAGTAGGAGGAGAAGTAACAATAGCAGTATTAATAACAATAATAACAATAATAACAATAATAAAGAAAACAGAAATGAAAGTAAATATGGCCATTAATTATTGTTGGTCGTATTATTAATCAGCCATCATTTTTTGTAAGTTATAATATATTAAATTAAAAGGTATTATATTATATGATAATGATAATGATAATGATAGACAAACTAAATGAATAGTTTTATTTTTTTTTTATATTAGTCGTATTGGTTTTAAGTGTTTTTATATTTAATTTAAGTTTTGTTTTATTTACTTAGACCACTAAAGTTTAGACTTTTATCGTCGATTTGTTTTTTTGACTTTGGTCACTTAAGTTTAGAATCTTAGAGTTTGACTATCATAATTTTTTTTTTACTTTGCCTTCTAAAGTTTAAAATTTTAAAGTTTAGCAATTAAAATATTTATAGTGAAGTTTTATTTTTTCGATTTTGGCCACTAAAGTTCAATATTTTTAAGTTTCGCCACCAAACTTTGATTTTATGGTTTCCGACAAACCTGGCATTAACCGACCAAAGTAAAAAAAAAAAAAAGGCAATGCGTGTGTGAGAAAAATGACCGGACTCCCGTCGCATAGCGGGGGAAGAAAACACTAGTTGTATTAATAGTTGAACATTAAATTTAAAAATAGATTAGTATAGCATAAAATGCTTAAGATAAAAACTCTTTAGGTGTGAAACATTCAATAATGATTCATTAGACCATCAGCTCGAATCAGAACCAACCGAGGTCCTTCTTGTTTTGATATGACATTTATCTTATTCAAATTCCGGTTTTGCAATCTAGTTTGATCTAGAACACTTATAAGTTGGTCGCTACATTTCTCATAAATAAAAATAAAATTTTTCTAACATTCTCATGTTACATTCACGTTGAAAAAAAAAAAAGCATTCATTATCTAGAACAAAAAAGTTCTGGATATGTTGCTTACAAGTATTGACTTTTACTTAGCCTCCTTTTCATGTTACACACGTACACAACACTCAACTATATATTCATGAAGAAAAAAATAAAAAAAGTGTTTTCTAAGAATTTGTCACATACCTTGACAATGATACTTTATTTGTAGATGACTACATCATACTATCACTTCATTTGTAGATAACTACTATAACTGAAATAGGCAAAATAAATATGAACATATGAAGAACAATGTGAAAGGTAGTTGAGGATCTATGCTCAACGCATGTCTTTTAAAATAGATTATTAGTCTTCTAAAAGAGCTTGTCTGTTTTCCCGAGTATAACAGTCAAAACAGTTTGTATTGTCATGAAAACCCAGCTGTTTGATTAGGTATAATACCAACCTATCAAATAATGTTTGGTTCGGTTTTACACCAACCAATCAAAAACTAGATAGTATGTGACGTGCCATATCCTTTAATGTTTTCGTATAGTTAGCTTTTAGCTATCCTAACTAGATTTACTTGGACTATTACAACATTTCAATCTTTAACTAATGCATAATCCTAACCACTTTACAGGTGTCAAAATAAATATTATCTTATCATTCACTTATGTTGTAGAATGATATTTCAAGTCGCTTGTATCTAAGTAATACAACATTCATCTTTTGTCGTTTAGTATAAATCTCTCTCCTTTTAACTCGTTCAAAAGAATCATCCTTAGTTGATCTGTATATGTGTCATCTAGTTTGAAGCCAATAGAGGATTTTCTAGCTTGCTGGATGACTTGCGATTGATAGGACGTTCAAGCTCAACTACATCATCTTGTTGGCCATATAAAACTTCCAGGACCAAAATTGGTGGCCACACAACTTGTGTCTCAACATTTGTAAGAGGACAAAATTGTTGGGTATATAAACTTCTTGGGGACGATGACTTATTAGAGCATTCGCATTCCATTTATCATCCTCATTTCTACAATTACATTAATTTTTTTAATTAAATAATACTTTTTATACTTTTATCATTATATTTTTTCTTTCATTCAATTACAATCACTTTCAAAAATAATAAAAAAGTTATAAGGTGAACACGTACTGTTTTCTCAAAATATACAAATGAATAGTAATATTTTTACTCTCTTTCATTCACAATCACACGCAACCAAATACAACTATTCCATATAATATGGGGCACACACTCACAGAAAAAAAAAAAAAAAAGGAACGGGGTGTGAACGCTTTTAGCCTAGTGACATATGGTGTTTATTCTCGTAATAGTACTGGTATGAGTCCCACATAACGAGCAATAAGTCAATTTAGGAGTAGAAAATAGGAAGGGGGTGTGTTCTCTATTTAAAAAAATAAACTTTCGGAGAGGAGTTTCAACACTAAGTCCAACATCTAGTAGCACCCTTTAACTTTGACGTTTCTAGTTTGAATATAAAGAAAGGTGAAGCTAAATTTTTCTAACTATGGTGGATGGGAACTTGAATAATGACACTCACGTTGATTGTTAAATCAAATAGGGTGTTCAATCTCGCGCGCTGCATGAGTTTTTAAAACCGAAATCAAAGGTAACTTACACATTAAACATTAAGAACTTTGGCTTAGACCCGTTGTATTGTCATGGCTGAAGACCAAGGTACATGGTTGCACGCCAAGACAACGACACATTCTTATGGAATCATCGTAGCTATGCAATTTTTAACCAGCCACAAACCACAAGCGATCCTAGCTAAAAACTGATGTAAAAAGAATCAAAGAACACCCAAAATCACTATTCCTTTCGCTACTCTATCAATATGTATACTAAAACATAGGCATAAAGTCCGGAATGTATAATAGATCCGGTCCCATTTTCACTTACAAACCCTTCAAAAGTTTTACAACTCTTGTGGCACACCAATTTTTCTAAATCTATTTCTTTTAGTTTCTAATACACGAAACACATTTTAGTATCTTCACGAAAATATTTTCTCAACAAAACCAACATTTTTAAGACATAAATCAAAGGCGACAAAGGAAATAAAAAAAGGCTAGCTTTAAAAAGATCAAACAATACACAAGAGGCAACAACAAGACATTCATTGCATAGTGACAAAAAGAAGAGAAGAAAAGACAGTACGATCGAATAACAACCACGAGAAAAAAGCCGACAACAACATAAAGACGGAATCAAAACTTTGATGACAGCCTTAGAGAGTGAAACATCATAAAAAGAGAAAAGAAATACCCAAAATATGCATTATTCTACCCATACACACAAAAAATGTTCCACATTACCATAAACAACCAGTTAACATACTCCTATTCATCAAAACTAAAACCAACATGATAACTATGGATGTTCAAAACCGTTAAAACCATCCAAACCAAACAAAACAGAGCGGTACAGCAAATTTAAGATTGAGCTGATTCAACTTAGTTTCTTTAGAAACCGTCCTCATAAGTTACTGGTCTAGCCTAAAACCCGTCAAAAACAACCAAACCAAACCATAAACATACTTGATTATAACAAATGAATAGAAACAAATATAAATGAACAATGGATTGAAACTTTAACCACCCACCAACCAAATAAAGATGTAAAACCCAAAAAGTGAACACACATCATTGGTGGCTAGAGGCAGTTGGTTCCTATTTTTAACTAAAAGTAGAATGAACCATTGAACCTAAACACCCCTTCACCTACACCTGCCACGTGCCCCCACTCCCCAACGTGTCACTGTCTGCTGACGTCAGAAACCACTGTCAACATCCACCATCATCCTCCATAAATACCCTCAACGCCCCCTCTAATCTCCACCATCAACCACCATGAACCACCACAACGCCGCCGATCCACTTGAACTCCGATCATCTCCTCCGATTCACCTGCAATTCGTTGATATATGCTACAAAGTGAAGGTTCATCACCATACCAATGGTGACAATGGTGTGATTAGGAGTATGTTTAGACGCGCGACGGATGGCGAGAACGCGGTTCGGGAACGAACCATCTTGGATGGGATTACTGGGACGGTGCACCCCGGCGAGGTTCTGGCTGTTCTAGGCCCGTCGGGGAGCGGGAAGTCCACGCTCCTGAACGCCCTCGCCGGGAGGCTGGCTGGCCAGTGCTTTACTGGGAAAGTACTGGCCAACGGAAGGAGAGTGACGAAAGAGGTCATCAGGAGGACCGGGTTCGTCGCTCAGGACGACGTGTTGTACCCGCATCTTACGGTGCGGGAGACACTCGTTTTTTGTGCCCTCCTCCGTCTCCCGCGGAGTTTATCCCGGAGGGAGAAGAAGGAGGTCGCAGAGTCAGTAATGACAGAACTGGGATTATGTAAATGCGCGGATACCATTATCGGGAACACGTTTATTCGGGGTGTGTCAGGTGGGGAACGAAAGCGGGTCAGCATCGCACATGAGATGCTGGTGAACCCTAGTTTGTTAATACTTGATGAGCCGACGTCGGGTCTGGACTCGACGGCGGCCCACAATCTGGTATCCATCCTGAGAGGGTTGACGCACCAGAAGAGTAAAACAATAATAACTTCAGTGCACCAACCCTCCAGCAGGGTGTACCAGATGTTTGACACAGTGCTGGTGTTATCCGAAGGAAGATGCATTTACTTCGGAAAGGGGTCGGAGGCGATGAGATACTTCGAGTCGGTCGATTTCCGACCATCTTTCCCGATGAATCCGGCCGATTTTCTGCTTGATCTTGCAAACGGTACGTTTGATTGTCTCTTTTGTTGACTTTTTAACTTTCAATTTGTTGACTTGATGAGTATGTATAATGGAAATTCATTTATTGTGTCGTCGAAATCTCAAACAAACGTTGGTGCCCATCAAGTGAAATGAAATGCCACTAGATTAATGAAGACAAAAAAATGTATCTATTGAAATTATTGTTAGCAACTTGTGAATCCTCAATACTTTGATGGTGATGCGTATGATTATGATTGAAGTCATTAATCAAATTATTAAGGGTTATAGTGTTTCCTATAGATGTATAGGTGTTTTTAAATTATTAAAATTGATTTACAAAACTTAAGCAAATAGTATATTCGGTTTGATTTTAGGTTTATTTAATTTGGAGGTTGGGATCGAGTGTTTGAACTGAACCGGTTGTTTTACTTTATTATTATTTCAATCTTTTGAATATATTTTTTGCGTATATATAGCATATCATCTTTGTCATTCTGAAAACTAATATATATGTTAAAAATAAAATTTGAGAGATAAAGAGCAATTAAATCATTAAACAATACAATTTGAATTGAACTGCCCGACTATGACCATTGATTTTTTTTTACAGTGTTTTTATAACAGGATTGTTATAAAGTCAATTTTTTTACTTGTCAATGATTGGATTGGTTTTAAAAACTATTAACATTATAAGCAATTTGAAATTAAAATTACACTATATAATTAATTTTAAGCAAATTATAAAACTTCAAATTTGAGATTTTATATGAAGTATTATATAAATTACATATGAAATTTAAAATAGTAAGCGAACATATATAACGAAATTAAAGAAAAAAATATTTTGAAATCTAGTTCTAACAACCCGTTTGATTCTCAATTTTAACATATCCAACTGGTAACTAGCTAGTTTATATAAGAATTACTCAAATATGTTAAATTAAACAGGTTTTATGACCGGTTTCAGCCCAGCGAGGCGGTCTAGCTCTAAGAAGTTTATTAATTTTTGATTTAAAATTTTCATTAAAATCAAAAAACCAGATCATGAACTGCTTCGTATTGTCATATCCAGTTATCTAAAATAATAAAATATCCCTAAATCTGATCTCAAGTATATTAACAATAACTTTACAGTTCTATATGTGAAGACATTTAGAGTTATGTGTATTTTATTATTTATTTAACTTTTTGACGTTTTTTCATCATGCATAAATACCAAATTAATATTCGAGTATGTAAACAGTATTATTTATTTAAGTGAATCTCAAACTTTTTGAGTACATAGCTGGCCTATCGATTTATTGCCAGAAGTAATACCAACAACATCTCATCCATATAATATAAAGTCGGATGTGTGGGCCCAACATTAAAACCATCACCGTCGTGTAGTTTCTCTTAAGGTCAAGGTTAGATATCTGTTTATGACAAGTTAGTGTAAGTTTTTTGTTATGTAGAATTAAGAGTATATGATTGTTGTTGATATAAAAATATAAAAGTTTTATTATATTCTTATAAAGTTATAAATTTATATTAAGAAAGATTATAATGAGTCTAGAGGGCCAAGTTGCCATATGTGCCCCCACAAAATAAAAGGTTGTGATAGATACACGCACATAAGATTTGTAAGTTGAGTTTATTAAATGTTGGATTTTATTTGTATTATTGCTTTAGTAGAATAATTTTGGGATTTAGTCAGTAAAAGATGGATTATTTACATTTAGCTATTGGTGAGGCGGTGGTGGAGGTATTTAAATATGATATATTTGTTGGTTAAATATCTCGTAAAAGTAGTCTAAAATATCACATATTCACATGTCACTTTAGTTATTATAAGTTTTCGCCTATGAAATTCTCAAATCATGGTTATTAAAGTATAGTATGTTAACCAAGTTATGAAATTGCATTTTAATCATATTTTAGACATCTATATCTATATTATATATAAAACATTTGAAAAAATAATAATTATTATAATAATATTATTATAATAATATTATTATTTATAATAAAAATACTATTTTATATGGTTATGTAATACATAGTTTTATACTCGACATGATGCATAGTAAATATCATATACATTTCAAATAGATCTGACATTAGAGGCATTATAGGCATTATAGTGAAAATGAAACCTCTAGATCGATACCAGTTATAGGAGACCCTGCTAGCATGGTTTGAGCGGTTAAACCATCTTTTTATACAGAACAACTCAGCTTAATTTCAATAGGTGCGTTTAAAATATGTCGAAACCCTTAGGCTACACTTTAGACCTTGAACAAGCATACCGTCTAATGAATTTGTAACTACATTTTTAATAGGAAATGTAACTCTATTTCTTACTACACCATAATTAAATTACACATTACACAACCTCTTAAAGCCATAATTAAATTACACATTACACAAACCCTTGACTTTAAGGGAAGCTATATCATTCGGACTCTAATAAGTTTATTAGAGTAATCAATCCCCAATTCTAACACAAGTGAAATTGTAACTATATATACACATAAAATACATGACCTTTTATATTAGATAATATAGAAAATTGCATAAAACGTCCCGTGGTTTACCAAATTGCATGTTTGATCCCCAAATTCTAAAAATTACAAAAATAATTCAAACTTTTGTGTAATTATTGCATGTTTGATCCATAACACTAAATTTATTCATTTTTTATGCATTTTATAAAATTTAAACTAACTTTTAAATTTAATTTTAAGTATAAAAATGCAAACTCACGTAAAAGTTTAAACTAACTTTACTTTTATAAAATTTGAGCACCAAATTTACAATGACTACACAAAAATTTAGAATAATTTTGTAATTTTCAAAATCTAGAGATCAATCATACAACTTGATTAAATCACAGGGCCGTTTATGTAATTTTATCAAGATAAAACATATCTATATTTAATACTCAAAAAAGTAAACATTTTTGTGTCATGAACGGATTTTCATCAAATTGGTTAGCCGGTGCTCATTGTGCGCATGATCTCATAGATTGCGATCCACGTGGCAGTATTGAAGCATGGCACGTGTTGATCTGTGGTTTTGTTTACCGTAGATAGAAGAAACCAATTGACATCTATTTATATCGGTTTGTTGGTTCCCAAAGCCGTCAACATTTAGATTTATAGCTTGAAATATATTTTTTATTTAATAAATAACTAACATATGTTTTTAACAATAATACCTTTTATGGGGTCCCTTAAACAACCATTAAATCATAACATGAGTAGTTTTCATAAGTCTGACTCTTACTAATAAACTATGAATAATTAACATACATTAAAACTTTAATTTACATGTTAAATAGTTTTGAGTTCAGAGTTTTTAGAAAATGTTTGTAACTTGAGCTTACGTAAAATTTATTGTATTTAAAGTATACTTTTATTAACTAATTAGATAAGGTAAAATAGAAGTTATTGTGATTCATAGAATTTAATTCTTGAGACTTATATTTGATGGGTTCAAATTAGTAAAAACTAGTTTCTTTTCCTCCTTTTTGGCATTCTTGTTTTGCTATATACACCTTTCTATTGCCAAGTATTATTAAAGTAAAATATCACATAAAAATATATTCCAAATCAAATTCTATACGTTTTTGTCACAAGGGCCAATTTAACTTGCCATTGTCATGATTTGGAAAGGGCATCTTTTTCTCAAAAGGGAACTATAGCAATAATAGGACATTTCACTAATAAAGTAATTAATATTTTTTATATTATATTTTTAAATTGTAGTGCGGAATAAAGTTTATTTAAGGACCTTTATCCGTTTAAAAAATATCATATAGATGCCACATTTTTTTCGATTTTCTTTTACATTATAATATAGAATAGAAACTTTTGTTTAAATATATAAAACATTTTTAGAAGTTAAATATTTTGGATTTTTTTTTAAACGGTTAATTGGAACACTAACGGGCCACTGATCCTTTAAATATTTTAGATCTTAATAATATTATTCAATAATAGTCTTTTTTTCTATATCACATGCTATTTTATTTATAAACTTTGTGTAAATTAGTATATTGCATTAACAATCTCTTTTAAATTATAGATTTCGTTCACCAGTCAAACTATTTTTAGATCTCGTATAATTTTCTTTGTTTGTTTATAGTTTTTATCTTTCATCGATTCTTTAAACTTAACTGTGAAGTTGTTAAATATTTTAAAATCGCCATCTCTTTGTGACTCGTATATTATTTACATTTGATCTCTCAAGTTGAATATAATTGATTATTTTTATATTATTTCATGAATGTATTAAATCTTAGTGACTTAAATGGTAATGAACTTATATATACATACACAAAAAATGGTTAATTCAAAGGTCACTCATGCCACAAAACCTACTTTAAGACCATAGATAGATAGATAGATAGATAAATAAATACATACATACATGTTACACTAAAACAACCTTTTGTAGTTCTATCACATGACATGTGAGGGTCAATAATAACACTAAAGTGAACCACTTTTGTCTTTTGAGATAATAAAGTGGTTCAAGGTGGATGGTGGTCGTTTACCACATTAGTGACTATTTAAGTGCACTTCTACTTTACAATACCAACATTCTACCACCTTTTGGTTATGGATTTAATCATCTTTAACCTAACTTGTTTGTGAATATAAAATCTTTAAACTTATTTTACGTGTCACAAAACATCTTGTTTACATACACCAGACAGTAAAAGTTAATTTGTGATAGATATAGTAAAAAACTAGTCACAAAAGGCCTTTAGTGACCAATTTGTGATTGTTTTGACAATCACAGATGTCTAGCTTTTTAGCAGTAATGTATATATAAGATTGTACATGATCACGATGATTGGAAACTTCGTATAATTTTAATTAGTTTGTGACAGGTGTGTGGCAACATGACGTTGTTGCTGAAAAAGAGAGGCCCAACGTAAAACAGACTTTGATATCATCTTACAACGAATTACTAGCATCGAAAGTAAAGGATGCGTGCTTGGATATAGCTTCAAAACCACATTCGCCTGCAAAGAGTACAAATACGAAGGGGTACAGAACCAAATGCTCAAACAGTGTTAACACATGGTTCAATCAGTTCACCATTCTCATCCAAAGAAGTCTTAAGGAAAGAAAACACGAGACCTTCAACCCCCTTCGTGTCTTCCAAGTAATCGCAGCCGCGTTGCTAGCGGGTTTCATGTGGTGGCACTCGGACTTTAGGGACATTCAAGACCGACTCGGGCTCCTGTTCTTCTTCTCCATCTTTTGGGGTGTGTTTCCATCGTTCAATGCAGTGTTTGCATTCCCTCAAGACCGAGCGGTCTTCACGAAAGAACAAGCCTCGGGAATGTACTCACTATCGTCATACTTCATGGCTAGAATAGTCGGGGACGCACCCATGGAACTCGTTTTACCGACCATGTTCCTCACCGTAACCTATTGGATGTGTGGGCTAAAACCTGAGCTTGGTGACTTCCTCTTAACCTTGTTGATATTATTAGCCTATGTTTTAGTCTCCCAAGGGCTCGGGTTCGCGGTTGGTGCCATTATAATGGACGCTAAGCAAGCGTCCACGGTAGTAACCGTGACAATGCTCGCGTTTGTTCTAACGGGAGGGTATTACGTGCACAAAATGCCTGGTTTCATCGCTTGGATGAAGTATATTTCTTCAACGTTTTACAGTTACAAGTTACTTGTCCGCGTCCAATATGGACGAGGACGAGAAATATGGTATTTGTTGGGCTGTTTTCGCTATCACGATAAGCACGCGAGTTGCAAGTTCATTGAAGATGACATTGAAGGTCAGATATCAACAGCTTCGTGCATCGGTATTCTGCTCATCATGTTCCTTGGTTATAGATTACTGGCGTACCTTGCGTTAAGACGAATCAAGGTATAAGCCGAATATTGTTAGTGTAAACATGTTTTATGACAGTCGGTAAGGCGAGTAACAGTAGGATAACCGCACACAAGATGTCGCGATTAACTCATTCGAGAAAACATACTTAAATAAATGTAAAGTCTTCTTTTTTTTTTTTTCACATTTGATGATGACAAAAAAAATGAATTTTTTTTGTTAGCAATTCTCACTGTTAGAGCTTAACACAATGTTTTGCATATACACCACAACGTATGGTGTCGTTTAACGCTTAGTAGCATGCTAACATCCTAACAAACATCGGTTGTCGTTGAATGAAATAATAGCATGTTTATGGACATAGTCCAAATAACGTAAAACTTATGGTAATTTCAACAAACATTTCTTGTAGCATATCATGGACATATTCGGTGTAATAAACTATCAAAGCGTGAGAACACAAAAAATAAATACATCAAATATGTGTTAAAACGTTAATATTAGTCTATGACCAAGAGACTGTTTGACAGCCTCTTAATAGCCAATAAAAAACTACGTTTTAATTGTTAAAAAGTAACCTTATCTTCCCTACTATATAAAACAAAACATTGAGACAAATTAGCAATTTTTTTTTTATTTTAAGACATGTGAAAAGTCATAATATATTTTTACTTCTCTCTCTAGATTTCTTTCATATTTGTCTTTTTTATAAGAGTTTTTAGTTTTAACATATTTATTTTAATTGATAAGAATTTTTACTTTTAACATATTTGTTTTAATAGATACGAGTTTAACATATTTGTTTTAATTAATATTCATGCGCTATCAAATACTATATATTCACTAATAGTATCATAACGATATAATTACGAAAGTATGTGTAGATATCAGCTATTATTGTGATATTCTCGTATACTTTCAAAACCACATGGCAAAACGCGCATCTAATCCGCTAGTATATGAATATAATACAGTAATGTTATCAAACGAAAGGTTTTGATCTAATGTTATACTAAGAGCATTCACAGCCCGCGCCTTATTTTTATGTGAGTGAGTGCCCTATATTATAGTGGATGATTGTGATTGGTTGTGAGTGAATGAGAAATAAAATTTATGGGGATTGTACCGTGATTCCTCGTATTTGGGGAATCACGGTACAACCCCAATAAATTTTTTAATATTTTAAAAGTGGTTGTGAGTAGATGAGAGAGAAAAAGTAATGATAAAAGTATAAAAAAAAATTTATTTAATTGAAAAACAGAGAAAAAAATAGATATTTTTAGTGTAATTATAAGGATGGGGATAAGGGATGGGGGGATGAATTGTGAATGCTCTAAAACAAGATCCAAACCAATAATAGTTGTCCTGAAAACTAAGGCCCCGTTTGGTTCATGGAATTCTCAATAATTGAAATTGGAATTGGAAAATTTTCCATCCAAAATCATGTTTAGTTGGTCAATAGATGGAATTGAAATTGAAAAATTTTTCCTCATTCATTGGAATTGACATTCCTTTCACTTACCCATAGAATGTTTAACAATCCAATGGAATGTTAAAATTTAACATTTCAATTTCACTCAAAATTGACCAACAAAACACGTTAATAATTTTAACAAGATTATAATTTCAATTCCAATTTCATTTTCAATTTCAATTTTTTTGTAAAATATTCTGCAAACAAAACCGCCCTTGAATATGAAAAAAGTTAGTTGAGAGAACAAAACAAGCCCACTGGCAACTGATACTATTTACAGCAACACAACTGGGCTTCACCCCAACAACACAGACCCAAAAGAGTAGCAAAAAGCCTTTCATAACCAAAACACACAAAACACTTTTTATCCTACACATTGGGTCATGATCAGTAGGAGAGAAAAACACACCTCAAGTAATTGGTAGAACGTGGTGCAACAAAACCCTAACTAAATACAAACTCATAAGTAGATATGTTTATCATACACGAATTCATGTTCACATCACCTAGATGTGTCGATAAAAAGAAAGGTTTATGATGACACTAGTGAATAGTGATGTTCTCCTACCGTTTGCATTTAAGATTCATACATAAAAGTATATTTTACGTCCATATAAAAATGCACCGACTATAATGATATTTATCTTCTGAGGTGACTATAAAAGTATATTTTACATTCATATAAAAATGCTAATTTTTTAATTTTCTCATTTTAATAATCTTTCGTGATGATACTTGCAACCCAGCATTTGATGTTAGAAATCCACTGACAGCCATTTTTAGCTTATAGAAAAAGAGTGTTATCGGTATGGGCTTTAAAAAAAACTAAAAACCAAACCGTATCCGGTTCAGTTAACGGTTAATCAAAATTATGGTTACTCAGTCTGGTTATCTGAATAAACCGAATAAAAACCGGTTTCGTCGGATAACCAAGCCGAAAAAATCGGTTTAAACAGTTGAATTTGGTTCGCTTGGATCTGTTTCTAATCCAGTTCGGTTCCATTAACATATAGCCCCAAGAAAATTTCATAACTGAATAAACCTTTAACCGAATCAACTCACAATTTCACACCAATGCCAAGTGTGAGGTTCAAACTGCTATTTTGTTCTACAATCGCACTACGCTAAAAGCTTGATCTAACATTCTCAAATCATCCCTCTAGACCGACCACTAAAAGTCTAAAATATTTACCTAGTGAAAATCGAACCCGAGTCTCGACAAGTGACCCAAAAGTCCTACCATGATACCATCTTAGAATGGTTTTAGCCTATATAATTAGAATTTAGAACTACACTTTGTTAATGGTCTAACTTTCTTCCTCAAACAGAAGAGCGGGAAAAATCACAGAGAGCGAGAAGCAATGGCGCCATTGATGCAGAGCTCTCAACCATGGGTCGAGAAATAGTAATCAATCTTCTCCTTCCTCTTATCACTTTCACTGATTTCAATTAGTGTTTCCATTACATACACGTAAATTGTGGCTTAAATGTCTCTGTAAAATCATCAAAATTGCAGTCGACCTAGGCGAGTGAAGGAAGTTGCTCATCAAGAGGAGGTTGTGCGAGTGCTTACCAACACGCTCGAGACCACTAACGTAATGTCAATTCCTTTAATCTGATTGTATTGTTGCACATGAATTTTAGGGTTTTGTTGTTATTAGTTCATCGTATGCTTATCGCTTCGATTTTGTTTACGATTAAGTTACATATTGTCTATGGATTACCGAGATGTTCGTTTCAACTTGAGATTTATTAGTTTCGAACTTATGGCTTCGTGTTTGATGCTTTAAACTTTGTATCATGAATAATGAACTACGAAGATGGTCTTAATTTGCAATTGTGGCATAACTTTGTAACTGGAACATTATGTTTGAAATTTGAATCGAAGGTTTTTTGTATGTTGAAATGATGGAGCACTGTGATTGGAGGATGAGATGAAACGAATGAGGTGTTTTTGGGTAAGTGTTTCATTGTTCTGCTAACTGTTTCTGAATTGAGTTGTTATTGGTGCAGTGTCCTCATATGCTGTTTTATGGCCCACCTGGAACCGGCAAAACTACCACCGCGCTTGCCATTGCTCATCAGCTTTACGGGTAATATATTCAAGTGTGTTATTTTTCTTGTTTGTTTTAGGTTATGGCTTTATGAGCGAATGTTGCTTGTTCTGATATTCTTTTGTAGAGGGTGAGTTAACTTTGATGGTACATAGGTTGAATTAAAACACAGCAGTTTGTTTTAGAGGTGTGTGGATTTCATTGCTTTAACTGTTCTATTATGGTCAGTTTTGGTAAAGTTAAAAGGTAACTGAACACAAGGATCTAGTTTATAGGTGAAACTTGAGAGCTGAAGTGGTAAAAAAGGTTCTATGCGAAAAAACTTTCATGATGTGATTTAGTAGCAGAGTTAGACATGCTTTTCAAAGTACTGAATAATTTTCAAGTTTTAAGGATAGAAGTAGCCCCAACTTATGTGACTGCATCATTCATAATCCAACACCGTACTCAAGTTTTAACTGAATAATTTGACTAGATGCAAGAGGCAGAAAGTTCAGGGACATACCCCTCACTTTATTTATATAAGATGGCCAACTGTTGCACCTCTTGCTTTAATATAATCATCGAAGGACGTGTTCTCAATCTTATATAGTCATCCTTGTGGAATTTAAGGTCTTCATTATGTCATACATAATTGTATGATTGAACTACTTTGCATGAAAGCTAACTTGTTCACTAATCAATTTGTTACCACCACTGTCTCTTTTCCTTTACAGTCCTGAGCTCTACAAGTCCAGGGTTCTTGAGCTCAATGCTAGTGATGATCGTGGAATCAATGTAGTTCGAACTAAAATAAAGAATTTTGCTGCAGTTGCAGTTGGTTCTGCTCATCAAGGGTATATAATCTACCCCTTTTTTCGTAAAGAGTTATAAGAAACAACCTAAGAAAGAAAAAGACACACAACAACCAGTTTTCCAAATACCTTTTGAGTTTGGTTTGATATACTGTTTTTTTCATTTGGATTCCTTTCTCTCCGTGATGTAGGGGTTATCCTTGCCCACCTTTTAAAATCATCATCCTTGACGAGGCAGATTCAATGACTGAAGATGCACAGGCTAGTACCCGGCTATTTTCTAATTATTTAGTACCTTTGTTATCAGAAATGCTATATGCCCCTTTCTATCTTTATATTGACTGATACAGGGTTTTAAACTTTACATATGTAATATGATTCATTACATTATTGTTTTGTTGCACTTTTCTTTGGAGCATTGACATCTCATCAGAAATACCAAGCACATTCAGTTAACTTTTTATGTACTTGTGTTCATTCTCAGTTCTTGTTATGCAGTCCAAGATTGTCCACATTTAGGCAGAGATTCACAAGTAGTATGTTTTTATGTATTGCAGAATGCTTTACGTCGTACCATGGAAACCTACTCAAAAGTAACAAGATTCTTTTTTATATGCAATTACATCAGCAGGTCAGTGCTCAAAGTTTTTTATGATAGTATTTGCTTCTGTGTTTTGTGATATATCTCTAGAAAGATAATACATTTCTTTATTTTTATAGATTATTTTTTGCTGTGCCTGTTTCCTACTTCATCTCACACAGTCACACCTCTGTTGGATGAGTGTGGTGGGGTTGTAGGAATTAATATACCTAAGTTTCATACACATTACACATTACACATTTACACACATATGAACATAAACAAGTATCTCCAAACATTGAACAGCAAATGGATAAAAATGACCTTGTGGGTACAACTCACAAAGCTATGAAGGATAAAACTAGTCTTCTAAAGGATGATATTCCTTCTGGTAGAATGGAGTGACATCAAACTAGGATTGAAATAGATGGATTTATATTTGTTGAAGAACAAAGATTCCTTCAATCTTCTCAATTACTGTAAAACTGAGTAAAATAGCATCTTTAAAATAAAACCTCACAAGAAATGGTATTGGAGTAATCATCAAATCAATGAACACTTGTATTTTTTATGCACTTTTCAATTTTATGTTCATAAATATTCATTCTTCCAATTTTGTTTCATGTGGTGTAGGATCATAGAACCTCTTGCTTCTAGATGTGCCAAATTCAGGTTCAAGCCACTCTCAGAAGAAATCATGAGCACTCGTATACTGCATATCTGTGCAGAGGAAGGCCTTAACTTGGACTCAGAGGTATTGATATGGTTAACGCTGTGTTTTCAACATTTTTTGATTGTTGGTATGGTGTTTTGAATTAGCATATGTAATTGATATGATTGTGATTGTTTACAGGCTCTCTCAACCTTAAGTTCCATATCTCAAGGAGATCTTCGTCGTGCTATAACGTTCTTGCAGGTATTAAAAATCATAGATTTGTACCTTAAGACAAAAAAAAAAAGAAGGGGTTTGCATGCATTTCATGTAATTTGGCCAGTTATCTTGTTTGTTGTGAAATTAGTCATGTGTTTGCTTTCTCACAGGGAGCTGCTCGCCTATTTGGATCCTCAATTTCGTCCAAGGATTTGATTAGCGTTTCTGGGGTAACTAGACTTCTTTCTTAAAGTAA
Source organism: Flaveria robusta (assembly GCA_025506415.1). Lineage (NCBI taxonomy): Eukaryota > Viridiplantae > Streptophyta > Magnoliopsida > Asterales > Asteraceae > Flaveria > Flaveria robusta. Next base: position 14,262,291 of record CM046459.1, on the reverse strand, counting down.
TAAAAATTTTATGATGCGTTTTTGTGATCTGGTTTTGCCAAATCAGAGAATAATGTCAGGCGTGACTAGTGTTTTATGATGCTTTATGTTTTAAGTTCATTGCAAAATGAAGCACCATTCAAGTATCTTTTAGATATAGATCCCTTTTCAAATCATTTAATAAATACTGAGATTAAGATTTCATCAGGTCATCCCACATGAAGTTGTTCAGACTCTTCTTGCAGCCTGTAAAAGTGGTTCGTTTGACAATGCAAACAAAGAAGTCAATAATGTTATTGCAGAAGGGCATCCAGTCAGTCAAATGCTTTCTCAGGTAATATTATCTTAATCCATAATCTTATCATGTCAAATGGTGTCTCAAATACTTATCTGATGTCTTTGCAGTTGTTTGATATGGTGGTTGAATCTGACGATGCATCTGATGAACAAAAAGCAAGAATATGCAAGAAACTAGGTGAAGCAGATAAGGTACTCATCATATCTAACTTCATATTCATGTATTTTCATTCCTTTTTATTTTCTTTTCCAAGACTCCTGACAGATTTTTTTAAATCATTATAATGGTCTCTCTCAAGGTAATACTAATACAACCCATGGAAAATAATAGTTCTAGTGTTTAGGTCATGATTAGTGTTTGGGCCTACTATCCATTTTTGACTACTTCCTGCCATAGTTATAAGACATCACTATGCATTCCACTTAAAATGCATTCATGAGTTCATCTTTAATGGGGCGTGTAAGTTGATACACACATGATTCAAACCACTCTGGGGTAAGTGGTAGGGTCAAGCTTTCAAAATGAAACGGGCCAACTATATATTTAAAAGTAATATAAATTCTTATCAACTCTAGAGAAATAGTAACACTTCTCAAAGAGAAGAAAATGGGTTGGTGTTAAGATTTGTACTGTCAAAAAGACGATATTGAAGTGACTGCAAATTGATGAGTCTTTTTGACTAATAATCAAACCTAAAACATACATTAATAAAACTAATAAGAGAACATGTGAATGAAAGCCAATTTCATAGTTACAACACGTAAATCGGTAAATTTGTGATATCTCACAGAAAAATGGAATTGTGGTTTTTGTAATAAAGTAGTAAAAGTCTTATCAATTTGAGTATTGAGTTCGACTTCAAATGTCCAGTGATAATAAACAATATGAATATATGATGGCGTGTTAAGTCTGTCTTAATCTGACTCTTTCTTGTATTATGCAGTGCCTTGTTGACGGAGCAGATGAGTATTTGCAGCTGCTGGTTGCTTGTAGCTCTATGATCAAAGCATATTCTAACATGCCTGAAGTATTTTCCAATGAGATGTAGTGTGTTTCTTCATCATATTAACTATGAGCCCGCCCTTCAAGATAATTTTGGTGTCTGATTGTTCCATGTGTAGTAGTTATGACGGTCATACACGCGCTAATGCTTTAACATAATCATACATATCAATACTGGAACTGAATTGACCTGCTAGAGGTAACTTAGACTTGTAGGCATGCTGTTGGGCCAAAGACTGTTTATGCTCGGAAAAAAAAAAACCAGCTATGTCTGTATTTGTCTTCATCCGGGCTTGGTTATCTGTTCAACATATGATTACACAAGTGCACGTCTTAATTATCGTATTGTTTTAGGATATAGAACACTTACATTTTTAGAATCAGTTTATACATTATCATATAAAAACAAACCACTTAAACATGTAAAAGAGTTAGTAAGCATAAATCATTAGTGTTCAAACCAGTATGATCAAGAAATCCATGCGCATTACTTTCCTTTATGGTTATATTACCAGTTCAAATAGTATGCAAACTAAACAATTTAATAAAGCATGTGCTATTTTATATTACAACTACATTATATTATACAGTGTGAGACAAGTACGAGCTCTATAGTGCATATAATAAATTAACACTTGAAAACTTAAACATTTAAAAGATGTAAGTTGTATTGACACCGACACTTCTTCAAGATCTCCCTCTATGAGTGCATGTACATGTACACTAGGGATGAGGATGTTAATAAGACAAAACATCTATAAGATTCAAATCGATCTAAACTTAGCTAAGCTCAACACTATATGTTAATCTTTAGGCTTGTTTACTTAATGAGTTTGACTTTGAGTTTCATGCATTAGATTCACGTGTCTAAATGGGTCTTTTATTTATATAAGTATTAGAATTAGAATACGTAAAATAAAATACATATAACTGCAAAAGAAAATGTGTTAACATAACGAATGATGAAGCTCCTTGTTGAACACATTAGAAAAGATGGTCGCGCACTTAGCAAATCATTTCAAAGTAGCAAATCACTTTTAAATATTTTCCCTCCAACTCGGCTTGGTGAAATTCTCAAGCAATTCTTTTTCTATAAAATGGATCACTCATCTCCTACTTTTCTAACCAATGACCCAGTTTCTTATTCAACCCAACTCTAAGAAAAAAATGCTTAATCCATTGCAAAGAGACATAATTGGGAAACGAAAACCCGCATGACCCAAATGGTTATTGGTTCAACCAGTCCAACCATCAATCCAATCTTTAAAGTGTATCTTTTATCAAAAGCACATTTACATATATTGATGTATAACATCAAATATAACAATTAACATTTACATACAATTATATATACTCCTGTATGCTAAACGTATAAAGGGACAAAAAGAATGAAGTTAACTTAGGGTGAGGTTTATCACAACTTTGCTAATGGTGTTTCAAGGTTTCTTGATTAATTTGAGTCTACCATATGCTAGAGTTCCTCCACCCCCACCTTCAAAATCTCCACAAACCAATGTCGTTAGACTCGGATCGGACTGCGATTAAGTTGGGCCACCGGTCCTATCCACCCTAACTCGTTTTGCTCTCCAAGAACTAGCCAGTTTGAAATGGTTCGGCGGTAGGACCGGGAACCGGTTCGGACCGGATTTTCAATTTTTCTATAAATTCCTTTAGATTTTACTGTGTTTAACGGGTAGGCCAGATGATGAATTAGAGTGTTAGACACATAATTATTGTTGAGTTTTATATATAATTATAAAACATACATATAAAATACGTATATTGAATTATATATAACTATATATATAATTATAACGTTATCTAGTTCTTAAATCTGGTCGTACCGATCCAACCAGTTACCAGTAAAATAACCTGTTTGCTGTTCAATACGGTAATAGAAGATTCAAAAAAAAGAAAAAAAAAAAGTTCAATCGTGTTCATTTATAATCTTATCAACACCCGCCAAGATTCTTGCATCCCTTAACTAGCCCTAATTCCCACCAATCACCACATTCAAACCCACAACGACAATGTCTTCAAACCACCCACACACTCAAATTCTCCCCCAAATCATCTCCGCAATCATCCAAAACCATTCATTCGACACCCATTTCCCCAAATCACCTTCTTTAACCCACCAATTCTCCAACCACCAACACACAACTTCACTCGTAACACAAGTCCTACGATCCATAACCAGATACTTCTTCCAATCCCCAAGATCCATCGGTCGTCAATCCGGATTCCGACACCGATCCCCTCTCAAACAACGAAATCTTTATCAAGAATCGATCAAAACCCACAAAGGTATGCTTGTTTTAGGCCCAGGTGCGTATAGAGACCCACAAAGGGTCAAATTAGGGTTGGATAAAGCCCTAGAGTTTTATTATTGGATTGAATCCCGATTTGGGTTTGTTCATAATGAGATTACTTGTAGAGAGATGAGTATTGTGTTGGCTAAAGGTAATAGATTGAAGGATCTTTATGGTTTCTTGAAGGATATGTCAAGAAGAAGTGGTGGTGGGCTTGTTACAACAATGACCATCACCTGTTTGATAAAAGTCCTAGGAGAAGAGGGTCTTGTTAAGGAAGCATTGTCTGTGTTTTATCGAATGAAGCAGTTTCGTTGTAAGCCAGATGTTTGCGCGTATAATACGGTGATCAATTCGTTGTGTAAAGTTGGGAACTTTAAGATGGCTAAGTTTTTGTTGGAGCAAATGGAGTTGCCGGGGTTTAGGTGCCCGCCCGATACTTTTACTTATACGATCTTGATTAGTGCTTATTGTAAGCATAGCCTGCAGACGGGGTGTAAGAAGGCGGTTAGGAGGAGGATGTGGGAAGCTAACCACTTGTTTAGGATAATGCTGTTTAAGGGGTTTAAGCCGGATGTTGTGACGTATAATTGTTTGATTGATGGTTGTTGCAAGACTTATAGGATTGAGAGGGCTTTGGAGTTGTTTGATGATATGGTCAAACGGGGTTGTGACCCGAATCGTGTTACTTACAATTCTTTCATAAGATATTATTGTGCCACTAATGAGATTGATAAGGCTATAGAAATGTTGAATAGGATGCAAGAATTGAAACATGGGTTGCCTACTACAAGTTCCTATACTCCTATTATTCATGCGTTTTGTGAAGTAGGAAAGACGTTAGAGGCGTGGAATACTCTTGTTGAATTGGTTGATAGAGGGTCAATACCTAGAGAATATACTTACAAATTAGTCCGTGACGTGCTAAAATCTGCAGGGAGAACGGATTTGTTAGATAATGAGATATGTGGAAGAATTGAAGACGGTATTAAGATTCGATATAAGCAAGTAATGAAAGTGAAACCAATTATGTCTGCAGAGCCCCGGTTTACCATGGATGATAACTGCGAAATGGATTATCACTAAGTTGTTTGATTGCTATTCCACAGAATGGTATATTGGTATGTTGTTTTTATGCATGCCAATGTATGTTCATATATTATAATTCTATTTGATATATGCTGGTATTTCTATCCAATTGATAAGTTTCGAACTTCTACGATTGGATATCAAGTACGACTCTTTATGTTACATAAGAACATCACTTAACTATCTTTTTACATGGAACCCTAGAAACTTTTACTCATTTTTTGTTTAGTGGAAAGAAGCTTTTGACAAAATGTATCTTTTTGATCTTTCAAGAATGATGATCATGTATAGAGATATTGATAATACTAATATGATGAATCTAGTTTCTTTTAAAGCTCCAAACAAATTGTTTCTGCCTAAGTTAGTATGAATGTTTTGTATTTCAATAATTCTTAATCCGAAATGTTTCAATTTGAAATTGGTGCTAGTCAAAGGTACATTGTATGTCTCATATTCTTGTTGCATTACTGTAGGAGGTTCATCCGTGGGTTTCGAATTTTAGCTGAGCCCCTAACTGATTTACTGAAAAAGGATGCCTTCAAGCGGTCTTCTTCCACCCGACTTTCATTTGAGGACATTAAAACAGCCTTGGTATTAGCACCCGTGTTAGCCCGTCCAGATTTCAAGAAGCAACTCCTTATCAAAACAGATGCTTCTGCTGAAGGTATATGCATATCAACAAACCCTTTCTACTATGTAGCAAACGGTATGTGTATAAAAAAGAATTGAAGGCCATCCTATTTGCTGTTACACAATGGCGTTATTATTTGATTGTGCGTCACGTTACTAAAACTGACCAAAAAGTCTTGAATACTTACCGCCCTCTTGCAACACATCTGGTTATCCAAACTAATGGAGTCTGATTATGAGGTTACTTGTAAACAAGGCAAACAAGATGTGAATATGTGATTGCGGGCGCCTTATCTACGGCTCAAAGACTAACTTTGTTTTCCTTGACTGTTAATTCTGTTGACCCGCTGCTATTGGATAGAATTACAAAGAACTAGGAGAATGATGCTGCTGTCAAATTCACTCTCAAGCACTTAAACGAAGGTAAGCAAGTGTCCTCCTCTTTTACTCGTAAGAATTAATAAGGGAAAGATGATCAATTGAGACAACGACATTATCATTTTATGGCGTAGCGCGACTATGGTACGCGATTTAGGACTACACGGCACTATATCAAACACAATCTTTTTTACGACACTACAGAGGCAGTAATTTATCTCTATGGAAAAAGACATTGGATCCGCACATTATCAGAAGCGTGGTACTAGGTCTGAAACAACCATTGTCACAGGACATGCAACAAGACATCTCATTGTGTAATAAACACATTAACGGGTGAACAATGATCTCTGTTTCACTATAAATACTTTCGTTTTAACTTAACATTCATTACTATGGCGTTCTATCTCTATATGTTAAATCGTTATGATAAGACTATTGGTGTTGTTTAGAATACGAGGATCTTCTAAGGCGAGTTCTAGATGAAATAATATAAGTTTCTTTACCCATAAAAGAATTATTATTTTATAACGTTTCTTCAATATTTTTTAGGGATCATTATCCCTTCCAACAACTTTGTGACATGCTTTGCTTTCTCGTGCATACATGCCACAATTCACATGTTGGCATTGTTCTTGACCTCACGTGATCCTATGTCTTCTGGTTTAAAAAAAACGCAAAATATAATATACTAATTCTAATTTATAATGTATTTTTTAAACAAAAGTTGTTTTAGTCAACCTATTACCTTTTTATCCACCTAACAATTCATCAATATGATCAAGCTATACAAACGCCACCCCAAACATAAATACGCTACCTCCAATATCAAATGAGTGTTCGACGACAAACTAAAATGGTCCTTTTTGACTGAGGGGCCTGTTAGATTTTACATAACGTGAAAACAACCGTTTTCATATTGTGCTCAAACAGTCATTTAGCCTGTAAACAATCGTTTGTAGGTAGTGTGAGATTAGATTGAGGTGATATAGGTAAGTTATCTAAAAATATTAGCTATTAAATCTTAGAGATAATTTAAGTTTTACTCTTTAAGGTTTAACTAAAATAATCATTTTCCTTCAAAACATTAAAAATATCAATTTACCTCCAAAAGTTTCATATGTTATTTCAATTTAACTCCAAAAGTTTTATTATTTTGGATAAAATTAAAACAACTAATGAAACTTTTGGATTAAAATTAAAATAATTTATAAAACTTTTGAAGATAAATTGATGTTTTTAATCTTTTGAAAGAAAATAATTATTTTTAACAAACTTAAAAAAGTAAAATTGAACTTAACTTTAAATCTTAAGTTTTTTTTTTTCCTTTTCAAAAGTCACATATATTCGTACAAACTTATTTTGTACTTTACAATCCTACACCAAAATCAGAATAAATATCTAGAAATATCCCAAAACGTAATCGTTTTACACTTTTACTATCCAAATGAAATGAAATAAAATAATACATGTTTATTATTTTAATATAAAATTAAAATAACAATGTTCACACTTAAATAATGATCATCACCCACCAACCTATAAAAACCATGTTTGCCGTGCAATGCAACAAATATGTTGTTTGTCTTCTTTAACAACTCCGCCATCTCTTTCTAACTCACAACACAACATCATTTTAGTTCCAATGTATATAACACCCCTATTTTCTCTCTCTCACTTTGTTTTAGAGAGACAAAGACATGGTGTGGCTCGGGTGGTTCGTTGTGCTACTAGCCGCGGTTGGTGGTGGAGGAGACATGACGGTCAAGGGGGCGAATGTGAGTTATGATGGGAGGTCTCTTCTTATTGACGGGCAACGCAAGATTTTGTTTTCAGGGTCGATTCATTATCCGCGAAGCACTCCTGATGTATGTATAAACTCCCTTTTCTCTTGTGGGTGTAATATTGTTGTATTATTTTCGTAAGTTATTAGATAAATGTTTGAAGTTTTAATTATAACAACATTTAAGATCACTTCTAAACTAAAATCATCATCATCAATAACTTGTGATAGTTGTAGTATTGCTATATTATTTTCATGAATTGTTAAATAATAATTAAATATTTAAAGTTTAAATTATAATAACATTTCAGATAACTTGTAAACTAAAACCAATATCGGCAATAACTTATGATGGTTTGAAAGAGTGACATTTAGTACAAAACCAATTCAACCACATAAACACTCGTATATTTTGTTTTAATTGTGGTATGTGAAGCAGTTACTTATCCGCTTATCACACTCTCTTTCTCCCTCTTGTTAAGCCTATCATGGGTTAACAAGCCCCGCTAGAGATGGGCATAAAAACCGGGTCCGAACCCAACCCGGACCCGGGTACGGGTAGTACCCGATGGGAGGTGTACCCGGGTTGGACCCGTTTGAAACCGTAGAGTTGGAACCGGTTTTAGATTTTGAGTTTTTTAGTGAACCCGGCCCGAACCCGGTTTCGGACCCGACCCGGTTGAACCCGGTTTTGGACCCGATTTGAACCCGGTTTTGGGGACACACACAAGAAAAGAGAAGAAGAAAAAAAAAAAAAAAAAAAAAAAAACTAAACCCGATTTGAACCCGGTTTTGGACCCGACCCGGACCCGACCCGACCCTACCCGGGTATGCCGGGTAGGGTTTTGCATTAGGTGAACCCGACCCGGGTTCGAACCCGGTTTCACCAAAACCCGGGTACGAAAAAACCCGGTTGGGCCCAACCCGGTTTCAACCCGGTTTCGGGTATTGGGCCGGACCCTATTTGCCCACCTCTAAGCCCCGCATACAAGTAGATTATGCAATTCTTGCTATTATCTAGTTAAAAATGATTATATAATTAACAAATAAAAAAATCAGTAAAGAAACACAATATTTTATTGGGAAATCAAATTATTAAATTGTCAAAATTTAGGTGAGAATCGTACCAAAGTAAACATCATTTTCTTAAAGAGAAAATCATAATAAAAATCTTATATTTTTTAAATTTAACATATATTCTTATAAAGGAAACTTCTTATACATGTTTGACTCATCCACTTTTAGTCCCTTCTTCTTATAGAGTGCCGTTTTAATATAATGTATATGTTTTATTCACAAGGAAATAATAAAAATAAAAATTATATTAAAATATTAAGGTCACATGATTCGTATTTAGATTTGAAACATTTTAAAATATTAATAGCGGGAAAGTATATGTAGAAGAGGTGAACAACGTTTTGTGTCCATATGTTGTGCGGCAACAAATCACGAGTTTTCCAACTGTCCCTTGTACATTAAGACGATCTTTTCCATGTTTTCTTTTTGTTTTCTTTCATTTATATGTTTAACATAAATACATGCATACTATGTATGTATGTATGTATGGTAATGGTTCACCGTTCATGATTTATAAATGTTTATTATAATTAAGAAACTTTTCTTTAGATAGTAATTAATTTGAGGGTTTAACTAGTTACATTTTATAAACTTATACACATATGTATTACTAATTTTAGTAACTTGTGTATTGTGCGGGTTGAATAACTTAAGTATTAAATAGAATGAAATTTATTTATTATAAAATGATATTTTAAAATAATATATAATTTTAATTACGTATGAGTAATGATTATAAGTAATAGAAAAATGATAAAAGATATTACTTTTTGAAAACACTAATCTTAAAGCATTTCGTATTTTTAAAAAAGTTTTATTTTTAGAAAAATTTCTTATTTATAAAAAAATTATTTATTTAGAAATAATATTAATAAAAAAATCTCATTTTTAATTTATTTAAAATTTATTTTTAATCTAAAAAAGAATTAAATAATCCTATTTGTCATTAATGTAATAATTTAATAGGAAAGAGAAGTGATAACATTTTTATGAGAAGAAATGTGCAGTTAACATGTGTTTTCTTAAGTTATCTTTTTATTAGAGTATAAAGAATTTAATAGGGGGCATATTGAAATTAAAATTTTCCTTCGAGAACATTTCTAAAGTTTATATTATGAACATTCATCATTTATTTGGGCTAGACACCAGCAACAAAAAATTTAAATGATTTATTATCGGTGGAGCTAACTAATTTTTATAAATATGTTTAGATTAAAGTCTAAATAGATCAACCCAATCCACATATATAAATTTAGTTTTGAAAAAAATAAGGCTCTCTATAAATTAAAGGCCAAAAGCTAGAGAAAGCTTGAGCTATCCAAGAAAATATATATAAGTAAACATAGTTTACGAACTTCTCATTGCATAGGGACTTGCCTCATTTTTATGTGAAGTGTGAGAGATTTTATAGGGGTGTTAAATAAGTTGTTTTTATGAGTTAAATGAACATAGCATGTGATTACACGGGTTAACATGAACAAGAAACATTTAATTTGAAATTTAATTTTGCATTTTAATGCTTTGAATTACAACACTATAACTAAAACACATATTTATATCAATTATACTTTTAAACCATGAAACTTTGATTTTATTTTTTTTTAAGTTATAATATAACTTAGAAGTTATGATTTATGACCATCACATTTTAAAAAAAATAAGTATACAGTCAAGCGTCAAACTATAAACCCATAAAGTCCACTACGCGAACGCTTCCAATATAGCAAAAATATGTTCATGGGTCCAACCTAAGACTAACCACGTTAGATAAATCAAAGTGAACTTCATGTTATGTTCATATTGCATTTTATGTCATGTCAGAAATCAACAATCTGATATTTTATAATGACATGTAAAAACATACCCTAATGATTGACTTACACATATATGTGAATCTATTGGCAGATGTGGCCAGATTTGATAGCTAAAGCCAAGGAAGGTGGTCTAGATGTCATACAAACCTATGTCTTTTGGAACCTCCATGAGCCACAACCTGGCCAGGTCTCTCTATATCTCACACCCACGTGCTACTCACGTGGTTACCAACTCATATACATATATACACATATAATGTATTAATAATGTGGTGTTTGAATTATCTTGTAGTATGATTTTACTGGTAGAAATGACATAGTAAGTTTCATTAAGCAAGTCCAACAACAAGGTCTTTATGTAAGTCTTCGAATCGGACCCTTCATCGAGGCCGAATGGGGTTACGGGTACGTAATTATAGTTAGAGTAGATGCCTTTTGGCTTTCGGGTCGAAAAAACTAATTCACTATGATTATGTTTTTCAGAGGTTTGCCATTTTGGTTGCATGATGTCCCTGGCATTGTCTTCCGAACCAACAATGAACCATTCAAGGTAACCACACTTTGACCATCAAAAGCAAAGTCAAAGTATAACAATTTTCAAATTTGGTATTCATTATCCTACAATATGTTATTATGTAACATGTGGGCACATTGAAGTTAACATAGATGTGAAATTATACTCTTTGAATCCCATTTTTAAAAGTTGTTTGTTTGACTTAAATAAGTCAAAGCTCTAAAAATTGTGTTTGTGTTTTTGTAGCTTTACATGCAAAATTTCACCACCAAAATTGTGAGCATGATGAAAGCAGAGAAACTATTTGCTTCACAAGGAGGCCCGATTATTCTATCACAGGTTTGTAAGTTTATTGCTTTTTAGATGTTAGATTTTTGACCAGTTTACTTATAAATATGTTTGTTTGTATATAGCAGATCAAATGAGTTAGTTAAACGAGTTAAACTAGAGAACGGGTAAAAATATTATTATTAAGATAACTAGATGTTAATTCAACCAATTTGCTAAGTATACATTCAAAACTTTTTTATAAAGTACTAGGTTAGATACCTGTATGTTACATGGGTTGAAATAAAAAATTGTATAATAGATTATATATATGTATAATCTAATATATGTTATATATAACAGATCAATAAAGTTATTATATATAACATATTCAATGTATAATCAATAGTATAAAAAAATAATTTTATTATTCGTAAATATACATAAACTTTTTTATATATCTTTTTAAAATAATTTAGCTTTAACAATGATTAGCTACAAATTAAACTATATTTTAACAAAATTATATCTTATTAAAATATTTTTAATATTAAAATATTAAATGAGAGTTATCAAGGAAACTTTTTTGAAGTCAAGATTTTTATCAAAATTGTAAATTTATTATGGAGTCTAGGTGGAGATAACGTAATATACTAAAAAATGAACGTGTATCTTATAGTTATTTTGTTTTATTAGAGTAGATATCTAAAGTTGGCAAGTAGAGCCAAATTTTGAAAATTTGAAACTGAATATTTACTTTCTGGTAAACACGTAGATTACTCAAATTAAAAATTCACGTATTTCAACATGAGAAAGGAAATGAGCTAGAACTTGTATGATTAGGAAATCACCAAGTCTAAAATCGAGGTTCCAAATGATGCAATTTGGGTCTTACATTTGTGACAAACTGCTTATGACCGTTTGTCACATGATCTAGCCCGTTGAGAATTTTCTGTTTGTTACTTATGGGCCGGGGCCCCTTAAAAAGTTAATTTAAGTTGGATCATTTTCTAGTCTGTAGTCCGCTAGCTTTTGTATCAGCTTTATGCCTCAAACCCATCTTACGAAATGATCATTGAAAATCTAAACACATGATATAGATAGAGAATGAATACCAAAACATTGAAGGAGCATTTCATGACGACGGAACACGATACGTGAACTGGACTGCGCAAATGGCGGTCGATCAAAACACAGGCGAACCGTGGATGATGTGCAAGCAAGAAGACGCCCCAGACCCTGTGGTTCGTCTTCGTATTTAAATTAATCTTAATCATACTTCTAAAAGCTCCTTTAATCATGATTTGACTTTGAAAGTCAAACATATGTAATGTGCAGATCAACACTTGTAATGGGATGAGATGTGATGAAACATGGAAAGGACCAAACTCCCCAAATAAACCTTCAATTTGGACTGAAAACTGGACTTCTTTGTAAATACTTACTCTATTATTACATAAAAGTCAAAGTCAAAATAAAAAAGTCAAAAGTGTCACTAATTAAGTTATTGGTGTATTTGAAGCTTGCAAGGGTATGGAGAAGATACATTCCTGAGAACACCAGAAGATTTGGCCTTTCATACAACGATGTTCATCGTAAAGATGAATGGAAGCTTTGTAAATTACTATATGGTATTAATATACTATGGATTGTTGCTAATTTTGCAACAAACGCGACAGTATAGCGACGACTTGTTACTGAGAGCGTCTGTCTGCTAAGTTTGCAACAAGTTGCGATGGAACATGTCGGTTGCAAAATGAGCGAGGGATTTCGAGATGGACGTATTTGCAACAGTTTTTGCAACCGTCGCAATATATCAGTAACAAGTTTTATTACCAGCCAATTAGGAAAATGAATGTTAAAAATGTTGCTAAAATTAATTAAAAAAAAAAGAAATAAAAAGATTTTGATAAAAAGTCAAACTTGCTTTAGCATAGTAAAAATAAAAAATGGGTTTCAATCTTGGTCATACAAAGTCTGATTTACTTGTTAATCATGCACAATTTTGGTCAATCTCATTTGTGACAGAGAAAAACAGTGGCAAATCTGTCGCAACAGGGGATTTGCCATTTTGCGACAGTTTTAGCGTCGCAATAGTCTATTGTGTAGTAGTACGTGTATATTGATTGCTTAAGTAAACATGCATGATAGTGTACCTTTTCTTTTATGACAGTACCATGGAGGAACCAATTTTGGCCGGTCAGCGGCATCGTTCATTATTACAGGTTATTATGATCAAGCTCCTCTTGACGAATACGGTATAATTAGACAACCAAAATACGGTCATCTTAAGGATATGCACGCGGCGCTGAAGCAATGTTCGCAGACATTACTCTATGGAAGCTTTGCGACCGAAAGTTTGGGTGAAAATCAAAATGTAAGCATGTGTTTATGGTGTACAAAATCTTGACACATTCTATACTTGTTCTAGTATGTAAGTTATAACAATGGCGCTCTATAAACTTTATCGTATAGGCATATGTCTACACTGGAAACTCGGGGGAATGTGTTGCATTTCTTCTTAATAACAGCAGTCGAGAAAGCGTTCAAGTCATGTTTCGTAACACGTCCTACACTTTGCCATCGAAGTCGATTAGCATCTTACCTGACTGCAAAAATGTAGTATTTAATACTGCAACGGTATGGTTTTTTGTAATGTAACACGCTTGTTTGGAGATTCCTATGCCTAGTTCTTGTCGCAGATTGCGTTGCAAGTGCGTCACAAACTGCTTCCCACGAGTATTTTTCTAACGAAAGTTTTGTGTCGCAAGTAGCAAATATGGTTGTCCTACGCATTTGCGACGAAAATATGCATAGGAATTTGTTTCTTTTCCTCGCAGTGATGTGATGAAACTAATGTGTTTGAATGTAACAGGTAAGCGCGCAAGTTAGCACGCGATCAATGCAACCAATCATAAGGTTTGACTCGCCTCAACAGTGGGCGGTCTTTAGTGAAGTCGTGCCTCAGTTTGACCAGACCTCGTTGAGGTCCGATACATTGCTAGAACAAATGAACACCACTAAAGATACATTGGATTATCTTTGGTACACGATGAGGTACAATCAAATATTTTTCAGTATCATCACGAGAACAAATATTTGACCAAACTTGTTTACCAAAATACACCGTTTATATGCCCATTGGCTCTAAAATGGCCATTAGCACAAAAGTGACATGTTTTGATCAGATGTAATAACGTATAACGGTCAAACTGATAATTTGAAAAGTAAAAAGTTAACGCTATATATTTCTATAGCGGTCAAATGTTTATTTTCATGATTTTTCTTACTAAAAATCCAACACATATTCAATGTTTGTGAACATATAGTATGCAGTCAAACTCTTCAGAAGAAGCTCAATATATGCTCAAAGTGAACTCTTTTGGACATGCTTTACATGCATATGTTAATGGAGCTCTTGTGGGTATGAATCTTGAATTGATATATCATATATGTATCATGTGATCACATATACGCGCTATATATAACTTATAGCGCGACTGATTGATAAACTTGTCTTTTATTTTGTGTTAGGTTCTGCACACGGGACTCGTAAAGTTACAAACTTCACATTCGAAAACACCGCTACTTTCGCAACTGGAATCAACAATATATCCTTATTGAGTATAATGGTTGGATTGCCTGTAGGTTTCATAAACTCTTATAGTCAAATTTAGTAAAAACATAAAGGGGAGAACTATTTTTTTCTGATTTTTGGATCGAATAATCGCGTTGTGAAGGATTCGGGAGCGTTTATGGAGCGTAGAAGAGCGGGGTTACGCGAGGTCTTGGTTCAAGAACTCAATTTCACAAGCTCCCAATGGGGGTATCAAGTAAGTTATGACTCTAAAATACTTTTTAGTTTTTTTAACCAATATAATCATATACATGTTTTTGTCATATTTGGGGTGGGTTTTGTGAATCGCAATAGGTCGGGTTGCTAGGGGAGAAGTTGTCGGTTTACACGGATGAAGGGTCGAGTAACGTCTCGTGGAGCCAGTACCAGAATCCTAGTACTCTAAGTTGGTATAAGGTGAGTTGTGAGTGTGTTTTTGACCTCGAGTTTATGGGTTCAAGTAACATCATTACTAATCAGACAAACAGGCTACTACTTTAATATCTTTTTTGAAGTTAAACATCTTTGACATTATGTGAATAGTTTTTATCACTAGTGCAAAATTGGCAAAAGCTAATGACAAACATTCGCTACAAATGGTCGCAAACTTAACGCCCGAAATCAGCAACATAAAGCAAATTGGTCACAAAAATAGTCCTTGGTTTTTTAAAATAGTAAAATAAAAACTAGTTCATTCGCATAATAGGTCACAAAGCAACCCGACAGATTTTACAGCCGAAAATAAGTGGTCTGTAGACCTAGATAAAAAAAAACATGTGATCACAAAACCGTCGCAAATCAAGCAAATAATGAATAAAAACAATTTTCGGCTGTAAAAACTGTCTCAACTTTTATTTAAAAGCACAACAAACTTAAAAAGCAAATTGTAGCAAAATATATAAAAATGAAAATAAGTAAAAGCTTGCAAAAGATTGGTCGTTAACTTTAAGACGAAAATTCTCATCGACGAAAAACTTATAAGAAACCGCGGAAACCGGTCGCAAAAGGGCATTTTCGACCGTTTTACAACTGTTTCGACACTTTCAAATGATCGTTTTTGTAGCAGTGTGTTCTTTTACTAATCGTGATGTTGTTTCGTGTTCTACAGACAACATTTGACGCGCCTGAGGGCACCGAACCCGTTGCATTGAACCTTGGTTCAATGGGGAAAGGAGAAGCTTGGATCAATGGCCAAAGCATTGGAAGATATTGGGTCTCTTTTAAGACCCCAATGGGAATTCCTTCACAAACATGGTGTGAAACCTACCTATACAACATTTACTTACATCACTATAATAATAATAATTTATTTAACTTCTATACATGTTTTTAATTATATGTGACAGAAAACTTTTGACCTATGTTTAACAGGTACAATGTGGCCCGATCTTTCCTTAAACCAACAGGAAATCTACTAGTTTTGTTCGAGGAAGAATACGTAAACCCGTTAAACATTTCACTAGATACTGTTACAATCGACAAAGTTTGTGGGCGTGTGTCGGATTCATGGCCTAGAGTTCACCTACAATGTCCTAAGAAACGAGTCATCTCCAAGATTGTATTTGCAAGTCATGGTAACCCTTCGGGTGACTGCGAAAACTATTCAATCGGGAAATGTCATTCATCTAATTCTCAACATATCGTTGAAAAGGTGAGCTCACTTATTACTTATTAAATCTGTTGGTTATTAAAACAGTAGAATGAGTAGAACATCACTAGTCGGGGACGTACTCATTCTACTATTACATCATCCCTTGTTAGGGATGTTATAGTCATAAAATAACTGTAACAGCTCTTATGAGGGATGATGTACTACTTGTTCTAACTTTCGCAACTTGACAATCAAATTGACTTGCGCCTGACGCTTTGTTATTTCAGGCTTGTTTAGGGAAAAGACAATGTTTGATTTTTCACAAGGCGGAAGCTTTTGGTGAAGACCCGTGTCCAGGCACACCCAAGACACTTTTAGTGGATGCGCGATGTGAATAAGAACAAATAGTTTACTTCATTTTCATACAAGATAGGAACTAATAAAAGCACAATTGATATAATTTACTTTACATGCCAGATAAGATACTCAAATTCATTTATTGTAATTTCATACATGTTCTTTTTTAATGTACATTGATAATAAGCTCTAATAATAGCAAGAATGCCAACCATTGAAGAAGTGTATAAAAGATTTTATAGTATGGCGTGAGTGTACATAGAGGCAATGGATAACCCTAATCAACTTACTTTAATAAGCTGAACCTTAAATTACATAAAATACTTATTACACACATGTAGTTTGAACGGAAGGAAGGCATGCATTCAAACTGAATAGAGAATCAATAAAATAGCGGAAACATTTGGTGAAGATGTTATCATATTAGGAGGTTAATGGGACGTAAAGAATGTGAAGCTAACCCATTGTCACTTTTCTCGGACCAAATGAATGTCAATCTTAACATGTATGGTGCATTTATGTTGTATTTGGGTTAGTGGATAGATAGACAATGCTAATGTTGTCACGACAAACAATGGATCAATAACATTAATGATTAACCTTTATAAGTATTGTATGTAGTTTAGGGTTTAGTCACTAATTACGAGTAAGCCCACCAAAGTTATCTATTATCTTTTGTAAAGTAAAGAAATCTCAATTTTAACTTCATTACCACAAAAAAAAAAAGGAATACAAATCATCAAAGGAGAAATATGAAAAATATAGAACTCGATCAAACAACAAAAGACTTGATGAACAAGACTGAAGAACAACGAGTATAAAACAGATCAGACACAGGTTACATCATTGCGATGAAAAACCAAATACAAACCACGAGCAAACGATGAGTTTAAAGTTTAAGAGATAAGACGAGAACAACAATAATCTCTTCGTGCTTCGAAACATGGTGTATTCATATGAATAACACATCAACGTTCAATTAGAAGATGACAATCTGATCATGATTCAAAAGGGGCAAATGACCGTTGACATAAACCCTTTTCGCCCACCAGATCCTCTTATCTTTTTGTATAAACAAGCCCACTAGACACTTCAGCCCATCGTAGCATTCGAGCCCAAGTTCACCGATGTAGTCCAACTCCATGTAAAAAGCCTATTTGTTTATACTCTTCGAGCCCACACGAAATTAATCCACCCTGAATATAACACAAAAATCAAGTGAACCAAAATTAGAAACTTAATACAAATCATGTGTTCGACCTTGAGTTGAAAATATTCATATATTTCAACATCTTTGTATGTACTCGTATATAGCATATTGTCAAGTCCTGAAAATAATCATGTGTTTGACCAGATACCCCTTTGATATTAAGTGTTCAAGTCCTGTATATATATATATATATAAATTAATTGTGATATAGAATTAGATAGGGGTGTTCAAATATATCCGGATCCGAATTCGAATCCAAAATATCTAAAAATCTGAAATTTGGATATTTGAAAATTCAGATTTGGTTAGTGATTTTGAGAATTTTTTGATATTCGAAGTATCTAAAATATTTTTTTATAAAAATTATAAAATATTAAATAATTATTAGAAATTTCGTATATTTTCAAATATTTTGGATATTTTCGTAAAAACTTCGTATATCAGAAAACTTTTTAAATAAAACTATTAAATTTTTATAAATTTATTAAATAATACAATAGTTTTGGAATTGGCGAATCTGAAATTTCGGATTCCGATAGTGAAATTCACTATCCAAAGTTTTCGGATATCCGATTTTGAGCATCCCTAAAATTAGATGCATGATACGTGCTATAAATGCAAGTAAGCTATTTATACAAGATAAATTGAATTTTAATAATCCAAACTATCACTTATTAGCTAATAATAATCCATTTTATTAGGTCGGTCAATAATAATCTTCATTTTTTTATTGTAAAAAACAATTCTAGAAACATAATTACTAACTAGGTTTTTTCACCCGCGCATTGCGCGGGAGGTTTAGCCACAATCCATAACTAAATCTAATTAGGCCTTCTTTTGACCACGGTGTTTCTGTATCCATTAGGGTGCCGCACTTCCCTAACACCTAACACCACCTGGAACAGTGTTGAACAAATGATTGAAGTTTTATGCAGCATTTTGTGATGCTTATACAACTTTGAACAAAATATAGAAGAAATAAAATTGACATCATATACTAATAACAAATACCAAAAGCAACACACAACATATTACACGTTTAGGGAGGTTTGTTTTTAAAATCAAATTAATCAATATATAACAATAACATACTCTTTGTTTGTTGTTTATCCGGTAATTATAGTTTGACTCAATACAGATCATGTAAAAGAAAAACATTTAATTCTCTTAGCCTAAGTGGATTGTCTTTCCCAACTACCAGACCATGCCAAAAGAAGAGTGGAATGTTAATCCTCTTACCTTGTAGCGCAACCCTTACCGCCCTACTTCAAGTAGTGTAGGTATGAAGACAACTTGCTTAACACATCCTTGCAAGTTAAAACCATCGCACTAGGAGTAGTCACCACCATGCATGCAAGCCACCATGATTCATAAAACCTTCATCATCATCATCCCTTCCATTGTAATACAACATACTTGTGTTAATTTCTTATTTATCTAGTTATGACATGGGGAAACTTTATGGAGGATACCATAAATTTATTAGAGATTTCAGTGTGAAGGGGCATAATCCAATGCTAATTAAATTAACTTAAGTATGAATAAAAGCATCACAATCAAAAGAAAATTGATGTAAATTGTATGAGGCAAAAAAATTAAAGGCAGCTACCTAATTTCTCCATTAATCACTTAAACCTGCAATATCAACCATACAAATTGTTAATTGCAATCACAATATAAGCAAAAATATATGTTCCTTTAGGAGATCCTCCATTTGGTCTTTTTGGTCCCATGCATGCTGAATACAAAAACAACATAAAGAAGTACCCAATTTAGTACGGCATACCACACCAAGATCGCCCTCAACCAAAGCAAAAAGCAACGCAGCAATCACCATCCCATGAACACTCGAATGTTGCCTAAAGCTTCTGTTTTTGTTCAGATCAAGCAAAGTACAAAACAAAAAAATTATATTTTCAAGTGATACAAAAATATCCAAATTGATGCTGTAGAGAAAATAGAATACAACACAAAAATGCAATTTAGAAGTGAATAGATATTAAAGAAGTTGGCTTTAATGCATAAAGCAAATAAATATGGATCTAAATAACCTTGTAAGAACCAACACCAATAATCAATTACAATAAGTTATCATTTACAATCTAAACAATCATAGCAAAACTCAGTCTTTGTCAAAAAGTCAAAGTTGATTTTTGTGACCCCACATCAGGACCGTCTTGAACGTATGACGGATCAAAACATGCAAACATCAAAATCGTGTAAATCATACCCACCCAGGAAACCATGAATGGGAAAACTTTATAATCAAATTTCAATCCTTGATTTTAAGAACTAAACCAAATAATCAGTTGACTGAATTAGCAATGTTTAAGTAATTTTTCAGCTATCTACACAATCAATTTTCACAACTTAATGTTTCTCCAATCTTAACATAAATAATTTAAATAACCACAATGTTACATGCTTTGTCATATTTTTAGTTTTATATATCCGCATTAAGGACAAAAGCTAACATTGAGCTACATTATAGAGGAATGCACTACATAATATAGAAAAAGAAAGTCAAATCATACTCTGTTATCAATATCTTCAATAGTGCAATCACATTCATGACTTAATTAATAACACGTTCAATATTGTGTATTTGTAGCCTCTTTCATTTTGCAGCCTTTAACTCTACGATTTTAGCTTTAAAAGCCTCATTATGGACTCCTAGGTTTGACTGTTCAATAAAATATAAATATTAATAATTTAATACTGCTAATTGCTTCTGTTAGTCTTATGATAACCATTTTGATTTATAAATCCAATTGAATCCATCAGCATCTAAACTGAATCTATTGATAGTTCGTGATAAATTTTAGAAATTATACGCAAAAATAACTTAGACCAAGGCACATATATTACAAATAGTATAATGAAGATATCTTACCTTAAGGTGAAGACGAATCTAAGAAGAGAAAAAAGTGTTATGCAAAATCTAATCACATAAATAAGAACCAATATGAATAAATAATAATCTATAACAAATAACAAAGATACATACAAACACTCTTAGCATGGATATAAAACTTGATCTTGAAACTTATAAGAAAAAAATATTATTTTTAAGATCTATTTTAGCAAACAATAAAGTTCATTATATATTTTGGCAGTTCCTGTCTCTTTAAAATGAAAGGACACAAAATCCTATTAGTAATTTGCAATTTAGAAGCACAAATGCAAGCGAAAGACTACAATTTCTGTGAATGTTTATATTGGTAGTGCTATAAGATGTTAAAATGGATACAGATGATGTAAATAGATTATTGTTTATGTATAAGATTTTATAATAGATGTTGAAGAATCTAAAGGACGAAATAGACACTTATAAGTCTATATGTTTATCATTCCACCATATGAAATTGATATAAAGGTTTCATGATAACAGGGATTCAAGGGGAAGTTTTTAAGGTAGTTATGTGATTGTGTTTTCATAAATCATTACTTTTACATACATTCATGTTTGTATAAGATTTCAGTGAATAAAACTTGAATACATATATATATATATATATATATCCAAGAGTAAACAGGCTAACCCATTAGATTTTAAAATTAAGCAGACAAATTTTCATCTTCCTCGATTGGAGACCAAGCAAACCTTTCAAAATTTCATTTGACCTAAATTTTGCACCTTTATACACAAATTCAAAATCATTAATTAGAACACAAAATTATGATGTAAATGAGAATTATAGCCTAAAGCATGAGAACTTTTATATTTATAGTGATTCAAAGCTAAGAAGTATAAATTTAGAGGTAGTATACTTACATCTTGAGCTAACATAGGTAAAGATTGTCTGAAATAGAAACCATCAAAGTAAAAGACAGAAATGATAGACTTAATGAAGCAGAAATGTAAAACCCATTAAACATTAAGCTCACCTTACTCATCGCACCACCATCTACCTTATCGGAAGCCATAAAGCGCAAACCCTAACTCAATAAGGGCAGAACCGTCGTCCAAACCATGCAGCACCATCGTCACACCCTAATGCTTTCGGAGAGTTGAGTTGACGGCCTCCCTCACCTTCTTTCTCTCTCCCGTCAAAAGCAACCGTAGTCCTACCAAAGTGAGGGATGTCAGCACCAATAAAGTGAAAGGGATCCAGGGAGATATTCGAGAGGAAGCATCATCTGATGTTGTCGCCGGCGAGTTCCTGATATCTTTCTCTGATCTCTGTAGTGTATGGTGGTGGAGAGCCCCGAAAAAATAAAGCGGTGCAGAGCACATGGACGGTAACGAAAGAAAGAGGATATAGAATGACACGTGCTGTTCAAGGTTGTACTTTGTTGCTTAAAGCACTTGCACAACACTATTTATTTGATCGCTTTTAATTATAGAGTAATTTGTTTACACTTTGATTTTCTTTTTATTTTGCTCAAGATGATGATCGTAAATCAAATATTAATCAATAAAATTTATCAAATCACAAGAAGCCTGTGGGTGTGAATACCATCATCAGTTCATCACCATGGCTACTGCTCTCACATTTGCTCACCACATCCTTCTCTCCAAACCCACTTTCTTCCTCCAATCAACCAAACCAACAAATGGTTTCACCACCTTCGTCTCCGTCGCCTCACCGTTCACTCACCGGAGACACAAAACCACACTGACAGTAGCTTCTTCACTGCTTGAAATCGGTGGAGTTCAAATTTCCAAACAAGGTGTTGCAATTTGTTGCCTTTCTTCATCCAATCGCATTTTATGATTTGGGTTTTTGATTTCTGATCTCTAGGTGGATTGTGGTGCGTAATTTAACACGTTGAATGCTATGTTGCTGATTTCTTATGTTCTTGTTGATTGAAGGTTTTCTAATTTTTTAAATTTTATCTGGATTGAATGTTTTTCGTTTTCAATAGGGTGGATTGCAGTGAATAGCAATATACTTCCAGTTGGTTTCTACTTTCAAATTGATTACTGGAAGTCTAGAACAATCTTGCTTTTGAAAATGGTTTCAAATTGTAGAAATTACTATAAAATCATCCTACTTTCAGAAACAATTGTAAAACCTTCTGTTTTTGGCAGCACGTTAGAGGTTTTCTTGGGTGGAAAATGACCCATAACAGCCTAGTTTGAAAAGCTGGAGCTATTGTTGAAGTCTAGTGCCCGAAATATAAAGGGGATTTGATGATCATAGCACTAAGGGTTATGGATGAGAACTAATTTATGGTTATTAGTTTTTAGAAAACAAGTGTTTGTCATTTATTAACTGTGGAGCAACGGTAAGGAAGTGTTATCTGGTTCGAATTCTGAAAACAGCCTCTTACTAGAAATGCTAAGGATGCGTACATGAGGCCCTATGCCCTCTGGAGTCCGGACCCCACACATAGGGAGCCTTGTGCCCCGGGTTTGCCCTTTTAGTTTTTATCAACCAACTTATGTTATCATCAACTATGTGTTTACATGAATAATAGTAATAATAAATGGCCATCGTATGTGGTTTGTTACCACTGCGCTTTGCCCATTATTATTATTGAATTATTTATTTTTATCTGCCAAATGCCTCTGTTTGTGATTGTGCAGGACATTTGATTAATATTAAAAAGCACTTTCGTCGAAAGTAAGGATGTTTATTGAATGGTGGGGACATGAAGTGATTAATAAGATAATTGTTCTTTTGTGTCGAAGTAATTGGTTCAGTTGGTATTATGGTTATTAACTCATAATGCGGGCTTACCTGCTTACATATCCTTTTAAAGTCTGCGTATGAACTCTTACAGTTCAGAAACGAGCTACTCTTTCAAATGCCTATCTTTTCGTTTTCATATTTGGATAAGTTTTTTTACTGTTTCAAGAAAGATTGATTGTTGTTTTAAAGTTTATAGAAAAGTACCAATGACATAAAGATCTTAAATTTACCTGCCATATTCATATCATAATGAAGTTGAAACACAATACTACCTCCCAATCATAGATTTATCGCTTCACTTTTTGCTCTTTGATATTAAACTATCTGTTCTCAAATATCTGATTTTTTGCTTATCATATGGTGCTTCTTATATGGCTTAATCTGAAGAGATGGATTTGTATCAATTCAAATATCAAAAGTAGTAAGTTGTTTGACTTCCAGAAGTCAAAAGGTTTGATTGATCATAAAAGTAAAGGTTCATATCCTTTTATCATGCTGTATATTTGTTGGATCTTTTCTTATCCCTTGTTGGCTAGTAGTTTTTTTTTTTCCTGATAGAATATATACTCGTAATTTTGTGATGCAGATGTGGTCAAGGATGAACCAACAAATAATGTACGAGATCTAATATTCTCTAAACTTGGATTGCAACTTCATAGGAGAGATAATCATCCTCTTGGGATCCTCAAGAATGCAATATATGAATATTTTGACACCTACTACAACAAACAATTTCATAAGTTTGATGATTTGTGTCCTATTGTTACTACTAAAGAGGTATGCCCTTGAAGTTTGCTTTCCACTTTCGGACAACATTCTCCCATTTTGGCAACTTAAGTTACAATCATCATTTAAACGTATCCTAACACCCTAAATAAAGATGCAATCGTGCAATCCTTGAGAGTGATTATTAGATGAGCTGGTAAAATATCTGAGAACTTTCTCTTTGATTATGTGAAACCATAGATTATTTCATACGTGTTTGGTCAAGTCATTGAGGAGAGAAATGTAGGGTAAAGAATAAAAAATATACCTTGTGAGATTATTGGACTATGAGTTTTGACCAATTATATAGATGCTAAGTTATCAAGGATGTTTAAACATGCTGCATGCATCAAGATTGGGCTTATGTGGTTGGAAGAGGCACTTAAAAAAATGTATACTTTTGCATCCTTTCTTCATGCTTTAGTAGTATATAGAACTAATAATTTACAAAGTTTTAGGTGAGATCTCTAAACTAGGTAATAGGTTCTATAACTATTATCTTTTTGATTCCTGTATAATAATTGGTGGAAACTTTATTGCTGCAGAACTTTGATGACGTTTTGGTGCCGGCTGATCATGTGAGTAGGAGTTACAATGATACATACTACATCGATGCAGAAACCGTGCTGAGGTGTCACACCAGTGCACATCAGGCTGATTTATTAAGAAAAGGGTATACCAATTTTCTTGTTACTGGTGATGTCTATCGAAGAGACTCCATTGATTCAACTCATTATCCTGTTTTCCATCAGGTATCTGATTTTTCTGAAGCAACTTATAGCAGACTAACAGTTAACTAAAGGGGGTGTTTGGATTAAAGTTATCGTTATTACGATTATCTAATTATTCAAGGTTGATATTAGAGGTGGCAAACTGGCAATTTCAGTTCATTTAGTGATGAATAAAACCATCCAGGTTATGTTTATCTTTACTGGTTGAAAGTCACTTGGGTGTATTTTTTTGCATTTAAATCAGTTTGTTAAAAAAAACAGATGGTTATAATGATATAGTATTTGTATTGATGCATGATTTGTTAAACAGAAATTAACAGAGTGTTTCAGGTCAATTCAACAGGCTGCCGGATCATTCATAAAATTATCCGTAATGGCCCATTACCCAGCTGTTTTGCCACCTCTAGTCAAAATGATCAGATTTCGAGAAGCAGTTAAGTGCTGTAAGAAAACTGATTATGAACAAAAATGTAAAATCACCGACCTATCCTAGCTTTAATCAACTAGATATTTGATTATTAGATTCTGATTCTGATTATCGAAGTTGAGATAATCAGTTGAAAAGCACACATCCAAATGCCCTCAGAGTTAGCAGATTATAATCTTTGTATGGGAGTGTGCAGATGGAAGGAGTAAGAGTGTTCAGTCCAAGTGATTGGAACGAGTCTGGCATGGATGGAACTTCTTATGCTGCAAACGATCTAAAAGCATGTCTTGAGGGTTTGGCGCGTCACCTTTTTGGTAACAAATTGAACTTATGATCTAAAATAAAATAAAAGTGTCTATAGTTTATACTCCATTTTTTTCTCTAAATAAATAAACACAAAGTTTTTCAATATTATAGATGCAAATATATGTTCTTGGCAATTGACTTGTACATTGCTTTGAAATTTGGTGATAGGACTTAGTAGTTAGTAGTTTGAACTTGTATACAATCATAAAGTTTTGAGTATAGAATTATATATATGCTTTGGCATTTAAAATCCATTAAATTGTTTAGGTGCTGTCGAAATGCGTTGGGTTGACTCTTATTTTCCATTTACAAATCCATCTTTTGAACTAGAGATATATTTCCAGGTAAAATTTTCTGTTGATCCATATCCTTTTCATTTTTTAATTTATTTGGGCGCTAGTAAATCATGAGTGAATATTGATGACATTGATTTTGGTTCAAAAAAGTAGCTTGTTTTGGATTTTGTTTGAAGGTCCCGTATGATCTATTTCTAAGAATTTGTTAATTATGTGATGTTAAATGATTGTTCAGGAGAAATGGTTGGAGGTGCTTGGTTGTGGGGTGATGGAGCAAGAAATATTAAAACGTGGTGGGAAGACTGATAATGTGGCTTGGGCATTCGGACTTGGATTGGAACGTTTGGCAATGGTCCTTTTCGACATCCCTGATATTAGACTCTTCTGGTCTACAGATAAGCGATTCACGTCTCAGCTACTTAACTAGTCATTAGATTGGAACGTTTATCGACCCATTTTCTTCACTAATTTCTATGATTTGATGTGTATTGACCCGCTAGAGAGAAACTATAACCATACTGACACATATTAGTAAACACGTCAAAGTTGTCACCTGCTAGAGAGAAAATAAACACGTCAAAGTTGAGACCTGCTAAAGATAAAATATAACCCATATTGACACATATTAGTAAACAGGTCAAAGTTGCGACTTGCTAGAGAGAAAATATAACCCATACTTACACATTAGTAAACGGGTTAAAGTTGCTAGAGAAAATATAACCCATACTTGCAAATATTAGTAAACGGGTCAAAGTTGCGACCTGCTAGAGAGAAAATTCCATGAATCCTCTTGTGGTTGCAGTTTGCTAAAGGTCAACTCGGGATAAAATTCAAGCCATTTTCAAAGGTATGAGTTGGTATATTTGTGCATACTGTTTGCCAAATGTTTGCATGAGATGCATCATTGTGTGAATCAGAAACTCCATGAAACTTGTGCTGCACACTCATGCTCATGATTAGCTTCAGATACAAACATATGCATTTATTCAAATATTATTATTATTACATAAGGGATTAAGAGAATTATATTCTGATAAATAATATTATATGCAGTATCCACCTTGTTATAAAGACATGAGTTTCTGGATCAATGATTCATTCACTGAAAACAATCTTTGCGAAATTGTCAGAGGCGTTGCTGGTGATCTTGCCGAGGAGGTATAAATCATCATATTGCTATGAAACATGTAAATCAAAAGTGGTTTAAGTTGTTTGATAGATCATTCAAAACTCTTATTTATTTAACATTAATTTTTAATTTTATTTTAATATGAAACAACACTTATTCAGGTACAATTGATTGACAACTTTACCAACAAGAAAGGAATGACTAGTCATTGCTATAGAATCACATATCGCTCCATGGAGCGTTCTCTCACAGATGAGGAAATAAACGAGCTTCAGGTCGATTAACGTCTTTCATCAAAACATATTTCAATTTTCATTTTAAATCCTCTTTTGTTACTAATAAACACAAATATTACAATTTGATGAATGTTAAAGCAGTGGAATGTTAGAGATCAGGTGCAAAGGCAGATGAATGTTGAACTAAGATGAGCCAGTCATAGGTGATAGGTATGATTGTATTTTTCATGCAATTTTAATCATTTTTTATTTCTTAAATTGTTTTTTTTTTATACATTTTATTCATTGTAACAGCTCAAAATTTGGAAATAAAATACTTAATACGCTTAAATTTTTATGTTAGTGAAATAACTTTTTTCATAAACTATATCTTTCCAAGAAAATTAATATAAATCTCCACTCGCGTTTATTATTATATTGCTCTGACATCATGTTAGAAACTCAATTACATTGATCGTCGCTTGATTAAGTTCATGAAAACCATCTTTGTTAAATTAATGTGGTTACAAATACTTATGTGAACCCGATAAGTATATTGAGATGTGTATATATGGAACTTGTTTATTGTCTAATGACGTATCTAAGTTAAATATTAATAATGTTGTTAATGGTGTTGAGCATGAAAATGTCGTGAATGTTGAATTTTGATCCTAGTGCAATATACATGTTGGGGTATGCATCAGAATTTTAATCTATATGCTAACAAAGATTTATACAAGTTAAACATGTTTTAAATTCTACAACAATGTTTCGCACGGTGTAATTTAAGATATTGAAATATCTTCTTTTTTTTTTTCTTTTTTTCTCTCCCGCAAAGACTATGCGAGCATGTTTCCTTTTGTTTATCGTGTTGTGCACCGAATAAGTTAAAAGATCATGTGACAGTTGCGACCAAATATTGCGAACTAGCTTATCCTTTGAGCATCAATAACACAAAGCTCCCTGTGTAACCCTGTTCGACAACTACCTCGACAACTGCCTCCGAATTGTCCCGTTCTCTCTTCTCCATCACGGTTCACAACCACTTCTCTCTCCCGTCTCTCTCACTATCCTAACCCCAAATGACTTTGATATAAGAATTAATTATATTGACATGTGAGTTTCGGTTTGAGATTGAGATCTTTTAATGTATCAGGCTCAAACTTGATTAATGTTTTTTTTTTCACATGATAGATTTCCTCATTGTTGGTGTTTATAGGTGAGTAAGGTCTGGAGCTTTTATATTATTATAGACGGTTGATATTTTATTTCAGAAATACTCATTCAAGTAGGGTGATGCTATACATACATCCTTCTATAATATTTTTTTTTGTTGTACCCATCCCCTTAACTTTTAAAAATAACTATTACTTTCTTTAAAAAAATTTATTAACATATCATACCTTTAATATAATAAATAAAAAAACTCTTAAGTTGTTTTTATTTATTTAGTTCTTTAATTTTTTATTGTTTCTAATTTTATTAATATTATTATAATATCATTACTATCTATATTTCAGGAAAAGTGGGTATGATGTTGTTACACACCTAATTTTAAATTCAAAACCTTTTAAAACTATGTTGTTTAGTTTACATAAAACAACATCATTTTAGTTAATCTAAATCAAAACTAAAAAAACTAATTAATAACTAAAACCTAATTTGATTTCTTTTATTGAATCGAAAAATAGTAAAACCCATAAAGAAACCCAAACCATTATATATCTTGAATTAAACTACATGAACCGAAAACCATAGATACTTTTGTGATAGATTGCAAATCAATGGTGATGAACAAATTTTAAGTACCATGATAAAATTAAAAATCGAATTAATATAATGTTTCGTTAGCAACTGTTATCGTTTTTAGAAGACGAAATTAGGATCGGTAGTCAATTATATTTTGTTTGACATGATTTAGATTAGTTAGATGCAAATTAAATAAAACGATTTAGTTTTAATAAGTAGAATTTAACTAGTTTTAAAACTATTTTTAAAGGTATAAAGATACGACAAGTAATAAAAGAGGATATAAATTATTTAAGATAGTTTCAAATATTATTATAAAAAAAAGTTAAATGTATGTTTTTCGTACTTTATTTTTGACTAAAAATGGAATCGTTTTAAGACAAGCGGCAGCAATATTGGCTTCTACTACCATCTCTGAAAATTTCAAACAATTGAAACAAAACAACCTCCTTTTGGAGGGATAATACCAAAGCCCCCACCACCACCACCGGCGTCAATCTCCACCAATGTCCTTCACCTCAAGGTCTTCAAGGTCCTCAATCTCACCATTCAGATCCAGAAAGTCGTCGGAGCCACCGGACACTTCTCGCCGGAGCAAGCCTCACTCCTCCAAACCACACATCTCTCCGGCGACTCCGCCGATCGCGTCGACTAAACTCCCTCACCGTCCGACTTCATCCAAAGTTAAGGAGAATGTGACAGTCACCGTCAGGCTTCGTCCTCTCAAGTACGCTCACTTCGTTGACTCGTTGAGTGTGTGTGTGTGTGAGTTTGTGTGTTAGAATATTAGATTGAGCTGTTTGATTTGTTGATAGTGCGAGGGAGATCGCGAAAGGAGACGAGGTCGCGTGGTTTGCGGATGGAGATTATTCGATTCAGAACGAGTTTAATTCCGCCATTGCGTATGGATTTGGTTAGTTTATATCTCTATTTCAATTTCTACCAAAAATAGGAGAATGTTCTTCATGTCGTAGGACTGCATTGGTTGTGAACATTGCCTTAGCTAATTTGTAGTGATTTATGTGAGGAAGTTGAAGCTGTTATGATTTTTTGGTTTTTAACAATTTTATGCTCTTACTGCAGATAGAGTGTTTGGACCCGCGACTACTACGAGGCAAGTTTATGATGTTGCAGCTCAGCATGTTGTTAGTGGAGCTATGGAAGGGATTAATGGTAAATGTTTCTTTTGTTTTATGGAAATATAACAATGGAACATCTGTTATAGGTTAACATAAAGAGGCTAGCACTTCCATTGAAATAAACATATTTGACACTTGATTATAACGTTTTTGTGTTCTTATGAGCCATAGGAGGTTTAAGCTATATAATCTGTTCAATAAGTGAAGCTAACTGTCTGTAAAACACTAGTTCATCATGACAATATGATCGAATTTTAGTTTTCTCTTCTCGTTTTCTTATAATTGAAAAATATGTCTTTATTATCTCACTTCAAGGGGTAAATGATATTTATCGGTACCTCCTTCACATGCTATCTATTGATCGTGGTAACGAGTCGAGTAGCAAAGATCCAGTTAGAATACCTGCAGAGTTCAGTGTACTTGTTTACAATGTGTCTATTATTATTATGCAGGTACGGTGTTTGCATATGGTGTGACTAGCAGTGGGAAGACTCATACAATGCATGTATGTATGCTTTTCTACATTATCTGTCTTTTGCTTTGCCCTATTTTATACGAGTGTCAAAATACAGGAAAAATTAATGCGATTACACTATTTTTGACATACAAAATACATCTTTTCTGCAGCTACTCGTGCTGCTTCTTATGCTTGCCTAACATTCAATATAAATGTAGTCACTAATAAAATTGTATTGCGTGTTTAGGGTGAGCAAAAGTCACCTGGTATCATTCCTTTGGCTGTGAAGGACGTGTTCGGAATTATACAAGAGGTATACGCTAACGCTCCCCTTTGTCATTTATGTTTTTAGTAGATGCCCTGAATTGTAAAGTTGGGACATGTTTGTTTAACTGATACATTCTAAAAACATTGTATTGCATCAGACACCTGGACGGGAGTTTCTGCTTCGTGTATCTTATCTGGAGATCTATAATGAGGTCTGCATCTTTTCTGTACCTCTGTATTCCTGAACATGTAAACTTTTTTGTAGTTTGCATTAGTCTTTACTCTTCACCTATAACATAGGCGCTTATGGTAATGATGGTACTTGACCTTTATCTTGATGTAATCTCTACATGTTGTCTCTTTTCTGCTGGACTACAACCTGAATGAAAAATTATTTTTTTTGGGAGACTGTGATATAATTAGTATAATGTTGCATCAAGTATTTGTACTACACCGCAGAGGGATCACGGTTGTGTAATTTTGCAGATCTCTTATGACATATACATTAATGATATACTGTTTATCATGTCATTACACTTTATGAATCTGATTTGTTTCTTGTCTTTAGGTTATAAACGACTTGCTTGATCCAACAGGGCAGAACTTAAGAATTCGAGAAGATAGCCAGGTTTATAATGTCTACATCTTGTTGCTGTCGGATTATTTTTTTATGATATCTTTTCTATATCACACAAGTATTTTAATCACTCGTTTGATGTTTATAAATCTTTTGTTGATCTCATGTGTGTTCTGCACTGATAGGGAACTTATGTCGAGGGTATCAAGGAGGAAGTTGTTTTGTCACCTGCTCATGCTCTTTCATTGATTGCATCTGGGGAAGGTATGGTGGTTTCTACTTGTCTTTCTTTATTTAAAATATATTTTTGTAAAATATATTAACTTGAAGCAACCACATGCAAAGCTGAGATTCTAACTTTTTGCAATCAAATGTTTTTTGTTTGACGAACTGAAGCTGTATGCTCCACTTGATATTTCATGTATACATGAGCTATATTTGAGCTGCGACATTCTTATGTTTATTCTTTCTTTGGCTGTAGCACATAGACATGTTGGATCAAATAACTTCAACTTACTCAGCAGTCGTAGCCATACGATATTCACCCTGGTAATTACATTCTCATGTTCAACATGATCTTTCTAGCTGTAATAGTTTACAGGTGAACCTACACGATTTATATGAACCATCTACAACAAACAATATCCGCATCATGCAACATGCCAACATGACATTTTAAACTATAATGTAACAAGTTGTTCTCTATCCGTTTACCAGATGATTGAAAGCAGTCCATGTGGGGAGAATTTGGAAGAGGAAGTAACCTTGTCACAGCTGGTATTTGAAACAATTTTTCACAATTTTCTTTAAAGGCTTCATATTTATATCAAAATATGTGCATATGTGTGATCTGTTCCAGCAAAATTGAGTTTCACTTTTTTCTCTTGTAGCACTTAATTGACCTGGCAGGATCTGAAAGTTCTAAAACAGAGACAACTGGAATGAGGAGAAAAGAAGGCTCATACATAAATAAAAGCTTGCTCACTCTTGGCACGGTAAGAGTAATTGTTTCCTTGACTTATTGTAGAATGGATAAATTCTTTAATTCGTCCTATTGTATTCTTTGACAACTCATTCGTTGTTTACATGCACAAATCCAGGTGATATCTAAATTAACAGATGGCAAGTCTGCACACATTCCTTATCGAGATTCGAAGCTTACACGATTGCTGCAATCTTCCCTTAGTGGTCGTGGACGAGTTTCAGTAAGTTCAAAGATTTTCTTTATTGTTTTTGGTAACCTTTCTGCTACTTTAGTCTGTGAAAATGATTACCTATTTTCTTATTTAGTTATGTGGTGCTTTACTTAAAGGGGCAGTAGTGTTGAACATAGTTGATGTCTTTTGAACTTTTATGTAGCTTATATGCACCGTGACTCCTGCATCAAGCAATTCAGAGGAAACACATAATACCCTAAAGTTTGCACATCGTAGTAAACATGTGGAAATAAAAGCATCTCAGAATAAGGTGATACTGGGCATAATTTTTGAAGAAAATCATCTGGTTCTAGCATTCAGTCTTACCTCTTTGATGTTTGTAATTCTAGATTATTGATGAGAAATCACTTATAAAGAAGTATCAAAAGGAAATTTCAAGCTTAAAACAAGAGCTTCAGCAATTAAAGCGTGGTATGATGGAGAATTCATACGTGGTGGCACCAAACCAAGAGGATCTGGTTAACATGAAACTTCAGGTTTGTTACAAGCTTTTTCCAATAAAAGTATTAAGCTGGTGCAATTAGCAACTAGGAACTTGTGCAGCCGTACCTAACCTTTAATATGTGGCAGTTGGAAGCTGGGCAGGTCAAATTACAGTCAAGGTTAGAGGAGGAGGAACAAGCTAAAGCAGCTTTGATGGGAAGGATTCAAAGATTGACTAAATTAATTTTGGTCTCTACAAAGAACACAATGGCATCAAATATAGCTGAAAATTCAGATCATCGAAGGAGACATTCCTTTGGTGAAGATGAAGTATGTGATATATAGTACACTAAGTTGTATAAAATTTGAACATTACTTGTTCGTTATGATTTTTACTTTGTCAACAGCTAGTATACTTGCCAGAGAAAAAGCGTGGGATCTTTATTGATGATGATGATGCTGGAAGCATTGATTCTGAGATGTTAGGACAGGGGAAGTCTGATCGCACAAATCTTGATGAGCTGGTCAATGATTACAGGAAGAACAGAAGAAAAGGAATGCTTGGATGGTTTAAACTAAAGGTATGTTTTTGTAGTAATAAACTCAAACTATAACAATGCGGTCTAAGCTTTTGAGGTTTTTCTTTCTTTGTTTTTTTAATTTGCAGAAGCCTGACCATTTATCTGGTTTATCATTACATACTGATCATGAAAGCTCGGCAAGTGGTTCACCTACATCCTCCAGATCATCAAAAAGTAAAGTTGTGTTTAGTGATCTGAGAGATGGAGTGAGAAATTCAGTTGGAAGAAAAGGGGATGACTTGGCAGTTGCTGATTTGGTTCTGCAAAGAACACAAGCAGGTGACCTGTTTAGTGCAGCTACTGGCGGTCGGCATTTACCTCCGGTGAGAAACTTTTCCACTTAAGTAGTATAGTTCATCATGTCTGTATTGTCATATAATAAAATCATTTGTTGCGTGTACTCTTTTATTACTAAATTTTCATCTGAGCAATGTGTGTCTATCAGACAGGAACTACTATTACTGACCAGATGGACCTCATCCATGAGCAAGTGAAAATGTTATCTGGTGATGTGGCACTTTGCACTAGTTCCCTGAAGAGACTTTCAGAACAAGCAGCTAATAGACCTGAAGACATGCAACTTCAGGTTCACCTATTTTTAATGCATGTGTTTCACCTTAAGTTAACAGCTTTCAGGTCAAATGTTAGGCTGACCTCAAACATGCTCCTTTGGTGGCTGTTTTTTATTAGGAACAAATGCAAAAGTTGAAAAATGAGATTAAGGGAAAGAAATCTCAGATACGTCTACTGGAGCAACGAATGATCAGTTCAGTTGAAATGAATCCACATAATTTAAAAAACTTTGAGATATCTCAGGTAACATGTTTCACTTAGTGATTAGTTCAGTTGTGTTATGATAATATTTATCACCTATTGTGCATTCATTTATAGGTTCCTTCCAAGCTTGTTACTCAATTGAATGAGAAAACATTTGAACTTGAGGTTGGTTCTATCTTGTATACATAATAAGTTTCCTGACAATATGGTGTTATCCAATGGAAAATAATGTTAAACATAATAGCTCACTTTATCTAATTTATGGTAAAGATAAAAACAGCAGATAACAGGATTCTACAGGACCAGCTACAAGTGAAGATATCTGAGAATGCTGAAATGCAACAAACTATTCTTTTATTAAGGCAGCAACTGGAGTCTCTAACAGCAGATAACAATTTGAGTCCTCAAGAAAAAAAGTATACATATGAAGAAAAATATACCAATGAAAGTACACCAACTAGTGTAATGAGTTTAAATAAAGTATTCTCCCAAGACGACTCCATACATAGCAGTAGTGATACATTTTTGAATTCTCAGCTTCTAATGCAGGTTGGCTAAATTCCTTTTCACTTTTGTATTTCACTATTTTATTACCCTCTTTTTACTATTTTCTTTCATATTATGTTGCAACTTGACTTGATTCAGGCGGCTGAGATAGAGACGTTGAAGAAAGAAAAGCTGCAGATGGCTGAAGAAAAAGACGCTCTTATGATCTGCAGCCAGAAACTGGCTGATGAAGGTTCTTATGCAAAGGAACTGGCAGCAGCTGCAGCAGTTGAGCTTAGAAACTTAGCTGCAGAAGTAACGAAACTTTCCTACCAAAATGCCAAACGCAATGCTGAGCTGGCTGTTACAAAAGAAGCCTGCAAGTCTAACTTATGTCAAAAAAGTAGCGATTTTGGTTCCCAGCAAGATGTTTGTGTCAGAAAGCCAGAAGATGGTTTGCTTGTAGAAGAATTGCAGAAAGAGCTTAATGCAAGATACCAGAGAGAAGCTTCTTTGGTTGGTGCACTTTCTGAGAGAGATAGGTTGGAAAGCGAGCTAAGAAAAAGACTAGATGTTGCAAAGCGACACGAGGAGGATTTGGAAGCCGAGCTAGCAAACATGTGGGCCCTTGTTGCAAAGCTGAAGAACCCTGCTGGTTCTGAGGATATCTTGGCTGATCCTTCAACAATTGTACGATGCAACAAAATTTTCGTAGAAGATGATGAGGCACAATCGCTTAATGAACTAAGACTATTGTATGATAAAGAAAAAGAACGGTGCCAGGAACTGGAACGTTATGTTTCAAGATTGAAGGTACTTGCTCATTATCTTTCATAAATGCACATTTTTCATCATGGGGAGAGTGTTAAAATATAAAACTCAATTTTCATCATGTCAGGGTGATGATATTGCTAATTTGGACATTAATTCACTGGAGGAGCTCCAAAGCCTACATGTCGAGGCAATAACCAAGATATGTCATGCAAAGGTAATGTAAAGATTGAAATGATACTCATACTTCCTGTATATATACACGCACACCGTATAAATAAAGCTTATGGAGAAATAAAATCATGAATGATTATTACCTCTTTACTAATAATATGCTAATGTTGGTCGTTGATTACACAGGCATCATACAGGTGAGAATGCTATGTCAGGTATCCAACCAACCACTTGCAAGCATTTGCAAATATAAAGCAAAAAAATCACAAGGCAAGATTTGTTATGTATTTATTTCCTCAAAATTTCTATGTACTCAATGTACATTGTCACCACTAAAAGTTACACCTTGTAACAACTGAATATTTCAATATTATGTAGTTACCAGCACTATCCACTAATTATTTCTTGCACTTACAACATCCGGTCTGCGACCTTTTTATTTATCAACTTGTTCTTAAGTTACTATGCAGCACAATAGGCTGGTAAAATGTGAAGGTTAAATCCGTCAGGCTTGCAACGTCTTCCATGATCTTGAGCTCCATCATCATCATCATCATCATCTATGCTGTTAATAAACAAGTAAAAGTAATTGCTGTAATAAAAAACACTATTTTTTGTTAGTTAAAGATTTAGAAGAAAAAGACTTGGTACTTTGGGAGTTTGCGGCAGTTTGCAGGAGCCCATCCTATCTGTTGCTTCTCATTGTCATAGATGATAATTTTATCATGGAATGATATGTCTGCAAACCAAGTAAAAGGCAACTTTGTGACGCGTATATAAGCCGATGAATGTTAAGTTTGCTCGACTAATTTATTTCTAAAGCTTTTTACCTCCTATTAGATTTACATTTTCAAGGCCGACTTCTGAACCATTCAAGATCCCAAGGCAGGCATTACCATATTTCTGCACCAGCATATGCAAATTGTAAACAGTATTGTTACAGTTTATTTGTTTAAGTTTCTTGAGATTTCTTACGCTGATGATGAGATATGCTTCGGGGTCCATCTGAAACCGAACATTCTTTGATTTTGCAAAGGTCAACACTATGGGCTTAAACAAGTTTTTGACATCTTGAATGGACTTGAAAGGTTTTGATCCTTCCCAACATACTGGGAGACTTTTATCTTCATTTGCATTGTATATTTGTTTTCCTCTTATGTCATTCACTAGCTGCAACCATAGCAAATTTAACCCACTGGGTTTTAACTTTCAACTAATGTACACAGTATTATAAAAGGCATAATTTCATATATACTCCTCAAGACTTGATATCAAATATACCCATTCATAATACTTGAAATTTCATATTTACTTGAAATACAATTTATAATATGACAATTATACCCTTCTCTTTCTTCTTACATTATAAAAACATAATTTTAAAATTACCCAAAAAGATCAAGAAGTAGTTCCCTCACCATAGATAATAGAGCTTTATACGCTTTTGAAGTAAAGTAAGTGTAGGTACTTCCACTATCAAACACTACAGGGAGACCTTTTATTCCACTTGTTTTCCCACCAAAATATAGCTCAGCAGTTCCTAAGTAGTAGTGTTTTCTGCAAAATTTATAAGTTATGACAATTTATAATCTACAATAAATAAATAAATAAAGAAAATAATAATCTTTACTCTATTTTGGTTGTTGACATGGGTGTCCAGATGACCCCTGAAGAAGGGACAAGTTCATCTCCAAAAAACAAATGTCCGTCTCCTTGCGAGCTAAGACAATGAGCCACTACATTTTTTGTGACACCAAGTTCACTTAACTGGCGCAAGATGCTTGCTTTGCCTAGCCCTAAACCAAGAACCCCGTCTGTGTAAGGTGGGTCCATTGAGTCGTGAACTTCTTGATGGTAACCACATCTAAACGTACGAAACAAAGATGTTGTGGGTCGTGTTAAATAATTGATCATAAAATAGTTAAAGAAAAAGAGGCTGACCCAAATGCAAGACGGGGTGCGACTACAGTTCCATTGGTGTATTGCAAGATGATCCAGTCTTTAACCAATAGACCAAGAGACGATCCATGATCAGCATACTCAACTTCATAGTCACATTGATCATTCGCAGACTCGCAGTCGAGTGTTTCTGGCCAGTGTACAGATGCACACAATGGGTCCATGCATGTCACTAGGTCTTTGTTTGGCTTATAAGGCTTGTGAGGAGCCTACAAAGATTAAAAGAAACAATTGTTTGATTGTTGTTTTCAATGTTCAACATATATGAACATCATCTGAATTCTTTGAATAATAATATTTATGGTTTTTATACAAATAAACAATATATACTTTGTTGTTAATCATGATTTAAAAGGTTTATTATGTGTATGGCTTGTCTTTCCTTTGACTTTTTCCCACTTATATAGTCTTGCACTCTTAGAAAGTGTCACACCATATAGCTAACACTCACTGAGTACTCACTCACTAATCATTATATTTACTCCAAATAGTAATGGCTTTGAAAGTTTACAATACAAAGCAAATTAAACAATTTGATACTTATTAAATATAAAAGCCAAGATTGAAACTTTAGGAGACTAGGAGAATAGTTACCGGGAGGCACTTCGTGCAAGGTGCATCACACTGAAGCCAAGTGAGATCACTCCCGGTGTCGAGGTCTAGCCAGTAAGACTTCGACGGATTCCCTATGTTCACCGTCACATAATAGTACCTGCACATAGAAGTGGAATTCTTCCCTTTAATCACAAATAGTAAGATCTATTGTTTCCATTTGTACCAACATTGAGTGTCCATTGTGGCTACAAGTGTCATGCTCTAGAATTCTGCATTTCACTCTTTCAGGATGCATACTCCCCTCAAGAACATATTTTTTAACAAAGACAATACTTAAGTTTATGCAGCCTTATCCTACATTTTGTACAGGAGTCTGCTTTCACGACTTAAACCCTAAACTTAAATATCACAAAACATCAACCTTACCAGTTACTCTAAGGTCTACTCTTTACAGAATACCTCAAAAATGACTTTCTTAGAGTATTCACACTAACAACCCCATCCTCATCTCTATATTTACACTAAATACACTATGTTTTTACTCCATCTTTCAATTAAATAATACTTTTTAATATCTTTATTATTACATTTTCTCTTTCCTTTACTTACAACCATTTTTAAAAATATTAAAAAAATTATGGGGGTTGTACCGTGTTTCCCCAAATATGAGGAATCACGATACAATCCCCACATATTTTCTCTCTCATTCACTCACAACCACTAACAACCCTCCCTCATAATATATAACACACACTCACATCAAAATAGAAAACCTACTGTGAATGCTCTTACATATGCACATAGGTGGTATAACATATGAACCTAAAAATAATAGTACCATACACACACACACCACATATTTAGATATAAGCAGAAAATGAAAATCAAGAAAGATGCACAAATTGACATGGGTGTAAACTGTAAAGGTACCTAAAGTTAAATCATCAAACAAGCCCACATGAATTCACATTAGCTCTAACAGATTATTAGATTAACATCAAGCAACAAATAGATACAGAACACAAGACTCATAATGAATCCAGAATATTTAGAATTGAATCAAAAGAAAACATGTGTTCATAGATACCCTTTTGGATAAACATTTCCGGTGACCTGAAAAACGACGGAGGACGGCGATCGATCGCCGGAGATTGGTTTTTTGGGGCGATTTGCTGCTGAATAACATCCTTTGAATGCTATTATTAACAAGTAATATAATAGGGGTATGATGAAGCTGATTCTTGAATGCATTTGAGATGGTGAGTGATCACTGAATTTGGAGTTTGATCAAAGTTTCATAGATGATGATTTTGTGATGATGATGATGATGATAGAGGACTTGACCTCTGGTCTACTTCCTCCGTACATGACTGAAGTGAATAGAGTATATTATTGACTCTTTTCGCTATTTCTTTCTTTCTTTTTTATTTTTTTAATCGCACACTCATCTAATTTAATTTAATTATAATTTATAATCTACCGTATATGTGTCATGTGAATCAAACCCGCATCAAATCCTTTAATATTTCTGATCTTGCTACCTATAAAAACATCTACCAGTATATTTTTTATTTTTTTTTGAAGTTTTTATTTTGAATCTATTTATATTAGAGCATTCAGAACCTATTCTCCATTATTATCGATACAATTACACTAAAATTTTTTTTTTCTTATTTTCAAATAAATAATACTTTTTATATCTTTATTATTATTTTTTCTTTTTCCTCCGCTCACAACCACTTAAAATATATTAAAAATATTATATGGTTTTGAACAGTGTTTCCCAAAAATACAGATTGAACAGTAAATTTCTCATATCTTTCACTCACAACCACTTATAATCATACCATATAATATATGAAATACACTTACATAAATTTAAGGAACGAGTGAGAATGCTCTTAAGGGTTAAATGAGTCGACCGGCTCATAATAATTATATAAAAATAATTAAAAAGTGAATGAGTAGTATATCATTTGAGACCTGGTTATACTCGAGCATGTAAAACAATTCACGAGTTGAGAGTTCATACATCAATCTAAGAGCTTAAAATGAGACAATGTTAATGTCAAGCCCAGTACTTAAATTAAACAAGTTGGGCTTGAGTTTAACTTGATGTATTTAAACTTGTAGATGGTATGTTGGTTAAGAGATAAAAACCATCATATTAGTTAGAGTAAAATAGTATTAAGCCCCCCGCGTTAGAGAGGGGGCGTAAAACCATATCAAATAACATCAATGTCACATCATCGTTAGCGATAACCAACACTGAAAAACTCATACCAAGAAGGAAATAAAAATGAAAAAAATAAAACTGAACGGGAAGTAGACATAAAAATGTTGAGCCACGCACGTGAAACGTAAAAAATTAAAAACAATAACTAAGTCGATCTAGGACGCGCGTGTTGTGAAGGCCGTTAAATGGGGAAAAAATAGGCCTAAAAACATAGAACCACACGAGCATGTTGCATCGTTTTAACTCATAAATTTAGACTGAAACATAAAATGAAAAATTTATAAAATATGACAAGTATAGATGACCAAAATTAAAAATAAAATATTATACGGTTTAAATTGTAAAAGATATAAAAGTTTTGTGGTTAAAAGTAAAAAATATAAAGATAAAGAAATAAAACTGAGTACAACTCATTAAAGCTAAAGTACAACGTGCTGTGAAGGGTTTTGTTAAATGGGAAAAAAATAAGCGAGAAAACATTGAACCATACGCATATGTTCCAGCCTTTTGATTCGTAAATTTAGACCGAAATGCAAGACGAAAATTTTGTAAAATATGAAAAGAGGTTAAATTGTAAAAAATGTAAATGTTTTTTTGTTAAAAGTAAAAAAAAATAAAAAGATAAAGAAAACAAAAGTGGGTAAAACCCATTAAAGCTAAAATACAAACTATGATGTATAAAGAAGTTGATAATTAGTAATATACTAGTATTAAGCTCTCGCGTTACGGTGGGGGTATAAAGCATTTCCAAGTAGCACTAATATTACATCACCGTCAACGACCACCAACATCAGAAAATCTCATATTAAAAAAGAAAAAAATAAAACCGAATGGAATGTAGACATATAAACGTTGAGCTACACGCGTAAAACGTAAAACAATGAAAACAAAACTAAGTCGATCTAGGATCCTGCACGTTGCGACGAGGCTGCTTAACGGGAAAAAATAGGCATAACAAGTTAACAACGTTGAACCACGCACGCACGTTACGACGTTGTAACTCTCAAAGTTTAAACTGAAATATAAAATGAAAAATTATAAAAGAAGAAAAATATAGGGGACCAACTTTGAAAATAAAAAATTATAGGGGGCTAAATTATTATAAATGTAAAAATATTGGATTTAAAATAAAATTTAAAAAAACATATACAACATTTAATACTTATGTTACAACTTACAACAATTCGACGTAACCTTAAGTTGATAATTATTATATATTAAATTATGGTTTTCGTCATCCTTTTAGTTTATTTATTTTTGCGTAGGATATTTTGTGCTATTATTTTCTATCATTTTAATTCATGACAGTGACATTATTAAAAAGATAGCAACTTAATTACACAAATGATCGTATGCCATGTTCTAATTGTTTCTGTGGCACACAACTATTTATCGTTACATGTATCTGTTGTTCATTAAATGTTAACATTGATAGTCTTTAGTTGAGTGAACGTTAAATTTTTTAAATAATGGTGTGAAATGATCAAAAGATTTTTTTGTATTTAAGAAACAAAAAATAAATATAATTATTTGGGCACACTTAACAGTTAACAACAAGGAAAGACTCTTACAGATTAATTGATCGTTAAATCCTTTTGAACTAGTGACACCTGATGTTTGCTAAGTTGGTACTAATTTGAGACCCACACAAAAGATAATAAAAAGAAAACATTAAAACGTAATTAGGCACCGGATAAATCTTCTCTGTGGATTTGTGTTTGTCCATGATAAAGACAAACCTCCAAAGAAGTTTAGTTTCATTCTCAAGAGGAACATGAAGACAAGAAGCAGCATATATAACTATCGGTTTTTAAAGTTTCCTAAACAAAAATACACAAAAGACTAATTATACTATAGTTGAATTGAAGAGAGATTTTTAATACAGGATAAATTTTAAGTATATAGTTACAAAAACCATATAATACACTTGTATTTAATGTTTAATTGTTATATATAAGATTGTTATGTTATGTCATTGCTTACCCCACTCTTTTTTTACTCGTCATACGTGCCTAGCACGTGTCCAAATACACCATCTATTTCTCACACTTTTTCCTTAAAACGGTTTCATATTAAACATACATGGATTAAAGTACAAAAACAACTTTTCTATTCTTCTAGACGAAAAAACTTGCTATAAAAATTCAACACTAAAGCACCTCCGGCCTAGTGCTATCAAAGTACATAACAAATATGACAAAACAATATAGTTTTAAGAGTAAGATTAGGCTATTTAAGAAACCAAAATTAAAAGGATCACTTAGGGGCTGTTTGGCAGCCTTTTAATCAGCCTCTTAATGATTCAGATGTCTGAATGGTTCAGCACTTAATGGTTCAGACTGTTTGTTTCGCGAGCAAATGTCTGAATGGTTCAGACATTTGCATTTGAATGGTTAAGCATTATACTAATGCTGAATGGCTAAGAGGTCTAATGCTGAATGGTTAAGACCTCTTATCTGAATTGGTCAAACATTTGCCTTTGAATAGTTAAGCGATATACTAGCTTTTAATGGTTCAGACCTCTTAATGGTTCAGCACTTAATGGTTCAGACCTATTATTGGTTCAGCACTTAATTATTCAGATATTGCCAAACAACCCCTTAGTGTTTGCACTTGTTCCTGCTTTACGCAAGATTAAAAGAAAAAAAAAAAATCATTTCGTAATCAGATATACACAACTTTAACTTTAACTGTTTCGCAACTGCTTTAACCAAAATGTCAAATCATAAATCAACAACATTATCATTACCCTCATAAAAAGTACCAAAATGAAAGAAAGATATTAAACAGGTGCTACCCAAATGCCTTTGTTGATTGATAATTTGATATCTCACGTGTTTTGTTGAAAACAGCCAAATCAAACGGGGTCTTGTTCTCCCTCCGTCACAAGAATCCCTCTTTGATCCAACCAATCAAACCCCCATCAGATCCACCAACGTCAACAAGGTAAAATCATTAACAAACAATCAATCTATCCCT
This sequence comes from Flaveria robusta, assembly GCA_025506415.1. Taxonomy (NCBI): domain Eukaryota; kingdom Viridiplantae; phylum Streptophyta; class Magnoliopsida; order Asterales; family Asteraceae; genus Flaveria; species Flaveria robusta. The sequence goes on along the minus strand of CM046459.1, from coordinate 14,218,519 downwards.
ACGATTTCATATCATATTATTGTTTTAATTTGTTTGTATAGTTCCAAATCCGCATAATTGGTTTGATCTTTCATGGGTTTTTGATGCTTTGTTGTTTGGATTATGTTATTGATTGTGGTCATGATTCAATGGATGTCTTCGTGTTTGAATTTGATGTTGTGTATGCGAACATCATCGGATCAATTGAGTGATCTGTGTTTTTAAGTGTGGTGTTTGAGGATTTAGATCAGTCTATGAATGTGGAACTTCAAATTAGTGGTTAATGTTTTGGTGGAAGTGATTAGGGAAGTGTGTTTGTTTGTAGATCTTACTTTTGTTTTTGTAATTGGTTAATCTTTCTTTATCAAGTTCTGAAACCCTTATTTCATGGATTATGGTTGAATTTTGCCTTTTTTTGACTGAACTTATAGTGTACTTGATCATCGTTACTTGAATGTTTTTTAAGTGTTTAGTGTTGAGATTTTCTTTGAATTGATCTCATTTCACTCGTGTAGGTTTCTTAGTTGAATATGGGAGTTGCGCAAAACAATAGCAGCATGGAGGAGGGAACACTCGAGATTGGAATGGGTAAGCTTTCATTATCAAGTCAGCATGTATGATTTTATCTTTAAATACAGTTAAATAGTGGCATGAGATGTGAAGATGTTGAGAGACATGTTTAGATGAGTCATGAGTGCAAGGTTCTTTCATGGAATAGTGGTGTAACGAAAAAGGTTTGTTAAGAGGGGGCGGGGGACAGATTTGAATCGACTCCAGTATTATAGTTTTTAAAAAGTATTAGAAAGTTGGATATGAAATCTAATCTACCATCTATATACCCTGGAGATGTATAAAGTATACCTTGTAGCTAAGAGCCTAAGACTTCCCTACAAAAGAAATTCAGCAATTATTGATGATGAAGAAGAATATCAACATGAGAAGTAGAAACTAAACTAAGGATCATGGTGATGCATCCGAAACCCATGAATGTCTCGTATAGAATAACCAAGTTTCCTTTTAGTAACATAGAGATAAATCTACTCAAAATGTCAAAGAGACCAAGGTGATAACATATTAATAATGGCTTGTATCAATTGTTTACACTTTCAAGTCTTAGCCGATTTGGGCAATATATACTTAAACACCTTGGAAAACAAGTTTTATCTAAATATTATGGCCCATGGACTTGAACTGCTAAGATGAATCTCCTTTTGACCTTTAGTATCCATCTAGATGTATCTGTTTTTGCCTATTTCAATCAACTTACCTATAGTTTTTGTTTTGGTTCTTACTGGCACTTAATCTATACAAAGAAGCATGCGTACTTTCTTGGAGGCTAAGTATTGACGTCAAACACCCATTCAACACCAACATGGTTTGATCATGGATGTGTGTCTAACTATATGTATTCTATTGAAACTTCAAAAGTGCCGCCCCTTATATAGACAGTTGATAAGGAAGCATAGTTTTGGTAGTAAATTGGACATTTAGGGAAAAAAGAATGGCACACTTTACCTTGCAGTTTTAGAGCCTTTAGTAATTATTAATTAATTATAAACTTAATAAACCCAATTTTTCTCTACCCTTTCTGGGAAGACAATTACAAACCATTCCATCTATCTAAGTCAATGTTTCATCTAATGTCTGACTTTTCTGTTCCTTGATATACGCACAGAATATAGAACTGTCTCTGGAGTTGCTGGACCACTGGTCATCCTTGATAAAGTGAAGGTTAGTTTCTATTTTTATCTTTTGGCGGTTATTATTGTTATTTATATAATTATTACTGTCTTCAATAGGATTACGGTTATGATTACTAATTCTATATGTGTTTGAACACTTAAACTTCTAATCATGCTTATATAGCCAAGACAAGTCATCAAGTAACAGGTGCATTCCTCTTTCTATCATGATAGGGACCAAAGTATCAAGAAATTGTCAACATCCGTTTAGGAGATGGAACAACTAGACGTGGTCAAGTCTTGGAGGTTGACGGAGAGAAAGCTGTCGTTCAGGTTATCACCAACCAACATTGCATGCCTACATTTTGTCTATACATTCATGATTTTCTAAAGATGATCGACATTCTTTTTATGGTCCTCTGTCATCAACTTAATGTTTTTACACTTTGCAATATGATAATGATGATACAGCTACCTCTTTGGAAAAAGCTTATACTAAAGAAATAGTTGCATTGCTAGTTAGCCATAAACCAAAGTGCTGAACTAATGTTTTATACATAAATATGCACACATGGGTATATAATGTTACAGGCTGCACCTTATCTCTATCACTTTAACCATCTATTACTGATCCCATGTCTCTAAAGGGCATGCTATCTCAAATCATCCCTTGTATAATCTTAACTTCCAATGATTGCCTGCTTCATTTACTCAAGAATGATACTTTTCCTGTGGGTTTACTGTAGTACGCATAGTTATTCAATGTTTTTTTCTTAAAATTCAGCAAGTATTCATTGGGAAATGAAGTCCGGATGAAAGTATCTTGTTAGTTAATTACTATTTGTTATGCAGAAGCTGCGCTATATAATTTCAAAACTCTTAATTGTTCAAAATACTTACACAATGTACAAGTAATTAAATAACCGCTTTGAGCTTCAATCCAGCTACCAACAAGGTGTCAATTATATTAGTTGATTATTAAAAGCTAGTAAATTTTATGCAACAAATCAAAAAACACCAGTTTCTATGCAATAACCCAGTCACCCAGTCCCTCTTAATTGTCATGGTGCATACGTAGGTTATATATGTAATGTTCTTGCCTGATGTTGACCTAAGCAGATATCATTATTCTCTTGACCAGGTTTTTGAAGGAACATCAGGAATTGACAATAAGTTCACCACTGTTCAATTCACAGGGGAGGTGCATGAGTTTCTTTTTCTCTCTCTTCACCCCTTGTTAAATAAGTTATTTTGAAAAAAAAATGCATATACTCTTTTCTGTTTTGCACTTATCTTTCATTTCCTCCATTCCTTTCCAGACATTTTTTGAACTTCATAGTTTATTTGGACGTGTATTATATTGTTAAATTCATCATCATGACGGCATGACCTTTTCAGGTTTTAAAAACTCCTGTTTCTATGGATATGCTTGGACGCATATTTAATGGCTCTGGGAAGCCAATTGATAATGGTCCTCCTATTTTGCCAGAGGCTTACCTGGATATTTCTGGTAGCTATTTAATATTGTGAATTATAATTATTTCTTCACATTTCATCCAAAATATGTGCCTAGACATGGTATACTATGTATATTATTATATATAACTGGTTTATTATTGTTTTAGGAAGTTCTATTAATCCTAGTGAAAGAACATATCCTGAAGAAATGATACAGACTGGTATCTCAACAATTGATGTCATGAATTCAATTGCTAGAGGACAAAAAATTCCTCTATTTTCTGCTGCTGGTCTTCCCCACAATGAAATAGCTGCACAGATTTGCCGCCAAGCTGGGTTGGTGAAACGGTTGGAGAAAACAGAAAACTTACTCGAGGTAATTGTTGGACAATATTATATAGCGATAGTTACACAATGGGGTATTGAATATTATATTTATCTATCAACACGTGCATATCTTTCCTTCATACTTTACATTTGATGAGTTAATCATTCTTAATTACTGGTTTTATAGGGTGGGGGCGAAGAGGACAATTTTGCCATTGTGTTTGCAGCTATGGGGGTGAACATGGAGACTGCTCAATTTTTCAAACGTGATTTTGAGGAGAATGGATCGATGGAGAGAGTGACTCTTTTCCTGAACCTTGTAAGCCCCTTGCTGTTGTTTTCATTTGTTAATTGTTGTTTTATAGTTATTGGTTGGAATGCTGGATTGCCTTTTAAAGATGTTTACTACTTGTTTTATAGGCCAATGATCCTACAATTGAGCGTATCATCACTCCCCGTATTGCTCTGACCACAGCAGAATATTTGGCATATGAATGTGGGAAGCATGTTCTTGTAATCTTAACTGATATGAGTTCCTATGCTGATGCCCTTAGAGAGGTAAAAAGAAATACTCAGCTTTAAAGGAAATGGGTGGGTCAAATGGGTTGAACCAAATCAAAATGTATTATCAATGCATAAAATCCCCTAAACCATTTTATTCAAAATATAACATTAGTATTGAAGTATTATAAGATATGTAATACATTACCATGTTTGAAACATTAATGATTAAAAAGAATATTAACGTAAAAAAATCACCACAAAAAGGTAATATTTTTACCGGTACTTGTTACCCAACGCTATTTTCCCACCTCTACTTTCTTTGTGTTTTACCCGCTACCCTACCCATACATAAATGACACAATTTCAGGTCTCTGCTGCTAGAGAGGAAGTACCTGGTAGGCGTGGATATCCTGGGTACATGTATACAGATCTGGCGACAATATATGAGCGTGCAGGGCGTATTGAGGGCCGAAAAGGCTCCATCACCCAGATCCCAATTTTGACTATGCCTAATGATGGTTTCCACCACTCTTGTTCCTTTCTTAGTGTTATCTTCCTTTTCACTTTTATTAGATTCTCTAAACTTTATGATCATCACAGATATTACACATCCCACTCCGGATCTCACGGGTTACATTACCGAGGGACAAATATACATTGACAGACAGCTCCATAACAGACAGGTGAGAGATATCACAATCCCAATGCTAACCCTTTATATTGCAATTTCAGCTAGTTTAGGATTTATTTACCTGCTCGTATTATGGAAATTTGCAGATCTACCCACCAATCAATGTGCTTCCATCCCTATCGCGATTGATGAAGGTAAACTTAAAATTCTGCTCTAAGTTTACATGGATTTACTCATTTACATATGGGATTAAGTTCTTAATCAAGATTGTTTATTCTTGTAGAGTGCTATTGGCGAGGGGATGACTCGCAGAGATCATTCTGATGTGTCCAACCAGGTAAAGACTGATGTTATTCTTAGATAAAATTACCTAATTACCCCAACATGGCATTATACGAACTTCTATGATATCCGTATGGCCCAAAGTATATGCCTTTTGAGTTGGAAACAAATTAACAAGTTTTGTTACTTTTATACTTTCAGCTATATGCAAATTATGCCATTGGAAAAGATGTCCAGGCCATGAAAGCAGTGGTTGGAGAAGAGGCTCTCTCCTCTGAGGATTTGGTCTCTCTCTCTCTCTCTCTCTCTCACACACACACACACACACACTTGGTTTTAATAAGTGTGAGGTGCTCTGAGGCGTTTAGGTATCAAAAGCTGAGGCGTAAGACGAGAGCTTCACATGCATGAAATAAGCTTTCTGTACAATCAAAAGTTTCATCTCTATCACCTCTTTTACATATCAGTTTTTTAATCAAAAAACCATTTATAATCTTTTCATCCTTTTTTGCTCATTTTATATATCAAACTTCTCAAGAATCTATTGACCAATTTTGACCCACCTGTACATGAAATGCCGCCTCAAGTCCCTTAGGTGTTTTTCCAATCACCTCTCGCGTAAGATGCACTTTTTAAAACCAAGCAAACACACACACACACACATATACCTTTAGTTGGATAATTAAGAAAGATATGTTGGTGATATCTTATTGTATAAATATAACAGCTATATTTGGAGTTTCTGGACAAGTTTGAGAGGAAATTTGTGGCACAAGGAGCATATGACACCCGAAACATCTTTCAATCACTTGATTTGGCATGGACACTTCTGCGGATATTCCCACGTGAACTTCTTCACCGTATTCCCGCCAAAACCCTGGATGCATTCTACAGCCGCGAGGCATCCAATTGAAAACAACAAAGCTTTTGTATCTTAATCTTATGTTACTACTGTAATAAGGGCACGATATGTTTCTGCTTGGATTTGTTGAAAGCCCAAGATATGTTCTTTTCGATAAGAGGCAAATAGGATATTTATTTGGTATAGAACCAGCCTAACTGGCAAGACGTTTTGGCGCGAGATTTGTGTTTTTGTGATACAAGTGGCTTTTAGAATCTGGGAGAGACCTTGTTCTCTGTATGCATATCTATGGATGAAGCAGAAGTTGAAGTGTTGATGATTCATTGTTTTTATATAAGTCTGAGTTCTGAAAAGATGGATTTGTGTTTCAAAGATCAGTTTAATAATGCGTGTTACACGTATAAGATAACTAGACTTTTGAGGGCGGGCTTTGAAGCAATGTTTTCAGAACCGGATCGGACGTCGAACCGGACGCCTTACTAGTTTGGTGGTGGGACCGGTCGGACCGGATGACGTCATAATTATATATATAGTATATTATATATATAGTTATATATATAATTAAATATAAGTAATTTATATATGTATTTTATAGTTATATATAAAACTTACCTATATTTTTATATCCAACAAACTAATTTATGGTTTAACACCTTGTTTTTACCCATTAAAATCAAAAAAATAAAAAATATAAAAAAAATACAAAATCCGGTTCGAACCGATCCGGTTTCCCGGTCCGACCACCGACTCGGGATGAACCGGCCGGTTCGACCGGCCCAAAATGATTCACTGCGAACCGGACCGGCCACCTAGCCGATCCCCGGTCGGATCGGTTGGACTGGCCGGTCCGATCCGGTCCAAAAAACACTGCTTTGAAGCAACCGGGAAATGTTGTTTCTTTGTGACATTGAGTTCTTAATAGACTGATTTGTGTTTTCAAATATTGGTTTAATAAGGCATGTTATGCATATAATATAATTAGACTTTTGAGGGTGGGTTTTAGAATAACTGTTAAGATTATTGCTTTATAACCTTGAAGTCATGGGTTTAAGTTGTAGAAGACAACTTTTGCATATAGTGTAGGATAAAATTGCATATATTAGATCGCGAAAGATTTGGCCACTTCTCGGACCTTGCGTAAGTCAAGCTTCAGGTACGTATTTTCTTTTTGATACAATATCATATGATGCATTGTTTTGGTTAACATAAGTTAAATTAATGACTTGACCTGGAAAAATTAAAAAAGTATGTTTTTTGATCGTAAAGTATACTTTAAAATTAGAATAAAAATCCAAGTATGTTTTTTTAAGGGTTATTGGATTATAATAATTCCAACTTTCGTTTATTGGCCGAGATTAATCTCAACTTAGGAAATGTTTACAGGCACCCCTAACTTTGATCTTATTTTCCTTCAACGATCTCTTACTAACTGAGAGTTAACACCGTTAGTCTTTTGATAGTGTGGACTATTTATATGGCCAATACACTAAGCCAAAAGTTAAAATCAACCATCTAGTCCGTCAATCTGCAACTTTTGCACCCTAAAACCCGTCAATCTCCACCTTCTGATCTGAACCACTTAACTCATTCGAGATAGATTATAGGTGACGTTAGAGGCTAGACACTGAAAAACAGACTTGGTGGAGGCTGGGTGGCGGTGTAGTTGAATAATGGCTCAATGTTGGCCCCATTTTATCAAAAAAACTAAAGGATGTTAACTCTCAGTAAGTAATGAATCGTTGGAGGAAAATAAAATTAAAGTTTGAAGTGTCTTCAAACATTTCCTGAGTTGGAATTAATCCCGGCCAATAAATTAAAATTAGGATTAGTAAAATCCAATAACCCTTTTTGTAATGACTTGACCCAATATGATAAAAGTTTCTTAAAATTTTAAAAATTTAAATAATAAACACCGATAAAATAATAAAACTTAATATATACACAATAAATAACATTCTAATAAATAACATTATAAAAAGTTCGTTTGACCATTTAAGACACATGTCTATTTTCATGCCTGTCTTATTTTTGTTCTCTAAAGTTGATATAGAAATGTTATTAACTACTAACTAGGATGTTGTGCTTCTTCATTTGTACCGTTATATATCAAGTTGTTATATGTGTAAGTTTGCGCTTTTCGGATGAGTTCGAAGTTTAGGTACGTCAGTTTTTTAAAATTGTAATTTGTACGTAAAAGAAAATTTTAAAAGAAAAATTAAAAATGGAACTCCTAAAAAACATTTTAATGTAAAATAAAAAGAAAAAAATATACACAAACAATATAAAAAAAAATTAGATATACCAACAAGCACACGTAATAAAAAAAAATGTAGATGCCCTAAGAAATCGACCTACCTGAACAAGTCCAAAAGTATGCTTTTTTGATCTCAAATTGTACTTTAAAATTGAAATAATAATCCTAAAGTATGTGTTTTTTTCATCGACTTGACTGAATACGATAAAAGTTTCTTAGAACTTTAAAAATTAAATAATAAACACCGATAAAATAGTAAAACTTAATCTATACGTAATAAATAATATTCAAAAAACTTGTTTTACCGGTTAAAACGTGTCTATTTTCATGCCAATCTTATTTTTGTTTTCTAAAGTTGATATAATTGTAATAAATGAGCGTTGCAATTAATTGCTTTATGTTATATAATAAAATTGGGTTCGAATATTCAAACACCCACTTGGATAAATCAACACCCCCCTATACGCCGCGTATGGGTCCATATATGACGTATAGGGTCGAAAACACTGAAAACGAGTAAAATTCAGGGGGGGCTGTCAAAGGGCTATACGCCCCATATAGCCATACACGACCCACTGTACAACACATATGGGGCTATACGACGCGTATAGCAAATTTCGACACGGACTACGAGGAAAAATTCAGGGGCTGTCAGAGGATTTTTTGATCACATCATGTTTCTATTTAACATTAGTAAAAACAATAATAAAAAATATTAATAACAAAGTTATTAGTTATCTTCACACAAACAAAAATATTTAAGATTAAAACCAATATCTTAATGACCATGGACGATGTCTTATATTTTTGAAGCATTAAAAATATTGAGTTTAGTGTTTAGAAAAGAAAAAAAAAAGAGTTGTTATATTAACTCTTTGTCCTACGCAAAACAATACGGAAATTAAAACGGTTTTACAAATGAGAATCCGCTATTCGTTATTACTTTTATATATATGATAAACTAGCCTTAAAAATAATAAAGTCTAGAAACTCTAACATGCACACGCAAGGTGATCTTAACTCTTAAGCATAACCCTCCCATATTGTTCCCACATACAAACCAACCCCCCTTCATGCCATCAACCAAATTGTATTATTTAATCAAAAACTCTTTTGCTTAAATTATATTCGGGTCAGAAAATAACTTTTAGCTCCTTAAAATCTCTGGTAACATCACACTTTTTTGAGTCTTGTTTAAGACAATTTGCTCATAGTGAGTCGGTAAGTTTTTTAATGGGTAACTTTGTAAAATAATAATTAATTTTTAAAAGTGTTTCAATTAAGTAACTTAAGTTTAAAAAATGTTTCAATTAGGTCACTCGGCTTGCATGTTTTATTTTAATTATAAGCTTTAACATATTTTTCTTTTTGTTTCAATTAGTTTGTTTTGATGCTGATGTGGAACGATGGAGGGAATTTTAGATACTTTTTTTATTTTTTAATATAATTAACATGTTTTTTTTTATTTTTTAATATAATTTCATATATTGAAAATTTCAACCTCCACGTCTTCTCCTTTATTATTTTGTTGACATAATAAAATTCGATGGTAACTCGATTTGATGGTTCGATGGTCCAATTTGGGAAAAATATACATGAGTAACCAAATTGAAACATTTTGTAAACTTGATTACTATTCTATGATATTTTTCCTTTTCGTCTTAATTGTGGTTTTCCTTCTAGACGAGGTGAGCCAGGTTTCCACACTTTTGTTCTTGTGACGGAGGGGTGATTCATGGTATTTGAGCCTTTGTTGTTAATAAAAAGTATTCATTTTTTTCTGAATATTAAATCTACACTACTACTTTTAGATTACTTCAAATTAATTTACGTAATGTTTAATTTTGAACTCAAAATCATCCATCTAAAAAAACAAAACCTTTATCAAATAGACTAACATAAATTACCAAAAAAAAAAAAAAACATTAATCATTTTAAAACCATAAAATCAACATAAATTAAAAAAAAATTACAACAAAACAAAATACATCCAAATTAAACAAACAAAACAACATAAAACCAACAGTTTGTGTAAAAAAGGTCAAATATTATGTTATCAAAAGAACATCAACTTTACACCCAAGGTCAAAGTCTTCATTCATGGTTGAATACTCGAACAATCGAGAGGTAGAAGACGCCATGAGTACCCATGATCACACCTTCAATTATTGCATCTCTGTGACATCCCACCTCATCAATGGCGAATCCCACCTTCTTCACCTCACTATACTTCTATATTTAACCTTGTCGGTACCCTAAACTCCAAAAACCCCACATTTTTCAACGCAATTTTTCAATTCAAAATCAAACACCATCATCATCTTCTAAAGTTCTTCAATTTCACATGGCACCATCACGCATTTCAATACCCTTGACGCATTCGTTATTATATTGCTTTGAATTGAATATTATTATTATTCGCCACTCTGCCGATTCGCATTGTTTATCATCTAGAATTTGACCAATTGACACCAATTTGCAATCCTAAGTGTAGATCTGGATGGTTTCGAGATGGATTTGGTGAGTGAGTTGTTAAAAGTGGAGTGGAGATGATGATACGAGATTTAGGGTTAGGGTTTTGTGGTGTTTAAATGGGCTGTAAAGCTTCGAAAGTTGATGATTTGCCGTTGGTGATACGTTGTAGAGAGAGGAAGAGGTTGATAAAGTGTGCTGCTGATTATCGGTATGATTTGTGTTCTTCACATTTGGCTTACTTTCACTCTATGAAAGATATAGGTTATGTGTTGTCTCGATTTGTTGATGAACAGCTTGTGATACCTTCACCATCTACCTCCTCCCCTGTACTCACATTGCCATCTGATGTAGGTAAGAGTAAGAGCAATGGGTCAGTGTCTTCTGATTCGATTTCGCATATTCATTCGATTGATAGTGGTAATCAAGATTCTGAATCTGAATTAAGTTCTTTAGATGGTCATATTCATTTACATGATGTTGATGGTAGTAGTGGTTTTAATCGGCCCCATGGTTACAACGAAATGGATTCGAATAGAGAGTTTCCAGCATATGAAGGACCAAACCAAGCTAATTGGGGTGATCCTTATGATATTAACAGAGGGCAGCAGCCCTATCAACCTCCATGGGGTGAGCCTTATGTGGGGAACCCATCTGCATTCGCTTATGAACCTCCTTGGGGACAAAACCAAACTAGTTGGGGTGAGGGTGGCCCTTATGTGGTGAACCCATCTGCATCACAATATCAACCTCCTTGGGGGGCATATCGAGGGGATTTTGATTCTTACAATGGATATGGTGAGAACTCGAATTCAAATCCAAATCGTTATGCTTTCTTTATGAAGAAATCCGCCCCAGCTAGCCACACTGTGGTTCAACAAGAGGAAGCAAGGGGCTTTCAAGAAAGAAGCCAATGGGTTGATCCACCTGGTTATGATCCATATGGGTATGGGTTTTCTTATGGTGGTGCATCGTCAACTCCCCAAGAACCGGAGAAACCCAAAAGTCCTCCGCCTCCTCCTCCACCAATGGAATCTGATTACTTTAACTTTTTTGATGCGTATGATAATGAATACTATGGGTATGGATATGGGTATGAAGCAATGGATAGTAGTCCGGATACAAGTGAAGTGAGAGAGAGGGAGGGAATACCTGATTTGGAAGAAGAAACAGAAACTGAATCTCACTATGAAGAGGTTGTAAAGACGAAGACATTTAGTACAAAGAGAAATCTAGGGGAAGAAAAAGATAACATTGAAGGTGGTCCACGGAAGGAAACTTCAAGTAGTACTGAGGGCAGTTCTCGAAGAACACCATCAGGGAAAAGTGACGAAGCTGCAAAGGCAGCACATGTTGGATCCACATCAAATTCATCACCATTGGAATATAAAGGAGGAGCACATTCAGTTAACACTGAAGTAGATAAGCATAGCTCTGAAACAATTGTTTCACAAAGTACAGAGGAGGGCCATGAAGGTAAAAAGGAGGTAAGTCTTGATATAGATGAAGGGTCCACACAAGAGTTAGAATCCTCAGTTTTGAGTAGTTTGACAACATTGTCTCCTCATGGTTCTCGGGATCTTCATGAGGTAGTTAATGAAATTAAAGTTGAGTTTGAGAGTGCATTTACTCATGGGAAGGAGATTGCCTTGATGCTTGAGGCAGGGAAGTTGCCCTATCAATCAAAGTTCGCAGTTCTTAAGGGTAAAAAAATTGATTTTTACCAGCACAATGTCCAGTAATACTATTTCTTCATATTTATTCATTCGTGATTTTCTTTTTACTCTTATTACATTAGTGTTGCAGTTGTTTCTAGTCATTTTGGTTCCACGAAAGAAATGCAATTTGAAACTGGAATTTCATAATTTCTTTGAAGTTCATAACTTTATTGCTGACTATTTATACATGTCACTTTGCAGTGATCTTATCCAAGATTCTCTATCCGTTAATACCTTCTTTGGCGTCTTCAGACCATCCGATACAATCTGTAAGATCATATTCTCAAGTAACAAAATTAGCAGGATCTTATAATGGGGATCCAGTTGTTGATGTTAAGCCCATCAACCTTTCTTCTACTTTGGAGAAGCTATATGTATGGGAGAAGAAATTATATAAGGAGGTAAAGGTAAGACCATAGTTATCATCATATAGTTTTTCATTAATTTTTTGATTTGTAGTTAAGGACTGATTATGTATGTACCTTAATAAGGACAGTGATTCTGTTTTTTAGCCATTAAGTTTCAAATTTACATTTGAGTAATGTGATATTGATACATCAGGTGGTTGGTCTGGTTTTAGGGTGAAGAGAGGCTAAGGGTGATTTATGAGAAAATGTGCAAGAGGCTGAATGATTTGGATGCAAAAGGAGCAGAAGCTAGTAAGATTGATGCTGCACAGGCTTCTATAAGAAGATTAAAGACTAAACTTAATGTATCGATCAAAGCTATTGATGCCATATCTTGTGAGATACACAAGGTGAGGGACAAAGAACTGCAGCCACAAATCAGTGAGTTGATCTATGGGTATGAAAATCTTTTTGCAAGTTCATTTTTTATGCACAAGCACATGGCTCCTTTTCTCTATCATTCATAAACAGTCGTTGAGTTGCGGCAGGACTTGTTTTCTCTGTTGTTACACTTGTAGCTAGGGGTGGTGAAATGGGCTGGTCAGATGGGTTAGGTAACAAGTGAAACAGGTTATGTTTTACTAAGGTTCAAAACAGGTAGGGTGGGTTGGTCCATCGCAACCACATTTTCTTTTAAATTATATAAATAACAATGTGTTAAATATTATTGCAATAATAATACATTTTTAATAAAAATGATTTAGAAGATATTATGCTTTTGAATACATTTTTAATAGTATTCAGATAATCATGTTGGGAATAAGTTGGACCAAAGATGCTTTCATGATTTATCTAGTTTCTGTTTTTTATATAAATCACTTGAAACCGAGGATTTTGGTCAATCAGGCTACATATGAGGTGTTAAATTTCAAATATTATAGCCGGATTTTGAATTATGGCAGAACTTGCCAATTTTAAATCTCTCCTTTATAAATGGCTTTTTCTTGTAAGTTTCTCTCAAAAGTGTGTTCATGCACTAGGTGTTTACTTTCTGAATCAAATCAACGCATTATAGGTTTATTTTATTGTATTCTCTACAGACTAATACGAATGTGGCAATCCATGGTGCGATGCCATCGAAAGCAGTTTGAAGCCATCATGGAGAGCAGAAGTCGGACTTTAAGGGCAAGCACGAGTCTTGAAAGAGACTCAAGCTTGAGAACCACTCTTGAGCTTGAAACAGGTCTTGTAACATGGGCCCAACATTTTAATAACTGGATTAATGCTCAGAAATCATATGTTAATTCCTTAAACGGCTGGTTACAGCAATGCATTGATCACGAACCCGAAGTAACCATTGATGGTGAGGTTCCTTATTCCCCGGGCAGTTTAGGAGCTCCACCAATTTTCATAACATGCAACGACTGGCAGCGGGAAATTAAAGGCATTTCTCAAGAAAGAGTCTTGAAAGCAATGCATAGTTTCGCTTTAACTTTGAGGCAACTGCTGGAGAGACAAGACGACATACAACGACTTATGCTTAAAAAAGAACATGTTGCCAAGGATTTCGCGAGAAAAAGTCAAAACCATAGGCCAGATGAAACACACGGGTCAATGGTTCCTTCTGAAGAGCGAGTGAGTCTAGATTATAAAGAAGCTATGAAGTTAGTTCGAAATGGTGGTTCAAGTAGTTTACAAGGTGGTATACTTCCTATCTTCAAGGCTTTAGAGAGTTTTACTCGTGATGCTTTAAAAGCTCATGAACACGTACGATTATCATAACTAAGGTGATTTTGGTGCACAAAGGCTTATATTTCCATGGGTAATTTGTAAAGCTTACTATATCACGTAGTAGTAGCTGGTACTACCAGTTTATCAGACGGTTTTGACCCGTTTGTATCTGGGAATTTTGTAAACGGTGTTCGGAAATTTGTGATTGATTGTATTAGACAATAGGCAATTAAGGGAGGTTGTAAGTAGTGCTTCTTTTGTAAAGTTGATCCTTCATGTTTAGGCATTGTTAGCTATTCCTTTGAGACCTAGTCTACTAACAGGGGTTTTGTACAGACAACTTTGCTATTTTTTCATATTCTTTTATTCTAAATATTGTTGATCTTTGCTTTAGTGTTTAGTTCTATTATAAAGGTAAAATGTAATGATTCTGAAAAATATTGTTGTTTTGAGTGACCATCACTACTTGATGGGTTCTTTTTGTCCTTGAAACAATATCGTCTTCCCCGTCTCTTTGTGTAATGCGCTTTGGGTTATAATGAGCAACGCATGTAGGATGTATGTTGAATGACTTTATACGTACAAGTGACAGCCCAGATGAATTTGCGAGTGTTGTAGGAGTTGCTGGATCCTAGAACTTTATCACTATAGAAACAGAGTTGCAAATATCTTTGGTATCATAAACACAAGGAGATTGGTTAAGTTTTTTGTGTGTTTCTTTGGTCCTCAAGGTCACAAAGAGGCCATAAACACAAGGAGACTGGTTAAGTATTTTTTGTGTTTCTTTGGTCCTCAAGGTCACAAAGAAGTTGTATTTATAGGTCTTGAAGCACCATCAAACATGTGTGATTTCAGCCATTGTTTTTTTTTTTTTTTTTTTTTTTTTTTTTTTTTTTTTTTTGTTAAATACAACCTTCATGTGAGCGTCTTGAAGAAATTAGTAATTGGTGCTTTGTGACATTAAGGTTATAAGTTCAAGCCGTGAAAAACAAACTCTTGCACAAAAAGTAAGGTAAGTTTGTATAGATTATATTAATATTTTTTTGTGATCCAGCCCTTGTCAACCTTTAAGACCCCTTCATGTGAACCATTGTGTCTATTCAAGAGGCTTGTACGCCCATCGCATCCATGCCTACAGTCATGGGTGTTTAAGCCACGCCTTGAAATAATAGCATTTTCAACTACCCCATTTTAATTTTTATTGTTTTAATAACTACCACCTTTACTTTGAAATAAGTAGTAGTAGATCGAAATAACTAGTAGTAGATCGAGTGCTATCATATGTAGTAATTCATTTCTTGAAGCACGTTTACCTTTTTGTTTTAAAAAAGTTAACGTCCAGAGCCGTATATTTACGGTAGATTAAAGAGTTTTATAAAAATCATGTAAAAAGAAGTTATATACAAACAATGGTATCTAAAATCATTTTTAAACATATTATCAAAAAAAACAAAAAAACCAAGTATACACTATTCACTTTCATATAACAAGATTTCAAAATGTACAACTACAACTCACCAATCACAAACACAATGAAAACCATCACTCTAGTAGCAAGCAAACACCACACCACTAGTTAAAAGTATAATAAAATATTTAAATTTACAGCCTATAATCAACACTCTGGAAGGGAATGAGCAGAAGCATAGGGCGAAAAGCTAGCAGCAGAATCATTATGGCGCAACGGGTGCGGCTGCTGCTGACTAGACGACCAGAGATAACTGGACGAAGCGTTTCCTGGACTCGGGTAATATGAAGACAGGTGTCTGGAATTTAAAGGCGATAAAGACGGGTAGCCCAAAGAGTTTGATGAGATCAAATAAGAGGCCCGAGACCTATGCGAAGAAGACGCGATGTTTCTAAAGTCTAATGAGCTTCTTGATGGAGTGATATAAGGAGATTGGTGATGGCTGTGTAGGGTGTGAGTACTTGAAACAGAACGAATGTTAGAAGGTGTACGCGATGTTTGACCTATTTGTATCGCGTGTGATGATGGTGCATGTGATGATGGTGCATATGATGATGAATATGCAGAAGCTAATATGGTTGATGAAGCCATGGAAGCTGGGTTGGATGAGAGTAATGGCGTGCGCTCTGAGGCTGGTGGCTCACCGCTAGCGGTCCTTGCATCGCGTTTACATACAGGGCAAAATGTTCTCCAAGAAGTCAACCACGCGTCCACACAGATCATGTGAAATTCTGTCAATATCCAAAGTTGTGACATGAAATACCAAATTATCATATGCATTAACCGTTTATAAAAGCAAGATGCACAAAAGAAGATGAGAAGAAAGACATACTGTGTCGGCATGGCAGAATTCTAAGCTTATCACCGACACTATAATCTTCAAGGCAGATAGCACATGTAGCTGAAGTGCAATTATCTTCTAAAACAGCTGTAAATACTAGGCTCGGCATGGCTCTGACTAACCGACTACTCATCCCATGGAATTCCCGAGCACGAGTAGACTGAGGGTGTTCTCGTCTTATCCTATGCCTACGCACAAAGAAACAAGTTGCCAAAACAGCAGACATAGCCAGCAAAGATATGAATGATATAGCCATGATAGACCATGCTGAGTTTTCAAAACTCGGGATAATCCATACTTCCACCGAAGTTATGCCCGCATACTTTTTGAGCTTCAGGCCCGATGATTTTGCAACAAATACCGCATGTATCTGTATACCCGTTGGAGTCCCTGCCACTGCAAATGTAATAAGCTTGGATCATCAGACAATTTGAATATTGATTTAAACGCACATCAGTACGTCTCATATGAATTTGATACGTTAGCGCTCATGAAGAAGTAGATTTATATTTTGTTCAACGATTAGTCCATCACCTTAAAAAAAATGCACAAGCAATACTTTTAATAAAAAGATCTTGTTAGCCCCTCTTTTATTGAAAAAATGTGTACATCATAGACACATTTATTTATATATGGGTAGATTCATTTACTTATAAATGAGCAGATTCAACAGGTCAAACAGGTAAACTAAAAGAAATATCTAATATATGAAAACAGGTCAAAATGGTTCCAAAGGGTTGAAAGTCGATCAAAGTGTACTTTTAACGTGTAAAACATTCCAAATTATTTTATTCAAAAATAAACTGTTGTTAAAAATATACTTTTTGTTATCATACTTGACACACTATGTTTTAAAAAAAAATCAAAAAATTTGGACAAAAGATATTTCAAGCCAACCCGGTCAAACCAACCCCACCTAGCCATTTTGCCACATCTTACTGAATCATAATCAACTGCCATCTTATATAGTAATTACCAGTTTCATTCTATGTTAGCCTATTAGACGCTAACAAAGTGATAACACTAGTAATCCATCCAACTTATCGCATGTTCCATTCTTAGTATAGGCCAAATACTCAAATAGATTCAAAGAAGTCATCAATGGATTTTTATAGTTTATTTATTGGCATTTCTCAATAAACAAAAAGTTATCAAATACGTACTTATAATCTCACAAGCGTATTAGTCATACATCATTTTCTAAATTTCATAAAATAAGTAGCACAAATACTCAATTTGTTTTCTACTGTTATGAGAGTAACCACTAATAATGTTATAATTTAATTTTCATTCGTAGGGTTACACAGTCGGATGCATTTCTTACATTTACATATTGGAGGTACAGATGAAAACAAACTAAAAGATTCGAGTGATAATATCTTTTATTTGCACAGTTGCACCTAAGTGATCGATAATGTGTTTTTTAGAATTCTTTGGCGGTACCGCAAGCATAAAAAGATCTATAGTTCTATACGAGTAAAACTATAGGATAATATTTGCATATAGCTCTCAAATATTTAAAAAGTTTCACCTGGCCACCCAAATATTAAGACAGTGTTAAAGTTCATC
Source organism: Flaveria robusta (assembly GCA_025506415.1). Lineage (NCBI taxonomy): Eukaryota > Viridiplantae > Streptophyta > Magnoliopsida > Asterales > Asteraceae > Flaveria > Flaveria robusta. The sequence continues at coordinate 14,200,394 of CM046459.1, read as the reverse complement.
CAAGAATCAATTTAGTTACACTTAAGTAAACTGCAGAATCAACTTGCCAAGAAAATGTAAAACGACATACTGCCCCTGCATGATGAGTATACTCAAAAGAATGTCAATTTCCATTAGACATTTAAGTATATTCGACTTTCAAGGGCCTTTTTATCATTTTAGTAATTTACAACTCCAGATAAAGCAAAAGTTTTAAAGTTAGGGCATTTATGCCCGAAACTGGATTAACCGAAACAAAATTGATTCTTGCTTGATAGTTGTGTGGTCTTAATAACCTTTTAAACACTTTGGATGCCCATGTATACTTTATCCCTAAAAGTAGTTGCATAAAGTATAAACGAAATATACGCCACAATTAACTAAAAGCAAATAGAGAAAAGGCCATACTTGCAACCAGATCACTATCATCATTATTATAGACAATGGCTGCCTTGAATCCTGCAGATTGTGCTCTTCGAACTTTATCCTCAAAGCTACATCCTCCTCTAACTATTAATACAAAGGGCTGGTTTACGCTCTCTTCAATCGACTTATTAGCCAAAGGTGCACACGCGTCCAATGGCTCTGCTTGAAACAATGTTCCACATTCACCAGACCCTTTCACACGTGGAGCTGCAGTAATTTCAACAAATTACAACACAAAAAGATAATCTATCAATCTAGCAAAAGCATTCTTGATTGGTGGTTACAATCATAATCAATATTCAATGATTAAAGCTAAAAAATTGATAATCAGTCTTCTTGCCACAATCCCATTCAAGATTCTTCAACAACTTTGATCAAAATAATCATAAAATTGTAAAATCAGAATCATCAAACACCCTAAATGATACAGATACTGTGTGTAACAGAAGTAAAGATTCACACACTGCATCTATGTGTATAAAATTGCTGTTTTTAAGTAACCAAATAACAGCTTGAGCTTCAATATCACGAACATCATACAATCAAATACAACAGAAGAAGCAAAATCACTCACCAAAGTTAGCTTCGATGTCATCAAAAGATAAAGTGACATTATTCCCCATCAAAACAACATTAGCAATCACCCCAGAAGCCATCAAACATATAAAGCAGCAGAAGATCCAATAACTCAACATCGTATGCTAATTCACAAAACCCACAAAAACTAACGACGACCCTATGAAACGAAGATCCAATTGTCTCAGGGAACTAGGGCTTAAAGTGGGATGGAAACATCAGCTTCCATCCTCTGATTACACTAGTGAATCATGTTAGAAATTGAGCTTTTGGGTGTGAGTAAGTGGTGATGATGAGATTGAATTATGGTGATGATTAATAAAATAGGATGAAGAAGATAATATTCTTTGGTTGAATCTGATGATGCCACCCCCTGTACCAGTGGACAGTAGGAGGCTTCTAGGTTTTTTTGTTTCCCAAATTGCCCTCACTCTAAACATAAAATAATAAAATAATAAGAGGTGTGTTATAGGTACATCAAATAATATATCTAAACGCGTAGAAATATGGTTTTGTAAGGATTGTTACGGGTCGTAAGCCATTGAATCAAGGACCAACTCGACGACTTATGAACACAGTTATTCTTGGAAGTTTGCGATCATAAATCTATATATGGTGGCATTTTAATATGGGTAAGTTTATTTAAAGAAAGGAAAAAAAAGAAAAGAAAAAACTGTTATGTTCTAAAGTTTTTCTTTTATTGGAAGATGTCACATCGGTTAAAACAAACATATAATACGATGAAACTGGATACCAAATGTATAAATTTTTACAAACCAAATTATTATTTGAAAACAAAATATTTACAACTATAACTCAAGTGGTTGATTAATAAACAAAAATATCTCAAAAGTTGATATCCCAAAACATACAAAGCTTGCTAAAGACCTTTTTTTCTTGACTTGGATTAATTACCTGAAAAACATATTAGGAAACGTTAATAATAATCTTATAGTATTATCATTTTTATTGATGTGTTATATGTATTGCTTATGTTGTTCTTAGTAGTTCTTTACATATTTGTGGTTCTCAATAGAATGCATCCATATATATATAGGGGAAGGTTCGATTGTAAACCACTAGAAATTGTGTAAACTAAAAAATCAAATCTCCACCTTTGATGATTAAGATCAATGACTTAGATTTGTTTGACTTTTTAAACACATGATTGTACAAAAGTACAAACTTTTGAATTTTTTATTCAAAAAAATCTGAGCCATTGATCTTAAAGGTGGAGATTTGGTTTTTTGGTTTACACAATTTCTTTTGGTTTTCATTTGAACCCAATCCTATATATATATATATATATATATATATATATATATATATATATATATATATATATATATATATACATATACATATGGAAAGTTTACGATACAAAGTGTTGTTTTCGTGCGAAGGGTACGAAGCAACAAGAACCATCGATCTAATAGATAAACGGTTCAGATTTAAGATGGAATAATCACGCAATGAATGTTCTTGGAGTGGTAGATTGGTAATAGCCTACAATTGTTTACTTTTTTTTAACTTCCTCCCGTTTTTTAAAATACATATAACTGTTTCATATGGCATTATTTTTATAAAAAATATACCATAAAAATAAGCATTTTGTTCTCTTTAATATGAGTATAGTATTGCTACACTTTTTTTAAAAAAACAACATTTTTTAAGAAAACGTCTATGTGTTGTGCGTATAACTTGCGTGATTATTCACTGCGTAATTATCAACATAACTTGTGTAATTATCATATAACTTGCGTAATTATCAATATAACTTGCTTGATTATTTTTTATAACTGAGTAATTTTCATTGCGTAATAATAGATATAACTTCCGTAATAAAAATTACACTTTATATAGTAACCGGCCCTTATATATACATGTGTGTGTGTGTTTTAGACTATTTGCCACCAACGTTCGTGAGTGCCGGGTAATACCGCATGACTTGAAACTTTCTAAAGTTACTAATGCAATGTATGGACTTTGCTATGCATAAGATGACTAGAATGGTCGAAATTAAGTCTAACATACATATGTAATTATGTAAATGCGATAAATGTACGAACGGGGTTTGGCCTAAAATTGTTTGTCGTTACATAAAAAAATGAAGAAATTTGTGTTCATGAGTTTACTTAAGGAGATAAAAAAAGAGAAGTGGAAATAAAATTAAAACTAAAATCAATTCTTTCGAAATGAAAAAAAAAAAGTGAAGAGGAAAAAAAAGAAAGAGAATAAAAAAGAGAGAAAGGAAATAAAAAATAAAAAAAATGGTTTGTTTTCTCTTATATCCTTAATTATACTCGGGAACACACCATAGTATCTTACGGGTTGTTTCATGTATACTTCATAGTTGTGAGTCTTAACTGGCCCATATACGTTTTCAAATTATTTTTTGTTTTTATAATTATTTGACATGACGTATGTGTTATTTTGTGTTTTTTGAATTGTTTGAAACGACATAACATTCTTTGATATGTGTGCTAGTTATACGACGTGACATGTAAAAACTTGCTATAAAATCGAGTAATACATTTATATGTTTAATTGTAACTATGTTATACGTCATGTCACGTGACACGTTATTAAAAATTAATGAAGTTAATGAACAATTATACTACGACTATTATTAGTAACAAATCAAAAGTTGACATTAATACTGGTACTTTGTTAGTGGGATCATTATCGATCAATAGTTAATATTTTAGACAATAAAAATCCAATTTTCCTAAAATATATTTGTAACTCCTTTTTTTTTACCAATTTTTCTTCAATAATTTTCGTTCATTAACTAAAAGTTATGTGTTTATTTTCTTTTCTTTACATCTTAATATAAATTTTACTTGAAATAAAATCACCCTCAAAACTGGATTTATTGAGCATCAAAGATTATAGACAAAATTACAGAAAACGTCATTTAAGTTTATATAAAATTGCAGATTTCATCATTTATCTTTAAAAAGTACTATAAACATCCTTTATGTTAATATTTTGTAACAGATATCGTCCTTTAGACTAACTGTCGTTAACTTTTCTGTTAAGTCAAGGGTAATTTGGTCTTTTTACTTCTAAAGGACTATTAATGTAATTTTTTCTAAACATAAAAGATGTTTTTTGCAATCTTTTTATTTCTTACTTAATTTATGTATTTTTAGAATAATACATATAAATATGATTTTTTTATAACATAATATATATTATTTATTTATTTTCATCCATGTATTATATATAAATATAAATTATATAAATAATTAAATAATACAAACGGTGTTTAGAGTTACATAAATTATATAACTTTATTTATATAGAATACGTCGATGAAAATAAATATATATTACATAAATAACTAAATATATAAATTATTTTCATGCACGTACAACTAACTAAATAGGTTCATCCATTTATAATTAATTAATTATTTTCAATCACGTATTATATATATATATATATATATATTATATAAATAAATATATTATTTTTCTCATCCACGTATTTAATCTATATAGATTATATAAATAATTAAATAATATAAAAATATAATTAATATAACGTGGATGAAAATAATTAAATAATATATATTATGTTATAAAAAATCATATTTATATGTATTATTTTAAAAATACATAAATTAGGTAAGAAATAAAAAGGTTGCAGAAAACATCCTTTATGTTTAAAAAAAATTACATTAATAATCTTTTAAAGGTAAAAATACCAAATTACCCTTGACTTAACAGAAAAAGTTAACGACAGTTAGTCTAAAGGACGATATCTGTTACAAAATGTTAACATAAAGGATGTTTAGAGTACCTTTTAAAGATAAAGGATGAAACCTGCAACTTTATATTAACTTAAAGAACGTTTTCTGTAATTTTATCAAGATTATATTAACTCATTGGTCATATGTTTTTCATACATTTATTTTACATACTTATTCATGTTGATAATAAAATTTACAAACGCACTGCATCATGCGAATATAATTTATTTATAGTCAAATATTAAATGCTAGAAAGAATTTTTAATCTGAAAAGTAGTATTGCAATACCACAAAATTCTCCAACAATATGATATAATAAATCCCAAAAGTGACCTCCAAAACAAATATCTACAAACGTACTTACATATTTTCAGCCGCCTGAGGATATGATATTACTTCCTTTGCAGTCATCTCTTTCATTCAAAAGCATCTTCTCATATTGCTTTCACCCCCAATTCAATTCACTTTTCACTAATTTCATCATCTAGGGTTTCTTCCACCATCAAATTTCTCAATTTCATCCATCGATTCCAACTTTCATGTAAAGATCAACCTCAATCACACACAAAACCTAGGTTCAACTTCATCTAATCAATGTAACTCAACATCAACAATCTCTACAATCTACAGTTCTACACACCCTCATGGCATCAACTACCTCCGGATCAGCATCTACCGATTGAATTTCAGGCTTTTGTAGTAGTTGTTGTTTGAGATCGAGTGGTGGTAGTGGTGGTGATGGCGGCACCGAGGAATCTGGTGGTGGAGACTGGGCGGTTGATGATGGATGAAGAGGTTGTGGAGGATTCGCCTACGAGTAAGAAGCCTGTGGGTGCGAAAGTCGACGGGAGGTATCCGTTGACTGGGTGGGAGTTCACGGTGGCGGTGAGTGTTGTGCTGGTGTTTAGTGTTGGGTTGTTCTGCATTTACCTCACTATGCCGGCTGCTGAGTATGGGAAGCTTAAGCTGCCCCGATCGGTGTCGGATTTACGAATGCTCAAGTAGGTAACAGAAGGAACATTGTTGAGTCTAATTGTTTTGCTAAACTTGTTTAGTTTGATTGTTTAATTGTTATGTGGTGCAGACCTACATGTGATTTAGGTTAATGGTTGGATGGGGATTATATAACATGTACTTTGTAGCCATTTTGTTAGTAGATGGATCAACTAGGCTAGTTTAACTGGGACTTGCGGTGAGAGTCAGGAAATGTAAGAAGTTGAATGGGTTGAAAGAATGAATGGATCAAGGCGTGTGTTCTTTGACTAGGGAGTAGGGTTATTAAGAAGAATGGCATTGTGTTTGTATGTATTAAAAGAAAAGGTTACACAAATTAGAAGTTCTTTGTTCAATGAATGTGTAGGAAGCAAGGTTAGAGATGGTGGAGATCTGGGCTTAGCGCATCGCCTTGAGTCATTGAGACTTGACATAATTTGATATCATGAATGATAAATTTGATATCATGAATGATAATATGTTATCGTCCATAACCAAAGAGGACATATTTTGATGAAATATATGGATGCATACATGCACACATATAACATCAATAGAAACAAAACTTGTTAGGGAACTAGAATAGCCCTTGAACCCAAGTTTGTGCTCAAAAGGAGATGACTTGGATTCTTGGAAGTCTAATAGGAAGCTTGCTTGATTATAGTTATTCAACAACTCTAAAATTAATTGTATCTTGTTATTTTGATTGTGGAATAAATGGATGCATTTAAGTACTAGATAAACTTAAAAGGGGTTTTTGTCTCTTACTCCCTATACAAATTTTTTGGCCATTCTTGAAAATGTTCTTTAAATTCTTATTATGTCAACAAATATTTATAAGCATTATAGATTAGTGGAAAATGCATCCCTATGGAATGAAAATCACTACATGCAATTCTGATTTAATTAAATCTGATATTATTATTTTCAGAGACGACCTCGGAACATACGCAAGCATTTACCCAACAAAGTTCATTCTTGGTTACTGTTCTACTTACATATTCATGCAAACATTTATGATTCCTGGAACCATTTTCATGTCATTGCTAGCTGGAGCTCTTTTTGGTGTAAAAGGTATCTTTTTGGTTGTCTTCAATGCAACAGCTGGTGCATCATCTTGCTTTTTCCTGTCAAAGTTGATCGGAAGGCCAATTGTTTTGTGGCTCTGGCCAGAAAAGCTAAAATTGTTTCAGGCAGAGGTATGCATCCGTAAAACTTCAATGTAACAACATTTGTTTCACTTTTGGTGTCGTGTACTCACCTTTCAGTTGTATTTTCAGATAGCAAAGCGCGGAGACAAATTGCTAAATTATATGCTTTTTTTGAGGATAACTCCAACCCTACCAAATCTTTTCATTAATTTGGCATCTCCAATTGTGGATATACCATTCCATGTGTTCTTTTTGGCTACAGTTGTTGGCCTCATCCCAGCCTCTTATATTACTGTGAGGGTAAGTTGTGTGGGGGGTTTTAAATTGATGTATCACTCTTCAGTTCATATTTTCATCTATAATGCACATTGTTTTTAAACCGATTATGTTTTATTTTTCTGTTACAGGCTGGGCTTGCTCTTGGAGATCTGAACTCTGTTAAAGATCTGTATGATTTGAAGACATTAATCGTGCTTTTCCTCATTGGATCGATCTCCATTTTACCAACGGTGCTGAAGAGAAAGCGGATATATGAATAAGCAACTATAGATAAAAACAGGCTGTTGTTCCTCTGTATGTTCTCAATTTACCTAAACTCAACTTTAAGATATTGCTGTTGAGTGCCAAACAATGTATATGGTTATAACTAGATAAAAGCATTACTACATTACACCATTACCTATTCATATCCTCATGGCAAAATATAAAAGATGGCTTAGTTTATTTACATGCTACAAATTGGCCAAAAAGGTAAATTAAATATAAGTGTTCACGAATTGTCACTCGTGATACTAGAGATCGACGTGCTAAAAGCACGATTCGAAGTGAGCTAAAGTGAGTTGCACCTCAAGCTCAAGCTTATCGAGAGGCTCATAAAGTCTAAGCTCTATTTTCTGATATTTACTAGGCTTTCATGCTGAACAAGCTTATTATTTATGTATATTTTTATAAAATATTAGATATATATTTATATAATATATTAATAAAAGTAATAAAATAACTTATTATATATTATATGTGAAATTAAAATTATAAATGTATATATATAAATAATTATAAAAGTGTACAGATATGATAATTAATAAACAAAAAATGAGCATAGTTTTAAGCGAGTCGGGCATGGCTCGACTTGACTTGCTTACTGTTTACACCCGTAATAAAATCTAAAGACATGATCGAACCAACAAATCACACTAACCAAGAGCGGATACAAGTAACGAGTTTGTCAACTCCATACACTAAACCAAGAGACTTTTGGCACTCCAACACAATTTAAGCACATTCTATAGCTTGAAAAAACAAACCCTTCACTAAAATTTTCACAAAAAACAACAATCAGTCACTCATCCTACATGATATTGGGTTCTGTCCTACAAACAAGCACAAAGTGTGATAAGGAGATTAAAATTTCTTTTTACAAGCAAAATGCAGATCTGCACTACAAGGAGCCTGATCTGGGCATGAGGGACATGAAATCCAGTGACTTCAGGGACTCACGAAGATTTTCCTTCTTCGGTGGGATCCATAATCCTCTATTTGGCAGCAGTACCTGTGATTGACCACCCCTGCTGCTGCTCACGTCAACACCATTTGTAGGAACTTCCTTTACTTTCTTCACATACTCGAAAAACTCTGCGACTTGTCGAGCATACCTACACACATTAAAAAAGAAAAAAGAAAATATGGTCATTTAATGAACCAATTAACAATCAAAAAGATAACCTTGATACTAGAATAAAATCACTTTTGCTTCATGTTGTTTTACATTTAGTCCGGTCGGCTTGATCAGCATACACTTTATTGTCTATTTTTAATTAACAATTATTAAGTTTATTACAATACTATAAAGAACATTACTTGAATGCTGACCTAGATCTTTAAATTAAACTTTGAACTAAGAGGTTATATCTATTTTATGTTTAGTTTCAACCTATTTGACTCATTCCCTTACAAGTAGATCTTTATTCAACCATTTCAGATAAAACACAACCCAAACTGGCCCATCATAACTAGTCAGTTACTTGCAAACTGATCATGCAAACAAGATTCAAGTTTCAAAGAACACAATAACAGATATGGTAAACATGTGAAACGAAAGAAAGCCATACTGCTGTTTAGCTTCGATGTCCTTGCTAAAATCAATCGTAGGCTCACAGTCAAGAACTAATGCAGGTACCTGTTTGTAGCATATAGAATTGATAAGAAACTATAGGAGAACATTTAAAAAACATTGTCTAAAATACATTCAACATTTGAAAAACGTTACCTTCTGAATGCTGGAATGCATACGATTGCCCTCCAGATAAAATACGCGATCTTTTATATCAGGATGCAAAGAGCTATCCATATGACCCGGAGGGTTACTGAAAGACAAAGTTCCATGATTTCCGCTTTGAAACGGAAAAAGCCAACTTTCATGTTTTTCATGCAAATCACGAAGATATTCTAGGCTGACCCCACCTTCCTCTGATCTCTTGCGTAGCATCATTCGTTTATGGCAAGTATCTGGGCTAGCCCTAAGATATATAAAAGCATCTGGAATAAGACCTGGAAGAGAAGAAACAACCGGGTCAAACCATGAGTCATAGATGCTGATTTCCATTTCGTTCATCCAGTTAGCTTCATGAACAGCTCTCACGAAAACCTTTATCCAAAAATGAAAAGAAAATAATGTCATTCCACGAATTTCACTGGCTAAATTATAATTATAACAAATTACACCATAGATCCAGATATAAAGTCACAATGATTACAGAAATAAATCACAAGGAAAATCACATAGATACAGAACAAAAATCTTTTAACATTTTCAAAAGCTGGATCATTGTAGTTTTGCTTTTGTAAGTCTTGTGATGATATAAAAGTGATAACTTTAAAAGCTTAAAAATAATACATACCATCCTATCACTGAAAACACTTCTCTCCATCAATCTGAGAGGTTTAATTCCACTCGATGACTCCTTCTCCTGCATGACTCTAGTAACAAATACATAGTTCTGGAACGTGTAGGCATATCTTTCTGGTTCAGCGTAAAAAGCATCTAATATGTTAAAGTGATCGGGCCCAATATCTTGCCATTTGTCAATTGGTTCAGGAACAATCTCAACAAGATCCTGAAGCTCAAGAGTTTCATTAGCAATTCTCTGCAAAAAAGTAGTCTTTCCCACACTTATATTTCCTTCTACACAGAAAGTAAGTCGTTTCTTTTGTGGTAAGGTGTTCACATGATCATCTTTTAGCTCTTCATCCACACTCTCTTTAATGAATGTGGTGATACTTTCAGCATGGTTTCTATGTACAATGCCAACAGAACTTCTTAAAAACTCCACCATCTTCTGATTTGATTTCCCAAAAAACTACATATAACAGCAAAAATAACCGGCTTATTAGACAAAGTAATGTAATAAACATAAACCCATCCGAAAGCTACAATAATAAGAGTGCTAAAGTAAAAAACACAACCACATAGCTTCTAAGCTTGGTTTTAAATAAGCGCAATTTGCACCTAGGCGATAGGGTCCGGAGCAGAAGCGCAAAGCACACCACAACATGTACAAGAGGCACACGCTATTTATATAAAAAAATTATATTTCTCAGATTTCTAGCATCATGTACCCAAAATTTAGATACCAAAATAAGCTCTACATATGATTTATCATATAAATAACATATACATACAACCTAAAAGGCTATACGTACGACATCCTAATACGCAAAATCTTCAATTTGCACAATAGGCATGCTCATGCCTGCACCTCAAGCCATCCTTATATTTTACGCCCGAAGCAGCAGCTTATCTGGTTCTTATAATTTCCGTCTGCAGCAGTCATAAGCAATGAGGCTTGCGCCTAGGCGCGCCTCAAACGCGCTTTTTTAGAAACCAAGGTTTCAAGAATGACAAACTAATAAAGTAATAATCTTGGAAAGATGTCTGATGATAAGCAAGTCAATGACCACATATTTAACATAGTATATGACAAATTACTAAAAATACCCTTGTTTCCCAGATATTTAATATATTATACTATATACACTATTATATAAATTATAATTCTTGAATAATTAATATTTTGTCGAACAGCAAACACAATAACACATACAAACACAATCAAACATCCCCTTCAAGCAACCCATATAATAATAATATCCATCAAATCACAAGCATCTTCTTCAAAGAAACCATAAAGATCAATCTCAATTCAACAAGTACCTTGTCCTTATAGATCTTCTTGAGCTCTGCAACACCACCAATGCCATTCTCCACCAGCTTCCTCAAATTCCTCGGACCCACGCCGGGAATCGTCAATAAATCAGGGTTTCCGGCGAGCAACAGCGGAGCACCACCACCACCACCACCCCTATGCCTCCGATTCACCTTCACAAACTTCTCATCACCATCATCTTCACAACTCATCTCTGGTACCAAAACCCCCTTATCAGCAACAGATGTATGAACCCAAGCTACACGAGCCCCACTTCGATTCTCCTTCAGCGCCACCCACGCCCTCGATGAACCACCATCAGCAATCCCCATACAACACCGGCAATTATACGAAAACCGAGGGGAATTCGAACATTTACTACCGCTGCTGAAAGGGTTTCTTCCGCCGATTGCGGTGGTTATACCGCCGGAAGCGGCGGCGGACGGCATTGAAGGGGTAACTGAAACTGGATTGTTGTGGGTGAACCCTAGAGGACGAAATGTGGGTTTGGTGATTCGATTGAAGGGTGAGGAGATAAGGGCGATTGAAGGTGTTGAAATGTGGGATGAGTTGCAGAAGATGGGGGCTCCTGCGTTAGGGTTTCGGCGGATTAATTTGTGCATAATTTTCAATCATTTGAAGGCATTTTGGTTGTCTTGTGGCTTCGTTTTCACTGTGATGATTTCTGCAAGTTGAGTGTGGATAAACTACAGTGGGAGAGATGAAGGGTTTTAGCTTCTTCCTAGGGTTTTCAGAAGTTGATTGTAATAATCGTCCCTTGACGTTTTTGGAATTACATGTTAAGTCCCTTGAAGTTTTGTAAACATGGCTTGCTATCATAAAGTCTCATGGTCTTGTGTCTAGTGATATTGAACGGTGTTATCACTTACAAAAATAATGACGCAAGTTAAAATATTTATAAATACAGTATAAACAAAAGATTGGTCGGTAGAATGTCGGGTGTCTCTTAGAGGCCAAGTTCGATCCTCCCCAGTGTATTTTGTGGTGTCTACCCCCGAACGATCATCGGAGTGTTAGAGCCTAGAGATATAGGTAAGTAACGTAGTGTGCAATTACGAGGCAGATATCGCATTCAAAATGTTCGTATATCCACCTTTTATGTTGTACAACACGTATTGCTATTATGCAACTTGGCCCTCGGGCTAAGGGTGCGCATCTAGGTTGGCGAGTCTAGTAATACTTACTTTTTATAAGTAAAATCAAATTCGTTCTTTAGCTTTTAACTTTTGTTTTATGATGATCACCTTTTTATAAAATAGTTTGATATGCATAATAGGCAATCTAATCAACTTTTTACATCAATCATTTAATCATTGAAACTACTTACATCTTATATTCAACTCTATTTACATAAAATATGTATAAAAAACATAGAATGATGAATATAATATAAAAAATTACAAAGGAACAAAAAACCTTGGTGAAAGGGAAGAACACAAAACAAAATTTGACATCGGCGTGCACCTATGTCGCATGAATTGTATAGTATTTTACATATAGCTATACTTCTTCACTTTACAACAGACAAAAAAACCTTTACTATAGGTTTGGCGTAGTGTTATATTACAACCACTAATAATAGACATCGGCGTGCGTCTGTGTCACAATAGTTCTTCTGAAATCTCTTTTTTAATCCATTTTTTAACCGAGTCTTCTAACACCGTTGTATTTATCGTACCAATTCTTCAGCATACAAAATACACATTAGTCTACTGACGCTCGTCCTATTTTCCTCGGGTGACAAATCAACGTCACATCAGTTTTTTATATTTTCCTAAGCTTTCCCCAATTTACAGGGTGTCGTCTCAGTTTTTCCTCGTATCCGCTTTTTGAATCTGCAAACGGGCAAAAAAGGGGACAAGGGCTCGTTGGTACCCGGTGAATTTTCATCCCAACAGTGGCTTTAAATTTATCTAGGGCCCGAAGGTGATGTTCCCACCCGAGACCGGGTTTCCCCAACCACACCCAGTCCCGACCCCATCTGCTCTTAGAGAGTATACCGTTTATCATTTTCTCATGTTTCATCACTCAATCAATCATTCATTTCATAAATGTATGTAAAACTCACATTAAATCGTAGATAACATTAACATATTTTTGGATAAGCATTACTTTATTGTCAAAATAAATGTTAGAGAAATCCCAAAGTAAATTTTAAAGTATTAGAAGTAAAACATATTATGTTTGACTCGCGTAAAGATAAACAAGAAAACACAATAAACACTAATTACCAAAAAAAGTAACAAACTAAAAAAAGAAATAAAATAAAATATAGAAAAATATATTTTTTTTATATAACGCAAAAAATATTTCTACTTTAATAAAAGAGTAACTATGGTGGACACATGGCATCACTACATTTCACCTCATCAAAATTTTCTCGCTTCTCTTTCCTATTAATATCACATTAATTGCTAATAATAAATTAAGAAATATATTTTTTTTATTAATATTGTTTTAAAATAAATAAATATTTATATAATAAGAAATTTTTCTAAAGCATCAGACTTTTCTAAAAATATAACATATTCAAAAATGGGTGTTTTTAAGTAAAATTTTTATAAACTAAAATTAATTAAAATTAGGAGTTATAATAAAAATGTTTTAAATAATTAATTTTTAAAATGTTTGTTTTGAAACAAAATTTTAACTTTTTGTTTTGAAAAAAATAAAAAAAAATTTAAAAATAAAAGATTAAAAAGTTGAATTCATATTTAAAACTAGGATTTTACAAATACTAACTCACAAAGTTACAAGAATCGTATATCCGTTTGTTTTTTGCTTCTATTTCTTAATTTATAAATATTATTTCCATTGACTATTATTCATGTTTACTTTTCTTCATTTAAGAAATAAAATATTTTTCATTTTTTAATTACTAATTCTTTATTACTAATGTTTAAGAATTAATTTAATATAATATTAATTTAACTTTTGTCATACTCGAGTTTAACACGGATTTCTAGCCTAGTTACTCATAGGTTACCTAATAGTTATTGCACCGAAACTAAACACTATATCCGGCCTTGGGCGGGGGCGAGCTGGGTGAGGACACAAAACCCAATCAATCCGGGGACTCATAATTTTTAATCTTTTTTATATTGTATTATATTATATAACAGTAGCTACTTCTATATCTTGTACTCGAATTTCATTTCTTATCTAGCCTTTGATTTCCCATCCGCACAGAAACTTAGGCCTCATTTGGTTTACAGAATTTTCTCAAATTGAAACTTGAATTGAAAATTTTTCCATCTAAAAAATCATGTTTTGTTGGTCACTAGATAGAATTAAAATTAATTTTTTTTTTCATATTCATTAAAATTCACATTCAACAATCCAATAGAATGTTCACCAGTTTCACTAAAAAATTTACCAACCAAACACCTTATCAATTTTAATAAGATTTCATTCTAATTTCAATTCTATTTTCATTTCTAATTCCTTTATACCAAATTTCGTGAATCAAACGCCCCCTTATGATGTAAATTCAACTAAAAGAGACATTTACCATGATGTAAAATTTTTTATTTTCATACACAAACAATAATCAATACATATATAAACCTACATATATCAAGCAAAATATCAACAAAACCTCTCAAACAGTACAATCAACAACCCAAATAAATTTCCTATTCCAATAGAGCGGTAGCTATAGACATCACTATAATTCCAATCCAGTGAAAGCCTCCAGATAGAAATCTGATGCCTGCAAAACCAAAAGTCAAAGTCAACAAAAATGGGATGACTTTTTATATAATATACGCTTTACAGTTCACATGTAATTTTCTTAAGGTTGAAGAATCAGCCAAACATTGAGTATATGAATGGTTCCTGAGCCTGTTATCTCACCTTGACTGTTATCACTAGGTGACCCATCCGGGGATGACGCGTCTAATAATCGCACTCCAAGTCTACTGCAATCGGTTCCAATAGCACCTGTTTCAAGATTCAAACTTTTATTATATAATCAAACCAATTTGGGTTTAAGCGCGTTTATACATACAGGGGCACCGTTGTTTTAAATCATATAAGATGTTGAAAACCATGAAAACCACATACTGTTTACATGGTGCATAAAACATAAGCATAAGTAATAGGAGAGAGAAACAACTCTAACAATTCTCTAAGACATTATTGGTTCTGAAATAAACTTTTCTCTATGAGAATATACATGTATATGTAAATCAAGAATCGCGATTGATCTTACAGCTGCTAAAGCATGGAAAATGGGAGATGTTCATGAGATTGGTGTATCCAGGTCTGCAGTCACATGTATGCTTATATCCATTACCATTATTGTTGTTGCAAATACCTTCTCCACAGTATGTCCAGTAACAAGCTGAATTAAGCCATAAAAATGTACCAAATTTAATTAAAAAAATACGATAAAAAACCAGATATTGCGGTGAAACTTAAGAAAAGAGCAGTAAACGAATTACGATCAAAGAGAGAAATATTATTAGGGATCGGAGGACTCGGGGGAGGAGCTGGCATGCATGAGTAATCAAGGGTACCTATGAACACAACATATTAAAGTCAGTTTTTATGTCAAAATGGCTACTTGATTGCAAAATTTGCAATTATGAATTAAATCTTTATGATTGATCTTTGATCTTACAGTTGGGAATGACACATGGTAGAAACTCATGATCATCATCTTCATCATCGGATCGCGTTCTGCGCCATCCTGGTTCGCACTCGCAGACAAAGCTAAAGGGCTTATCAGAATCAACTGTGCAGTTGCCTCTTCCACAGTTGACTTCATTACACAGGTTAGCTTTATCTGTTCAATCATGTGAACATGCGCGCGCGTGCACACGCGTATATTATTTGGTATGTGTACATATGTAAGTTAAATCAAATATACCACAAGAAGTGATGATTTACCAAAGAAAGGAGAAAGGGTTGATGACATGTTGAAGTCTAGGTCAGCCATGGAAGATATGAATAGGAAAACAAATAGAATCATAAAGGTGAAAGCAAGTGAAGATATGGAGGAAGCCATTGTATTCACTAACAATTGAAGGAGGATATGTTTGCCAATTAGTAGAGACAAGATGTGCTTTGTATATATATTATCCAAATGGAACCATCAACTAACTACTTTAACAAAAAACTATAATAATAATAATAATTAAGTTGTTTAGGTGAATTAGTTTTTTATTCAACAACACTTTTTTTTACTTTTAAATATTATTGTCAACTTTTAATTGTAAAGATTTAATATATTTTAGAGTTAATTTCAGTTTTATTCCCTAAGGTTTAACTAAAGTAATCATTTTCCTCCAAAAGATTAAAAACATCAATTTACCTCCAAAAGTTTCATATGCTGTTTCAATTTCACACCAAAAGTTTCATTATTTTGGATAAAATTAAAACAACTAATGACACTTTTGGATTAAAATTAAAACAATTTATGAAATTTTTGGAGGTAAATTGATGTTTTTAATATTTTGGATGGAAATAATTATTTTTAGCAAATCTCAAGGAGTAAAATTGAACTTAACTATTTTATTTTTGTAGGACACTAAAGAGTCATATAAGTATGTAACATATGAAAATCAATCTCGGGATACTATATAAAGTATAAAAGGATTTTACCATTGTTACTGTTTAGATCCACTCCTACTTACAGATCAGAGTTCATTTTATTAAATATGTTTTCTAATGATTGTTAATAAAAATTCAATACATTTGGGTTGAAAATTATTTAAATCAAAATTAGATAGTCCGATTACTTTCTTTTATTTTATTTAAATTGAAAGAGATTTTAAATTTCAAGAACTAATCAAGCAAATCTTTTTATATTATATATCAAATAAACAATATATGTTTTTTTAATCAGGATTATGTCGATTTGCCTCTTATTAGATACTAATTTTTTAAATAATCCTAAAAGTCATTTATTTAGGTGTCAAGTTTTATTCTCATCGACTGATTCATTACCTAAACCTTTATGCTTTTTGACATAATTGCCGTACATATTGGTTTGTTATATTATATGCCTAAACGACTTCGTTTATTCATTGTATTTGTGAGATAAAATCACCCACCAAACCATTATAAAAGCTTATAACATTTGAATTTTCAAAGTCATAAATTTGAGTATTTAGGTTATTTCTCAAAAAAAAAAAAGTAATTGTTGAGTGAATTTTAGTTTGTAATAAATATAGGAGTGAAACTTTAACCTTTAATATATTTTGGGAAAAGAAAGATAATGTTGTATTATTAATTTTTATAAGTTAAAACTTTTATTTTTTTGAACAATAAAAGAATTATATAAATCAAAATCAAATTAAGATAACACTATCATACAATGATTATTATGATTTGTGATGATGCTTATTACAAGAGTGATACACAATCTCAAATCTCCCATTAATTAGTAGGGTGTTTTGTCCTCTGATTAATTTTCTAATAACAAGTTATTAAGTTTTAAAATTTCCAAATACTAACTGATACAAAAATATAATGTATATTAAAATTAGCTTGAAAAAGTGTTGTTTTTGAAAAAGAAAAAAAGAAGAGATCATCTTCTGGAAATGAGGACCAATTCAAAATAAATAAAAAAATAATGATAAAAACTTTTGGATGGAGACATGTTGTGGGTAAATTTCTTTGGGTTTAAAATAAAAGAATTGAAGGCTTCCGTACGGAAGCTTCTTTAAAGGTAGTTGGAACTTAAAATGTCAAACCTTAGAGACGAAGTCAATAAGGACTTTAACAAACATTGTCAATTTCATTGAATTTTTTTTAATACAAGTGTTTGAAAAATCATATAAGATTACATGTGAGAACATGCGAAGCAATATGCACGATTGATTAAAACTAATCTAAGGGCTAGGATTAAATTTTAGTTCTGGGGTTGCCACGTTTGACAAAAAAAAATATGGGGCATATCGCTCAAATCATGAGTCCGGTACTAGATGTGGTCTTCCGCCAGGCAAAATTTTGCCTAATATTTATTACGCTCTGTTAGTTAAGGGTCAAGATACTGTTGGTCGACCAATTAATGTGACTTGTGAGTAGGTCTGTTCACGAGCCGAGCCGAACTGAGCGGACCTTTGCTCGTGTTTGGCTCGTTTCTAAACCGAACTGATCCGATCGGCTCGTTTACAACCGAGCGAAAAAACGAACAAGCATTTTTCGAGCACTAATTTTCCGATCGAGCGGCGAACAGTTTGTTCAACTCAACTATCTAGTGTGTTATCCCATTTATATTGCAATAAGAGGCGATGACAATGTTGGGTCTTAAGTTTTAATAACTTAAGAAACAACCACATTTTATAACATAACATTTTCATAAATAACAATACGTTGTGCTAACACTGTAGCTGATGAGGCAGTGAACATATTTTAGAGAACGATACATGTGAGCGAAAGATGATCTACTAATAGTAAAAGCGGGATCAAAAATTTTCTTGTAACGACTTAGAGATTCACTTTTACACTTAGTGTTAACTTTTTTATTAGGTTAATTGATATAATATGTATAAATATAATTGTATATTTGTATATGGTGGGCCAAATCTACTAGAGTGCTATGTGTAAACTATATATATATATAAAATAATTCGAGCCGAACCGAGCCGAGCAAACCTATGCTCATGCTTGGCGCGTTTACAAACCGATCCGAGCCGATCGGCTCATTAACAACCGAGCATAAATTCGAACTAGTATTTTTCGAGCAAATTCCGAACGATCGTCGAGTAAGCGTCGAGCGGCAAACGATTTGAACAGCCCTACTTGTGAGGTACATCATAGACTCAATGGGAACAAATGATTTGAAAGGGTAAAATTACATTATATCTAGTTTCATTGTTTTTAACAATAACTACTTTACATAGTTCGTTGTAATATTATTAACTTTTTCCCCAAAAAATAAATTCTCTGAAAGCATTTATCAACTAATGCATACAATGGCAGGTCACGCTCCATTTACATGGTACGTGTAAATCCATACAGCAGTGTATCGGCCCATACAACGCATCATCAACTAATTAAGGTTTTGTTGATCGTATTTTACCCTTTAGTTATTAGGACGTATGGCTTCTCAAGCTTAAGAATTGAACTATTTTTGGAATAGCCCAACATATAATATATGTGTTCAATTCAATCGATAACCATTTTTTAGCTTCCGATCATAAGGGTACTTACTGCTAAGATTTAGCAGTTACGTGAATGTGGTTCTTCGAATCCTAATTAGTATTTTATTTAAAACTTTTTCATCAAACCTTCATACATATAACAACACAACTGTAAATAAGTTTTAGTTAGAGAAGTGTAGCAAAGGATTCTAGTTCATGATTAAGTTAATGGTGAATAGAAAGGTAAATATGTCTAGAACGGAAAAAACAAATACAAGTGCAAATGATGATATTTATATGATGGCGAGGTTATACTTAATAGAAAGCTAAATATGTCTAGAACGAAAAGAACTAATATGAAATAGCAGTTGCAAGTTGCAACTACTACATTTTAGTTAAGTAAAAAAAATTTACTGTAAAAAATCTTTAACATACTTGAGCTTTCTTAACCATACCATTAACTTCTCTTTAACGTTGTTATACTTTTACTATTTGGTGATGGGTTGTGCCAACATATCACCATCCCTTTAATTTTTTTCAAGTGGCGGAGCCAGAGATGTGGTTTGAATATCTAACAACCCGAAGTCGTAACTTTCGGATTGGGTCAGGCCAGATCACAAATACATTAAAGCCCTTACTCACAAATGCATCTTTTTGACTAATTTTTTTAAATAAATAAAAAGTAAAGTGATAGCTTTTATCTATTTGAGTATATGCATCGTTTTAGAAGTATTACATAGATGATCATCCAAATCAGTTTTGCAAAAAGTACTATTTGAAGACGAAGAATTAAATATTGTTGACTGTCTTTCCAATTTGATTTTTCATAATTTGTATGATCGTCTAAGTTTCAACAAGAAAAAATATAATTAATAACTAAAATAACTAAAGTTTGAAGTCTAAACACAAATTTCAACCCAAAAACATATAAAGACTTCAATCTTAAAGAACAAGAAATAATAAGAAAAAAGAAATACGTAAATATCAAGTCTGAACATATCTAATTTCAAGTCGAAACACATATTTCAATATCATATTTCATATAAGTACATCTAATTTCAAGTTTTAAGTTTTTAACCTTAAAAAAGAAGAAATATTAAGATAAAAAAACAACCTCAATCTTAAAAAACAATAAATAATAAGAAAAAAGGAAGTATGTAAGTTTCAAGTCTAAACAAATCTGACTTCAAGTCTAAACACAAATTTCAATATCATACTTCATATCATTACATCTAATTTAAAGTTTTAACCTTAAAGAATAAGAAATAATAATTAAAAAACTAATCGTATGGGATGAATTTTGGGAATAATAAAATGAGCTTTTTAATTGGTAATCACTTTGGGTTTCTGCTATTAAGTAATGGGGCTTTTTTTAATTGGTAACTAATTTGAGTTTATTTAGTTGAATTTGGGCTTATACAGTAAATTAAATAAAACAAGTCTCTTATGTAGTTAAAGTTTGTATAGTATTTTTATCTAGCGAAAGATATATTTTTTTTCATAAAAAATAAACAATAAGCTCATATTTATTTTTATTTTTTTTACAAAACCAATAGTGGCATTAGAAAAATAAATTTAGAGTCATTCAAAATCTAGAGTTACATATTCACGTGAGACACAAAAAGAACGCTAGCAATGTTTTCATGTTGCACATCTTTTAAAGTTATCATATCAATATATTTATTTTCATACTAAAAGACAAAACTAATATATATGATGTTATTTTAAGACAAAAATAAACATAGAAAAGTATAGAAAGACTTTATGGTTTCAGATTTAACTAGTTATTTTTTATAGCAAAATGTGAGACCAACTTAACCCTTCGACAAGAGATACCAAGTTCAAATCCGAACATGTGAAAGAATAGTTTTAACTAGTTTAGAAACACCATAATAAAAAAAAAAAAAAAAAAAAAAAGGAAGTCTCATATTGTCTATTTTGTTTTTTTTTTTTCTGAAAACATCCCCCCAAATATTTCTTCCTAAAATGCCCTTACATAAGGGGCGCCCGCCCGCATAGTATAAACGACTGTTTGCTTTAGTTACATGCATCTCTTTGTTATTGGTTCGACTGTACATGGCGGCCGCGCCTGTCACTAGAGACACCGACGTTTTGTCCGGATAAAACATTTTAAGAAGAAATGTTTGATAAGAACATTTTGAAAAAAAAAAGACAATCATTTTAATAATTTCTTTTAAACAAGTAGTTTAGGACGTAGGGGCTAGGAATAAAAATATGTTTTCTCTTTTTTTCATTGGAACAACAGAATATGATATATTTGACGTTAAAAAACTAGTTTTTTATAACAGTAAACAGCTTTAGAGATTTGTGGATTGTGTGATGCTGCCATTGGTTGGCATAAACGAATGATGATTGGAGTTGAGATAACTTAAAACCTGTTTGGCGGTCCCTCCTCCATTTGTCACCATCACCACAGGATCTTCAATTCAATTCTTCATCATCCATCAATGGAGATAACTCAAAATCCCCCAAAGGTCAATCAATCACACCACAAACTACAAAACAAAACCCCCACCACCTCTTCATCTCTCCTTATTATTATTATCATTATCATCCTCTACAACCCCTAATTCTTCACTACCTTCACCAAATTCTATGGTGCTGTTATGGCGTCATGTTCATGCTGTTCGTTGATTGTTGATACGACGAATCGAACTGCTTCGATCGTGCAGATGTTGGCGTTGAAACCGCGTGTGTTTGAGGTTCAACGGTTCAGGGAAGCCGGTGGTTTCGTTGGGTGTAATACCAGGTGGCGGTTGCCGGACCGGCGGCGTGTCGGTGTGGTTGTTGCCGCCGGAGCTGAGCTCTCGAATACGAATACGAATACGAATACGAATGCGAATACGAATACTTTCTCCGTCAACATTGGGTTGGATTCTCCGGTGAGTCGTTTATCAGTACACAGTAATTGAGTGTTATTGGAGACTTTGATCGAAAACTAAAACATATATATTACATATTTATCAATTTCGTTATAATTAACTTGTTAAATGACTATTTTACCTTGTTTTTACAAAGAAATTTTTAGATATTGATGTTGTATTATTATAATT
The DNA here is from genome assembly GCA_025506415.1 of Flaveria robusta. Taxonomy (NCBI): domain Eukaryota; kingdom Viridiplantae; phylum Streptophyta; class Magnoliopsida; order Asterales; family Asteraceae; genus Flaveria; species Flaveria robusta. The sequence goes on along the minus strand of CM046459.1, from coordinate 14,178,122 downwards.
GTTTAAAACTTTTGACAAGTATGTTTTGTACTTGGAGATATAACTTTGATTATCGGTAATTTTTATTTTGAAAAGAGTTTTAAACGAGATGTAATTTTGTTGTTTCTTTTTATATACAAGACTCGAAGTTGAAGAAATATGGAATTGATAGTTCTAGGAAGTGTAATGTGTAAAAGTACTATAGTGAAAATACTAGTAAAATAGTCATTCGGTAAATAATTTTAATAAAATGGATAAACATGTGATATATATGTTTTAAAAAGAGAAAATATGTAACTGATTTTTTGACTTGGGTAAATATGTAATGAATTTAGAAAAGGAAATATGTAAACGCTCACGTAGATTACTAATGAAATAGTATGAGTTTTGTATTCATATTTAACACACTGATGATTTATAAAAACCCAAAGGTGTTTGGACAAAAAGTGTTTCAACTATATAGGAAACATGAGAATCCTTTGATGGAACTCAACATTTTGCACCTTTTATCTCTTGAATTTTGGGATATTACTTGATACATTTGTTTGTTGTTTGTATCTCTTGCATTTCTGCTAGTGTTGTGAAGTCTCATTGATGATGTTAAGTTACTAATTTCTTTCTTTGTAATTTGCTAGACATACCAATCTCACGATTTAACACAGTTACCTTGGGTGGGCCCGCTTCCGGGTGATATAGCGGAAGTTGAAGCATACTGTAGGATCTTTAGAGCTGCTGAAAGTCTCCACAATGCATTGATGGACACATTGTGTAACCCACTTACAGGTGAATGCAGTGTTTCATATGCTTTCCCTTCAGAGGACAAACCGTTGCTCGAAGAAAAGATAGTATCTGTTCTTGGTTGCATGATCTGCCTGCTGAACAAAGGGCGCGAAGATCTGTTATCTGGTAGATCAACTGCTATGAAAACGTTCAGTGTATCAGATGTAGATGTGATGGAAGATAAGCTTCCACCACTTGCTGTTTTCAGGCGCGAAATGAAACGATACTGTGAAAGTTTACACATTGCTCTTGAAATCTTCTTAACACCAGATGATTCTAGGAGTCGGGTTGTTTGGAATAAGCTTCAAAGGCTGAAAAGTGTTTGTTATGATTCGGGTCTTCCTAGGGGAGATGATTATCCACCTCAATCGTTGTTTGCTAACTGGAATCCGGTTTACTTATCTACCTCTAAAGAAGATATTGAATCTGGTGATTCTGAAGTTGCTTTTTGGAGAGGTAGTCAACTGACAGAGGAGAGCCTAAAGTGGTTGCTCGAAAAAGGGTTTAAAACGATTGTTGATCTTAGAGCAGAAAGCGTGAAGGATATGTTCTATGAAACCGCATTGCAAGATGCACTTTCATCTGGGAAAATTGACGTGATCAAGCTTCCGGTTGAAGTGGGGACTGCACCATCAGCAGAGCAGGTTGAGATGTTTTCAACCTTGGTTAATGACTCGATGAGAAGACCGATATATCTTCATAGTAAAGAAGGTGTTTGGAGAACTTCTGCAATGGTTTCTAGATGGAGACAGTACATGTCTCGATTCAGTTCATCGAGTAACATTCAAACTCAAGATAAAAAGTCAGAAGAGAAGTCGCAAACTTCATCAAACTCAAAAGCAGCCATAGCCATGGAAGAAGATGATGAAGAATCTTTAACCACAACTAACCATTATGAAAGCAGTAATGGGGCTTACACTCAAAAGTTGAATAACATTGATGATGATCAAGATGGAGTTCGGGTTGATTTTGGTGTCAATCCTATTGAATCTCAGTTACCACCCTGCAATGTTTTCTCCAGAAAAGAAATGTCCATGTTTTTCAAAAATAAAGCGCGCTCCCCTTCAACTTATTTTACTTTTGAACGCGAAAGATTGGAGAAGCAAATGAGTTTGGGTAAGAAAAATAATTACAATGGGTCGCCATTTAGCATCAACAGTCCTGATTCAACAAATGGTTCAGCTAGCAATGGGAGTTTATCTACTTACAATGGGGACAATGCCCGAAAGAATCATGATCGTTCTCTATCCAGTTTGACGGAATTTAATGATGCAGATAGGCACGCGACTCGTGTCACACAAACAGATAGAACAGATAATGTAGAGGGATTAAGCAATGAAGATGCAGAAACGGTTGAGGGAAATATGTGTGCTTCGACAACAGGTGTTGTAAGAGTTCAATCAAGAAAGAAAGCAGAGATGTTTCTAGTGAGAACAGATGGGGTTTCATGCACTAGAGAAAAAGTAACAGAATCTTCATTGGCTTTCACTCATCCTAGCACCCAACAGCAGATGCTTATGTGGAAATCATCACCTAAAACTGTGTTACTTTTGAAGAAGCTTGGTGAAGAATTAATGGAACAAGCTAAAGAGGTATTTTCATCACAATATGAATGAAAAGAATGTTATTTCATTTGATTGGTGTTCTTTTTCTCATGGTTGCAGTGAAGATTATGATCTAGGGGTGGGTGCTAAACGGGTCGTGTTAGCAGGTTGAACCTGAAACAAACCTTAAAATATAATACTAACATGAACATGAACTTGACACGCATATTCATGGATTATTGGATTTATATGAACACGACCCGTTTAACTCGAAACATGTGCCTTGTATTGTTGATGTTAACTTAAATAAAACAATGTTACAGTTAACTACATATGCAGCTTATGTTACAAATTTTCTGACTCTAGCCTCTGCATTAAAAACACAGGTTGCCTCTTTTTTATATCACCAAGAGAATATGATTGTTCTTGTGGAACCTGAGGTTCACGATGTTCTTGCAAGAATACCAGGGTTTGGGTTTGTACAGACCTTCTACAGTCAAGATACTAGGTATTGTCATTATATAAAATTTGATATTGCAATTTTGACCCATCTACTTATGAACGGGTCGATTTGGGTTATGTTGGTAAAAGCAACAAAAGATAGCTAAAAAGAAAAGAAGGCCAGATTTGTTGTAAAAGTAGGGACAAAAAGCTTTTAAGCCTTCAAGATCAATCCAACTTGACTTGACCCGTTTTGAACTGAACCGTAACCTGACCCGCCATATTCTTACTTCTATATAGTGATCTTCATGAGAGGGTAGATCTGATTGCGTGTTTGGGTGGAGACGGGGTTATTCTGCATGCGTCAAACTTGTTTAGAGGTGCTGTTCCTCCTGTTGTATCCTTCAATCTTGGATCTCTTGGTTTTCTCACTTCTCATTCTGTAAGCATCTTGTTCAAGTTACTGCTTATTAGTTTTCTTTTATAAAAGCTGTTTGCTAATAGATTTATATGATATAGTTTGAAGACTATAAGAAGGATCTGAAACGGGTCATCCATGGAAACAACACACTGGAAGGTGTTTATATAACTCTTAGAATGCGTCTTCGTTGTGAGATATTTAGAAATGGGAAAGCAGTGCCCGGAAAAGTTTTTGATGTTTTGAACGAGGTTGTGGTTGATCGTGGTTCTAACCCATATCTTTCCAAAATCGAATGCTATGAACATGACCGTCTTATTACTAAGGTAAATTGTTGAATCATGGTGTTATGATGTAGCTTTTATTTATGATTAAAATGGGTTGGTTGCTATGTCAACTAAATGGCAAGTAGCAACCAACCTCTGTAAAAAAGCTGACATGACGCATGCTGATGTCATGTCATCCGCCAGTTAGATACCACATGCCTCCGACCCTTTTGGCCTAAAATTTGTTTAATCTAATAGGTACAAGGTGATGGGGTCATAGTAGCTACACCTACAGGGAGTACCGCTTACTCTACAGCCGCAGGCGGTTCCATGGTATGCTAAAAAAGATACAACTTAACAATATTATTGCAGGAAGCTTATAATGTCATGGCATTTTATGAATGCAGGTGCACCCAAATGTTCCTTGCATGCTTTTTACACCAATCTGTCCACATTCCCTCTCATTCAGACCTGTTATACTTCCTGACTCTGCGCGTCTTGAGTTAAAGGCGAGTCAACGCTCTCTCATGCAGTTTGACTTCATTATAAATGTTTCATTTTATATATACATATATATTTGATTTTAATAGTTACTCAGAAGAGATTGAAATGTTATCTGTCATTAGCATGTTGTGATCATACAACACTCAGTGGGACTTTTTGGTTGTTTAATGCAGATACCAAAGGATGCAAGAAGTAATGCTTGGGTATCATTTGATGGGAAGAGAAGGCAGCAGCTTTCGAGAGGAGACTCGGTGCGTATATGCATGAGTCAGCATCCGCTTCCAACGGTCAACAAGTTTGACCAAATGGGCGATTGGTTTCGCAGTTTGATTCGATGCCTGAACTGGAACGAAAGACTAGATCAGAAGGCACTCTGATTCATCTTTAGAATATTTTTCACCAAATTTATTGTAAATCTACTGTACATATTATACAGATCAGTCAACACAAATATAGATGGAGCCTAGAAGTTATACCGGACAAGATGTAAGTGATTGTAAATGTATAAGCATTGCTATGGGAAAATGGTTTACCATACGCACACACCTTATTAGAAAGACTAATGCTCATTTAAGAATATGTAAACAAATGGGTACGAATTAGCAGGTTTAGGATAGCGCATGAAGTTCGAACATGATATGAACCTTAAACGAAATTCTAAGGTTTGGGTTTATCTAAAACGGTTCGTAATTTTAAAAAAGTTTGATGTTTTAGATAAATTTCATAATTTATAAAAATTTATTTCTTTAAGATATTTTTTCTTAATTATAAAAAAAATAATTTAAAAAAATTAAATAATATTATTAGTAACTAATTTAATTATTTAATAGGAGTAAAAAGCAGGAAAATTTTAATGAGTAGAAATATGATGTTATCACGTGTCCCTATTAGTTATTCTTTTAATTAAAATTGAAAGATTAACTATTATATTTATATAATATATATAATTATTTTTTTTATATAATTATAATTATAAGTTTGTATATATAATAATTTCGTTTAGTCTGGCAAACCTAATCAAGTCAGATACATAAAAGCTACGACTTGAAATAGTATATCAAATAAGCTGGTAAACTAGTTTAAGTTTGAGTAGAACTAGTTTCTTTACCCGCCGCGCGTTGCGGCGGGGCTGTACGTGACGTGATAAAGTATATGCGTTAAGGTCGGTGAATGACTCCACCGACCTTGCTAAATGAGTAATAGCGAGTAACGTTGCCCTCGTGCGTAACGTTACATTTGTGACTTTGTTACCTACGTTGTGGTGTGCAATGTGGACTTAATAAAGCACTATTATATTGACATAATAATTCTAAATAAAAAAATCTAAAAGAATATCCACGCATAAAGACGGAGTTGTACGATGATATTAACACGGCTGATTATATGTTGCGGCGCGTATGCAAACTTTATTATGTGCATACAACCTAATAGTTTAAAAAGAATTACATTATATAATAATTAGAAAAGTAAAAGAAAATAATAGTTTAAATGAAAAAGTATAGCAAAAGTGAAAAAAACCAAAAAAAAAAACTGTAGGAGGCGGGGTTTGAACCCGCGTCTCCTACAAAGAAGATTATGACTCCAACCAACTAGACAAGCCAAATGTTAGTGCTAAGTTCCAGAAACAATATATTTAACAGCATTAATATGCGGAAGAAAACAAAAAAAAAAAGGAAAATTTGTGGTCCAATTAGACGCTGACACGTGGCAAGGCCGGTGGACCCACCACCGACCTTTGCAAATGTGTATATATACAATGACGATGACTAGCATGGTCCACCTTCATTATTTTCTAATCTTAAAGAACGTTTACTTTTCAAAAAATCAATAATAAAAAAAAAATTACCAAGTTCAAAGCTTGATATGCTTCCAGATCAATTTCATTTGTTTTTATATTTTATTTTGAATACTAATTGGATTACTGATTGTTCATTGACATATCCAATCATTTTTATTACTTAACTACAAAACCTATCTTGAGACATTTGGCTGGCACGTCCCCGAAAAAAAACTCGTACATTAGTCTGTACTTATTAGCCCCAAACTTGAGACATATCTCAAAAGAAAACCATTACAGGTGAGAAAACACATTAGCTAAACCTAAACCTCACACTTTTTTTTTTTGTTTCATATAAAGCTTGAACCCAAAACTCATGGTTTATATAATCCTGATGTTTGCTAGACTCATTCATATGACTAAATCAAAGTTGTTTGAAAAATCAATTAAGGTATACTTCGTTTGTTGATCAAGTTTTACTAAAACATCTATTTTTTAAATAAAGAATATACCATATGAATAATAAATTATTATATATTCCATATGTTTTTATCTAATGCGCTCGTAAGCTATTCAAGTATGTAGGCCCGATTAAGATAACATGCATCCTTCGAAACAAGGTCGTGTATCTATCATTTAAAAAAATATCAACATTTTAGTAGAGATAAACAAATGAGTACTAATTTACCCGCTTAAGAAAAGGGTATGAATTTTTGACATGATATGAACCTTAAACGAAATTCAAAGGTTTGGTTTGTCTAATACTAGTTCGAGTCACTTCCTGTATAGAAACGTCTATCCGGTTTGAGGATTGGGAGAATAATGATATAGCCACTGCATAAAACAGAAGCTAAATCAAACATGTAGTGCTCATGAGTGAAAGCAACAAAGAGCACACGAGATTATATATGTGAAAAAATGATTACTATAATTCTTTATATTCTAAGTAATTGTTAAAAGTAAAACTGAAAATTACAATAAAAATTTTAAAATGAATAATCTCTATTCTTTAAGCATTGCCCCTTTTTCAAGATGCACAGCGAGAAGTTCTAAGGATTTTAAGTAACTGCAATCGGTAATTATCTAGTATTATGATATAAAAGAAACAAAGTTTTGTCATATTTGATAATATTTTGATCACCACTATATATAGGCATCACACAACCTTTCTAATGGTCATAATGGTTCGCTGGTTACCGTCAACTGAAAAGTCGCAACACTGTGAACCATCACAATAGCTGAGACTATTCCAAGCCGATGTGTTGTATGGAACAAGTGACGTGGATAGCCTGAATCGCTGTAGCCCTTGAATCAAACCACACGGACCGTTGTGAGTCTATGAACCAACCAAACTATTGTGAAACAATTTTATGTTTCCAATTTGCATCCTATAAAATCTCATCTGGTTGTTTAACACTATGTTTTTTTGCCTTGTTTGCTCTTCTCTTTTGGTCTAATTTAAATCTATACCAATATATTTTTATTTATAATAAGAAATATTGCAATCTTGTTGAAACTAATATGACAAATGTCTTTAGTTTGTTTACTAATCAAATAGTTTGGCAATTTAATAACTCATCTTAGAATATTAACATCATTTAAATAACGCATGTATACATATAAAACAATTCAAGACACTTGTTAATATAAAAATATAAAGTAGAAGAAAATATCACAAAGCTCAAAACCCTCTTAAATTTTGGAACCTCTTCTATTTCTTCGTGAAATTACGGGCGTAAACGAGTTTAGTCAAGTCTAAACTCATCTAATTTAGAATGCAACTCATTTAACTTAAGAGAACTTAAGCTTGAATTAGGTACCTTTCGAGTTTTATATCAAAAGCTTTAGCTAGATTTGTAAGTAACTTTTCACACTTGGGCTATATTTGTGATAGATTTTCTTTAGTCTCGTGAGCCAAATCAAATTTGGTATATAAAGCCCAGGATTAAACTCATTTATCAAATAAATGAGTTTAAATTTAAGTTTCATCATTTCTAATCTTAAAAACTTTTCTGGAAAAATAAAAAATGTACCAAATTCAAAATCGGATTTGCTTCTAGATCAATTTCATTTGTTTATAAGATCCTGATGTTTGCTTGACTCATTCATATGACTGCATCAAAGTAGTTTGAAAATTCGATTAAAGTATTGACTTATACTTTGGTTGTTAATCAAGTTTTACACGAGCATCTGTTTAAAGTTATAAATATTCCATATGTTTGAATATTATATTCCATATGTTCTTTTATCAAACGCGCTTGTAAGCTATTCATATCAAATTAAGGATTTACAAACCAGTTCGGTTTTTAAACCGGATCGGATTTTTTTGAATGTGTACAAACTTTTTTTATTTTCAAATCGGTTTTCTATCAAGAATTCTCAACAGCTCAAATCGGTTTGGACCGGTTTGTAAACCGGTTAAAAAAAAAAAAGGTTTTATCCCAGTTTAACTAGATTTTTTTTAATTAAAATAGGTTTACAAACCGGTTTTGGGCGCCGGGCTGCCAAACCGGTTTACAAAACGCCGGTTAGGGTCGGCTTGGAACCGGATTCGGGTTAAACCGGTGTTGGGTTACAAACCGGTTCGGAAACCCAAACCGGTTTTTTTGCCGACCTCTATATCAGATTATTAAAAGTTTTAATTGAGCCGAGTTACAACAAGCTTGACCAATTATTAATTGATCTAAAATCAACACTTCCTTCTCCGAGTGAAAGATTTTTCTTTTTGGGGTGCGGTCCCAACTGAAAAACGAATAAGTTGGATAGATTAATAAAACACACCAGTTATTTTTTTTTTTATATAAAACACTTTCATATTTTATATCAGAGTTAGGTCACAGTTTACATCAAAACTTGTCACTCGCCATGACATGTCATTTCTAAACAACTATAAAAGTATTATAAAAAAAATAAAGGTTTTACAAACTTTTAATACAATATTTATTGTATTAAATATTAAACGAGAGTAGGGTTCCTTTGTCAGTCCAGTCACGTCCGCAAAGCTTTAACCATCTATAGGTGTTTTTTCTGAAAACATTTAAAACATATTTTTATTAGCTTTCGCTAAGTAAGTACACTTTTTTATTTCAAAACATATTTTATTTCATTGGGATTTAATACCCAAAATATTTTAAATATTAATCCTCATTACTCCTTGGGAATTCAACACCCGAATTTCTTGTGGGTTTATTTCTAACCCTTGAGGATTATTAACTCCTCTTTTTATATATGTGGAGTTCAACACCCGAACCCCTTGGGATTTCAACACCCGAAATCTTTACATATATTTAACTCCCCTTTTTCATATATATGTGGAGTTCAACACCCGAACCCCTTGGGATTTCAACACCCGAAATCCTTACATATATTTAACTCCCCCTTTTAACCTTTAAATACACATACTTGAACCCGTAATCTTATAAATCATCTCAATCATAATCATGTTTATTATAACAAATAAACATATATCACATGTAATTGAACATGTTTCATCTCCATATAATCCATACAACTTAAAATAAATAAAACATATAACATGTAATTAAAAATGTAACATAATTTAGTTACGGGTTAGTATACTTACCTTATAAGATTGATAATTTGAGTACAAAATATAACCCACTGATTGTTGTAGTTGAAACTGTCAACAACTTCTTACTCTCTCAAACCTATTCGTATACGTCTTAACTTTGTTTACTGTTTTGGTTTGTTCACACTTTGAACATATGCAAATATAGATAAGAGATGAACCAATTCCTTATCTTAAAGAGTGACACTAAGCTCCGTGTTCCAACGTGGCTTCTCCTACTTTATTTGATTTATTCAATTAATTATAACATTATTATTTTTTTGACCGCCTCCTCAAATGACATTTATCCTATCTCCAGAAATTACACTTATAATTTATTAGCATTATTATATATTTTGTTACACATGCACACTTGCACATATGCGTACTTATATATTTTGCTAATATTATTATTATTATTATTATTGTTATTATCTATTTGTTTAATGTTTATTTAGACATCATACAACTCAATAATAATTTAACCCAAAACTTACTCGTTATATAATATTTAAAACACATGTTTCAAATATTTTATTTTCATCAACTAAACAGGATGTTACAACTCTCCCCCACTTATTTAGGTTTCGTCCTCGAAACCGATTCATACCTCGAATAATTCTGGATAATACTTTCTCATTTCATCTTCGGCTTCCCATGTGGTATCAGAACCACGCCGATGTTTCCACTGTACTTTTACTTGACTTATTTCTTTATTTCGTAGTTGCTTAACTTTACGATCAAGAATCGCCATTGGCTTTTCTATATAGTTAAGCTTTTCATCCACTTCTATCTCATTCAACGGCATGTATGTCGTTTCATCAGCCAAACATTTTCGTAAATATGACACGTGAAAGGTGTTATGGATTCCGTTTAATTCGTCAGGTAGTTCCAGACGATATGCTACTTGCCCTACACGAGCAATAATTTTAAACGGACCAATAAAGCGTGGACTTAGCTTGCCACGTTTACGAAAATGAATCACACCTTTTCATGGAGAGCTTTCAACATAACATAGTCTCCCACCTGAAATTCAATCGGACGTCTTCGTTTATCAGCATACGACTTTTGTCGATCTTGAGCCGCCTTTAAATGCGCTCTGATTTGATTAATCTTTTCATTCATCGACTCCACCACTTCTTTATTAGCAAGTTCTCTTTGACCGACCTCTCCCCAACATACCGGAGTGCGGCATTTTCTACCATAAAGCATTTCAAACGGGGGCATTCCAATGCTCGAATGATAACTATTGTTGTAAGAGAACTCTGCTAGGGGCAAATATTTGTCCCAACTGCCACCAAAATCAATAATACATGCACGTAGCATATCTTCAAGAGTTTGAATCGTTCTCTCGCTTTGCCCATCGGTCTGTGGGTGATATGCTGTGCTGATTAACAATTTGGTGCGCATTCCTTCTTGAAATTTCCTCCAAAATCTTGAAGTGAAACGTGTGTCCCTATCTGATACAATAGACAATGGCACACCGTGCCTTGAGACCACCTCATTAACGTATACTTCCGCCATTCGTTCAGAAGAATAATTTTCACGAATGGGTATAAAGTGAGCACTTTTTGTCAGACGGTCAACAATTACCCATATTGTGTCATATCCTTTTGCAGTTTTTGGAAGTTTCGTTACCAGATCCATCGTAATATCCTCCCATTTCCATAATGGAATTTCTAATGGTTGCATTTTCCCGTATGGCTTCTGATGTTCAGCTTTGACTTGTAAACAAGTCAAGCACTTTTCAACATATTTAACAATATCTCTTTTCATTCCAGGCCACCAGTACTCTTTCTTCAAATCGTTATACATCTTGGTCGCACCCGGATGAATTGAGTACTTTGATTTATGCGCTTCATCAAGAATCATTGTTTTGACTTTACAAGTCCAAGGAATCCAAATTCGTCCAAAACGAACTTTAATTCCTTTGTCATTTTCTTCAAAATGTTGAACTTGACCAACAATTCTTTCGCGCTTCAAATTTTCCTCTTTTAATGCCTCTACTTGTGCAACTTTAATTTGATCAAACAAGTCTGAATTTACAACAAGTTTATATGACTTTACTTTAATTGGAGTGTAACTCTCCTTCCGGCTTAAAGCATCAGCTACAACATTAGCTTTACCCGGATGATAAAGTATTTCACAATCATAATCCTTGACCAGTTCTAACCATCGTCGTTGTCTCATATTCAATTCCTTCTAATCGAAGAAATACTTCAGACTTTTGTGATCGGTATAGATAGTGCACTTCGTTCCATACAAATAATGTCTCCAGATCTTCAACGCAAATACGACCGCCGCCAATTCAAGATCATGGGTTGGGTAATTTGCTTCATGTGACTTCAATTGTCGTGAAGCATAAGCTATCACCTTCCCTCTTTGCATAAGGACACAACCCAATCCGACACGTGAGGCATCAGAATAAACTACGAAATCTTCTGTTCCTTCCGGTAGTGCTAGTACAGGAGCTTTAGTTAACTTTTCCTTTAAAAGTTGGAACGCATTTTCTTGTTCTGGATTCCATTCAAACTTGGAATTCTTTCGAGTTAGCTTTGTCAATGGGGAAGCTATCTTCGAAAAATCCTGAATAAAACGCCGATAATAACCGGCTAAACCCAGAAAGCTTCTGACTTCAGTTGGGGTTTTAGGAGGTGACCATTTCATGATAGTCTCAATTTTGGCGGAATCCACCAAAATACCCTCCGCATTCACCACATGACCCAAGAATTGGACTTCTCGAAGCCAGAATGCACATTTAGAAAATTTTGCATATAACTTCTCTTTTCTCAGCACATTAAGAACTTCACGAAGATGTTGAGCGTGATCTTCTTCGGTTCGTGAATAGATAAGAATATCATCAATAAAAACGATGACAGAACGATCGAGCATAGGTTTACACACTCGATTCATGAGATCCATGAAAACTGCTGGAGCATTCGTTAAACCAAATGGCATCACAACAAATTTATAGTGCCCATAACGAGTAAGAAAAGCTGTCTTAGGTACATCTTCTTCTCGTACCTTAACTTGATGATAACCTGACCTTAAATCAATCTTTGAGAACCAACTAGCGCCTTGTAATTGGTCAAAAAGATCATCAATTCTAGGCAAAGGGTACCTATTCTTGATGGTCAGCTTATTCAATTCACGGTAATCGATGCACATTCGCATGCTACCGTCCTTCTTTTTAACGAACAAGATAGGCGCGCCCCAAGGTGAAACACTTGGGCGAATGAAACCTTTATCCAACAGATCTTGGAGTTGAGACATCAACTCCTTCATCTCATTTGGTGCCAGACGATATGGAGATTTAGCTACAGGTTTAGCTCCAGGAACTAAATCAATTCTGAATTCGACTTCCCTTGTTGGTGGAACACCTGGTAGCTCATCAGGAAACACATCTGGGAATTCACTAACAACAGGAACTTCATCAAGTTTCTTCTCTTTCATTTCTTTATCAACCACGTAGGCTAGAAACGCTTGATGTCCATGCCGGATGTAATTCTTGGCTTTCGCCATTGAGCATACAACTATGTTGTTCTTTCTTTCTCCATAGATACAGATTTGTTCTCCCATTGGTGACATAAATTGAACAATCTTTCGATTGCAGACTATCGACGCATGATGTTGTGACAACCAATCCATCCCAATAATAACATCAAATTCTTTCAGTTCTATTGGAATTAGGTCGATATCATATTCTTCTCCTTGAATATTTACTTTACAGTTTCGACATATTTCAGATACGACAAAACTTTTATCGCTAGCAATGTCAATTTCTAACACATGTATCAATTTACTTCTAACAAACGAGCTATGGCTGGCAAACTTTATAGAAACAAAGGATCTACTAGCCCCAGAATCAAATAAAACATATGCAGGGAGGGAATTGACTAGAAAGGTACCTGTAACGACATCAGGTTCAACCTTCGCTTCTTCCGCAGTAATCTGAAAAGCCCTACCCCGCGGTTTCGGAGCTTCCAGACGTCTCACGTTCTCAATAGCCTTCGATCCTTCTGCACCCTTGCCATCCCTTGTTTTCAGCTCCGGACAATCATTCCTTATATGACCGGGTTTGTAACAGTTATAACATAAGTTTACAGGGCTGACACACTGTGGAGCGGTATGCCCTGGTTTCCCACATTTATAACAAATTGGGTTTTTGTAACGACATTCTCCAAAATGCCTCTTTCCACAAAATTGACAGTTACCATACTCCTTAATTGAGTTTAAACTTCTTACAGGCTTTACAAATTTTACTTTCTTCGCAGGTACTACAGGAACCATAGCATCAGCTTTTCTCTTCCCGTCTCTTTCTTTTTGTCTCTTCAGTTCCATTTCTCGTTCCCGAGCCCAATTAAGAAGCTCCTCAAGACTCCCACATTTTGATGGAGAAATAAATTCTCTGATTTTCGTTTTAAGGATAAGATGGAACCAGTCATCCACATTTCTTCAGTAGTGAAAAGCGAAGGACAAAACTTCGCTTTATCATAGAAAATACCAAAAATTTCATCCACCGTTTCATTGCCTTGACGCATATGAAGAAGTTCTTCAGTGATACGATCAATTGCAACACGAGGACTGAAATGTTTTATGAAGATTGGTTTGAATTCTTCCCAAGGCATACTTCTGATTCTTTCTCTCCCTTTCTCCTTCTTCACCATATCCCACCAGTCTTTAGCTCTTTCACAAAACTGGTTCGTCGCGAACATCACTTCATCACACGGGTCGCAGTGACACGTATCAAAAATAGTCTCCATGGCTGTTATCCACCTTTGGCTCACCAAAGGATCAATTTCACCTTTGAATTGCAAAGGTTTACAAGCCATAAAGTCTGTATACATGCAGTGATGTTTTTCGACTTCAACTATTGGCGCTGCTCCCATATTATTCGTAGGTTTTTCTACGGTCGCTTCATTCTTTTTCAATTTTTCTTCTAGCATAATTCCAATAGAATTTTGCATTTCGGCTAGAAGAAATGGGATATTGGCTTCAAATGTCTTTCCTACCTCAATGGCAATTTGTTTTCGAATTTCGTCGGGTACAAACGTTGTATTATTATTAAGACGAGATGAATACACTGATCTTTCTGAAGCATCATGTACATGCTTTTCAGTGTTACGACTTCCCTCGCCTTGTATTGCATTCTCCCCTCTTTCATCCGCCATATCTGTAGATATTTATTTCCCATTATTTTTATTCTATCGAATTCTCCACTACAAGTACTTATTTAAGGCCTTAATACTTCTAATGTTATTGTCAAGATAACAATATATCTAAGGCCACAAAGTACTATATATGCACTTATAACATACTACACATACACATATCATTTTATGCATATATACTCCCCATCCCCACACTTACTCTTTGATGTTTTTAATACAATATGATTATTGAAAATTCACAATGATATGATATATTACCCTCATACTGGCCAGGTATGAAAACAATATATTATACTCATTATAATTTTTCAACTATCATATAATATCTCAAACATATAAATTTCAGTGTACACAAATTTTCTCATATGTTTTCATTTTGCACCCATACAAAATCCCCATATATCTGCTTCCTTGGACCGCTTCTGGACTGAACCCTCTCGTTTTTACATCAAGAGCACTTATGGTTCGAGTCTAAGTATTTCTTTTATATACTTAAATCTCTCGAACCGTGCTCTGATACCAACTTGAAACACACCAGTTATTTTTTTTTTTTATATATAAAACACTTTCATATTTTATATCAGAGTTAGGTCACAGTTCACATCAAAACTTGTCACTCGCCATGACATGTCATTTCTAAACAACTATAAAAGTATTACAAAAAAAATAAAGGTTTTACAAACTTTTAATACAATATTTATTGTATTAAATATTAAACGAGAGTAGGGTTCCTTTGTCAGTCCAGTCACGTCCGCAAAGCTTTAACCATCTATAGGTGTTTTTTCTGAAAACATTTAAAACATATTTTTATTAGCTTTCGCTAAGTAAGTACACTTTTTTATTTCAAAACATATTTTATTTCATTGGGATTTAATACCCAAAATATTTTAAATATAAATCCTCATTACTCCTTGGGAATTCAACACCCGAATTCCTTGTGGGTTTATTTCTAACCCTTGAGGATTATTAACTCCTCTTTTTATATATGTGGAGTTCAACACCCGAACCCCTTGGGATTTCAACACCCGAAATCTTTACATATATTTAACTCCCCTTTTTCATATATATGTGGAGTTCAACACCCGAACCCCTTGGGATTTCAACACCCGAAATTCTTACATATATTTAACTCCCCCTTTTAACCTTTAAATACACATACTTGAACCCGTAATCTTATAAATCATCTCAATCATAATCATGTTTATTATAACAAATAAACATATATCACATGTAATTGAACATGTTTCATCTCCATATAATCCATACAACTTAAAATAAATAAAACATATAACATGTAATTAAACATGTAACATAATTTAGTTACGGGTTAGTGTACTTATCTTATAAGATTGATAATTTGAGTACAAAATATAACCCACTGATTGTTGTAGTTGAAACTATCAACAACTCCTATGTTTTTTTGCTCAAAATCTTACTCTCGCAAACCTATTCGTATACGTCTTAACTTTGTTTACTGTTTTGGTTTGTTCACACTTTGAACATATGCAAATATAGATAAGAGATGAACCAATTCCTTATCTTAAAGAGTGACACTAAGCTCCCTGTTCCAACGTGGCTTCTCCTACTTTATTTGATTTATTCAATTAATTATAATATTATTATTTTTTTGACCGCCTCCTCAAATGATATTTATCCTATCTCCAGAAATTACACTTATAATTTATTAGCATTATTATATATTTTGTTACACATGCACACTTGCACATATGCGTACTTATATATTTTGCTAATATTATTATTATTTTTATTATTATTATTATCTATTTTTTATTTAAACATCATACAACTCAATAATAATTTAACCCAAAACGTACTCGTTATATAATATTTAAAATACATGTTTCAAATATTTTATTTTCATCAACTAAACAGGATGTTACAATTAAATAACATTATTCCTCCAAAGCAGGTCGCACAATTACCATTTAAGAAAAAAAAAATCTTTTTTTCTCATTCCAAAAGTACAGCAAATATTAATTATCGCAAAGTGGTACGATTTAAAATAAAATAAATAATTACATGATATAATAAACACTTTTGTTTTTAGTATTGGATGATTAGTGAGAAATAAAAAATTAATAATGGTGAGTAGTTATGAATGACAAGAAAACCACTACTTTACAAGTGAAAGCAATGCCTAAAATTGATACATTACGTAAATCACTGAAATAAATAAAAAGATGTCGTGTTGAATTTTGAACGAGTGTGTCTTAGGCTACAAATATTCCCTTTTCTAGTTTTTACGGCAACTCACGCACTTTATATTTAGGGTTAGTTTATTTGAGAATCAATAGATATTTTCAGAATTGCTAGAACTCCCGTTAACACATAATTTTTTTAATAAACAAAAAAAAAGTATTTAAAACATATGAAAATATTAGTTGATAGGTTTTTTATGTTATTTTTATAATTTTTAATGTATATAAACATACAAAACTATGTATAAAAATATAATTTATTCTTTTAAAATACAACCCGTTGATATCAATTCTCACGATTCTTAAAATATTTACGTGTTTTCAAATGATCCTAACCCTGTATATTTATGCTCATAAACCACATCAATTAATATGTAAATATTCCCTTTTCTATTAAAACTGATTTATAGAGATATGTTAATAAGTATTAAAAAGAAAAAACTAAGCCATTTATTTAAATCGTGTTTACTAATTATAAAGATTAAGTTACTTCTAAATACCTATCAAGCTTCACAAGAACGCCAAAAGCTTCATTAGAAAACAATCCTTAAATTACATACAAACTTATAAACTACACTTTGCTGAACAGCTTATGAGCATGTTGGACATTGCAGGCTAAAAGCTTGAATAACTAGATTATTAATAACGAGCCCAAGCTTTGCATATTGGGTTTGACTAGGCTGCAAGTTCAAACGAGTTTGTTATTTATATAACTTTTAATATATTTACATAATAATAAAAACAATTTCTTATATTTAAAACTATGATAAAAAAAAATAATATATATTTTGTTATATATAAAAACTACAAGTATCAGTATATATTAAATAATTATAAATATGTATAAATAAAATAATTTATATTCGGTAAATAATAAAAGAGAGCTTAAGACATGAAGCTTTAAGCAAACGCAACTCGAGTTTATTCAAACGAATCAATTAAGCTCAAGCTTAGTTTCGCTCCAATTTGGTTCAAGTGTCTTAAACCCTTGCAATTCATTTTGACTAATACTTCAAGTGGTGATATATTAATCCGCTAGCTTTAGTAACCCGTGTATTACACATATTGAATAAATAAAATAAAAACTTATTAACTATAAAACGATATTCTATAATAAGATATGATTGAATACGTATAAATAAAGACTAAATAATAAAACAATGATATTAAATATTTAATTTTTTGTTTTTAAACTTTTTTTTTCAAAACAAAAATAAACATTTTGTTTTAAACAAACGTGTTAAAAACATTATTTTTAAAAACCTTATTATTATAACTCCCAATGAGAACTTAATACTCATTACAAATGCCTTTTAAAGTAAGTGTCCCGTGAGTCACATTAAAGCCACCGCCTATCTTTATGAAGGTGAACAACTTGTAATTAAGACGACTCTAAAGAATGTGATAAAAAACAAATGGGTCAAGATGTTACTATATTTTATCTTGTGATCCCTTGTGTCAAATAATTTGATATCATTACATTTGTTATGTTATATATATTTTTTGGGTTACGATATGATATTATTATACTCTGTTGCGTGTTTGGTGAAATAGCTTAAATAGTTTTCAAAATACTAGTATTAATCGAATGTATAAATTTATATGTGAATTAATGTTGATTAAATTGAAAAAGGAAATATTAGCTTACATCTAATTTTACATTGAGTTTCAAACAATGCCATGTTAAAAAAACGACTGAATTTTCTATACCAGATCATGTGAATTAATATTAGTTAATAATGCGTAAACAAACTTTTTAATGACTCAGTAAAAATTCAATGTATATATATTAAGAGGTGCGTTTGTTTAAATGTGAAAAGAATACACATGTTTTTATTGTCTAAATTAATTCTACTTTATATAATTTGATAACTTTAGCTACATGAAGGTTTGATGATTTTATATTTTCATCACAATTGTTTCCTTGTTTACATAATACAATTCTCTTGCTCATGTTAATATATAAAGAACTATAGCTATAATATATATTACTTTTGTAAACTATATAGTATATTATAAATAAAATTATATATTGGCCCTCGAGTGCAAAGACAGAAGGGAGCTTGACTGCAAGACCCACCCGTCGAGCAGGGACAAAAGTCGGCCTTAGTGATCCGACGGTGCTGAGTGGAAGGGCCGTTACTTAACGGATAAAAGTTACTCTCGGGATAACATGCTGATCTTTCCCAATAGCTCACATCGACGAGAAGGTTTGGCACCTCGATGTCAACTCTTCGCCACCTGGGGCTATAGTATGTTCCAAGGGTTGCGCTGGTAGCCCATTAAAACGGTATGTGAGTTGGGTTCAGAACGTCGTTAGTATGTAAAAGAAGAGAAGTGTTTTGATGGTTGTATAATGCAACTTTCATATATTTTTTCTAATCAAAATTACGACATATGTTCAAATGTTTTATAAATAATATTTAGGCACTAAATGTCCCAAATAAAGCTGCTTAAGTTTACGGACACAAATCAGTGAGGGAAAACATTCAGGTATTTAGATAACATGGTTACAACAAAAGCATATGATATGCCTATACAACACACGAGCTAATATGCCCTCTTAACATTATCCTAGTTGATTTATTTATTGTACATGCTTAAAATATTTTTAGTTTGAAAATGAAAATGTTTTTTGACTTTTAAGTTCAAGAGTTTTTTGACAACTTGGACGAAACAACGTCAAATTAAATTGGAAGCTTTAAGAGACGTTTGGCTAATAAAAATTTTTAGAATTAGAGTTTGAAAAATAAAAATCATTTGAAGTGACATATGAGGAAATTTAAATTGAAATATGTTTCTTTATTTATTAGAATCCATGATGATTACCTAAAAATCTTTATCTTTTATTTTTTCACTTATACTACGCATCAACTAAATCATTTTAATGAAATCCTACTTCGTTTCGTGATCTTAAAATCATAATATATCATCAATCTAAAACCCATCACTAGTACAAAACTCTTTTTTTGAGGCGGGTCTAAAGAGAACTTTTTGAGCGGTTTCAAAAAAACCGCTTTAAAAAATGTTGTTAAACAAAAATCGCATCAAAAAATCAAAATCACTATTATTTGAGGAGGTTTTGTTTTGAAAGGTGATTTTTTGAAGCAATTTAAGATTGACCGCCCCAAAAGTTGAAATTGCAAGTTTAAATCAGGAGAGACCCAAATCAATAACCACAAAAAATCGAAGTTGTGGCTTCAGCAAAGGGTTTCCGATAACAAGGATTCGATTTGTGCTTGTGGTGGTTTTCATGTCAGCAATAACAATGAGAAAATAAGAAAGGACCCACTGTAGTGGCTCCAGCAGTTGCAGTGCTCTCACCAAACAAGTGGCAGTAGATCTGAGCTGCTAGAGGCAGCAGCGGCGTCAAGGGTTTTCGAGGAGACAATATTTTTTAGGTGAGATGCATGATTTTGTCTGATTGTGTTTGATTTTGTTTGATTTTTATGTGGGTTTAAGTGAATCAAGATGAGTACGAACTGATGAAAGACTTTATTTGGTGGTTGCAAGTGGTTTTTTGGCCAGATCCGACGGTAGAGAGCTTCTGACAGAAGGCTCGCTCTGCAGTATGTCCATTTTGGTGCTCATTTGATGTTCTCAACGCCGATGGTGGCGCAGGTGGTTGTTAATGGAGAGATTCCGGCTGAAGACTCACAGTGAGAGTCATACTTAAGGTTAAAGTCATATTCTTTAAGTGTAAATTATGTATTTTTTTTGTTGACAGGAATGCATTTTGCAATTTTTGGAACTCCTCTGGAGGTGTATCTTTAAAGCTATCTTTTTTAGATAAACTCCACTGGAAATGTATTTATGGACATAGTAGGTGCACATAAACAAGCATTATAGCCATTGAAGCATCGGAAGAACACAAACAATGGAATGGTCAAAATGGTAAATCGGATGATATCGCGGGTTTGGCACAGCTCTTTTTTGAGGAGGTTTTTGATGATTTTTTTAGGGCGGTTTACGAAACCGCCTTATAAAACAAAATGATTTTTTGGAGCGACATTTCTTGAGGCGGTCCTAAATCCGCCCCAAATAGGTTTTTTCACCGCCTCAAGAAATAACATCTGTACTAGTGCGTAAACAATTAAGCGTTAGAATTGAAAACCATCGATCATCAAAATCATCAGTATTCATAACCAGGATAGCCATCAATCATTAGAAACAATCGGTCAAAATTAAAAAAAGAATAAGTCAAAGTCACAAACAATCAATCTTCAAAATAAAAAAACAAGGATCTTCAAAACAAAACATTACATAAATTTTACTAATTAAATAAACAAATGTACAAACCAAGACCTTTTAATTCCCAAAAGAATTTCATTCAAATTTCTATCTCTAATTTTACTAAAAGGCACTTTGAAAATTAAACACATCTTTAAATTTAGATTAAAATTAATCAATGACTAACCTCCCTGTTAAAAAAAAGACCAAAATTTTAAATTAAAATTAATCAATAACCAACCTTCCTATTAAAAAATGACCTAAATTCCTTTAAGAAAAGACATGGAAAATTGTTGAAATGGACACACGTATTTTAACGAGACCGTAACCGCGTCTAACTAGAAGCGTAAAACTCCAGCAACTATGTTTAATAAACATCTAAACGGTTGATAAGGTTGTTGTTTTATGATATTATATTATAAGTTCAAACCACGAGACATAATCTCTTACAAATTACGCATATGAGATCGTAAATCAAATTTCACCCCTAACTATATATAAGTTCTAACCCTAGCCAAAGTTATAAAGCAATTGGCCGGTAATTATCACCGGAGTAACGATCGCCACCGGACGACACCACCGGAGATATCCACCACCAATCTCTCCGGCGACTTCTCCGTCATCATCCACCACCGTAATTTACGCTCTATTCAATTTCCCCTAAATTAACGGCAACTTCGCCGGACCACCGTTCAATCATCCACAATTCCGATCGATCACTCCTTTTTTCCGGCCACCGAACCGCTGTCATCACCACCGCCACACCGTCGTTGACATTCTTCTTCTAATTTACATCTCTTTTGTGTGTATATATATATATATGCATCCTTTCTCCTCCGATCACAGCAATTTGATGCCGGCGACTTCATCCTCCTCCGCCGCACCGGAATATTCCAACGGCAATACCAACAACAACAACCATCACGATGATTTTAATACGGTGATGAGGTTGACGAGTGGAGATCAGAGGGATGTGAAGATCAATGATATCGTTGGGAAGGGGATATCGGGGATTTTGTATAAGTGGGTTAATTATGGTAAAGGATGGAGGCCTAGGTGGTTTGTGTTGCAGGATGGAGTGCTTTCCTATTATAAGATTCACGGACCTGATAAGATTGTTGTTAGTAAGGAGTCTGAGAAAGGGGTGAGAGTCATTGGCGATGAGTCTTTTCGACGATTGTCTCGTAATCGTAATTCTACCAATTCTCATCGTCCTTATCGCAAGCCCGTCGGTGAAGTACATCTCAAGGTGAATTTAGTCTCTTCTTAAGATATTCGTTTGATTTCAATGATCATAATTCATCACCAATTTATCGATTATGTATCCTGTTTAAGTTGATTGGAAGCAATGATAGTTTCTTGTTATTTCTGTTAAGTTTGTGAACTGATGTCTGATTCTTGATTGAACATTGGCGGTAGTTTCAATTCTTTGACTGTATTCTGTATTAGAATAATCTGACTGTTCTTGTTTAAGTTCATTTGGTTTTCTTGAACTTGTTATTAACAAATGTTTTGGGATTCGATATGTGTTCCACGCCAGCTTAACTGATACAGTTTTTCCTCTTTTAACTTCACAACTTCATTGATATATGTTTACTGTATCTTGTTGGTGGAAACCCTTCTTTCAGAATGTATGATTTTGTTTTACCTATGATTGTGTTTGCCGTATCAAAAATGCAAGGAAGTCTCCTTATTGAGCGTACAGTATGTGTTACGAAGGACTTTTTTTTTAACTTTTGACTGCACGTTATGAGTGTTGGGTGTGGAGGCTTCGAATGGGCAACCGACCATGATGTGCTTCTTGGCTGATTTATGACATGTTGCCATAATTAGTTTTTTCCTGTTAACCAGGTTTGTAGCCCTAATCTAGCATTATAAATAATTGTCATAGGCATTGTAATTATCATCACCTCCAAAAGTAATACAAAGGGATCATAGTTGCTGTAGGTGGACATAAGTCAGTTTGGACCAAACCACGTCAAATCCCCATGTTCTTTAGTTTTCATATTGTGATTGTGTGTGAATACCTAACAATGAGATTGTTTCTGTCGTATATTCTAGGTTTCATCTATTCGTGAAAGTAGGTCAGATGACAGAAGATTTTCTATTTTTACGGGGACAAAAAGGCTGCATCTGAGGGCAGAAACTAGGGATGATCGAATTGCATGGATGGAAGCTTTACAGGCTGTGAAGGGTATGTTCCCTCGAATGTCTAACAGTGAGTTAATGGCGCCTATTGGTGGCATTGCTGTATCGACAGAAAAGTTGAGGCGGCGATTATTGGAAGAAGGTGTAAGTGAAGCAGCAATTCAGGACAGTGAAAATATTATGAGGAGTGAGTTTTCAGCATTGCAAGATCAATTAGTGCTTCTTAAGCAGAAGCATTTGCTTCTCATGGACACACTGCGTATGCTAGAGGTACATGTAATATCTCGTTATTCATTGAATGATCATCCTTCTCAGATTTGGATTTTACTTGAGTTTCCTCTTGTTTAAGTTTAAATCTTTCATGCTCACTAATTACAAGCATAACTTATTTTTAGCATGTGGATAGGTCACAACTTTTATTTTTAACTGAATTTGTAGTGATGCATGCATGTATGATGAAACCCTTTGGTGTAATTTTAATGCCTCAAACTTGGCTTTAAAATGCGCAATGCGCTCTGATGTGTTTTGTTCCCAAAATCCCTATATCAAATAGCAGGTTGTCAAACATGTGAACCAACATAAAACAACATACTATCAAACTTGTGAATCAATTAACAATGTGAGGTATTCAGGCTATCAAACAACAGCAGGAAAAGGTCCGACCCAGTTACATGTTGTATGTTGTGTCACATCAGTTCATATTGCGAGAGACCGAATATATCGCCGCATTGTCGTATCAAGCACACGTCATGGATTTGTATCGCATCACTTGCAGCGATGCGCTCTCAACAACGCATCATGCGCACTCATTATGCGTGCTTGATGCGTGCATTTTAAAACCAAGGCCCTGAGTTTAGGATGGCAATTATGACACTCCCCTAACTGCACACAAAATGAGTCAACATGAACCTGACAGAAACTAAGTTGGGTCAAAATGGGTTGACATAAAAAAATGGCTGGGTTTGGGTTAACCTGTTAATTTGATACTGATCAGTTGAAACGTTTATAATATGGGATCATAATAAGACCTAATAAGGCCAGAAAATCATTGAAGCTAAATTAAAATCTATATAGCTAAATGTGGTTAAAATTCACATCTAAAGAACTTTACTACTCAATGCTTATATGTAGTCAACATGATGAAAATTGTGTAAAAGTATTTTGAACTTGTATTTTCATGAACTTATTCACAATTAAAGATGTCCAAGTGATAGTATTCATGTGTATACACAGACAGGTGTATATGTAAATCTGTATGTATATACATACATGAATACACACACATATGTGACATATATATACTTGTATATACATATTTATGTATGTATGTACATACGAGTACCCTGTACTCACACATATCTTTCTCTATTCATAGATTCACACATACACAGACAGTTCTGTTTTCTGTTTGATTCACATCAAATTATAAAACCACAGACTCCAAATCAATCAACCCAATGAATTTGAACCCTATACCACTATACATATTGAAAATAAGGTCAACACGAAGCACGATTCTGACCTAACACAAGCTAAGCAGCACAATCTGAACCCGACATGAAATTAAACAGAGTAAAAAATGGGTCAATGCGTAAGTGACACAAAGTTATTTGGATCGATCCTGTCAACCCAAAATGACCTGAACTGACAGCCTTACTTTGCGTTAGATGAACTGAAATGCGTCACACGTAATGAACAAATTACCTACTATTTTTTTAGTAATGATAATATTAACATGTGTTTTCTTAATATTATATCTACACTTTATTTCTTGTAAGATGCGTGGTGTTAAGACTACTAATCTATTAATCATTTTCATGTTTTGGTAATATATATCTGTTGCTTGTAGACAGAAAAGGTTGACCTCGAGAACACAGTAGTAGATGAGAGCCAAAGGCGGTCAAAGGAAGTTGGGGCAACTTCGAGGCTAAGGCAAGAGAAATATAGTGGTATGCATGCGAAGTAGCTTTTTCTCCCTAGAAGGAATAGATGATTTAGGGCCATCATGTAATTTTTCACAGTATATTTTACCTTTTTTTTCTGTGACATTGATTGTCATAGTTAAGCAAATCAAGCTTTTATATTCAATATAATATTTGATTAAACAAACTTTAAATAAAGTGCGAACTTACAACTCCGAATACAAATTATTTTGTATCATGTCGCAGAAGTAAAATGCTGATGGATCATAGACAAGCAAAGAAAAATATTGGAATTGTAGAAAAGGCTGAAGATTTTTTATTTAAGATATCTTGTATTATCATCTAGACTCTTTCTCTTTAGATCATTGATATGCTATCTATTCTTTATATCCCTGTTCATAACCTGAAATGGACTGCAAAATGTGAAATCACACCCAGACATATGTAGGTTAAGATGACATGGAAAACTAATGGCTTTCTGATGGAATAATATGAACAATGTTTGAGTTGCTTTATTGCCTTTCTTTCATTTTATATTTTACATTATTTGTTAGAAGCAAGTCCAAGTGAATCAGAGGATGATAATGAAAGGGGAGATGCAGCTGAAGAAGAGTCAGATGATGAAGATAATGCCTTCTTTGACACCCGGGACTTTTTATCATCAGGTTCTTTCAAAAGCAGTGGGTCCGACATGAGGTCGCCATCTTTTACATCTGATGACGAAGACCTTCAAGTTAACGAACCAGAAATTGATGCATCTATTAGATCGGTTGGAACTAATTATCCTCATGTTAAAAGACGGAAGAAGTTGCCAGATCCTGTTGAAAAAGAGAAGGGAGTAAGTCTTTGGTCAATGATCAAAGATAATATTGGTAAAGATCTTACCAAAGTATGTCTTCCTGTATACTTCAATGAACCTTTATCTTCTCTCCAAAAATGTTTTGAAGATTTGGAGTACTCTTATCTTCTTGACCGGGCATATGAATGGGGCAAAAGGGTGAGTTTGTTTGATGAATATGAAGTTATAATAGCTGCACTTAGTTTTACAGCTTTTGCATGTATAAGTTGCCCAATATTTGCTAACCAGGATATCATGTTAGCGTATATGACTACTGAAATCTGATAATAGTATTAGAATCATTATAATTGCTATATGCTAGCTTACATATCATGAGACCATAATTTTGTTGGCACTGGTTTGAGCTTAAAAATTGTCAAGAATACAATGATGGTTGGTTATCATGATGGGAGTATTAGTATCTAGTATAAACAAATAAATTATCGAACCGTTTTTTATTATATGAAAATTACTTTGATGACATCATGGTTCAGAGTTATAGATAATTGAGCCTAAGGATGAGTGCTTATACAGACTACTTCTCTGTTGCAAGTTTGGGTATTTCGAGGGGCTGTATATCTGCTTAATGCAATATATTAGAACTATGTTGAAATATATTTTTACCAAGTACTAACACATGGTTCGTGGATTAGAGCAAAATTATATGTGGTAGGCTAATGAATGAAACTAAAAACATAAGAGGATGCATGGGTTATAAAAAAAAAATAACAAGCGTAAGCTTTTTAGTAGCTTAGTTGGTGTATAACAGAGAAGACAGAGTAAGAGGGAGAATAATTAGCATACTTCAGCTCTTCAATTTAAAGGTGATCGTCTTGAGGTAGCTTTTAAGTTGAAAATTTCACACAAATCTAGAAAAATTTGAGGAAGTATTCTAAGTCAATCAAGTTCCTTGAAGTCATGTCATGTAAAATCTATTATCCATATTCTCTTTCCCCATAATTAACTGAAAATTTGAGTGCTGTTGTTGTCATTTTATCATCTGCTTGAATGAGTCTACAGACTTCTTACATTTGGGTCTCACCAATTTACTATCAAATCTGTTTTAGGGTAACAGCCTTATGCGGATTTTGAATGTGGCTGCATTTGCAGTATCTGGATATGCTTCTACTGAAGGAAGAAATTGCAAACCGTTTAATCCGTTACTAGGGGAGACATATGAGGCAGACTATCCAGATAAAGGCCTTCGTTTTTTTTCTGAAAAGGTTTACACCTTCTGAAGATTATAAATTATACCTTCTTGATTATTCTGTTGAATTCTTTATTTATTTTTCTTTTACTGTTGCAACAGGTCAGTCATCACCCAATGATTGTAGCGTGTCACTGTGAAGGTAAAGGATGGACATTTTGGGGAGATAGCAACTTGAAAAGCAAATTTTGGGGCCGTTCAATTCAGCTGGACCCTGTTGGGGTTTTAACTTTGAAATTTGATGATGGAGAAGTTTTTCAGTGGAGTAAGGTAATGCATAAATGTTTATTTAATTTTCCAATACATTGTAAGATTCTCATTTTGCAACCTGTTTCAGGTTACAACATCCATATACAACCTTATTTTGGGTAAACTTTATTGTGATCACTATGGTACTATGCGCATCCAAGGGAACCGAAATTATTCTTGTAAGCTGAAATTCAAGGAGCAGTCCATCATAGAGCGGAACCCGCATCAGGTTATTTTTTTGCCAACTTTTTATCGAAGTTTTACTCTTTCAGATTGTAATATCAATTTTTGGCGGGAGATCTCCTTCCATAAAGGATTTACTAATTACGCACATGTAGTGCCATAATATGTTAAAAACCCTCCTATAATGGTGTTGTTTAGTTGCTTTCTGAAAGACAATCGACTGTTTCTTATATTATTTAAAATTGCAAGTAATAACAGATGGATTAATGTGGTCACACTTGTATAGCTGTATTCGTATTTACATGTATCAGTTACAGATATTGATCGTATCCTCTCCTCTGATTTTTGGTTTTGACAGCTATCTTGTTGTCTCCCCAAGATCTTAACATCTTTTGCCTTAATAATCACACTTGATAAATTCAAAGTGTATCATCTAAATTCTAATAATAGTTGCGCGTATGTTTTTTTCAAACTTTGAAAAGAAAGATTGTCTCATACTCTCAAGTCTCATCATATGCACTTCATGTATAGAAAATAAAGTAGCAACTAAACATTCACTCATTCTACTTAAATAACAGTAGTGATTTAGTCGGGTCAGAGTGCAGCTTGTACATGCACTAACAACCCATTGTTGGTTCTTAGTTTATTTCTTAAATTGATTACAACTTGGTAGAAATTGGTTCTCTTAATAATTATGCCATTTCATTATTTACTTAATCTTGATGCAGGTACAAGGTGTGGTTCAAGATAAAAGTGGAAAAACTGCAGCAACTTTAATTGGCAAATGGGATGAAAGTATGCATTTTGTGTATGGAGACTGTTCAGGAAAAGGAAAAGGTGACCCGTTTTCAGATGCTCGTTTGCTGTGGAGAAGAAGCAAACCTCCAAAGGTTCCCACAAGATATAATCTGACCCGCTTTGCTATTACTTTAAATGAGCTTATCCCTGGACTAAAGGTAAAACTCACTCAGATGGAACTTCATGTTTTTTTTTATTTAAGGTTGTTTTAATAATTTGTTTTTATATATTTGTTCAGGAGAAGCTTCCGCCAACTGATTCAAGGCTAAGGCCAGATCAAAGATGTTTAGAAAATGGCGAGTATGAAAGGGCGAATGCAGAGAAACTAAGACTCGAGCAACGTCAACGACAGGTACAACTTTATGCATAGCTGCTACAATCATGTACAAACCCTAAATTTGCATTTAATAAAAACGTCTCTTGAGCATTGTAGGGCTGTTCACAGTCCGGTTCAGCCGGTTTTGGTCAAAATTCTAGGCCAAACCACTGGAAAACGGCTAACCAAACTGGCCCGGTTTGTTGGGTTGGCCAGTCTGGCTGGTTTTAGCAGATTGAACCCAATTTTCTTTTCTCCTGAAATCCTTAGTTTATGTTATAATTTTTGAAACATAAAAATTGTTAATGAATATAATACATATATAATTAATTTCATATTCAAAAAATGTAAAACAAAATTAATAGAAAAGGCTAGACTGCTGGTGTGGTTTATACGGCATGTTCAACCCATTGACTGGGCTGGAATACCACCAAAATTGAACCATGGACCAAACTTGCTTCATTTGGGTGGTTTGATCGGTTTCAATGAGTTAATAAAACAGTACTGTTGAACAGTATGCAATCTTACTTGACCATGATGTTTATCAATATTCTTATGTGTTTCAGGCTAGGAAAATGCAAGAGAGGGGGTGGAAACCGCAGTGGTTTGCCAAGGATAAAGCAAGTGATACTTTTGTGTACACCGGGGGCTATTGGGAGGCCCGAGAAAAAGCTAAATGGGATTCTTGTCCTGATATTTTTGGACAATTTTCTTCAGATCAGATATTAGACTGAGTAAAGCTTTTACCTCTTTGCTCACACCTTTCACCACAGAAGACTACATAGTTGCTGATGACAGGATCCGTGAACAGGCGTTTAGAAGTAAGTTTTTGCTTCTCATTTAGTGTTATATTTTCTATACTCCCCATTCCCCTAAATTTGTACTTATTTGTTCATATAGTTTCCTTCATAAGGTCCATTTTTTCATACATAGTCTATTGGATATTGACAAGCCATAATATGACCCCAAAGACACGTTAATTTTACACAAGTCGAAAATGAGACTATTTGATTCTTTTTTAATACAAGTCGAAAATGCAACTATTTGGTAATCTTTGTCTTGTTGCAAACTTACAATTCAGTTTTTGAAGCTTTTAGTGTTCATACTATCATGGTCAACTTGACACTGAACCTGTTATGTTAAGATCGCATCCGACTACTAGTGACCGATGTAGGTCAACACAATCAATAATCACTCTCATTTAGTGCATCTCCCTTTGTCACTTAAAACAATATGGTACTTGATCATGCTAGAACAGGTCACCGCATCTGCCTGTGACAACATTTGATTGTTAGTCTTCTTAGCAAGTCCATAAACACTAAACCTTCATGCCACCCGATTCCTCTCTTCATGTTTGAAATTTTCTTTTACTTGTTTCCCATTTATAACCTCTTAAGGTCATTTGTCTTGCGCAATCCGGTCCTATTGGTTAGCAGGTAACTGGTTTTCCAGTCGGTAGGAAAAAAGTTCTGTAACCTCCATAGGACTATTAAACAAACTCTCGAATATGAAAAACACTCCTATGTTGCAATCTACTACTCACATGTAACTCATCATCCCATGAACTCTACTTGGCCATGATTCCACAAACTTTTCTAACAGTTGCATGACTTCTTGTGTTATCAAATTTATGTTGAATATACTTTTAGAGTTAAATCACCCATAAGGTTTGACTAAAATAATCATTTTAGTTCAAAAGCTTAAAAACATCAATTTCAATTCAAAAGCTTCATTATTTATTTAAGTTGCACTCTAAAAATTTTATCATTTTTTTCTTTAACCGTTACGAAAACAATAGTAAAATGACACAACTTTTGTATTAAAATTAAAACAACTACTGTTATATATAACTTAATGTTTTTAATCTTAAGAAGAAAACAACTATTTAGTCAAAGGAGGAGTTTAACTCATTTATTAATATATATAGTTTAACATAAAATAAAAAATTGTATAATAGTGAAGTAAAAGAGGAAAGAAAAAAGAAAAGAAAATGAGGTAGTGGAAGGAAAAGGAAGCAATATTAGTATTTGGATTTGGACATTACTTGGAACAAATGTGGACGGTAGCAATAAAGCAAATCTTTGTCACTCCTATTCTATTCCATTCCATTACTTATTTAACACAACACAATACTACCCTTTCCACGTACTACACCTACTTTTCATCACTCAACTCATCCTTTTAATCCTGTTTAAATAATAATATGCTTTAAGACCTCGTATTATTATATACCGAAAATTATAATATAATAATGGAGTTTTAGAGTTATGTTAAGAATGTCAATTGCGCTATTTGTGAGTTATGAAAATAACTCTAGTTCAAATATTATTTCTTGTGAAAATTTTAAAGTAAATGTTACAAGTTTTAAATGACCTAAATGAAAGATATACGAGTTACTGTTAATGTTTATTATTTTCAAGCTTAGAGAGCATTTAGAACTTGTTTGTTAGCTTATTGGATTCTTTTTTCACAAGTACCAGATATTTTAGGTTAAGCTTAAAAAATTAATTACTAAATACTAATCAAATTTCATATACTTTTTATTTAAATGGCTTAGAATTAAAACTTTTTAGTATTTAAAAAATGTTTTCATACACTTAGTGATTCTTATTGTTAAAAATATTATTGACTTTCAGGAAACATCGAAAAAGTTAGGTCAATGTTAAAAGAAATATTTTACGTTGGAATAATATTAGTTTTTAAATAAAAAAGGAAGGATTCTTTTTGGACAAGAAAGAGGATTAATTTAACATATTCGATGCTACTTATTTCGCATTAAATTGATAATTCAACTTTTGAAATAGAAAAACAAAATGGGACGGGAATTCAACTTCTATAATGCATTTAAGAGTCAGCTAGCTTTTATTCGTTTGTACCCCCTACAAGACACGTGTCACTCTTCAAGTCTATAAATGTAAGATGAGCCGAGTATATTAGGAATATGAGCCGAGTATATTAGGAATATATAAAATGAATTTTATATCGATAAAATATGTACTTCTTTAAGGATTTTATTCCTTTTTTTTAAGACTCAAATAAAAAAACTTATAAAACTTAGAAATATAAGACGTAATTTTAACAATTAATTTTTTTAATCAATGTTTGAGATTAAATTCTAAGAAAAAAATTTATTAGAGTGGTATTTTATAATTAGCCACTTTTGTTGACTTTTTCTAAATTATTTTATTTAAACATTTATAACTTTTATATATGATATTATTTTTATAAAAATTACATCATAAAAATGAGCTTTTTTATCTATAAAACAAGTACAATACTGTTATAAAAAAAGATAATAATTTTTTTTTACTTTTTAAAGTTCATATCTCGTCATTATGTTTTTAACCAGTTCATTGAGTTTTATTTGTTATAGCGCTCTTTAAATGTTGTTATGCTTTTTTTAAAATGATGAATTTTAAAAAATTTAATGGTGGAATAACATTGTTATGTATCTTTAATATGTATAACACAATAATAAATTAATAGTCAATTAATCCAATACAATAAAAACAATAACAAAATAACACAATGTCTCATTGTGTATTATTGTCATCATTGTATTATCTTGAACACCATGAATTTTAAAAGATACATTGATGAAATAACATTATTGATTTCTAATTGTAAAACACAATGATAGATAACAACAAATTTATATAATCTATTAAAAAAACAAAAGACAAAAATAACACATCATGTGATCTTCAACAATATTAATTTTGGAAAATAAATTAGCAAAAGTATATCATTGTGTAATTGTAATTGTAAAACACAATGATAAATAACAAGTCTATATAATCTATAAAAACAATAACAAAAATAATATAAAATAATCTAAAACGTAAAATACAATGACAGATAACAAGTCTACCCTTATTTTTTTATAGATTAAGGGTTGTTTAACGGCATTTTAATAATTTTACTAATAGGCTACTTTTGAATCGAAAGTGGAAGTATAGAGTATTTGATTCGCTTAATAGACACTTATTAATGGGTAAGTTTTAAACACATCTTGATTTATTCAAAAACTAACTCTTATTGAGTCAAACTTCTTAATAACTCAACACAAAATTATCAAACAATCTTTTAGTTACAGTTCAGAAACTACCTCTCACGCCGACGTTAACCTGCTTAGTAGGCCTAGCTACGGTCGACTAAGATAAAACACTTGCCAATCGTAAACGCGCTTCCTTGTGAATGGTTTACAAACCATTCATTGAAGATTTTGTTTCATTAGTTGAAAAAATTATGAGAGGGAGCTTCTTGTTTCCGTTTCACGAATTATTCACCGAAAGTTTTGTTCCCTATTACATGCATACTCATTAGCTGAGAAAATCATTAAAAATTTTAAGGAAAACTTCATGAAATCATAAGCAAGTTTTAAAAGCGTTCAAATTAAATCACTCATATTTTTATTTATTACAATCATATTAAGTTTTAAGAGTGTTCTAATTAGATTACTAAAGTTTAAAAATATTCTAATTAGATCACTCATACTTTTTCAAATTTTTTAAATAATTCACAAATTTTATTAAATAATTTGGTTTTTTAGATATTGTTAATTTTTTAAATATTTCAACTTTTTAAAAAAATATTTTGCAATTTATAAATGATCTACTTAAAACAATCCTGACACTTTAATGATTTGATTAAAACAAAAAAGTTTATGAATGACTTGAGTGCAAAAAAAAAATATAAGCAACTTAATTAAAATAGTTTTAAAATTTGATTACTATTTTGTAAAGTTATCCCAAAATTTTTAATATGTAATATGATTATCACTTGAAAGTATCGTATTTCGAATGTTTTTAGGATTCGTTATTCAATGTTACTTTTAATTGCTTTCTTTAATTAAAGTCGATCAAATATCGCATGAATCAATACTCGAATCACTCTGTTCAAAACCCTATGCAAAACTAAATAGATGGTCGATTCTCTTTCCAAAATGTCATCCCGTTGATCCAAAACTATGTACATAATACAAGAGCACATACGAATATGGATTCAACGCCACGCTCACTTACCAAAAAGGCGATCGACAAGCTTATTATAGACACGATATGCTCGTGTTGTTTCTTCAATTCTTCCCTTCCCAATGCTCTAACTTGTATCATTCATCACTCGATCTGTCGATCATCAACAAATGGTCTTTTTCATGATCACTGGCATCGGAATTATATTCTTTGACCATCTCCAATACACTAGTGGAGTTCGTTAGCTTTTCTGCTCTCAAAGCTTCGCCTTCCCAATCCGTCTTTACTAGTACCGAATACAAAACCGAAACCACACACGCAAACTGAGCTGACAACAGACCGATCCACAACCCACTGAACCCGAATTTGAAGAAAAAGGCTAAGGCCACGGCCACTGGGGTGCCCACAAAGTAAAAGGAGCCGAGGTTGATGCGTGCACCAACTGCGGGTCTTGCGGTCCCACGTAGGATGCCGCAACCGGTGGTTTGGGGGCAGTTGCCGAGCTCACATAGACCCATGATGGGCATGACGGATGAAACGAGTGACCGGAGCATGTGGTCGTGGGTGAATAGGGCACTCCATTTGTCCCTAAAGATGATGGTCCAAATGACATTGATGAAACCGATTACAAAAGCACAGCCCAACGCAACGAGTGCAGCTAGTTTCGCCTTGTGTGGCCTCCCTGCTCCGAGCTCTTTTCCCACCTTAAAGTTGAACAGGTTAAAAATAAGATGTATAAATCTATGTACATTCAATACAAAGCCAATTTTAAGTATAAAACAGTCGGAACCATATAAATACTTATACATGTTATACATGTTGCTTTAAATGTGATTTTTTTTTTCTGAACAGCCATAATCTACTCTAACATACTTTGAAATAAATCTATTCCAGATGACATTCCACATGACTTAAGATAGACTTGATTATGCTAGTGGTTGTGTATATTAACTAATACACATTCTCTCTCATTACATGAGATTATCGTTCATAATAAGAATTATGATTCTTATAATTCTCTACCTACGATCAGCCTATATTAAAAAGGTGTGTAATAAATATTAAAACTTTAATAAATGTTTGACACCCTATAAGCCTTGAAAAAGCAAAATCAAAAGTTTATTAATATATTGCAACTGCATTCTATAAAAACAAAATACCTTTTTATTCTTTTTGAGTAGAATAGCTCCAAATAGAAACGCAATATCCATGGTAATCATTAGGAATCATTATTTGAAGTTCGTAATATTTATTTTTATAAAAAGAAAAGATATACCCTTCTATATAAATCCTTACCACCATTTGTTATAAATCTTTTAAGATCTTGAAAACACTCATTTATTTTTATTCGAACAATCTGTTAATATTAAAATAGAAAGATTGACAATTCTCTTTAATAAATAAATAAAAAATTCTCTTAAATAAATAAAGAAACTATGAAAATAGATAAAAATGAACTGATTTAATATATTATATTTTTTTAAGGATTTAGAATTCGTTTTTAAAAATAAACAAATTCTAAAAATAGGTAAAACAACCTAACCCAATCCAACCCAACCCGATCTATTTCAATACATACTAAAGAAATATATTATTACCATTCAAAACTCGAATTCGACGCCTGACTTATCCGTTTTGACATCTCTAGCATTAATATCTCTCTACTTCCAATTGAAATCCACATCAAATGACATTTACCTCAATGGAATCAGCATATTAGTAATGTTCCATTGAGGTTGTAAGGGTTCAAATCACATTATGAACAAATAGGTAATGGTGTAATTTGGTGTAGTATAGCAGTAGAGTAGATTTGCCGTTCAAAATAATTATGAACACATAGCATAGTTTAGGATAGATTAGTAGGTGATGAGTTTAATGTTGAAAAATAATTAAAATCCATGGTTTTCTAAATTTATGTACCTCCAATAAATAAATAAATCTAACATTAAAACAAACTATCTAAATAATAAATATTACTAGTTGTATATTCCAAGACATGCCAATAGGATGCAGAGGAGAAAAGAACTAATGAGAAATGGTTCATAGAGGCAGAAGGATAAAATAATATAAATAAAAAGGTTCAGTTTTAATTTTTAAAACAAATTTCAATAAAGAACCAATTTAATATATATACTTCTTAATATACTTGTACATTCAATTAAACTCCCTAGTTTTCTCATATATTTAGCCCAATAAAGAAAACAAAACTAGCATTAAAACAAACTTGATGAAGAAGGAAAATTACTATTTGTTCATAAAGAATAAGCGGAAAGGGGTAAATGCTAAAAAAAGTTTCAAGCATCCAACACAGAATCAATTTTATACACATAGACTAGTGTTGAGTAAATAAAAAGAGTGTTTAGCTTTGCTTTAACAATGTATAATATTGTGAATGAAGGAATGGTTACATTTAAAATGTAGTGCTCATAGATTTTTACTTTTTCATGACAGATTTACAATATTTGTCCACAACATTTGAATCTCAACCTCTTTAAGAATTCATATTATACAAAACACCTTAATGCTATTACACTTAAAACTAGCTTCTTAATGTGTTAAAGGTCACTTAAACTATATATAATAGAAAAACATCAAAAGAAATTGTTCCGGGGACATATTGATGTCAAATGTCTAATGGCTTTCCTCCATACAAAGAAGTCAAAGATTCCTGTCTAATTATAAGTAGTTAATAGAATTATGTTAATTTATTCGAGTCTATGCATATAGTCATAATATATAGACACCCACTTTTATAAATAGTCACCTTTATATTAGACGTATAGAATCAATAACATTAAAAACAAAAAAAACTCATAGGACTTTCAAAGGGCTATACAACCCCTTATGCAACATGTATAGGGTTATATAACTCATGGTTATATAGAGTTCTGGAATATTGATTTATACTGGTCTTATCTATTCTATAAAGAAAATATTTAAAGAGGATTAAAAGAAATAATATGATATATAAGTTATATATATTGTAATCGTAAGAGAATAATAATAATGAAGGAATAGAAAGATTCGCATGAGTAGTAGAAACTTACTCGTGCAGACACACAGCCAGCCAAGGCCATGGGAACCGTGTACATCAGACTAGTTGTCTGTATCAGTATCCCAGTCCCCGCCACCGCCAGCCGTGGATTCTCCAGATATCCAGCAAGAACGGTCACGATCTCATACCACCACCACTCCAAACATATCCCCATACAGCTCGTCACAGACAATCTCCACAGCTCCCCCATCCCAATCCCCTCCGTCGATCTCCACGTCCACCTCCACTTCCCGTACACCCACACGTACCCGATCATCAGCACCATCATATGCATATTCGTCACCACCGATGCCATCGCCACCCCCCCCACCCCCCACCGCATCACCACCACCAGCACGTAGTTCAACGGCACGTGAAACGCCACCGCTATCAAACTACACCACATCACCGGCTTCGTCACCGCCTGTGACCGTAGATAAACCCTCAACGGCTGTAACAGACAGTTTGTTAGCAAATCCGGTAGAGAATATCTACAGTACGTCGCGGCTGTTGATGTGATCGCTGCATCCTGTCCCATCAGGAGCATGATTGGCTCCAGGTTTAACCACAGGAGGCTGATCGGAACGATCGCCATCAGGAGGATGAAGATCATACGGAGGAGCGATGCGGACAGTAGCTCCCACTTGTGGCTGCCGTTGCTGCCGTACGCCTGGCTGCACACCGGCTCGAGCCCCGACGCTAGTCCGACGAGGACGGAGTAGCCTGTGATGTTAGTGAAACCTAGCGACAGCGAACCTCCGGCTAGCTCGAGGCTACCGAGTCGACCGAGGAACAGTACGGAAACCACCGCTCGGAGGAAGACGAGACAGTTCGCCGCCGTGATCGGAATCGCCATGGATAAAAGCTCCTTGAGCTCCTCCGTCACCTGTAAATAATCACATATCGATTAACAGTTAACAATTAGCAATCCGGTGAACGGAGTTCAGATTCAATCAAATAGATAAACAAACGGTGAACGGAGTTCAGATTCAATCATTCAGAACAACAAACGGTGTTTAGAGCTTCAGATTCTGACTTCAACAAACCTGTGAGGTGGTGAAGGTGAGTCTGTTGATGTTATTCGACGGTGAATTGGAGTTCTTCATGGCTTCCGGAGGTTGATGATGAAGACGATTTGATCAAATGATTTGGGAATCTGCAAATGATGAATACAAATTGAAGAAAACGTTAATTATTTTGATGAATTCGAAACGAAAATCGATGTGATTTGATGAAATATTCGTCATGAATGAAATTGTGCATACTAAAAATAAGATGAAACATGCTAGAAATAGAAAAGGAACCTTGAAGGTGAGATGAAATCGCATGAATGGAGTATAGAAGTGATTTTGGAGAGCTCATGTTTTGGTGGAGAAGCTTGCATTCATATAAATATAAATATTGACGCATAGCAAGTATATTATAAAATATATAATAATAATAACTATAATAAACGTACATACCCATGTTTTTTAAAATAGCTTAACGGAACGTAAAAAAGAATTTTATAAATTTATGGGAGGTTTAGGATTTATGCAGTGGTTTTTGGATTAAAAAGAAAGGGCATACTGGTTTGTGAGAAGGATTGATTCGATTCTATCTCAGAAAGTAGTAGGTTCTGATTTTTCTGACAACTCTACTAGAGTCTGTTAGTCGATCTAAATTATAAAAAATACAAAAAATATAAAAAGATAGCTTTGGTTTCAAGTTGCCAAGTTGCGCCAGATACAATCAGCTTCTTGTATGGATGTGTAGCCAAGCTACATGACTCGAGGAGCTTGTCACACAAATAATTCTAGAGTTTGTTTGTCATTTAAGTGGAATCAATGTCAGAAAGTCAATAGTGTGCTAGTTGAGACACCGAACTTCCTATAAACCATTATGCCTCCATTTTCGACCTAGAAATCACTACAACTCTAATACATTTATAAAATATCTTACGAGGACGTGAAATATAAAATAAAATAAAATTATGACATGTTTAGGGTTTACGTAGTGGTTTTTAGATTAAAGTGATTTATGAGATGTTGCTACCTCAATAAGCTCCACTAGAGTCCACTAATCAACCTAAATTCAAAAAGAAGAAAAGAATACTCTTGTTCTCAAATTGCATTAGATCCGGAGAGCTTCTTGTATGGATAAGTAGGCAAGCCACATGACTGAATGCGCTTGTCACACGAGTAATTCTAGAGTCTGCTTGCCACTTAAGTGGAATCAATGTTAGAGAATCAACATTTTTTAGTTGAGATGGTAGACTTCTCATAAATCATTACGCATTCATTTTCAACCTGGAAACTTGTATACCAATCTAGAACCTATGTAAATTTAAAAAAAAAAACCAAACATAAAAAGAAATTACAATGTTATATAAATATGTTATATGCAACAAAGTTAAAACATATGTGTATATTTATATACGGTTTTCAACTTAAATTTGTTGTTACATTAAACACACGTTATTAATGCAGTTTAAATATAAGGAATTAGTAAAACCACTTAAACATTTGTAATAACTGTTTTAAGTATAAAATATAAATAGCTATATAAGTAAAGAAAGGTTAAGGTAAGTGTTTTTTTTTTCGTGCGAAGCGTATTGAAATATCGCACAAGAATGAATATTACAGATGGAATTATAATGTAAGTGTAAGAATTATCATGCAGAGTTGTCACGCAAATGTGGAAATATTACGCACGAATGTATTCTTGCTTAATAATGTCATGTGAGTGTAATACGTCTTGCGTAATTATTACTTATTTGTGCGTCATTATTACTTGTTCGTGCGTGATAAACCCCCCCCCCCCCCCAAATAAATAAATAAATAAATAACTTCTTACGTTTCATACGGAAAAAGACACTTTGTATAATAATCGTCCCCTGTACAAGTAAACATATCTCAATAATCTACTTTCTTCTACATTGAACGTGGATTTTAAATTATTATTGTAAGATATGTATAAGTTGGTGTAATATTCAATTAGTTTTTGCAAATATAAAAAGATGATTTATATGACCCTAAGAAGATATTTACCTCAGTACTTTTTATGCAAACTTTTGTTAAGAAACATTATAATATCTCTTGATCCCTTGTTTAATTGCAGAGAATAAAACATCAACATTTCTGTATTTATTGTTTTAGTACATGCATGTGAATTACTTATAAACGTAACAGGCTTTCATTATCATCATGGTTAGAGTCTTAAAAGACTTGAAAAATTATCATCTAATATAAAAACTAATATATTTTTTATTTGAAGTAAATACTCGCCTGAAACTTTCATGATCTTATCACTGATTTAAGTTTTATTATCACAGACTTCGAAGAAGATTTTGGGGAGCGAAAGGTGGTGGGGATGGTGGATGTGGGGCGAGGATTAAGAAGAGCGACTTAGGGCGAAAAGAATGATTTGGATGTGAGACCAAAGGTCGCGACTCGGGCTCCATAGAGTATGAGATTGTGGGAGGGTAGCAACATGATGGACGCGAAGGAAATGTTTTAGAAATCAGTTCAAAAGAAATATATGGTTTAGACTCGGGTCATGTATAAATGTGCATCGTCTCCACCATCATCTCTTATGCATTCTTTCGTCCTGTTCAAGGAATAACAACGCATAAATTACAGGCGTCTCTAGAACAAGCCCACATGTCATACATTGTCTCGAGTGTATACTCTCAAGACCCAACTCCTCAATAGGGCATTAGGGCCTGGCAATCAACGAAAAAGTCAAATAAATAAATTTATCATATTGCTTAACATCTTTGAAGTGAATATAATGATAGTGTGCGACAATGGTGTATGAATTCATGCTTGGCAAAACATTTGTGTTGATAAAGAATATAAAGCTACACATGTACGACACTTGGTAACAACAGGTCTCTAATGCTGCGCGTTCACTCAACCGGATCCTCTTGCATCACAACAAAATATAGTAGCCCTGTTTAATCCTATTGTTTTTAAGTTTTATATTGTTTCAAATATGTTTGTAGGCTTTAGGGTCAGAGTCTTACCAGGAGCAGTCTCTTCATCTCTTAGAATAAACGAAAGATACTACTCACATTCCACCTTCCTCGGGCCTTACCTATAACTAAATGCTATGAGCGGAACTTTACCGGGATACATATGTTTGTTTGTTATCGTTCGAAGATGTGCCTTGCAAGTCGACACTCGGCATAAGAGCTACAATGGTGGCAAAAACAATTATAGTGGCAATTTGATGACAACCTTTCAGATGTTTGGTCAGGCTGTCCAGATGATCGTATGCAACCCAGACTATATTCACTTTTCCTTGGTTCAAACCTGATTTCATGGTTTACAAACAAAAGATTATATCTTATTTCTCCACCAAGAGAGAATACAACCTCATCTTATGAGATTTGACCAAAAATTCTATCTACTCTACTTCACAATGAATATGGATAACAAAACTGAGCAGAAAGACTAACAAAAATCATTAGAATCAACACAACCAATACTAATACATAAACAAACTATTTAGATGATTGTATTGTGTATGCCAAAGTGTAAAAGTCAATCAAGATTGATAAAACTTTGCGAGCTCGTCTGAGTAAGTCTTTCTGATGATATCTCTTTTGAGCTTGAGTGCTGCAGTCACTAGTCCAGATTCAGGAGTCCATGGTTCCGGAAGCAGCTTGATCTTTGCAGGAATCTCAAACTTCTCCAATCGGCCGGTTTTTGCAGCCTGTAAGTAGTGTATTTTTGTTGGATTAAATGTAACATCAACTGTAACTTTGTGCTTTGTGTTCATAATAATATATAATGTTACCTTCACCAAGGAACCGTAAACTTCCTTAATGGTTTCTGACATTTCACACAAGCTTGGGAAATCATCAACCGCAAGACCTTTCTGCAAAGCCCAAGATTCTACTGCAGATTGTGATGCGACCACAAGTGCAACACAGTAACTATGGAATGAATTGGCATGCACCATGATGTTATCAACATATGGGCTAACACTTAGAGCCGCCTCTACCTGTAGAAGAATCAATGATCTTTAAGTACGAATCATGTGTTCATTTATAGTAAATCAGCAAAAGAAATAAATCTGCAAATAGAATACGTACCTTTCCTAGAGAAACATATTCTCCATGTTGAAGTTTAACAATATCCTTTTTTCGGTCGATTATCTCAAGGCAGCCGTCTTTATGCAACTGCCCAATATCACCTGTGTAGAACCACCTCAAGCCTCTCTCATCAACCTTTGTGCAGCAAAAAAAATGAAAGTTACATAAGAGGTGGCAATGTGAGCGGGTTGGGTAACTGGTCAAACAATCCAGAGTTGAAACAGGTCAAGTTACTTTGACCTGCAGTTACTTTTTTTGTCTTTTTTATGTTCATAAATAACTAGTGCCTTACTTATGGTTAAAAAACTATAATCGCAGTAAAAACTTACATCTTTTAATAAAAAGACTTGGGAAATTTACGCATCAAGAATAAATTGCGAGCAACTTTCAACCCATTTGACCCAATCCCCTTAAAGTATTTTTTTATTTGACCTGTTTGAGACAGCACATAATCCAAATTGACCCAATTATATGTAAACCTATTGAAAATTGCAAAAACTTCCACTTTGCGCAAAGCTCACAGAATATAAAGCATGGAAATTAAGAATATTACTTTATATACTTCCTTTGTCTTCTCATCATTTTTGAAGTATCCAAGAGTAACATTAGGCCCACCAATCACTATTTCTCCACGAGGCATAGGATCGCTGGTTAAATAACCACCTTCAGGCCAATTTATTAACTGCAGAAAAGTGATACAGCAACCAGAGATTAAACACGGCAAAACTGAATGAGAACTTACAAGGTGAAATACTTTTTGTGCAGTAATCTATTCTACATATAGCTAAATATATGAACATTTCAATAAATCAAAATTTTTGGAAGGATACCTTGATATAGGAGCAAGGAAGGGGTGCACCAACACGACCAACAGATGTATCATCATACTCAGAAAAGGTCCCACCAGCACACGTCTCAGTAAGACCATAACCTTGGCCTATTGGAGCACTAGGGTAATAGTCCACAAGAAAACATGGTAATATCATGGAAAACTATACATATATATAATAAATAATTAATTACAAATTGTTAGAACTAACCCAAAACAAATGTTGATAAATCTTTGAGTATCAGCAGACAATGGGGCCCCACCAGACAGAATAAAGCGGATACGACCCCCCAAAATGGCTCGAACCTTTCTAAATACTAAATAGTTCCATAGGAGCTTTTCTACACCCCATGCCCCAAACCAACTTCCGTTAATTGCTGACAACCGACGATTATAGGCCAAATTAAACAGTGTCTTTGATAGTCCACCTGCTGCATCTACCTGAAAATTTTCAGCCAAAATTCAAACAAATATTGAAGCATTTATAAAAGAACATAAATAGTTAGTAATATAAGAATATAAGTAGCATGAAATTTCAACCAACCTTTTTCCTCACACCATCTCTGACACGATCAAGAATAGCCGGAACAGCTGCCATTAATGTTGGTCTTAAAACAGATGCATCACCCTTTGTTCCCCTTTTAATTTTGCTTGATGTATCAGTAAGAGTTAAAGGAGAGCCATAACCTATCGAACTTCCTACGGCCGCAATTAAATTCTGTAACATACAAAATGTACACAAGCATGAGTTAGTACATCAATTATATAATAATATTATTAAGAAAATGTATATCATATTTTGTTAAAGATTTGTATACCTCAGCTGCAAGTTCAAGAATATGTGCCAGTGGTAAGTAGGCTAAATAAATATCATTGCCTCCAAGGCCAGGCACAATGGTCATGACAGCAGAAACTGTAGCTAAAATATTGCCGTGTGTCATCATTACACCCTACATGAAGCGAAACTGTACATGTTAAATTGTTATGTAATTAAAATGACAAGCAAAAATATTAGCTATAACAGTTTTTATTAACCTTAGGCAAGCCGGTACTGCCACTTGTATACATAATCACCGCCACATCAGCAAGGAGTGGTAGATCTGCTTCAACAGGGTTCTCTCTACCGGTCTCTTCTACCTCAGAAAATGAAAAGATTTTCCAACTGCTGCTTCCCTCGGTCACTATAGGATCTGACAATATTTCATCATCCATGCATATTACACGTTGTACTGTGTCGATTTGTCCACTTATATCTATAAGCTTCTTCAGCTCTTTGTTTCCACAAATTACAGTGGTTACCTCTGTCTGAAAAACAATTTAAAAATGTAATCACATGACAATCGGACTATTACTTCTAAACAAAAGAGCTTAGAACTCTTAAAAGGTTGCAAATTTTGCACTCGAAATAATGAATTATACAATAATTTGGTTATTGAGTTATTATGAAAATTTGTTATGTAGCATGCCATATAGGATCCACATCAGCATTCATGATAGCTTATTGGACACTCGTGAACATTAATGACCACATGTAAAGTTAGCTGTAACCATGTTGACTTATAAAATGACCAAAATCTTGGTTTTCCCAGACAATAAAGTTTGTAAAGACTAA
Source organism: Flaveria robusta (assembly GCA_025506415.1). Classification (NCBI taxonomy): domain Eukaryota; kingdom Viridiplantae; phylum Streptophyta; class Magnoliopsida; order Asterales; family Asteraceae; genus Flaveria; species Flaveria robusta. Next base: position 14,134,036 of record CM046459.1, on the reverse strand, counting down.
ATTTAGTTCTTTGTTATAAGACTTTTACATGTACGTAAACAGACTTCCTACTTGTGTTACCTTTTCTGAACTTCTATAACTTTCAACTCTTATATCCACTTACAAAATTTGATATGATTGTAAAGCACACATGTGCCATTTTTATGGAATTGAGGGGTAATGTCATCCCAATTGCATGATATATATTTTTATTGATCAAATCTAATAACCACATATTCAGAACTGCTAACTAAAATGTTTGTCCAGGCATTGTTTTCATGTGTAGTTAGCATCACTCTAACGATGATCAAAAGCTATATTGGCCGGCCTAAATGATCATCTTGCTATCTTAGCATACAAGTGAGCTTCTAAGATTGTATGCATCAGATTTTATTGAAATCATGGCCTTTGAATAATTAAAATAAATTAAAAAAAAAAAAAAAAGATACCTCATTTAATGAGTGGCAAATGGCTTCTTCTCCCAACGATGCATACATGGTCACAACAGTGACATTGCGCCTGAAACAAGCCTGATTAAAAATATAAGATTAATGGTTATGGTAACTCATGGAATATCACTATCAGGTTAACAACAGAGTGTGTATGAAGCACCTGCAATGCAATAAACCATTCTTCCCGTGTATCTGCAAAGATTGCAACACGTTCTCCACTTTTATGCCCAACTTGCACCAGACCAGACGCAAAATTACACACAACTTGAAACACTTGACTATAGGTCATCCACTCATAATCCCCTAAGTGAAGCTTTTCAAATGACCTCCCATCTTGATTTACTTCAGTCTCCCTAGAAATTATTTTTCGAGTTCCAAGTAGATTCTTGTTACCATGCCTTTTGCATGCTTGCTCAAAAAGATCTGCAAGAGTTCTAATCCCTGCCCATGCTGTCTCAACCGGAGATGTAAACCGGTAGTTTCTAATTGCATACCCAGGTTCTCCGCTGACATCAGCAAGCAAACCCCGGGTTTTTCCTTTTTTAGAGTTCCGAAGGGCGAGTGTGAGTAGAAGAGGAGCCAAGACACCGACAACATATGCACTCATCTCCAAATAACTCTTGTAATCCTAGAAAACCAATAATTTCACTCATCAATGATACTTCATCATCCAAATAACAATACAACATTAAGACTACATGATAGGCCGATGATTCGAGACATAAAAGCTATAGGTGACAATCTCTTGGCATAGAGGAAAGGTTTGTCATCATCTCACGCTCCCGACCTTACCAATAGCTTGCTATGAGTCAGATTTTACCTATACTTTTGTTTGTTTCTTAAAAAATTATGCTTTCTAGCATCAGTATATAGTTGTATGCAGCAAGGTTGATTAAGCACTTTGGTCATATAAAATCTGTCAATAATAAAAGTATATTCTCTATACTTTGTTAAACAAACAATGCAACTTCAGCCACAACACAAATTAACAAAAAGAACAACAAAATTGGGGGCAATTGGGAACAAAAAACATATCATCAGTTACATTTATGATCAACAAAATTAACAAAACAAACAAGTAATAATGCAAAAAATCACATCAAAGCTACACAATATTACATCGCAGAATTGAAATCCATATACGAGTACAGAGAAAGAACTTGAAGATAATAGTTGAATGTACGTTCAAATTCTTAATTAGGTTTGAATTGAACTCTCTGAGATCAATGGCGTGTGTTTATCACAAAAATCTTCAGCAATTTGGGGTTTATTGAGCATACCTCGAGCTTTTGCGATTGAAGAGTGAAGACCGAAATTCACAAGATGTTGGAGATGATGATCAAAAAAGGGGTTTTGGGGATTTTAAGGTAGAGGGATGAAAATGTATGAGGTGCGAGTGGGCGACGGAGAAACCGAAGGAGGTTGTAGTTTCAGACGGTGGTGCCAGTGTTGAGGAGTCGTTTGGGTTGTTTATTCTATTTGTTTTGTTTGTTTTATTTTCAAATTTATACGCGTTTTATACGTAATCAATTTTAAGATTGTTTATGGTTAGGTCGTTTTTCATGGATGCCGGTTTGACGTGAAAAAAATAGAAAAAGATGAATGCATCGTATATAAGAGAAATAGTTTTTGTAAACCGTGTAGTACACGGGTTAAATAAAAAATATTAAATAAAATGATTTTTTTTTACTTATTCAATGATATTCTAAGATAATATATAATTAAAATTACGTATGAATAAATATATAAGTAATAAAACAATGATATCAACTTTTTTAGTTTTTGTGTTTAAAAGAACTAAACATTTAACATTTTGTGTTTAACTTTTTCAAAACAAACCGTTTTAGAAAATTTAATTATTATAACTCTCAATTTTAATTATTTTTTATTTATAAATATTCTACTTTTTAAAAACACCAAATTTAAAATATTTTATATTTTAAAAAAACTCTGATGTTTGTAAAAGTTTCTTATTTTATTAAAAGAAAATTTTATAAATAACATTAATAAAAATAACTTTTTTTAATTTATTAAAAAGTATATTTAGTCTATAAAGAAATTAAATAATATTATTAATAATTAACGTAACTATTAAAAAGAAAATAGAAGCGAGAAAAATATGATATTGATGAATGTGATGCTTACACATTTCTCTCTCATTCGACCTTTTATTATAGTAAAAGAATATGTTAAAGAAAATATTAAAAAAATAAGGGGAGAGAGAGAGTCACATGTAGAAAAGAGATTGGTATGTTGACATGAAGCTAGATAGCCCGTTTGCTAGACATCAAATGATAGAGTTTGTTTATATAATAGAGTTTGTTTAAATGAAAGATTGAATAACTTGTATAATACATTGTAAAATTTGAAGGGAAAAGTGAGACTCTTATATTATTGCACTAGGTTAGTACCCCGTGTATTACACGGGTTGAATAAATAAAATATAGAACAAATAGTAGTGAAAATTTATTAATTATAAAATGATATTTTAAAATATGATATGATTGAAATTACATATAAGTAAATACTATAAGTAAAAAAATAATGATATTATTTTCTTTGAACTTTTAAAAACAATGATTTTAAATATTTTGTATTATTAAAAAAGTTTGATAATTTTTAAAAAGTTATATTATACAAAAGATTGTTTCTTTAAAAGTTACATTTATAAAATGAACGCTTTCTTAATTTATTAAAAACTATTTTAATCTCAAAATAATTAAATAATATAATTAATAGTTAATGTAAATATTTAATATGAGAGAGAAGCAGAAAAATTAGTGTCAACTTAAAATATTTTTTTATTATGATAGATAGATAGGATTCTAATCATATTATTTTGTGGATGTAAAATTTTTATATCTTTGCTTAAATTGATTTCATGTTAGGTATGAATAAAAACTATTTGAATACGTACTTTTAAAATTTAGTATATTGAATTAATAAATAATTAAATTAAAATACTATTTATTATAAACCGCAGATGCACCCTGAAATGTTGAAGTTCGAATAGACCAATTGGCATTTGAGAAGAAAACAAGAACATAAAAACACAAAACAAAATTAGTTGAGTACAAAGTCCAACATTGTGGACACCATCACCATGGGTTCAATCATATGGTCATATCAACTTCATATTTCCGTTTGGTAGGTCCCTTTAATAATATTGTTGTCTCATTGTTCTAAAAATTTTATAACTTGAGTCTTTAAATAATATCGAAAATGACTCATTCTGTTTTATTTACTTGGTTTTTACCGGTCCTAGAGGAATTTACAACGAGTAAACTTATTAAAACTTATATGGGCTTATACATGAAGATATTTCAAGTGATTTTGCTATTAACATACTGTTATGTGACGTTTTCTTTAACAACAATCCTAGCATGTATCACAAGTCATGTATGGAAATGACTGATAATTTCTAACACGGTATGTTTAAACTATGCGATATGACACGAAGTTATGTGGGTTTGGATTTGAGCTTGACACATATGGGTTATAAACGGGTCGACACGATTAAAACATGGTATAAGTGGGTTCAACCCATCAAACCAGTTTATGGCACGGTTAGGTCTGTTCAAACAAATAAAATTAAGAATTTTAGATTCAAAATTATCTAATTATGAGTTATTATCCCTCTTGTAACTTCCACTTCAATTCAAAGGTTTTTAATAACGTTTTGCAAGCTTATACAAGAATAACCTTTTGGTTGTTGTTTGTACTTTCCGGTAATTATCATTAATTAAATCAAGTTCCGGTTGCATTTAAAGATGTTATGGATTGTATGTTTTAAGTTTAAGATTATTACGAATTGTACATTTTGGGTTTGAAGATTCTATGGGTTTTTATTTTTTTGTTTGTTAAATGTGTTAAAAAGGTCATGTCATGCTATGTCATTGTGTTACTTAACGAAATATATTTAATCATGTTAAATGAATCGTGTTCGTTCAACCCATTTGTTAACAAGTTCGTATTCGTGCTTGGGTAGTTGATACGATTAGTTAAACGGGTCGTGTTCGTATTTGGTCCACATGTTAATCGTGTCGTGTCTGACCCGAATAACGTGATTAGACTCATTTTGTCAACCCCATGTGTGGATGAACATGGATTGTGTGCGGCTCAATCCTTACTATCACGTGTCTTCGCGTAATGAACGTTGCTTCTACACGCTATAAACTACGCGAGTCATACAGTTTGACATGAGCATGTAAAACCATTAAATTGAAGGTGTTAGACGCGGCGTAGGAGGCTCGTTTGGGTGATTCATTGTTTCTAGCTTAGAACATGTTGAATCTTGATTTATATATGTTATGGGTTGTACTTGCTATATTTACATACATTGTTCTCATTTATATGCTTCATTTTCTCCTCGTTGTTAAGTAAACTGTGATGAATGGTTGTGTTTATTTTCAATCATCTTCTACGTTTTGGCTTTTCATTAGCTTGATCTTTAACTTTCGCACCAACTTGCACGTGCATTTCTCTTGTCAAATGTACAATCTCTTGTCTCTTTTATTCGAAAACATGTATTAATGATCCATTAATGGTAATCAGTCATTGTACTGATAATGAACTACCAGTTATAGCTGGAGTATAGGTTAATTAACTAACTAGTAATGTAAAAAAGAACCGTGAGCTGTGATTAAAAGTGAATCGTGTTTAAGGTTAGTTGTGAATATAGTTCTGCTAATAATATCGTTATTGCTACTACAACTCTGATAACCGGAAACTTTAGAGGTCATGCTAAACTTGAGATGGTTGATATCATGCTTAACTTGTGATTTTGAGGTGGTTAGGAGTACTAAAGAGCGTCACGCTACCTTTAGTGTACTTATAGGCGGAGATAAGCTAACCCAACGACTCTTTGTGTATAAAGTAACCGAATTTGTAAAAACCGTACAATACAATTCATCAAAACTTGTTGAGAATAATGTTTAAGCGAATGAAATACCATTAAATATAAAATAATAATAATTAAAGATAGTGTATTTACGTTGTTTAACAATACAATTCATCAAAACTTGTAAGAATGATTGTTAATACAAATGTTATGCATTAATAATAATAGAAATATTATATAATGTTAAAAACAAAAGGGCATGAACAGTGTTTCGGTGAATATTAGCAGTCGATCTCTGATCTAACGGTTAGCATTCATTACAAGATTCAAGGCTCGTATTACAACCAGATTACACGTGTGCCTTTGTGGCTTCTCCTGTTGTCACATATCACCAGCTCCCATCCACGTGTAGCCTGAAGAAATGCTTCATGCAATACCTTGTCCTTTAATAAGCTCAGCCACGTATTCAATCTTCTCACTTCCTCTCTCTTATCATTCTATAACAGGCGACGATGGTGATGCTGACGGTGTTAGGGGTGGTGGGGTTATGATGGTAGAGGGAAGCGTAAAGTGTGAAAGTGTAGAAAGTTGTTTGAGAGAGAGAAATTGCAGCTCTGATTAGAATGATGCAAGGTTCATGACGAAGAAGATGAACAGGATGAAGATAACGATAGTGCAGGTCAAACCGGGAAGAAAGGACGTGACTTCCTTAGAAGAAAACAATGGTGCAGATCGGTAATCATCGAAGGCGGTGGCGTTGGGTGGTTCGTGGCCTAAGAGGCTCTAAGGTTTCGCTTTTATAATTATATTGTGTTCAGACAAAAATTAGCAAACAACCACTGCTACAGCCTTTCCAGCGACTCTCATTTTCCGGCACTGTAAATTTTGCAATGTCTAGGCTATTTTCAATAGTTTGCAGATTCTAATCACTTATTTCTAATTGTTTTGTTTTGCAAAACCTGTAACACTCTTTTCTGCTTTTGATTTTTTTGCCCAGAGATTAAAACGTGGGTTTGTTGAAATCTTATTTGGTGCTTTCATTCTCTGATTGGGTTATGTTTGACCATCTGCAAGCTTTGAATCCCTATTTGTACATATTGGATTGCCTTATTTTGTATGAGTACGTTTTCCAAGATGCTTTGAGAACACTAAAGATTTGTGAAGAGTAAATAAGAATCATGATAAAGTGCTAAGTTGAGTATAGAGTGGCACGTAGTAACTTAAAATTATCTTTAATAGACCAACAAAAGTAACCTCCTCCTTAAAATTAATGGTAGTTTAATGGAATAAGACATTGATGATATCCTAGGTTTGTTTGCTTTGTTTTACTTACAGGCTACATGTTCTAGACCGTTGAATTTAATATTTTTTAATGTTTTCTCGCAAGTAGAAGTGGTACACGTTTCTTAAACATGTCAATTTAATTGCATTCATGGTAAGCGTTTCTTGAATCATCATCACATTAGTGTGTTCATGATTTAAAATAGCTTTTAATAGTTAGTTGAGTACTTTAGTAATCTCCAATTACTACAATATAGGGGTTCTTCTTTTGTGATAACTTCAATAATGTATATCAACCACTTCTGTTCTTGTTGACTGATCCGTGATTATTCCATGACCTTTATTGGTGGAGGATCATCAAAGTAATCTTTCTAACATGTCTCATTCAAACATTATAAAATTCCTTTAATGTTTGGTTGGCAATATTTCTTTTCCATGGTTGCAAACTTGAAATATATGCCTTTATTCAGATGTGGGTGGCTATTGTTCAATGATTTTATTACAATAGGTGTATGAAGTTAAGAGACAGTACCATTTGTTGGTTGAAGATGCAGAACAAATAGATTCTGTCAAGATCCTCTGTAAAAATATAAAACCAGTAGAACAACTACATAGATGCTTTTCTGCCATGTGCTAACTACAATTGTATCTACTAAGTTGATTTTGACCTGCTTGCATTTGTCAATTTTATGTATTTTTTTACATTACAGCGAGACTCATTTTATCCCACTATTATTCATATGCCATGTGCATTGTTTTGTTGTATTATTATGAATTTTAGGTGTCAAACAAAAGTGTTCTACACAAGTAGCAAGTTGGTTTGTAAATTCTTATTGACAATAGGTTTAGGTCAATAGCAATGGTTGTGCGCCAACTTTCGTCTAACGTGTTATTGTTTAGTTATAGGGTTTTTAAGTTGGTCGCCAGCCGCCGCGAAGCGCGGCTGGATAATCACTAGTTCGAGTGAAAAAAAAGAGCAGCAAAATGTAAAATAAATATATACTTACACGTGCATAATTGTTTAAGGATACCATTGAAAAGATGCACATATACACATGGGGTGTATGTTTTAAAATCAAAACTATGTTGATAGTTGCGAAATTATATGATGTAGCCGTTTTTATGTACTCGTCAAGCTGTTATTGGTTATCGTTACAGGCCAGGTTTGAAACTACCAGAAATTCAAAATCAATTACGTGACAGCCGTGTCAGGTGGCATGCTTTGATCGGTCATCAAGGGCTAGCAAAACATGTATTTATTGTGTTTAACAAGTTAGAGATACAAGATTAACACAAGTATTAAAAAAGAAAACAACTTGTTTAACTATTTCATCTCATGCCTATATTTTCTTACATGTTTAAGTTTTTAATCGACTAAAAAAAAGAAATGATGAGAGCATAGCATCCCAATTTTAAAGTATACTTTTAAAAATTACAAGTTTTCGTAATATATTTTTTATTAAACATGTTTGGTCGTAATATAAACAGATCAATAATACCGGGTCATGTTTATTTTTAAAAGATTTTGGTGATTTTCTCCTTTTTTTATTTTTATTTTTTCTTTTAACTTCGTCAATCAGTCAATGTATTCATGATCCTTCTTTATGTCACACAAATACACAATTCTCTATTGAAAAGCTTACATTTCCCTCCCAAAACCCCCTTTTTCCCGCTCAATCTCACCCGCCGGCGATGGCGGACGCCGACGGCAAGGCTGCAAAGGAACTAATTCGTGAAGTCGGAAAACAACTCATCGCCAAACAGGAATGCCCTCACAAAGATCTCCTCGTAAAGTTGCTCAGAGTAAGTCACTCCGTCGGACGATCTTCCTTCATCTATTTCCCGATGAATATTCACATCAATAACATATCCGAACCGTCTGAAAAGCATTCATTCGCCATTACATGAACTCGTGTTGTAGATTATCATCATTCATCCAGAGTATCGTTTCAGTTAAACTTTGTATCGTATGATTATGGATTTGAGGATTTGCAGGTGTACGCTCGATAGAGATTATGATATGCGTTTTGAATGTGGAATGTAGATGTAGGTTGTACGAATTTGAGATTTTAGTGTAATAGTTGTGGTTTTGGTTGAGGTTTATTTAGGGTTTTGTTTTGTCTAGGGTTTATGTTCTTATTTGGTTCGAACATGTAGGTGCTTCTATTGATATGATATGCTCTCGGTTAATAAGGTTTAAGGATGGGTCATGAATAGGTGCAAAGAAAGATGGGAATGCTAGCTAGGTTGTTATGGTTTAAGTAGAGTAAAAGGGAGGGTAATGTCAATTGTTTAAAGTAGAGGGGGTTAAATGTAAACCTATCAAGTAAACACACTTATACACGGAATAGTTGTAAGTTAGTTAATGATAGTAAATGAGCTGTACTGAAGCATATATTCACTCCCAAGAAAGGATACGTACTTATGCTAATTTGAATGAAACCCCCTCCTCTGAGTCATCTTCATTGGTCGTCATCATAACAGAGGCTGTAAAGCTAACGGGTCAAAATGGTACTAGAGTGAGATCTACAACACATCAAGCATTGAACGGTTGGGTCATGAATTTCAACATGTTATTGCGGTTGGAGATTTATATTTTTGATTAGAACTATACCCGTTTGACGTTTTTGACACCAGTCTCATTTTGAGCTAAGTTTAAAACTTTTTCTAATTGACTAGAGATAGAATATAACCAGATTGACCTGCTATATAGCTGAATGGGTGATGGGTTGGAATTGCCACTTCTAGAGATGTGTATTGGTACACTGTTGAGTGATGAAGAGTTCTGGTGTATTTTGTAGAAATTATTTATAAGATGTCTTGCTTTATTTTTGTTTTTGTAGCGTCTAATCCTTGAATCAATAATGATGCATCAAGTCTGGTAAGTAAGATGTTTACTCTAAGATGTTTAAGCATGTTTTCGAACGCTGTACAAAGGATAAAATGTTAAGCATGCGTTAGGCTGTTAGTTCTTGGTAATTTTTAAAGAATGACATTTTGGTAGAATTGAGAAGCTTGTTTTTAGATAATAAAATGTTTTGTTGACTTTAGGAGAACCTTTAACACAAATGGGGAGCCGAAGATTCGAAGAGGGTTCATACTTAGTATGTTGGTTCTGTAGGCTTTTACAAGTTCTATGACCGGTGATGAATAGTAATGTTGAATACACTTGGTTAGAGTTATAGAGTAATTGTTTTTGACAAAGTAAATTTGAGGGTTGTGTTATGAATGTTTCTTATGTTGAATGGTTTTGTTAGCATGTTAACAAATCCTGGCTTGCTTTAGTTAACTTTCTTTGGGTAGATGATCTTGTATGGTGACATTACTTGCAGATAGTTACATCATGAGTAGCAAACTGAAAGAAACCTTGATGTTCCTTTTTGAATTGGCTGATTATGTTGTCTGGTGGCTGACATAGTCTTTATTATATCAGATCTTTCTTTATATCTTATATGTCCTACACGTGATAAGGAACAGCTGTATTTTGTTGGGTTAATCTTGCAATTATTAATAAGTTTTGGGTTAGAAATAAACTGGGTTGGTTTATATTTAGAATAAAGATGCTATAGGATTGTTTCCTAATTTTGTTTTTCCTTATTTAATTTAGCTTGGGGGTCAAGTTATATTATTATAAATAGGGATAGAATCTCAATATTTTAATTGTAACTTTCTGGACTCTTTTGGAAGTAGTAAAGATTACAAGGCTGTTTTTCTTTCTTCTTCCTGTTCGTGTTTCTGTTTTCTGGATCCTTTTGTGTTGATCGGTTCCGATCCAATTGACTTCAATTGGTATCAGAGCTTGGTTTGAACCATTGCTCGATTACACAAAGCGTCTGATTGAACAAGGGATTGCAGTACTCGAAGGGCTGAGGTGCAATCGGCTCTGTTATTGGAAAAACAAAAGGACTTGTTTTCCGATTAAAGGGGGGGCTGTTTATTATCAGCAATCAAGGCTGATTTTCCAGTGAAAACAGAAGACGAATCTGATGGCAGAAAATCAAATCGTTCCTCACAAAGAAACCACCAACCTGACGTTGCAGTGCCCTGTTTTGACTGCCTCAAATTACACAATTTGGGCTGTTAAAATCAAGGCGATCTTCAACGTTCATGGAGTATGGGAAGCTATCGAACCTGGTGCTGGTGTTGTTGTTGACCCAAAGAAGAAAAACCTTGCCATTGCCTATCTGTATCAGGCAATACCAGAAGAATTGGTTCTGCAGGTTGCACAGTTCGAGCAAGCCAAGGATGTCTGGGCTGCTCTGAAGGCTAGGTTCGTGGGTGCTGATCGAGTACAGGTGGCAAAATTGGGATCTTTAGAGATTGAATTTGAATCTTTAAAGATGAAAGAAGCAGAGACGATTGAAGAGTTTGCTGGTCGGATCAGCGGTATTGTGTCCAAAGCAAACAGCCTTGGGGCTGTTTTTGAGGACAAGAAACTAGTCCGAAAACTCCTCGGTTCTGTTCCTGATCGTTTTCTACCCATTGTAGCTTCTATTGAACAGTTTGCTGATGTTGATACTATGCTGTTTCAAGAGGCTATTGGCAGGTTACGGACGTATGAAGAACGGATCAGACCTGGTGGTAAATCCCAAGGTTCCAAGGGTGATCACCTACTACTCTCTTATGATGAATGGCAGGCAAAGAAAAGAGACCAAAAGGGAAGTGGTCGGGGCCGTGGTTCTGACAAGGGAGATGGTAGAGGCCGAGGGAGAGGCCGGGGTCGCTCAAACGGTCGGGGAAGAGGTGATGATCAAGGTCAAAGTTCAAATCAGCAGCCAAAACGGGGAAAAGATCGGTCTCAAATTCAATGTTTTCGTTGTGATGCATATGGACACTACTCGTCTGAATGTCCAACAAGGAAGAATGAGGAAGCAGCCAATTTGGCACAAAAACAGGATAATGGACCAGTCCTGTTAATGGCTGTTCACAAGGAGGCGGAAAAGGAGGTCGTTTTCCTTAACGAGGAAAAGGTGATGCCACAACGTTACGTGTTGAATCCGGATGAAACTCACACATGGATCCTTGATAATGGTGCAAGCAATCACATGACAGGTAACCGTGAACTGTTTTCTAACATTGATTATAATACAGTTGGCAAAGTACGGTTTGGAGATGGCTCGTGTGTTGACATACAAGGAAGAGGGAATATTATTTTGGCTTGCAAGAATGGCGAACAACGGATCTTGGAGGACGTTTATTACATACCATATCTAAGGACTAATAATCTTAGTCTTGGTCAATTCACAGAAGTTGGGTGTTCAATTCTAATGAAAGATCAATACCTATGGATGCATGAAGCTAATGGAACAACGCTTATAAAAGTACAAAGATCACCAAATCGCTTGTACAAAATTGAGTTAAAGGTAGCAGCTCCAATTTGTTTGCACGCAAACATTAATGACAAGGCATGGTTATGGCGTGCACGCTTGGGCCATTTAAATTTCGACTCTATAAAGAACATGGTTGCAAAGGAGATGGCACTTGGTGTACCAAACATAAGAGTATCCTAAACAGGTTTGCGATTCTTGTCTTTTAGGAAAGCAAACCCGTTTACCTTTTCCTGATTATTCTAACTATCGTGCCACAAGACCTTTGGAATTAGTGTATGCAGATGTATGTGGTCCGATTTCGCATGTAACGCAAGGTGGAAACAGGTACATGTTCCTAATTGTGGATGACCATAGTCGGTACATGTGGGCTTTCTTGATCAAGACCAAAGATGAGGTCTTTGAATGTTTCAGAAAATTCAAGAACCTAATGGAGTTGGAACTTGGAATGAAATTAAAGACTTTGAGGACAGATAATGGAGGCGAGTTCACCTCACATGCTTTTGAAGGTTTTTGTGATCAAGAAGGGATTACACACCAATTTTCAGCTCCATATACCCCGCAACAAAACGGGGTTGTGGAACGTAAAAACAGGACTGTTTTGAGCATGACTCGGAGTATTTTAAAGGCTATGGATCTTCCACAAAATTTATGGGGAGAAGGCGTAAGACTATCTATTTACTGAACCGGATGCCTACAAAAGCTCTCAAAGACAAGACACCATACGAAGTCTTAAAGGGTCGAAAGCCAAACTTAGACCATTTAAAGGTTTTCGGATGTGTGTGTCATGTTAAAGTGCCCTCAATACACTTGAAGAAGCTGGATGACAGAAGTCAAAGAATGGTGCATCTTGGTGTTCAACCAAACACCAAAGCCTACCGTTTATTTGATCCCATAAACAATAAAGTTGTGGTAAGCAGGGACGTTGTTTTTGAAGAGAATATAAAATGGGATTGGAATAATTACTTGAATGAATATGACACTCAAAATACAAGTTGGAAGGATTTTATTGTGCAGGTGAACCCCGTTCAAATGTCCGGGGAAAGTGGAAATATGCAGCCAAACAGTGGGGCAGATCAGAACACAGCTCTGGGCAGTGATTCAGTTCCAACAGTGCCTGTTACTGGGCCAAACAGTCCAGTTGCAGTTCCAAACAGCCCAGCAGAATCTGATTTCGGGCCAAACAGTCCGGTTTCTGGCGAAGATGACAGCCCAAAATTTGCTGTAGCAGGCCGAGGGCCAATGCTACCTCATTTACCCACTGATTTAGAAGGCCCAGCAGATCCATCTAATGCAGAACAGGAAACCTTTGATGATACTCCTGTTCGTGGTCAAAGATCTATTGAAAAGGTCCTTGAAGATGCAGCCTTTGATTATGATGATCTTCTAGTAATGGAAGAAGAACCAAGTTGCTATACCGAGGCTGCAAAGGATGCTAAATGGAGAGAAGCAATGCAGCAAGAAATACAGTCAATTGAAAGAAACAACACGTGGAAACTAATCGAATTACCACCCGGTCATCGACCCATTGGACTAAAATGGGTGTTCAAAGTTAAAAAGGATGCAAATGGAGCCGTTACCAAGCATAAAGCACGTCTCGTAGCTAAAGGCTATGTGCAAAAGTTTGGAATTGACTTTGATGAGGTTTTCGCTCCGGTAGCGAGGATGGAGACCATAAGGTTATTATTGGCTTTGGCAGCACACTTTGGGTGGAATGTTCATCATCTAGATGTTAAATCTGCATTTCTTCATGGTGATCTAAAGGAAGAGGTTTATGTATCTCAACCAGAAGGTTTCGTGAAGAAAGGAAAGGAGCAGCAGGTTTACAGGTTAGTAAAGGCTCTATACGGCTTACGCCAAGCTCCTAGAGCCTGGAATACTCGTCTAGACTGCACCTTAAAACAGCTTGGGTTCACTAGGTGCAAGCATGAACAGGCTGTTTATTGAAAGGTGACTAACAATCAATTATTGCTTGTGGGAGTGTACGTTGATGACCTGATTGTTACAGGAGGAAATCAAGATGATATAGCAAGTTTTAAAAGACAAATGGAGGCTCGTTTTGAGATGAGTGACCTTGGACTCTTGCAATATTATCTTGGTATTGAGGTGAACCAAGGTAACCAAGGAATCTTTATTAAACAAGCTGGATATGCGAAAAAGGTACTGAAACAGGCTGGTTTATCAGAGTGCAATGCAGCTAAGTTCCCTATGGAACCTGGCTTGAAGCTGTCAAAGAAGAATGAAGGGCCAGATGCTGATGCAACTGATTATAGAAGGCTGGTTGGCAGCCTTCGTTACCTGACACATACACGGCCTGATCTGAGCTATGCAGTTGGCTATGTGAGTCGCTATATGCAATCGCCAAAACAGGTTCATATGCAAGCTGTTAAACAGATCATGCGCTACTTAAGAGGCTCGGCTGAATTGGGACTACACTACCGAAGGAATGGGAGTAAATCACTATATGGCTATAGTGACAGTAGCCATATGGTTGATTCAGATGATGGTAGAAGCACAACTGGTCTGGTTTTCTATTTCTGTGATGCGCCAATCGCATGGAACTCCCAGAAGCAAAGTACAGTGGCCTTGTCATCTTGTGAAGCAGAATTCATGGCTGCTGCTACTGCAGCATGCCAGGCACTTTGGTTGAGAGGTTTGTTAGCTGAGTTAACTGGCTGGAAGGAGGAAACTGTTACACTTAAAGTTGATAATCAGTCAGCTATGGCTTTGATGAAGAACCCGGTGTTTCACGGGAGGAGCAAACACATCAATACGCGTTATCATTTCATAAGGGAGTGTATTGAAAGGGGAGAAATCAAAGTTGAACACATAAGTGGAAAGTTGCAAAAGGCGGATATTCTAACCAAGGCTTTACCAAGACAGAAGTTTGAAGAGATGAAGGAGCTTCTTGGAATGAAGATCACCACTTGATCAATTACAAGATTAAGGGGGTGATTGTTGGGTTAATCTTGCAATTATTAATAAGTTTTGGGTTAGAAATAAACTGGGTTGGTTTATATTTAGAATAAAGATGCTATAGGATTGTTTCCTAATTTTGTTTTTCCTTATTTAATTTAGCTTGGGGGTCAAGTTATATTATTATAAATAGGGATAGAATCTCAATATTTTAATTGTAACTTTCTGGACTCTTTTGGAAGTAGTAAAGATTACAAGGCTGTTTTTCTTTCTTCTTCTTGTTCGTGTTTCTGTTTTCTGGATCCTTTTGTGTTGATCGGTTCCGATCCAATTGACTTCATATTTTTGTTAGTTAAAACATAAATGTTGTGCGTATTTTTGTTTCTGGCAGCAAGCAGCAGGTGCATTGCCAAAGTTAAAAACACAATCAGATTTGCTAAAGCCTGCTATAAAGCCCTTGAGTGATTCTCTACTGAAGCATGGCTTGCTGCAGCAAAAGGACAAAGATGTGAGACTTTTGGTTTCCATCTGTGTATGTGAAATACTTAGGATCCTTGCTCCAAATCCTGGTTTTAGCGATGCAGATTTCAGGGTAAATGGCTTGACTCAAACACATTTTTTAGTGTTTATCAAAATCTCTGATGTTTATTCACATTTTTAGGCCATCTTTCAACTCTTATTGGGTATGTTTGGGGAGCTTGCTGACACCAAAAGTCCATATTACTCAAGGAGGGTAGAGCTATTGGAGACTATTGCAAAATTCAATTTCTGTGTGATAATGTTAGATGTAGGATGTGAAGATTTAGTTCTGAAGATGTTCAATATATTCTTCAGTGTGATAAGGTAAGAACATTGTTTTCATATATAAGTGAAGTCTTTTGTATTTCACATGGTTTTTTAATTCATTTTGCTTGATTATAAGTTTGTCTCATGCATTATATGTTTCCCTTATGCAAATTAATCACTGCCTTACATATTTAGGCTATTCATTTGATTCTTCAGTAAGGAGTGAAATCAATTAAAAAACGGAGTAGGATGGCAAGGAGTTCTTTTTATAAAAATCGTATATGCATGTTGACTATTTATGGCGTCGATTGCAGGAAAGAGCATTCTTCAAATGTTTTTGGTGCAATGTCTTCGATAATGTCAGTTCTTTTTAAGGAGAAAGGTTCTCAAGCACTTCTAGAAGTGATTTTGCGTAATCTTATAAAGGACAAAAAGGTAATTTGTTAGTATATTAGTTACACATGCTTTATTCACTTCATTGTCTTATTTTCCTGTAAAAGATTTGTCGTTATAATTATGGCCAATATTTTTCTTTGACTCATACCATCTGTATTACTTTCTGGTAAAACTCGTATTTTTTCTTTCTTTTGTTTCCTATAATTCTATGCCTGTTTTCAAGTATCCACTCCCCTTTTTCAGGACACATCTCCAGCTTCTTTTCAGCTGGTTGTTTCAGTTATTGAAGATTGCAGCCAGGCACTTGAACCATTTGTTTGCCGTTTTCTCAACCGTTGTATTTTGGATCGGGACAGTGTTAAAAGTGAGCTTAAAGAATCATATCACGCTATCATATTTGAAATCTTCCAGTGTGCTCCACAAATGCTTATCGCTGTTGTACCAAACTTAACGCAGGAACTATTGGTCCGTCTTTCTCTTTCTTGCAACACAAATTCAGTATTTTTAATTATTATGTCTGAGTTTATCAACTTATTTGATCTAGAAAATTCAGAATAACATTTTCTGTGTGGAATTCTTATTTGTGTTTTACCTTCTTGTAATTTACAGACTGACCAGGTTGATGTTCGGATAACAGCTATCAAGTTTGTTGGAAAACTTTTTTCAATTCCTGGACGTCATGTTGCCCAAGAGTACCACCATCTCTTCATAGAGTTTATAAATAGATTCTCTGATAAATCTGCTGCAGTTAGGCTTAATGCTGTATTATGTGCTAAATCTTTTTACTTAATTAATCCACCAGGAGAGGAATCTACTGCAGTTCTGTGTAAGTTAGCAGCTTTTAACATGCTGTTTTGGTAATTCTGCCATCTTATTTTTCATGTTTACTTGAGTGAGCAGCTGCCCTTGAAGGACGTCTTTTAGACTTTGATGATAAAGTGAGAACACAAGCAGTGGCAGTGGTGTGTGATCTTGCAAAGTCTAATCTCAAACCTGCACCACCTGAAATGATAACTCAAGCTGCTAAAAGATTACGTGATAAAAAGGTTTCATTTACAACAAAAGTATTTCAATTACTGTTTACATTTTTTGACAACTTATTTTCATTTGTTTTTCTCTATGCAGGTATCTATTAGAAAAAGAGCCTTGCAAATGCTATTAGATGTCTATCATGATTATTGTATTAAATGTTCGGAAGGGATCATCAAATTGAGTGTTGACTTTGAACAAATACCTTGTGGCATTCTGTTACTTTGCTATGACAAAGACACGGAGTTTGGGTATGTTTATTGCTACATAATGATTGTCATTATTTTTATTACTTACAGACACTTAGTTCTTGTAAAATCTCTCTCTCAGTGTTCAGAACATAGAGCATGTGCTTGAGGAGGATTTGTTTCCTGTTTCACTTTCGGTTGAGGAGAGAATTAGGCACTGGCTTTTTCTGTTTTCACATTCGGAATCCGCGCACAAGAATGATATTTTTACCCCTGCTCATCAGAAGGCACTGACTGCTGTTTTGTGTCAGAAAATGAGGTTACTATAATCAGATGCTGCTTTTATTTAACTTGAAGAGGCAATTTTTTTACATGCTTAGTTTTTGTTTTCAGGCTGCAATGTGAGATGGAGAGTTACCTGGATCTTCGGACAAAAGAAAAGGTTTAAAATGTTAGATGATTATTTGCTGCAATATCAAATAGTATAACATCTCATATATGGAAAAAGTCAAATTTGTTGATATATTTAGTCTATACAAATTTCCTGCTATACATCTTGATTTGGTGTTACTTCTTGTGCCACTTTCCCCATCAGAATGCATATATAAACATCTGTATTGTTGATGTTTACATAAAGTCAAACATATGTTAGCTGTAGTATTCTTGAATTTTTTTAGCTGGTCAAGCCAGTAAGATTCCAGTGGTTCAGCATTGTTGTTTCTTTGGAATGAAAAGGAGTGTGGAAATTGATAAAAAAGATTTGTGCATCCTCAATAATCTTTCTCTGTTATTTGTGGTAAATTTTTTCTTGTGAATCTAATTGACAATTTGGCATGCACATTTCAGAATTTCATCTTAAAAGATCTTGTCAATGCTATAATTTAATTGCACATGTTTTCTACTTGGCTTTGTTAACCTATACAATACAGTATTAAGAAAGAAACAAGGGTCTGCGTAGACATCTTAATAATTTCTTTTCTATAATTAATGCGATTATAAGGAAACTTTTTCCTGTTCATTCTTTGGGGTGTCTAATAGCATCTCTCATTTAGCAGAATGTCTCTGGGAGCGGGGAAGAAAGATTCAAAAAGCTGTTTGCAAAAATGTCAACGTGCTTCCCTATAAAAGTCAAAGCAGAAGAGTGCTTTTCCAAGTTACATGTGGTGAAAGATGATGACCTTTTTAACACCATCAAAGAGATTTTGAATGAACCTAAGTTTGGAAGTTCACAGATCATCAAAGTGAGTTTTTATTTTTTGGCCCCCTTCACTAATATACGTGCTTAATGTATTTGTTTCCGCTCTTAAGGGAGTATTTTATGTTTAATAGTGTGTAATCATATATCATATGTTTTTTGTATCTTCTTTCTGTTTAATTTGGATAACACCTCTTTTTTTATTATTTTTAAATTTCTCTGCTTGAAGGATAAATTTGTGAGGAAGATTACAGACATGCGTATGGATTTTGAATTTCTACAATCACTCTCCACAAAATGTTCATTTAATATTTTCAGCTCTGATCATGTGAGATGTATACTTGATCATCTTTCTGAAGACAAATTTGGACAGGGCAATATAAAGAAGGCTTGCGTGGCACTTCTTATGGTATGGTATTGTATGTTTATAAAATGTATCTGTTAATCTTCAATTTAATTACTATAGGAAAACTCTGTTCCATTTTTGTAGTTAACTTAGTTGATTATAATGCTTAATACACAAGTAAAAGTGCACTGCTTTATGTTTCAAACTAGCTGACTTTATGCTTCCTTTTATTTAGGTTATTATTAATGCTTTCCCGCTACTTCTGAGAGGTTCCGAAGAGCAATTCTGCATGCTGTTGTTAGAAGAGAAATCACCATTCTGTAATGAGCTGCTTCAAATGTTAGTTAAAGCTGGACCTCATGTTTCTATTGATCTCAGGTAATCCACTACTGCACTACTGGCTATTGTCAATCCTAGTGTTATGTATGTTTCTCTTTTATTGGCATTGTGCAATCTTGACTTGAAATTAAATTGCAATCTGTTATGTGTAGTGTTATCTACCCTTTCTTAGAGACGATATGTATGAATGGAACTCGTGCTCAGGCCAAGCTTGCAATCTCTGCAATCAGTGAATTAATTGTTACTTCTCAGCAGTTCACTTTCTCATACCTGTGCAAGGTTGAATTACATCAGCCTTTTTTTTTATTTAACACGGGGGGTGGGGGTTTTTTTTTTGGGGGGGGGGGGGGTGCTTGGTTGGAGATATTAGTGAGTAAGGAATGGTAATAGTAGTGATTAGTGGTGGGTGGTAAGTTGATACCAGTCATTACTCACTGCCACCTGATGAACCTTTTCCCATGAAATTGGAGGTAGAGGGTTCAACTATTACAATATACATATATCTTAATAATTATAAATATATAAATTATATATGTGTGTGTGTGTGTGTGTATATCAATATTTATATATATGATAATTGTATTTATATTTATTAAGATTAATGCGTGTGTGTATAATCTGAATTATAAATTTTAATAATTATACATGTCTAGTTTACACACACACACATACACAAATACACACATGTAACTTTTAATGTTTGCATATATATATATATATATATACTATATTACTATATATATATATATATTTATTAATGATTATATATGGTAATTGTATATAAATATTCATATCAATCATGTTTTGTGTGTATATATGCATGTATATATAAGGGTTAGCTGTATGAACCAAATAACATTAATTAGAAAGGTAATACCAAGGAATGCTCATTACATTCTTTAGCATTCTTTTTTTCCCTTTCCCATTCTCCATTTTGAACCAAGCACCCCCTAGCTACTTTATTTTTCATATGTCAAAGACCATAATCAGTTAAACTACAAGTGAAATAATTGCTTTTTTTTTTTTGCATATATCTAACCCATTATTATAAACTCATACACTCTACAATATCATATTTTTCTAGACACTTGTGGATGCTCTTGAAAGGGGGCAGCATACCCCTACAGTTTTGCAGTCTTTGGGTTGCATGGCTCAGCATTGTGTTTCTGCATTTGAATCCCATGCTGAAGAGATCACTCGTTATATTGTTGACAATATCTTTCTAGTAAAAGAGGTAATTTTTTATTTTTTTAAAAGAGGTAATTTTTTTATTTTTTGGTATATGTTATACTACCCTAATCTTGTCACTTTTGCCTATAGATATGCTATAAACCAATTGCAACATTTCTATTCATAGGTTGGAATGTCAGACATTCTAGTTTCTTCTCGGCTTGCATCTGAACCTAGTACTTCTTGCAAATTGAGGGTATGCAGCACTGTTTTATTTATGATTTTTCCAGATTTGAAAGTTTGCACAAGCCACAACATAATACCGATGTTTGACATTTTGACCGTGTTATAGCAATTATTCTCCTTGATTGTGGCACACTACATCTGTTTTTAGGCATATCCTTGTAGCCTTGTAACGGTGGTGTTTGAATGGTCTTTCAGATATTTGGGCTCAAAACACTCGTCAAAAGCTTTTTGCCACATGAACGTACAGGGGTTGTCACTCGTCAAATTGATGATATACTTGGCATTATATCAAAGATGCTAAGGGCTGAGATTTCTGAAGGCACACTCTGGTACGAGTTTTGTGGAAATGAGCAAAGTTGAAGTTCTACTTTCAAGTTTATATTTGAGTGTAAATAGTAGATCTCTTCCTATCATTGGAATTAATGAAATCTTTACATGGGTAGTTGGGTACAACATTAACCACATGCACCTAACCATTTAACGGTGCATAATTGGAAAATGCCAATTTGTTCTAATCGGTGCTTTGTGTAATGCAGTAACAATGACAAGGATCACCTCAGATTAGCTGCAGCTACATCTGTTCTTCAACTTTCCCAACAATGGGACTCACATATTCCACCAGATATTTACCGTCAAACAATCTTGATGGCCAAGGTTTGAATCTTTTTATTGTTTTATTTTATATACTTATAAAAAATTTAAGTAGTCATTATGAAAGAAATATGCTATTTACAAAGTTGCTTCTTTTCAGGACCATTCTTCTTTGGTACGGAGGTTGTTCCTCAAGAAAACATTCAAGCTTATAAAGAATAACGTCCTTCATTGTAAATATCTATGCACTTTTGCATTGGCTGCTTCAGATTCATTTGAAGGTTCACCAAAAGATGATGTATGCCAAAGCTGTGATTAAGTTGTTTTTTTTCTTTCTTCGTGTTTCCTTTTCTAATACTGTTTTCTTTTAAGTCACTAAATTATATGGCAGAAGTTATCAAGACCCGTCACATAGAAGCTAGAGCGCCCCGTGCTTCAATAGTAAAGCGTGATGCAACTGATAATCCTGTATGCTCAGTGATATTTTTAATCCACATTCTTGCCCATGATGGTGATTTTCCCTCCCAAGAATCTGAAAATGACGAGAATTTTGGTCCTTTTTTCAGGTAAATTAGTTGGTTAGATTAAGTACTACAAATATGTTACCTATTATGCCCTTTCTTAGAGATGGAAATTTGTAGGTCAAATTTGGCTACGTTTCATCTTTAACGGGTCAAACTGCTAAAATAACAGAACTTAGCTAAAAAGCGATAAATGGGTCAAAATTCTCCCAATGTGTATTTTTAACTCATACAGCATCTCAAATCATTTTATTAAAAAGGTTAGATTGTTATTGAAGCAATACGGTATTTGTATTCATACTTAACACATTAATAAATTTGAATGTATAGAGTTTTGTTTCAACCCAATCTTTGGCATGTTTCATAAGTACCACAAACACCTGTTTGACACAGCATGGTTTTGACCTGTTATCCAACACACCTGTTTCCAGATTTATCTTGTCTGACACACCCCCTGCTGTTTTGCAGCCCAATTTCTTTTACCATCGACACACTACGCAACCCTTCCTTTGTGGATGGTGATATGAATCGAATCCATACAGTTGTTTCCAACTTGCATAATATATTCAATGCTATCAAGAGGGCTGAAGATGCACTTGATGTTGAGAAAACCTCTGTAAGTTTTTAGTACCTTTGCATTATTTGCTAATTTACCATGACAAGATTCATGAATTCAGTATCTTGTAGAGGCTGCATGTTCTAGCTAACTTGGGATCCAAGTATCTTGTTGAAAAAGATATTAGTGGAATGCCCGAGTTGCACACCCTAACCAATATCCTACTGCCTGCATCGCTATATAGAAAAAGCAATGCCAAGCAAAGAGAGGCAAGCTACAAATTTATTCCCAAATCTTTTGTTGGTGTAAATAATCCTATTCATTAACAAGCTTTGTATATGTTAGTGTTCTAACAATCATACTAAGAGTTCTCGAAGAAGTTTGGAGGATAATTCATTCGGTGATGGTCAATTACGCAAGAGAAGCAAGACTCTAAATGCACACAGAAAAAAATCACATGAAACGCGAAAGCAAATTGTGTCTGGTGAAAAAGAGAATGAAAACTTTATTTCTCCAGATTCAGTTACATGCCTTGGTGAGTTTTATCGAGATTATTAAGAATGAGTTTAGTAACTTTGCAGTATGAAACTCCGTTTACATGTATTTTTCTTTTATTTTGTATCAGAAAAAACATAATCTCAGGAGGAATTACTCATAGTGAACTGTAATGACAAGCAAAAGTAACATTAGGCTTTGAGATGATTACCCATAAAGGTAATATTCTTAACTGGTTCATTTAAATATCACATATCTGTAACACTTCCAGTATATGATGCTAAAATCTATTTTATGCTAAAATCATTTATGTCTTGATCTGCCTATATGATATAATGCGCATGTCTTAAATGCTGCATTTTATGATGTTATTTCAGCCAAACCATGATTTGCATTCTTTGACCGTGTGATGATGTAATTCAGGTATATACTGAATGAGATACTGGAAATATCTAGCAAAGGAAAATGGCTAGCTACCTGAGTGCCACTGTGCCAGTGTATAAAGAAAGATGATATATTATGTTTTAACATATCGCTTCTAGCTTCTAACGAATGGATGGCATGACTAATGTTGACTATATACCCTCCTGGCTCATGTCGAAAGCTAAGAATTATGTAATTATGCTCATTTCATGTTGATTATCTAGGATGACATCTTACATGTTGGATCTGTACGGATGTGTAAAAACTCAAACATTTTAGTTGATGACATGAACATTGTTGGAATCTCGAGTAATACTCCCCCTTGACACTCATTAGTCAGCTTCCATGTCCATAACACCTTTTCAGGTTATCAAAGTCATGAGTGATATGTATACTGATTTGCTAGTTTAACTTTGTTGTCATAATTACAAGTGTTCTCACACTTCCAGTTTTAATAGTTTGACCAATAGTCAAAGTATGTAATATTCCAAAAACTGGTATCTGAATACGCGGATGCGGATTTCCATGACCCAAGCTCTCATTTCTCAACTGTCTACAATCATCTCGAGTTATTTTCCGAGCATAACTTCACGTTGTGCTTGTCTCTCTAAGGTAGCAGTGATCACCAATACAAATGGTCGTTTAATTGTGTTTACGTTTAAACTCGCACCTTAACCTCTTTTTGCTACCATGGATCTTTTATCTTTAACCTTGAATGTTGAATATGAAATAAAAACGTAGAAGATTATTTACAAATTATATGGTACTGAATATATTTGTTCTTTGAGAAGTTAGAACTACCAATAGTTGAGAGTAGGATTTATAGAAAAGCCGAAACAAACAGCAAAAATGACACATGGTTGGTGGTCGATCCACGACTTAGTCATGATATTTCCTTAAAGTTGTTATAGTATGTTTTTTTTTTCTCTCATGGATGGTTGCCATTCTACCTTAATGCTCATACTTGTATATAATTCACTTTAAAAAATGGTTTCTTAAGATCTAGAACAGTCACAATACTAATTGGGAAATCTTTTGAATTTATTTTGGGAAGAGTAGAGCGTTCTAATAACAAACCATTTTAACTTTATCTCAAATTTTATATATGATGTTTTCGGTGTTCATTTTCTTATATGTTTACAACCAAACTTTCTTGTTTGACAAATGATTATAAAATTCTGAACATTTTTTGTAAAAAAATTATGTTTATTGTATAAAAATTTGATTATTTGATAAAGTCTTTTGTTAATTAAATGGTTTTTATTTAATTTTAAAAGAATCTAATTATTGGATACAGTCTTTTTGATAAAAATTTAATTATGTTTATTGTATAAAAATTTAATTATTTGATAAGGTCTTTTTGTTAATTAAATGGTTTTTATTTAATTTAAAAGAATCAAACTTTTTTTTTGAACTGCAAATCTACTCTGCTCTTATATTACACCATTGCTTGGGTTTGAACCCAAAACCTCTCATTTAAAAGGCAAAACCTCTACTAAGTGGGCTAGTCCCACATTGGCAAGAATCAAACTTTTTTCAAAGATGAAATCCTTGACAAACTCCACACGTATTCGTAATAGTTAAATTTTCGATATACTTAAAAGAATAAAAAGCATAAGTTAATCTTATATTCAAACTAAATGATGAAAATACGTGAATTTCATCAGAAGTAAAAGACTTAAATCATAAAACAAACAATCAAACGTATCTAGTAGTATTTATATAACATCCAACCTCTCATACCATAAATACCGTTCACTTTATCCACGTGAAGCTTACGAATTTGGTTTTGGTTGTTCGAATAAAAACTTTCAAGGGGTCACTTGAGCACAATTAACTGTAAAGTTCTCATCTCATTCACAGCCAAAACGTCACTTGTTGATAATTCTAGAAGCATGAGATTCCGTATGAACACAACATTCCTACTGTCCACGTCCGATATAAAATTTGTTTAAGATGTTTCGGTGTAACGCTCTAACTCATAAGTTAAACAATCTAAAGAAATCAGTCAAACACAGAAGGTATATTTTTGTTTAAAATAAATAAAAATATCTTGTAGAGGGAATCGGAGTTTGTGGCTACAAATCAACTAACCGTCACCACCGGTGCCCCGCCGGACTGCCTCTAATATCCAAAACTCCGGCGACAAATATCTCTCCCTACGAATGTCACTCTCTTCTTCCTCGAGCTATCATGGCCGCCATTGCTGTCTCTCTTCCATTGTCTCTATCTCCTTCATCCAAATTCACCACCACAAAGGTACCTACTACGATCTCCTTCTTCTTCATTACATTCTACTACTTATTTGTTGTTAAATGCATTTAACCAACTTTCTGCTTCAACAAAATCAGTTGTTGTCCTTCTTCGTGCTACAAGGCACCTTCATTTCTAACGATCAGATTCTCTTTCTAATGAATTTGACGTACTTTCTGGTTCAATAAAATCAATTGTTATACCTCTTTGTGTTAGTACTTAGAAGGTACCGTTTCTAATGATCAGATTATCTCTCGATAATTCGTATTTTTCTAGTTATTATTATATATAGTTAAATGAATTTGATGAACTTTCTGGTTCAATAAACTCAACTGTTCTGCAACTTTGTGTTAGAAGGTACCATTTCTAACGATCACCTTCATTTTCATTATATTATAGTAAGTTATCTGTTGTTAAGAAAGTGATTTGTTTGAACATATAAACTGAAAAATGTGAATTTTGTTTTTGAAACAAAAAGATGCCTGAATCTAAGGTTCAGTGTGTATAAGCTAGTATGAAACATTAAGTTTGCTTAACAGTGATTGAATGTAATGAATTTATGTTGGATTTTTTTGAACTTAGGGGTTCAAAGGAAGATTCATGGTATTTGCTGCATCAAGTGGTGGACAGAAAAGTGAATTTGATGACAAGAAAAACTCATGGAGTAGTCTGTTTAATATTGAAGATCCAAGGTCTAAATTAGTTCCACAAGGTAACAGAAAGTTTTTGGATGCTAATCAAGCACTTGAAGTGGCTAGATATGATCTACAATATTGTGATTGGAAAGCTCGTCAAGATGTTCTTACAATCATGCTTCTACACGAAAAGGTTACAAATTTTCAATCTTTACACCACACAAGAAACACAAAATATGTAAAAGGATCTGCCCTATTTCACACTTTCTATCCTGCTTTAATGTAATTAGCTAACATATGTCATCAGTAACGGTTTAGATAATTAACATTCTTTCCACCAATCGTTATTCTTCGTCCTCAATCTAAATCTATCTATTAATATTGGACTAAAGTTATGTGGTCCATCGACTGTGACTGTCTGTGAATGCAAAAGATGATTGTTCGGGTATTTAGTTGAACAATTTATCAAAGTAATATCTTTTGCCTAACTAGAAACACTACTCATTAGTTGCCATTTGTAACTCGGATCTCTATTGCAGGTTGTAGATGTTTTAAATCCTCTTGCCCGTGAGTACAAGTCCATCGGGACATTGAAGAAGGAGCTAGCAGAGTTACAAGAAGAGCTTGCACAAGCACATAAACAGGTGAGCAAACATGTAATGTGTACATGAAATTGACATGAACGTATTGCCATTCGATTCTACTCATAACGTGGGTCCCCATAAATTGTAGGTGCACATATCAGAAGCAAGGGTTAGTGCAGCTTTAGATAAGTTATCGTACATGGAAACCTTGGTGAATAACAAACTTTTGGAGGACAAAAAGTCACCAACATCAGACACTGCAACTCTATCTCCTAATACTTATACCGCAACCTTCGAAACTGCTGAAAGTAAAGCTCAAAGAAAAAGCATAAGTGTATCCGGTCCTGTCAAACGTTACCATCCTCTTTTGAAGAACTTCTGGTACCCTGTTGCTTTCTCCAGTGACCTCAAAGATGACACTTTGGTAAGCCAATTAGTTATAAATTGATGTTTGTTAGGAATCAAAGAGGCAACATGTTTTCATATTAAACTGTTCTTATCTGAGTAGCATCTTTCAATTATTTTAGATGCCTATTGAGTGCTTTGAAGAACCTTGGGTGTTATTTCGTGGGAAAGATGGAAAACCAGGATGTGTAAAGAACACGTGCGCGCATAGAGCATGCCCTCTTGACTTGGGCTCTGTGAATGAGGGTCGGGTGCAGTGTCCTTATCATGGTAAGAATAAAAAAAATCAACAATAAAGGCTTTTTTTAGTGTATTAACAAAGCTGTGAATGATGAAATAAAGTCATAAATTTATTTTGCTCTTCAGGGTGGGAGTACTCTACGGATGGAAAATGTGAGAAAATGCCTTCTACAAAATTTGTCAATGTGAAGATAAAGTCACTTCCATGCATCGAGCATGAGCGCATGATATGGATCTGGCCTGGAAATGAGCCTTCTTCACCCATTATTCCGTCATTAAAACCACCTCGGGGATTCCAAATACATGCTGAGGTCTGTTACATATGTTTCTGTTATTTTTTCTGATTATGCAAGTTAGAAAACAGAGATGGAAGTTCAAACCATTTTAGTGTGCACGAGTCGATTTGGTTTGTGCTTAATCTAAAATAAGTCAGACTTATAAAATTAAGGGAGCATACCAAATAGGTTGAAAGTCTCCTTACGTCTACTTTTATTGCGTACAACCTCCTAAATTGTATTACTGAAATTTTTGAATTTAAATTTATTAAAAATGGACAAAATAGTGATCGGGTCGACTGCTTTGCCTGACCCTGTTACGACATGTTTACCATCCTCCCATATTGCCTCCTCTATTATAACTATTGAATCATGTTAATGGAAGATTAATATTTACTTTTTCCGACACAACTGAAGTATTATTTGATGCTTATCATGTCATGACATTATGCTTAACTGCTTATTGCGAGGGACAGATTGTCATGGAACTACCAGTGGAGCACGGGCTGCTTCTCGACAACCTTCTGGATCTTGCACACGCGCCTTTCACTCACACTTCCACATTTGCTAAGGGCTGGAGTGTTCCAAGGCATGCTTCCGACTTCCACATTTATAATAAATTCTAAC
The DNA here is from genome assembly GCA_025506415.1 of Flaveria robusta. Classification (NCBI taxonomy): domain Eukaryota; kingdom Viridiplantae; phylum Streptophyta; class Magnoliopsida; order Asterales; family Asteraceae; genus Flaveria; species Flaveria robusta. The sequence goes on along the minus strand of CM046459.1, from coordinate 14,105,941 downwards.
ATTATACAGTTCAGATGATTGACATTTGCTTTGCGTTACAGCTTTGTAAAGTTTTTGACCCCTGAATCTGGGCTTCAAGGATATTGGGATCCATATCCAATTGATATGGAATTTAGGCCGCCTTGTATGGTTTTATCGACCATTGGGATATCAAAACCTGGAAAACTAGAGGGCCAGAGCACCAAACAGTGTTCAACACATCTTCACCAACTACATGTGTGTTTACCGTCATCAAGAAACAAGACTAGACTGTTGTACCGTATGTCGCTTGATTTTGCTCCTGTTTTGCGACACATTCCTTTTATGCATTACCTATGGAAGCATTTTGCTGAAAAGGTAACATTCATCACAACCTTAAAATAGTTGTAACATTATGCATTCCATTTTTGTACACAAAAGAAGATTTGTCAAACTTTATATGTTGCTAATAATTGAGTATTTAATTGATGAATTTGACCCTGATTTTAACATTACAGGTTCTGAATGAGGATTTAAGGCTTGTGCTTGGGCAACAAGACAGGATGATCAACGGGGCGAACGTGTGGAACTGGCCAGTATCATATGATAAGTTAGGAGTACGATACAGGTTATGGAGAAATGCAGTGGAGAAAGGATTTAAGCAATTACCCTTCAGCAAATGAACATATAAACCAACTTTCGGGATTGATTTTAACTTAACATCTTCATGTGGTTTTTGCTCAATGGGTTCATGGGTCCTACGCAGATTTTGCAGAACATCACAAGTCAAAGACTCTGATCTCAGGCAGAAGAGATGATTGATGTGGACTCCTTTCGTTTCGGGATTTCAGTTTAAATAAAATCCCATACAAAATGTAAGATATGATCACATAGAGAGAGAGAAACAAAGAGAATTGGTTATTGTTGTTCACCCTTTCTACCATATGCAAGAGGTATTCATTAGTCATCACCTTTAGGTTCAAACATGCTTGTAATACTTACACTCTTTTGTTCTTCATGTAAACTAAAAGGAATACACACAAACATACATACATACTTGCTGGTGTACTTTTTTTAGAAGTTTTGAAGTGAATATGTTTATATATTCTTAATGTTCATGCATTTTGATATTTGGTTCGGAATATATAATGCTTGAAATTGTTATGCCTGAAAAGAAAGTGGTGTCCCAAATGACCTACAATAAACTATTATAAGTACGTGAACAATTTCCGATATGAAATGAGATGAGAAAAGATGTTAGACGTTCAAATTAACAACAAACTGAAAACTGTTTTAAAATATGATGCGTAGCTTCTTCTGGTAACTGTAGTCCTTTGCCTGAACCAATTGCTAAGGATGCTCGAGTGAAAAATGGTTCCAAATCATTCTGGATCATACGTTTTGTGTTGTTATATAATATAACTCGTTTAATAAATAAGTTGTGTTTGATTTGATCTGTTTAAATAAACGAGTTGTGCTTGAATTGAATTTTTTTTAACCAACTTAACTAAATAGGCCGACATGACAATCCGTTTAACCTTATTGTTGCAAACCTTCAACCCTTTCTGCACTTTTGCATATTGATTACACCCTATCTGCACCTTTTACGATTCATCAACACATTTTACTTGTTTAGATACATAGATTAAATGCATCATATTTGGGGTTACACAACACTAAGGGGGCGTTTGGTTGGAAGGAATGGAATGGAATTTAGAAACTAGTATAATTTTCAAGTAAAATTATGTTTAAGTGGGTAATGAAATGTAAAACCCAAGGGAATATTTCACCTCAAATTCCCTTGGTTGTGGGATTTCAAAATCCTTCCACCTAGAGAGGGAATTTGAAATCCCACACTTAAGGGAATTTGAGGTGAAACATTCCCTTGGGTTTTACATTTCATTACCCACTCCAACATAATTTTACTTTAAAATTATACTAGTTTCTCAATTCCATTCATTTTCATTTCATTTCTTCCAACCAAACGCCCCCTAAGTGTTTTGAGGGTTGCGTTAAGGTATTTAAGACGAATAAATGTACGAGTTATGTTTAGTTTAACCATTCAACGCTTTAAGTAGATTAAACCGATCTCATAGTAATCGGAAATAAAAACCTATTTAAAAGAAAACTAGGTTTTTTTAGTTTCATTTTAGCCACATGTCTTGTCTTTTCAAAGGGAAAATTAAAGGCTTTAACTTTAACTTTTCGTCATTATGTTTTCTTAATGCTCATAATAGGGACTGTTTTGTATCATCACAAATCACCATGTGACAATAATAATATATTTTAATTTATTACATTGAGTTTTTCTAATAACTTTCAGAATTTTTATAAACAACCGTAAATAAATACATACCTAGATAACTATTTATATCGTCGTTATTATTTCCAACCGTCAAAATACATCTCCACTCTTTTGTTTAGTCTTCATAAAAGTGAAACCATCCCTAATCAATTTTACTTTTATAAATTTTAAAAATTTTCAAGGCAGATAGAAATACTTTTATGGTTTAAGGTTTGTAGTTTTATTCTATATAAATATACATAAAAACAAAATTAAATTGTAATATTTTAAACTATGACCAGTTGACCATAATTCATATTGGAAGTTTGACAATAACAAATTTAGCTTTTAGTTTTGCTATAAAAAACAATCCCACTTGCACAACAATAATAAATTTACTAACAATAATAAATTTACTTTTGATTTAACTTGATTTCGCTCACAAAGAAGGTGCATTTCCTCATTTTGCTTGTGATCATCTTTCTGAGCGAAAGAATAAAATAAGTGTAAGTCTATAATAATTTACGAGTAAGTTTTTTTTCCAAACTGTATTAAATTAAATTATCAGTATATTTAAAAAACAACTAATAACTAATAATTAAACTCTAATTCAAATTGATAAAAAGTTGATGAATTAGTAAATGATAGCCATGAATTTGAATTCCTACCGGTGTTTTTCTGAATATTAAATAGTTTCCTTCTAAAAGCATTCACATTAAGCTCTTCATCTTCGTCCTTATAATAACATTTAATTTTCACTCTCCATTTGAATTAATTAATATTTATTTTTACTTTTATTATTATTATTTTTTTTAACTTACGATCATTTTTAAAATAAAATTATAAGAGGTAAATAATGTTTTCCCAGTTATATATTATCTCTTATCAACTTACAACCACACATAATTATTTTTTATAATACAACAAATATATTTACAATAATATATCAAGCTACTAGAGATGCTAGTGTATCTATAGTTATTCGCACTATCTTATAAAGATTCAATCATCATCATCCCACCGGTCCTACAAGATGAAAGGCGGTTGATTTGAATATTCAATATTCAACAATACGAAAAAAAAAAAGAAGAAAATTTGCAGTTAAAACAATAAACATACAACGGTGGGGGGTAATAAATTATAAATTAATAATTAATAATAAAGTAATATTACTTACTATTTAAATATAAACTAGTGTTTTAACCCGCGCTACGCGCTCGGGAGTTTGGTTGTTTTTCTCTGTCTTACGCGATCGTGACTTTCTTCGTTGTCGGGTTGGCTCATCGGAAACCACAAAAGCGTATACACCAGTTCGATTAAATACCGAATACCGATACTAATGTTTGACGTCAAAAACACAAAAAAATAAACGTTTGTGGTCAAAAAACAAACTTCACCTACGTTACGCGTACGGAAGTTTGGTTGTTTTCCTTTATCTTACGCTACCGTGACTTTCTTCGTTGTCGGGTCGGCTTATCGGAAACCACAAAAGCGTATACCGATACCGGTTCCGAAATATCGGATACCGATACTAATGTTTGAACCCAAAAACACAAAAAAATAAACTTTTGTGGTCATAAAACAAATATATAAAACTTTGTTGTTAATCCTAATTACAATTTGGATTTTAAATATATTTTATAAAAATATGTGATCAATATATTAAAAATCAAACTTCTAAACATATTTTATAAAATGTGTGGCCAAAATATTAAAAAGCAAACTTTACTGTAGCAGTGAAGTTGCTTTTTAATATATAATATATAATATAGTTTGTGATGGTTCACCATTGTCATCATCACTTCACTGGTAGATGAGAGGAAGCGTTGACACCACCACCACCAGCGGCAGATTAACGGCCCTCATCCTCTCTCCGGCGTCGGCGATGGTCGACGCAAAGGTCGACACCATTTCCAGATTGGCCCAATGGCGGATCGACAACTTCGGACCCGCCACCTACAAAAGATCCGACCCCTTCAAAATCGGCATCTGGAATTGGTACCCTATCTCTACACCTATGATTATTCATTTTCAGCTTCTTATGAATCATACGATTATATTGTATGATCGATTTGTTTAGGCAATTGTCGGTTGAGAAGAATCGGTATCTGTATATTCGGTTGTTTCCGGAGCCGTCGCGGCTGTCGAAGGAGCAACCGCCGATTGCCAAGTTTATACTGAGAGTCACCACCGCCGGAAGTAATCGTCGGCCGTATATTTCTCCGAGTGAGGACACTTGTTGTTTTGTTTTCTTCTGATTGCTTTTGCCTTTTGTGTTGATGTTGTTTTAACTTTTAATCGGTTGTGTTGTTTGATTTGTGGAATTTGTTGTACTTGATTTTAGCCTTTTAGGGGTACCTGAGTCGTGAGAAGATTTTAGGGTTTGTTGTTATTTGTTAATGATGTTCATGAGTTTTTGTATGAGTATAATCTATTTGAATTTGGGAATAGGTTTAGGGATATTCTTGATGCATTAGGGATTTAGGGTTACTTTTTCTAGTTTTCTTTATAGTATTTAATGGATTTAAATACTTCCAACTATTGAAAATTGACCAGTGCCACCCTCAAGTATCATTTGGGCGAATATAACTTCCAAGTAAACACTTCGGTGTCTGTATCACCCGCCGTTTGTCAAAACCCTAACAAATGAGCTGATTTATTTTGGTCATTGTGTCAAATAAATTAGCTCATTGTGTCATATACGTTTATTGTGTCATATATTTTATATCATTTGTTAGGGTTTTGATAAACGTCCGGTGATACAGACACCAGAGTGTTTACTTGGGAATTATATTCGCCAAAATGATACTTGGGGGTGGCAGCAGCCAATTCCCAATAGTTGGGAGTATTTAAATCCATTAACCCTTCTTTATATAGGTTCATATTCTATATAAATTGAGGAGCTGTGTCACAAGTAATGAATATACCAACTTACATTATGTTGACTTGCATCAATCAAAATTATGAGCTTGCTTTTTGAAGATATTGTGCAAAAAAGAAGAATATTATCCTTCATGTTTTGAATTTTTTTAGGAGTTGAAAAAGTTCATAGTAGAGAGAATCTTCATGAGATCCATAACAGATTTCGTTTGGGTTCAATCTAAGGTTAAAAGGTTTGAGATTGATTGTTAAAGGCAGGTTTAATGTTTTTTTTCGGTTCTTATAGCAAAACTAATGCAAGACAAATTTTGACAAGAGAAATGGTTGGGAGTACAATAAAGGAACTAGGTTTATGTGCACATTATAGGGTGAAGTGAGTGCATTTTATCCTGAAACTTTGAAGAAATTCAGATCGATTTACCAAAAGTGATTTTTCTCGTCTTGCAAAGGGAGAATGTCTATTGCTTTCTATGTTGGCATGTATATTATTGATAACGGGTCAAACTGGTTTGAAACAGATGTTATAGCTAATTGGGTTCCTAATACCACATTGTTTAATGTTGCAGTTCATGAGAGACTTCTTCGGACAAGTGAAGACTTTGTCTGGCCTGTTGATTCTACTTTCCATGGTCGTTTCATCATTGATGTCGAGTTTCTGGACCTGCAGGTTTATTCAGTAAACGTAAGCACCTTGATCTGATGACATTTCATGTCCAAATGACAAGTATAGAACATGGGAATTTTATTTGTTTTCATGAAAAAAGAAAATGGGTTCACATCTATCATGTCTACGTGGTGATTTAAAAAAACAACTAAAAAAGAAAAAAAGGTCAATGGGTCTCACAGTTTAAAGTTGATCACTCTTTTATTATATCAGGTTACTTAATGCCGAAGCACAACATAATACCATCTATAAGTGACCCAAAGGGAAGAAAGTGAGTGCACTGAGTAAAATGGAACAAAAATGAAAGTGTGTCAATCATATTTGAAGTTTTCCTTACTATATTAAAATATTATTGCAGTCATCCTTAATCAACCAACTATTTTGAAATACAAAACTAGATACGAAGTGTTGCTAGATCAACACAACCCGAACCACGGTGACCCTTGGTAAAACTATACCCCCTTTTAACAGGGTCAACCCACACGCACCACGTGTAGAGGAATTGGATCTATGCTAACTTTGTCTTGAGGCGGCAAGACGGGGCAGCTGAGCAGGGGTGACAGGTCACAATGGGCAGGGGTGCTGGGCAGACCTGTAGACACTTGCTTGTTTGTTTTTTTGAATTTTTTTACTAATAACTAATGTGTTGAGTATGGTTACAAATACTATATACTTTCAAATAATCTTAATTTATTATTAAGCGATTGGGAGATTGTATGCATTAAAAAAATGTACTGTTGGTAATGTTTTACCCATGTGACCATCACACTGATGGACCCGTTTGAGATATTAAACATAACCAAACTCGACCCTTTTATAACTAAACAAATCAAAACTACACTACCTCTAGGCTTTTCTCACAGCTAAAAGCATCTGGAATTTTACTGCAGGGTGAGGAAGCAAGTTCAATATGGCCAAACGATGGAATGCTGAGATCATCAGCAACTGAGAGCATTCTTCGCTGTCTTTCCTGCATGCTTAACGACGCAATTGATGCTGATGTCACCATCAACACATGTGACGGAACTTTAAAAGCTCACAAAGCAATTCTCTCCGCAAGTTCTCCAGTTTTCCAGAGCATGTTCCTCCACAACCTCCAGGAAAAAGAATCCTCCACCATTAACATCCAAGACATGTCACTCGAATCATGCTCCGCCCTTCTTTCTTATCTGTACGGAACCATCGTACAAGAGGATTTCTGGAAGCACCGTCTCGCGCTCTTAGGTGCTGCAAATAAGTACGCGATTTCAAATTTGAAAGATTTGTGTGAGGAAAGCTTGTTAGAAGATATAAACACAGGTAATGTTCTTGAGAGGCTGCAAGAAGCATGGCTTTATCAGCTTGATAAGTTAAAGAAGGGCTGTTTGACTTATTTGTTTGACTTTGGGAAGATATATGATATTAGAGATGAAGTTAATGACTTTTTTAGGAGTGCAGAAAGAGAGTTAATCCAGGAGATGTTTCAAGAGGTGCTTACCGTATGGAAACCGGCCTAAGAGTTATGGTGCCGTGTTAAATTTCAGCATGAAGTCGGTGTATATATGTGTGCTTAGTTTCTAAAATTTGAAGCAGTATGTATAAAATTTTAAATTGGAAACATATAACTGAGGTATGTTAAGCAGAAAATTTGGAATGTTTATATATGGTTTTGAACTTGGCTTTATACTTGGTTTTAGTTAGAGATGGCAAAGCACAACAATGGTCCGGGTTTGCATAGGATTGTAGTAGGCGAACCAGTGGCATATCTGATTATAAAAAGGTGCTCCATACCCGTCGGGTACTTCTTGCCTATGGGGTTCGTGAGTAAAACTCATGGGTATCGGGTGTATTTTTTAATGATCTTATATGGTTAAAAATCACCCGTTAGGATGTTTATTACCTAAATATGATAGATTTTTATTAAAAAAATCATTTGAAATGTCAAATAATGGACTGCACTTCTTCTAATCTTATAATTTTACTAATCCCAAAGTTTTCTAACTACTTTAAACTGTTTATTCATTTTAAGATTATATAATGTATTAATATTTTTAGCCTTCATGTAAGTAAACAGGTTCGGGGTTCAGGTTCTTTTGCTAAGTTTCATATATAACTAACAGACTTGACTTAGCTGACCCGATAACACTTTTATTCCCTTTTCTAAGTTTCATATATAACTAACATCTTAAAAATGACTACAAAATTATAGTTACAAAGATAATCTAATATTTGAAATAAAAAATGATCTACATCATAAATTTCTATATAGCACAAGTCTGAAATAGCAAATGCACTCAAAACTGGAGTTCTTAATACCAAACCCATTGGATGTACAATGTCTCAGAAGTCATCAAGATTCATCTCCCATCAAACTCTTATTGCCTCATATTTTCTTCTAAAAAATTTTTGAACCAAAAATAGGTCATATATGAAGTATATTACACCCAACCCTCAGAAGGCTGTAGCATCTCTGCCACCTCGTCGGCTAATGGCCTCACAAAGCCGACATGGCAGCGTGTCCAGGCTGGCAGCCCGAGTATACCTGTAGTTGCCCAATACACCACACCGTCTCCAAGCATGATACTCTGCATAAGCTACTGGATCACTAGCAAGTGCCTTTACATAATCAGCAAGCTCCTGCATTGACTTAAATTTGGTGCCATCAATGATCGAATGTGGAGGAACAAAATCCATCACGTTTGGTGCGCCGAAGTATATAGGGACCGCCCCTGAATCCAGGGCGTAGAATAACTTCTCGGTCACATAACTCTCGGTGTAGGTGTTTTCGATTGCTAAAACAAACTTGTAGTGTGACATGGCGCAGTGGAGATGGTCCCACCATTGAGGAGATGCGTTCGGGTCTTTAGCACACTCGGGGTATAGAGATAGGGCCATATCCAGACCACCCATGTTGTTCAAACATTTACCAAATGAATGATGTGGCAGCAAGCTGAGTATCCTCTTTGCAAGCTGGTTTCTTTGAGGAAGGCAGCGTGATGAAGACCAATACACGAGAGTATCCTGGTAAATGTGATCGCAATAAACGTTTATGATTACTATTGTTATTCATGGTACGGGCCAAAACATTTATGATTACTATTGTTATTCATGATTACTAGAGTTGGCAAAATGGACATGTATGTTGTTGGGTCAAAACGGGTCATTCATGGTACGGGCCAAAACATGCCAGATTGGGTCACTCGAAATACCTTTGTATGAAAATTTTGAACTTTTATAAATAACAATATTTTAGTAGTGACAAGTCTGGCTTTCACCTATTGACCCACTTTATTTTTAGCCAATATCATTTCTTTTACACGTTAGGGAAAACATAATCCACATAGATCCTTTCATATTTTAACAGGTCGATTAGTCCCAACATTTAATGCTATACAGATAAAAGAATGTGGCAGGGCTACTTACGTTGTTTTTATAGGGAGAAAGATGATAATTACGATTATTATGAAAGAGGCCACCAGCATAAGTTGACTGGACATCATCTTTGGCATGATAACTGATGAAAATGTCTTCAAAACCAGATCTTTTTCTGCCAGCCTCAAGATCCATGTACACTCGAAGTGGATCTCCAGTGCGTCTCTTGAAATATTAAGAAAATATATAAAATAAGTTCCTTTGAGCTAAAACTAAATAATAGTGGAAAACAGAATGTAAATAGAAAATAATGACCGCATCACAGCAAGCAAACGAGATTTCTTACAATTCCTTGCATATTGAATAGACATCGAAGTCATAGATCATCAAAAAATAAGTTGAATGGTCCTAAAACATCGTTAAAACAACATAATTCGACTTCAGTTTAAAAACTGTAACTAAAATCACTCCACTTTCCAATATTGATTATCCTGCATAAATTTCAATAAAAAATGTAAGATGCCAACAAAGCTGAATGGCCCACATATTTTTTTTACAACATTTGATGTTTTTAAAAACTTTAGCAACGTTAACGCTGTCTAATAATTAGATGGTATAACTAACATCTTTAAAGTCTAGTGACCAAATTATAAATGAAGTGAAAACGAATTGCTATGCGATCTATTGCATTTGACTGGAGTTTATAACTTGATGATGAAAAAGGATGACCTTAACACAAGATGAAGGCAATGGCATTATCTCACGATCACGAGACACATAGAGATGTAACTAGATAAATAGACATGACCATGTGTCCTTGATTTTACAAAATAACCAAATTATTTCAATGTTTTTCCCTTTAATAAGGAATAGTAGCACTTTAATAGGGATCAGGTAGCACTTCATCCAAGCACAAGCAATTGAAGAACAAGCAGAATAAAAAGTGTACCTAAATGCTGGCAGAGTGGAAGTAGGGCATAATAGGCATAAAATCAAATAAAAGTGCTAGTAAACGATGGGCAATTACATCAAATATTAGTCTAATAACATTGACCCCCAACATATTCTCCTTGTCACAATATCAGGTACTTATTCTTGCAAGGAATCTATACAAACTCATATTAAAAACCCAGCAAAAGACTCATCTTCAGGAAATTCATTTTCAGATCTTAATTTTTGCGTCTATCAGCACAAATGTAATCATGTAACAGCATCATACACAGGAACATTAGTGTACCTAGAGGTCAGTTCTAAATTTCACGAGTATAAACCACTACGAACCACCTAAACTTAAAGTTAATACCAACAAACCATAAATCCACAAGAATTTGAGATTTGCACAGACTAAAAACCCACAATAAGAAGGTACCATTGCATCAGAGGCTCGTAGCTAAGAACAACAACACAAACATATATGATCAGAACAAAACCCATTTTCAAGATCAAATCTAAAAACATATATGCCAATTTAGCATCTCCAACTCCAAGGAACCAAATCTTATTCACAAGAACAAAACTGGATCTCTAATGGAGGATGCATCACCCACAATCACAAATCATGCAAGAACAGATGCTTAATTGTTAACATCATCAAACAGTTCAAGGCAAATCATATATACAATAGAATACTATTTATGAAAGGGCAAGTGTAGTACCCTTGATGGAGGTGTAGTGGTCTCAAAGAACAATGCATCAGGTTTATCAAGCAAAACAGAAGATTTAGTCCACAAACAGCTCAACCCGCATCGACACGAATACAAATTATCCAAATTATCAGGAATCCAAGTCCACCCTTTGATCAACACACCCACATGATTCATCTTCAACTCACCACACTGATCTTCACCACCCACTTGCAAAGACGATAAATTCAACCCTTTTTCCACCAAACCCACATGTTTTTGCTTAAAATTAACACAACCCACTTGCGAATCCCAATTTCTGAACGCACCTAACAAGTGCTGAAACGGGTCTGGATCAGATTGCGGATGTAACAGAGGTTGACTTTGAGTTTGACTCGTGGAAATTGGGATCGAAGATGTGGTAGCTGAGGGGAAATCGAAGAAGATGTAACAGAAGAAGATGATTAGTGAGAAACCTAACATCGTGGCTATGGCGAGTGAATTGATGGGCTTCAAATTCAATAGCATTATTGTTTAGGGATTTCCCCAATTCGATTGAGCTTCGATTTAAAACTCAAGTTCTGAATCTGATTATTAAGGGTTAGCTGAGATCGATGAGGAGATTATCTTGAGGAACATGATGAATATTCATGATCTTCAAAGTATTGCAGAAAGAACTAGAAGAAAAGTGTAAGAAATAGAAGGGTGATAGAGCAAATTGGAGTGAAATTAGGGTTAGGGTTGGCGACAAAAGTAAAGCTTAATTTGTAAGTTTAAGTTGTTAAATTGGTAACATCAACCTTGTGTCACAGAATATTATAGTCGTAAAATGAGTAACAAACTTTTAAAAATATAGCATATTAAAACTTTTAGAACTTCTAATATGTATAACTTATTGAATCTGGATTTTAAATTTATGGTAAAATGAGTTAGGTTTCTAATATATAACTCTTTCACTTAATCATTCATTATCTTTTTGAGGTTTGAGGTCGTTGAATTTGAAATGTTGTCTTTATTTCATAAAGATGATTTATAAAGTTGTATAATTTGTATTTGTTGAGTAAAAATCGTTATATGTATTTTTAAATGAAAGTTGTTTGGATTTGATAGTAAAATGGTATCTACCTCAAAGATTGTCGGTTTAAATTTTGTAAAGTACATGTGTGATCATTTAACATTAAAATAGGTTTAGAGTAGATAGCGTATTTTTGTACTGTTAAATGTTATTTACATTTATCGTAAGGTCAACAAAAGAGCATTTGTGATGAGTAGAAGAATATTTACATTTGATATATAGGGTTGAAGAATAGAAAGTTAGTGTCAAATCTTAGTGAAAATGATAAAGGGTTGACACGAACTCACGACTGCTAATGGCTGTTTAGAAAGACTCGATAGTTGATCTACTGATTTTCTTTTGGTTGGTTCAAAGCTTATCTTTCAAGTTACCTACACTAAATCATAACACTTCAATCAAAGTTGGAATATCAGATCGATGGATAAAGTCTACATGGTTGCAAGAGAAGCAACATGAAGATTGCAAGTCAGTAAAAAAAAAAAACACTTCTGTTTGTGAGATTTAAACGTTGTCTCATAAACAATAGAAATTTAAAGGTAGAACAAAAATGAAATATTTTGATAAGTCTCAAAATTCATTACAACTTAAATCATCACCAAGACTCCCCTTGTAGATTGAAGACATCCTTTGAGTTTGCTAGAGTTCAAGAAAAACATCTTATATAATTAATCTCTTTCGCAAGTTTTTGTGGAATAGATATACATATGGTAATTATTCTAAAGAGTGTTAAAAAGAATCTATAAGTATAATGTGTTCTAAGTTTGTCATCTGTGATCATGGACATGGTTAGTCCATTGGCCAATGTGTTGTTTAAAATTTTATGGAATAGATATACACATGATAACCATTTTAAAGAGTGTTAAAAAGAATCTTAAATACAGAATGTTCTAAAGTTTTTTATCTGTGATATGGACATGTTAGTCTATTGGCCAATGTGTTGTTTCAAAGTTTTGATTGTTTTCATCTAACAAACTTTAGTTCTTTTGATTAGTTTACTATTTATAATTACCCAATGAAATTCATTTAAGAAATCATGAAAAACAAGGACCAACAATACTCTTGACCCATGTATCAATCTTAAACATTGTCCCAAACAAAAGGAAAAAAAAATTTCTATAACATTATGGGAGCCATCCATATTCTCTTAAACCATACCATTGTATCTCAAAATGATTCTAGCTATAATGTTTTCTTTTGGAGGACATAATTTCCGGTGTTAGTAAAAATCGTTAGACGCTAGTTGGGCGGTCGGATACCGACTAACGATTAATCAGGAGTAATCGGGATTACTCGGTTTGGAACTTTTATATATAATTTTTAATTTTAATATACATACACATTTTTATATGTAATTTTTATAAATATGTTTAGTTTAATATATATAAACAAATTTGGCAGGAATTTTTAAGGTTCGTCGGGTTCTGGAAAAATACTGCTTAGAGGCAGATTAACAGCCGACTAGGGCCGATTAGAGGCCGGTTAACAGCCGACTAGGGCCGATTTTTTTTATTTTGACCTATTTGACCAACTAGCGATTTTTGATTCTGATTAGGGAAAATCCAGTCAGTGATGTACCGACCACCGACTAGTTGCCGATTAATCGATGGACTAGTCCAATTTTTACAACATTGATAATTTCTCATTTCAAGATGAATCCATCACTACTATGCCTTTTATAACATGGAAATTAGTTAAATCATTCTCAATGATCCAGTTAATCGAGATTCTCATAATATATTTGATTTTTTTCTTAGATTAAATGATGACCCCTTTACAAATTGATCTTTATACAAGCTCGTACTTGTGTTCAAGCATAATTTGAATGTTTAATGTTAATTAATCTTTGCTGCGCATCATAACTAATAAGTACTAGTTTAGCATGCAAAAACTATAATACTCAAATTAACATATGAAAAAAAAAATGTATAATAATGATTCTTCGTAGCCTCATTCTTGTAAGGGATATCCATCATAATAGATGATGGATCCTAAGAAAACTACTTATGAGAAAACTAGAGAAAACCTGACAGAGTATGGCAAAAGTCCCTCTATATATATGTGTGAGTATATATAAATAAGGATATCGATCAAATGAAAACCGTAACAAGGTTCTCCATATACGTCACACATAGGTTACGTATACGTAACCATTTTTCATTCGACATGGTGTTATGTATATGTAAGACTCTTCATTCTTGTATGTATGCTCAATATATATGTACCAAATACTTAAATAACATCTTAACATTTAAAATAACAAAAAAAATTATGAATTATGTTATTGGTTTTCGTGGTTTTTTTTGGTTTTCACATAACTAATGGTTTTCTCAGTAACCCTCCCCTATCATAATATGTCCCTTAAATGAACATCCTTTTTCCAAATAGACGAGACATTTCTAAAACTTATTCACCATCTTATCAACATTTAGGAAAGTTTAGTATATAAGTACCTCTATACTTATCTCGTCATTCAATTTACTAACTTTATAATCATAGCTCTATTTCTTTTTGAGACCTAAATTTTAATAATTGAATCATAAATGACTTGATCCTAAGTCTTAGATTAAATGATTTGGGAGAGACACCCCATATTATTTTAATGTACATGTTATAAGTTCGAGTCTCACTTGTGCAATATGTTTCAGGTGGGCCAGTGGTTTTACCATAATGAGTCTTTGGACTGGTAAACGGCCGGGTCTCTATCGTTTACGCAGGGCATGGGTGACATTTCGCTAACAGATTTACACAGATGATCGCGCTTAAAGTATTCGTTAGTCGTGTAAAAAGAAGTTGCAATGCCATCATAAATGCCAATGCCACTAGATTGTTTCAATGACAATGAAAGTGATTGACACATCTACATGTCATTCATTTACAATAATTGATCTTTAAATAAATCTTAAAAGATTCACCGTAGCCATTCACAATTATATATATTTTTGACATAATCTAGAATTCCAACTCTTAAACATCATGATAACTTTTAATTAAACATATAGACATAAAACAAATACACCCTCTTTATTCATAGTAAACAATATAATGCAACATGAACAATATCATCCGTATAAAACAGATAAAACTAAATGTATACTATACATGTATCAGTAATTATCACCACAAGAATCAAACAATCAATAAAAGTTAATTAAACAAGACTCAAATAAGATTACTTTCAAAACAACTTTCATGTGTATATCCAAGGTCGGGATGGTTAAAAAAATCAGTATATTTTACCATCAGAATGTCGTATATAAAATTATATAAAATTTTATGAAGTGTTAACACATTTTGCTGTCACGCGGTTGAAGGTCACCGACATAACGAGATCTGAGGTTAATGTCACCACGTTATGCGGTCATGCAAACAATTTTATTTTATTTTCTTTATTTTTTAAAGCGCGTGACCTCCACTCGCCCCCTTTACACCCTTCCTATAAATAACCATTTCAAATCTCATCGTCAAAACCCTCACACACTCACACACACACCACCACCACCACCGGTCAAAACAACCATGGCCTCCGGCACCGACAGATCCCAAACCACCGCCAACGGCGACACCCTCCCATCTCCGGCGAAATCAAAGATCGCTCTGATCACCGGCATCACCGGCCAAGACGGCTCATACCTCACCGAACTCCTCCTCAACAAAGGCTACGAAGTCCACGGTCTGATCCGCCGGTCCTCCAACTTCAACACGCAGCGGATCAACCACATCTACATCGACCCTCACAACGCTCACAAGGCTCGTATGAAGCTCCACTACGCCGATCTCACCGACGCCTCCTCCCTCCGCCGCTGGATCGACACCATTGCTCCCGACGAGATCTACAATCTAGCTGCGCAATCGCACGTCGCGGTGTCGTTTGAGATCCCGGATTATACTGCTGATGTGGTGGCCACTGGATCGCTGCGTTTGCTGGAGGCTCTGAGGTCGCATATTACTACCACTGGTAGGACTCATGTGAAGTATTATCAGGCAGGTTCGTCGGAGATGTTTGGGTCCACTCCGCCACCGCAGTCGGAGGATACGCCGTTTCATCCGAGATCGCCTTATGCTGCTTCCAAATGCGCTGCTCATTGGTAATGATAATGATAGTTTTAATAATAATAATAATGCATTCGATTTGATTATTAACAGAGTTTGTTTTGAATTGTTTGGAACTGTTAGATTTGTTTAATATTTAGTTCGATCTGATGATTTATCCTTGAATTTTAGCTGTTGTGAGCTTGAACAATCTAATTTCCCCTTAATACAGTCCACATTGGCACATTGTATGCACTGTCTTCTTACTGTTAAATATACTGTAGATCGATCACTGAATGAAATGATTCTTAAGGTAAAATCACTGTATTGTTTAGCTAAAGATATAGCAGTTAGATTTTAGCTTGATACATGATGGAATTAGAGTTTCAGTTTGATCTTACACTATTTGCCCTGCTCATTGGTAATAATAATACAATTGATTTGCTTATCAACAGAGTTCTTTTTAAGTTGTTCAAAACTGATAGATTTGAATGATGCTTGATTTGATCTGATGATTGCTACTAGAAATCGAGCTTTCCTGAGCTGAACAATCTAATTTCCCCTTATTTCAGTCCACATTGTATGCACTTTCATCTTACAGTTAGATTTAAGGTCGATCGATCACTATTTGAAATAATTCTTAAGGCAAAATCAGTGTAGATTTTACATAAAGATATAGCAGTTAGATATACTGTCGTTTGATCACTGTTTGAAATGATTCGTAAGGCAAAACTAGTGTAGATTTTAGCTAAAGATGTAGCGGTTAGATATACTGTTGATTGTTGGAAATGATTCTTAAGGCATCATCACTGTAAATCACTATCTGCTTGATACATTATAGAATTAGAGTTTCAGTTTGATCTTACAAGTCAAAGTTCATATATGCATCTAAGGTCAGAGACTTGATAAAAAGCATTTTATATGTTATGCAAGTATATAGTCATCTACTTATTAATTATTTCAATCCACATTATGTACTCTGTTCATTGATCACAAGAAGATTTTAGATTTTTAGGTCAAACATGTTTTTAATGCGAAATCAATGTTACTTTTTGCTATAAATATAGCACCTACATCAAGCTATTGGTAGCATTTGTTTGAAATTTGAAGAAGATATCATATTTTGTATGTTTCCAAGTTCAGAGGCTTACGGAAATCTTTTATTTTCATACAGGTATACAGTTAATTACAGGGAAGCATACGGTATCTTTGCCTGCAATGGTATTTTGTTCAACCATGAATCACCACGAAGAGGTGAAAACTTTGTGACCAGAAAGATCACAAGGGCGGTGGGCCGGATCAAGATCGGGCTGCAGAGCAAGCTGTTTTTAGGAAACTTGCAGGCTTCAAGAGACTGGGGGTTTGCAGGGGACTATGTGGAGGCAATGTGGTTGATGCTACAGCAAGATAAGCCAGACGACTATGTGGTGGCAACTGAGGAATCACACACAGTGGAGGAGTTTCTTGAGAAGGCGTTTGGGTACGTGGGCCTGAACTGGAAAGATCATGTGGAGATCGATAAGAAGTATTTCAGGCCCGCAGAGGTGGATAATTTGAAAGGGGATTCGAGCAAGGCTAGAAAGGTTCTTGGGTGGAAACCTAAAGTTGGATTCGAGCAGTTGGTGAAGATGATGGTTGATGAAGATATCGAGTTGGCTAAACGGGAAAAGGTTCTTGTTGATGCAGGATACATGGATGCCCAACAACAGCCTTGATCCATTGATCATCATCTGGTATGAAATCTGCTAGATTTACCCATATTTAATATCCACAGTCTTGATCATCATCTGGTATGCAATCTGCTAGCTTTACCCATATTTAAGTGTTGGTGTTTTCTTGAAAATTATTGTTATAGTTATTCAAATCTAGTTCTTTCTTTTAATTGTTGTTATAATGATGTAATGATGTTCAGTGAGCACAATCTTTATTTAGTGTTAAAAGAACCTGAGAGATTTGATGAGGCTTATAGAGAGGGAAGTTTATTACTTTGGTATTTCATAATAATGTTTTGAGTAACTTTTTTTTATAATATTAAATTGTTCTTAATTTCACTAATTATGCCCAATGTCCCTGCTTTTATGGTTCGGTCTCCTTTCATTGTTCTCTCTATATAGTTTGGTGTATAGTTTAGTACACCATCACCGTGTGCCTCGCTTCAAGAAGGCCGTGTTAAGTGCCCTAACATGTACCAAAGGGCACGTGGTTTACTGATTCTAGTCTCATGGTGGACAAAATGTGCGGATCTACGTATAAATTAGAGGGGGGTGTGAGTTTGTCGTTCTATTTTTTTTTTTTATACATGGAGAGTTGACATCCCTAAATGTGTTGAAAAATCATCTTTTTCTCCCTGTAATCATGGCTGCAATTAGGGCCAAATCTCATTGTTTTGATCTTTGATGTGGTACACTGTAGGTTTCAGTTAATAAGAGTTTAATTGTTAAATACTCTCACCTTGAGGTTATAACAACGATTTCAGTGTTGTAATTTTTGTTGTTAATAGTTATGAATTAGAAATAAAACAAAAATCCAGACGTACTTGGTATAAATTGTGAACTCTCTTTCTCTTTCATCTCTTAAAAGTCTGGGTATTCTTTTAGTCGAAATCGTTAATCACATGTAATATTTTTCTTTAAAGAAGATCGACATATATACAGTTATTGAGCATTCACAGCCTATTCTTTCTTATGTATATAATTACATTAAAAACATTATTTTTTTTCTTATCTTTTTAATTAAATAATATTTTTTTATACTTTTAATATTACCTTTTTTCTCTCCTCTACTCACTAACTTTTAAAAAAATTATAAGAATTGAACAGTATTTTTTAAATTTACAGATTGAACAGTAATATTTCTATATTTTTTTATTCACAATCACTTACAATTATTCTATATAATATAAGGATTACACTCACATAAATGTACAGAGTAACATTTCTTTTTTCTCTATTCAAAACTACTCATAACTATTTCATATAATATAAGAAATATACGCGCATAAATATAACGAACGGACTGTGAATGCTCTTAGGAAGTGTTGGCTTCTTGTGTTTCTTGATTCTTGATATGTAGCAGTGGTGTTTAATGGTGTTTATTTTGTATCTGGATATTGATAATACTCATTACATTACAATCACATCCCAATCTTTCTCGTCGTTTTATATTCGTAATCTCCTTATTAAAAAAATAGTAAAAATACCAAAACAAATCATAGTTTTTCACACAAGCAAAATTACATCTACACACAAAAATTACATTTTACTCACTGACATGATGAATCCAAACAATCCTTTCGGCATTAGCCGGTCCCCAAATAATTCTTTTGGCATGGGTCAACCCCATACCGATGGCATTTCTATGAACTTATTTTCACCCCTAAGTCAGAAATGGATTACCATACCACCCTACTAGAAGAAAGAAAAGAATATCCAATTGGCGTATGGTGAAACCAACCCATGACACAACAAATACCATCTTTTTCCCAACCTAACCTGCAAGGCCTCTGTGTTTGTAAATTATATGATGGTAGACGTTGTAAGAAGGGAGCTTCCTACAAATATCGGCGCCCATATGTCGAGTCTCAAAGATTTGGTATACGTCTTGTTTACCATTTATGTACAACCTATATATATATATATATATATATATATAAATCATATGCCCAGTGGTTTATGTAGTAATTGTAAATTGGTAACAACCCATAATTTAGCTGTTTGAGATGACGCAGGGGTATACCCGACGTGACGCTAAACAAGACATTGACATGACATAAAATTAATCAGGTTTTGGGTTATGACATCTTAGTTTATTTAAACAAGTTGACTTGCCAACATGTTTAATTAAACAGCCATAATGAGGGTCATGTTTGGGTTGATCTATTAAACAGTTCTTCCCAACTCCAGACACGATTGACACTAATAGGTGCTAGTAATAAGTTGTTAACCGATACCTTCAACTGGTAGGTCTGGTATATGGTGAAATCAAACAAAACCAATGTTTTTCTAGTATATATTGGAAACTTTAACAAAAAGCCCGTCTAGCTCAGTTGGTAGAGCGCAAGGCTCTTAACCTTGTGGTCGTGGGTTCGAGCCCCACGGTGGGCGTTAGTATGTTTTAATTATTTTTTTTAGTTTTTCTTATTTGAAATAAGCTTCTCCGTTAGTGATGAGATTTATAGAATAGCAAACTAAGGATAAAAATATTTGATCTGAAATTGTTGCAGAAGATTAAATACTCGAAAGACGGAAAAACTATTATCTGGAAAGTTTATGGTTTATGATTAAGTTTATAAAAATGATAAATGTATAGGAATAAAATAAAATTAGTGTTTTATACTTTGAATTTCAATTTCAACCTTGAACTTCATTTACTATTCATTTTTATGAAGTGAAATTATTTTTTTTAAAACTCTTCATAACTCTTGAGTTTTCTTTAGCAACTTTATTCATACTTATAACTATACATTCTTCTCAATTCTATACTCATTTCTATCAATTTCTTCTAATCTCAAGCTAAATACGTAGGCTTAAGTTTGTTAGCTAGAAATGTGAGATAATGAACCAAAAAAAGGACTCATCTGAGCTCAAGTGATTTGTTGTCTAATACGTTTTAAAGTTATTACCCTTATATTCACAAATAAACATAAAATTTCACCATATAAATGATTAAATGGATGCGTATATGATTAATGGTTTTTCATATAATATCATAAGACGTCTTGAACCATTTATCAATTCCTAATAGTCTTAGGCTCTTAGCTATACAAATCTAAATTTATATCAACTCCTAAGAGTCTTAGTTATACAAGGTCTAAATTTATAAATTATACCTCACTAGTGTATAATATAAATTATATCTGGAAAATTTCATTTTAGCCCATCATAAATTTATAAATTATACCTCATTGTCTAATGTAAGCTTAGGGACGATAATTTTTGACACGAACACAATACAATTTTAGGTGTTTTAAGTGATGTTCGACATTTTTAACATCTTTATACTAATAAATAAAAATAAATCCGGACACTTGTTATCATTGTAGGCCATCTAATAATTGGTTTTTCACGCTTCTCTCTCTTCTTAACTATAAATGCTATAATAGCTATTAATTAATTAATAACTATCCATAATTAAAATTTCAAATATGTCAACATTTAAATTTTTAAATATGTAATACATGGGTTTAAAATAAAAGTTTTAGTTACATTATAAATGAATGTCATATTTCCGGTTATATATATGCAGACTAGCTGTAAAAAACCGTATAATACACAGGTTGAATAATAATAAAATATAAATCATAAATCTTTATGTGTTTTTAATTACTGAAATAACTTATTTATAAATAACAATTTCAAAAGGTATGATATATATGGTATTAATTCATTTGCAAGTGAGAAGTGAATTATGAAATGTTAAATTATTTTTTTAAATAAACAAAAATTGAAACGGTAGTTATGAATGCGAATAAATTCCCGTCTTAATTACTAATTGGTATAAAACGGATGAAAGTAATTTGGGCGGAAAAATAAATATTTTAATAGTCTATACTTATGACACGTGTCATCTTTACTAGAAAGACGCAAATAATATTAAAAAAATACAATATTGATCAATAATTTATTTCATCGAATTATAAATAATATTCTAAAATTTCAAGTTGAAACTTATACTTATAGATTGGGTATTGATAAACAAAATGTTTAAAAAACAGATGACATAATAAAATCCGCTTAATACAACGGGCATAACAAGCGTGATGTTGGCACTGCAACAAGTCGTGTTGCCTTCGGTGTAGTGAGTCCAAACACATCCGTCATATCGATTTCATTTGGTTTCATTCCGTCAGGTAACTCCCACGTGAAACAATGAAGGAGATGGACTAGTGTCATCTCCATAGTGTACAACCCAAGTTGCATTCCTGGACAGGACCTTCGACCTGACCCAAAAGGTAAGAACTCATAGTTACTTCCCCTAAAATCCGTAGCCTTATTTTGCAAAAACCGGGATGGTTTAAAAATATCTGGATCTTCCCAATAGTTCTTATCACGATTAATGGCATATGCATTAACCATGCCCCACGCCCCCTTGGGGATGTGATAGCCCATAACTGTTGGGTCCTTTGATGATTTGTGGAGACAATTGGAATGGGAGGGTGTAGACGAAGCGTCTCTTTGACAACACACTTGAAATAAGGCAACCTCTCGAGGTCACCCTCTTTGACCCGATGTTCAAGGCCGACGACATCGGCTAACTCTTGTTGAACGTGCTTTAGAGTGACATAATTAGAATAATTATAAAACTTGATTAGTATTTTACAAAGTTATCCTTTTAATAAATAACAAATTTTGTACAACTAAATATCACATATCTTGCACTTGTAAGATTTTAAACTTAAACTACTTTTACAAAAAATAAAAACCATATCACTAGACTACTAGATCATAGGTATCAAATGCTAAACTAGCTTAGAATCATTAGTATTTAGTAGTGGCATATTGCACCTTAAAGGCGACATCCAACCCCGTTATTCGACCCGACTCAACCCAGGTTCAACCTGGTAGCTCCCATACTCCGGTCCAACCCGGTCCAACCCGATTCAACTCATAGGGTTCAAACCGGTTTGTCCTCTCAAAACCCCAACCAACCCGGGTTCAACCCGACCCCGTTTAAACCAGGCATAAATCTGGTTTTTTTTTTAAACCATTTTTCCCTCTTGAAACCGGTTTGAGTTTTTTGACCAAAATCCGACCCGTGTTGAATCCACCTCGGTTTCAAATTTCAACCTGGTTAGTGAGCCTCTAGTCAGAGATGGGCATAAAAACCGGGTCCGAACCCGACCCGGTGGACCCGACCCGGACCCGGGTACGGGTAGTACCCGATGGGAGGTGTACCCGGGTTGGACTCGTTTAAACCCGTAGGGTTGGAACCGGTTTTAAATTTTGAGTTTTTTAGTGAACCCGACCCGAACCCGGTTTCGGACCCGACCCGGTTGAACCCGATTTGAACCCGGACACACAAGAAAAGAAAAGAAGAAGAAGAAAAAAAAAAAAACTAAACCCGATTTGAACCCGACCCGGGTATGCCGGGTAGGGTTTTGCATTAGGTGAACCCGACCCGGGTTCGAACCCGGTTTCACCAAAACCCGGGTACGAAAAAACCCGGTTGGGCCCAACCCGGTTTCAACCCGGTTTCGGGTATTGGGCCGGACCCTATTTGCCCACCTCCCAACCCATGTTTCCATTTAAAATTGGTCCATAATCAAAGCAAAACCTATGTCTAGATTCAAAACAATTTGGTTATTGAGGCAGCTTAATTTTGAAAATAAATACAACTAAGAATCAGATTAACAATGTAGTTAGTTGTTGTTGACGTCTTTATGAAACCTTTTATTGTAAATGGTTTTAAGATTTGATTTAATTTCTTTTGAACTGCGAAAATTATATTGAAAAAAACTAACGGGAAGTTAGCTAGCATAAGTACATTACAAAAAAAAAAATAAAAAATTAAAATCACGCTAATAACACTAATCTAGACAAGTGATTTTTCCTCTATGTTTAATCCAGAACGATAAAACCAAAACATCTTCAAATACCACATCCACACCAGAGACGCTATACGGCCTTGAATCTAGTCTAACTACCAGTGTAGACTCGAATTTATACTAAAAAAGTAAAAAAAAGTAAATAAATAAAATTCAAATCATATAACACACAAAAACAAACACAAGCCCGTGACCCAACACACCTCACGGAATCACGGGCATAAAAGTCTTACACTCCCTCACACTTTTCTGCACCCCACCCCCACAAACCCAATAACTCAAAGGACACTCATACAAACAATTATCCCCTAATCGGATCACACTACCCGACCCGGATCCAACCCCCAACAATGGACCCGGTATCAACCCGAACAAATAGTTCCCACCCAATAACAGCCTCTCAAACGGCGCCACCCTACTCCCACCGCCGTCCGCCACCGCCTTCACCGCGTACGCCGTCGGAATCTCGCCGGAAAACTTATTATTCTCCATCGATAACGCCGATAGCCTCGGCATCCGACCCATGAACCCGGGTAACGACCCGTGGATATCGTTGTTGCTTAAATCAACAGCTATTAGCTCGCTGACCCGACCCTAATCCGATGGTGCTTTGACCCGATTGAACTGGTTGTGGGCTAGGGTTAGCTGTTGGAGAGATGGGTGTGTGAAAAGGTCCGGCGAGAGGGTGCCGGAGAGATTGTTGTAACTCAGGTCTAATACTTGGAGATAAACGGAGTTTTTGAGAAGATTCGCCGGAATATTCCGTTTCAGTGAGTTGTTTCGCATGGCGAATTCGATTAGATTCACGGGTAACGTCGCCGGAAGCTCGCCGGAGATGACGTTGTTGCTGACGTCAAGGAAGTAGAGGCTACTGAGTTGACTCAACTCGGGCAACTCGCCACTGAGTTTGTTCCCTTGAAGCTCGAGTCTTTTTAAGTTCTTTAATCTGTTTATAGACTTCGGAATGGGGCCGTTGAGATTATTATTATCGAGAAGAAGCTCTTCGAGTGAGTCGGGGAGCGAGTCGGGGAGCGAGTCAGGGATCGACCCGTTGAGCGAGTTGGATGACAGACTGAGTCGCTGCAACCGAGTCAACCGGGAAAACGAGCCGGGGATCGGACCGGTGAAGTAGTTGTTCGTGAGGTCTAGAGTTCGGAGGTACGGAAGGTTCCACGAAGACGAGCCGAGTGAACCGGAGTAGCCGGCCCGGTCGAGGGTGATATCGGAGATTCTTTTGACGGCGGAGAATACGACGTCGCATCGGAAGCCACAGGTGAAATTCTGGCCGGAGAGGGAATCGCAGGGGTCGAGGGTGAAATCCCATGAAGATAAGCACGAGCCGGGACTCACTGAGTTGGAATCGACGCCATTTTTGAACTGTTTGAGAGCTTGTGTGTCTTCCCAGTGTGTGACGGAGGAGCAATGGAACCAGAGGTTCATGAAGACGATGATGATGGTGGTGGTGAAATTGAATGGATTTGCAGAGGGGATTTTGGCCATTTGGTGAATTTGGGGTGAATTTGATGGTGACGATGGATTTGATTGTGAGTGAAGATGATGAATTAGTGAATGAGTGAGTGGGGGTGGGGTGTGTTCATGATTTGAGAAGAGTGTTGTCAGAGGCTCCATTGTGTTGTTTAATTTGTTGCTTTTATAGTTTTGATTTCTTTGAGGTGGTGATTTCACGGGGTGGTGGATACACCTTTTGCTATTGGATTCGTCTATTTTATTATTTCTAGATTTATGACACTAAAATCTTACACTAAAATAAGTATGTAATATTTGACAGTGACAAGGATAAATAAAATGTAAAATGTGGTGGTAACTTATTTGTTTTTTTAGAGGGGAGGTATTGAATTTAAACTTAGTCATGATATAACTTGATGTAATTTAAAAGTAAAATATGATAGATTTGTCGTTAAAAAAAAACAAGATAAATAAAATCATTATAACTTAAAATGATTTTTAGTTTTTCTTAGATTAAGGGTGGAGGGGTACTCTCCCGACACCAATCATGTTGCATTATAAATCTACCGATTATAATTTGTTAAGCCATACTAAATGCATGTTTAAAATTATGTGGTGCGCGAAGGGTAGCCTAGTAGTGACTTTTCTCTTACATATCATCATCAACAAAACTAGATGCACATGTGAAATTAACTCACGTGATATTTGTAATAGAAACGAAAACATAACTCTTTGGTTTGTTATTTAAGTTGTGAAATTTAGAAAATGTTTTGTGTCAATTTGTAACGCACTTAAACACATAGATAAATATAGATTATTCAGTATCGGCGGTTTTTTATCGATGATAATATCTGAATACATCATATCTCTTTACAATCACAAGATTAATCATTCTTCACGGTTAGTTGTAATGGGTTGTGTTGTGAAATTCTCAAATTGTTAAAACTTATGGATGCTTACTTATGGCATGAGACATATAATGGTGATGTCTACACCTAGTTTTAGGTGGTTTGAATTTGACGAGTCATCCTTAATGACCGTGAAACGTTCTCCACGTAATGCACTTTGTTACGATGGAGATAAGAATACCAATTCGGCCAACATACTATGATATTCATGACTTAGAAAGTACATGATATTCACAAATATTCCCAAAAAGCCTTTGTAAATGATTATGTTCATGTAGCTTTGGTGAATTACTAAATGACTATTATATTATAATAATCTTAACTTTTATTTATTAACGGAGATCAATTTTATCTCAGTAAATATTTACAGACACTTCTAACTTTAAACTTATTTTTCTGCAATGATTTCTTATTAACTGAGAGTTAACTACCGTTAGTTTTTTTTTTATGAAATTGAGCCAACTTTGAGACATTTATCAACTTTGTCAACGCCCAGCCTCTATCAAGTTTGTTTTTATGATTTCTAGCATCCATCTTCACCTAAAATTTACCTTTAATGAGTCAATTGGTTCAAATAAAGTGGAGATTGACGGATTTCTGGTGCAGAGGTTTCAAATTGATGAACCTGATGATAGATTTTAACTTTTCGCTTAGTGTTTTGACCACATAAGCCTTCACGCCATCAAAAAACTAACGGTGTTAACTTTTAGTTAGTAAGGGATCGTTGTAGGAAAATAAACTCAAACTTAAGAATGTATGTAAATATTTTTAAGTTGAGATTAATTCCGGCCAATAAATAAAAGTTTAAATTATTAAAATCCAACAACCTATTACATAGTACAGACGGAGAGGACTTGTGGCCAAAGAGTTTCCTCAACATGCATTTTATCTCTACGAGAAAAACACCTTAACAAAAACATCTTTGTACCTCACAATAAGTTGATAATGTTTGTAAGTTGTTCAAACATAATAATTTAGTGACAAATACTAACAATGTAATGCAAAATTGGTCGACCTATAATGTTCGTTTGTAATATATGTTTTACCGAAGAGAAAGGTCAAAGGTGTTGTGGAAATCTACCCAAAATAATCATTCCAAAATATGAGCTTATACCTTGTTGAAATAGGGTGGTGTATACACCTAATAATGTGTTTAGTTCAAGTCTTTTTATCCCATCACCTCTTTCTACTTTTCATGAACTTGCGTTTTTAACATATAGGTTAATTTTGGATAGATGTGTTGATTTGTTAATATATTTTAAAGAAGATAATATCATGAATCATGATGTACGTAAAATGAAAAGGTTTTACATATTATCTATGTCACGAAGAAAACCTAATTAAACAACTTAAAAGATTAAATTTGATTTTCGATTATTCATATTTTAATTAGCTCGATCTTTTTGTTATATATTATTGGTATATTAAAGTTTTATTATTAAATGTATATAGTTCAGAATACTTCAGATTGTCACCCGGGTCTTTATCACAAAGCTAATGTAAAGTTGTTGGTACGTGGAAAATGACGTATCCATTATCTGGATATAAATTTTAACTAAAATAACTTCCTAAACATAATGAAACAATGGCTTTTTTTTTAATCGTATTACACATCTTATTCTTACTGTCATATACATTTAAAGTGAGACTATACATGTACTTCGTATGTGTTACAACCCAGTAAAAATAATTAAAGGTCTAGAGTAGATTTCACATGTTATGTCATAATTTCATTTTTCATCCCTTAGTATCATATATAACACATCTTTTTCAAACGTTACGCTTTGGGTCTTGAGATGGATCGTTAAAAAATTTCTCTTGAGTGAGTATAAATTTCTTTTACCATTATGTATCTTTTTTTCTTTCTTATGTTCCATTATGTAACTCCATATTCCAACACCACCTCATTGGTTTCGTTTTAGTCTGTATAGCTGAATATTATCTCACATATCACATTCCACCTAATCTATATTATGTTGTTACCGACGCTCAAATCTTTAACTATAAAAGAAACAATCTTAACACCCAAGATAATGATTTTACTATTACACATTTACACCAACTCTCACACCTCTCCTTAGATTCTTTATTTTTTTAACGATTAATTGAATCTTTGATGGAACATTACACCACCTTCAGGAGGAAACTCATATTAATTGAGAAACCTTTTAGCCCACCTGAAATTTTTTTTATTTTTGTTACAAGTGAGACTTAAACCTAATAATTTTATTTATTTTAGTAAGATCATGAAAATACCTTACATTAACCACTTGAGTTAATAATTATTGGTATCACCCGTAATATATATATTTTTTTTGGACGGCAAATAGCATTATATAATAAAAATAAAAGAGGGGTTAACAAGGAGCTAAGAACCCCATACAACAACAAAAAAAGCAAAAAGTGAGAGCATACATAATACATAATAAACATCACCAATTAGCCTATCTCAAATGGAAAGTTACATAATATTGATGACTTAGATTTCTTGCCTCTTGTCTTCAATCATAAAGAAACTGTTGGCTTGGTTTCGCCAATAACTCTATTTGCCGATGGTTTCACTTTCTCAAAGATGACTTCATTACGATGCTTCCATATGATCCAAGTAGTTGCCATGAAGATTGCATGAACTGCTTTCTTGAAATCTCCATCCCCTCTTAGTGAATACGGGGCATCCATGAGATCCTTAAACGAAAAAGCAAACACTGGTCTTATGTTACACCATGTACAAATTTTCGAGAAAACCAACAATGATAGGCTACATGCCGTGAAAAGATGCTCCACTGTTTCATCTGATTGCCCACAAAGCCTACATAGAGTAGATTGCAAGGGGATGTTTCTTCTAGAAAACGAATCACAAGTGGGCATTCGGTTTAGTTGGGCTTGCCAATTGAATATGTTTACTTTTATGGGAACCCATCCATTCCAAAGGAATCTATACTCATCAGACACAATGTTCCTATTATTTAAAAGGGTCTTCACATACCTTGCAGAAAAATCTTGTTCAGCCCCATCACCCCATCTCCAAGTGTCTTTATTTCCCATTGGGTTTACCGACAGTAACATTGCCATTAATATTTAGTAGACACAAATGATGGGAGTAATAAATTGCAACACTACAAGATACGAATCTAAAATGGGTACGGGTCGGGTAGGTGGAGATCCACTGCTGTTTTGTGAATGGAAGGCAACAACGGGACCCACCATATATTGAATTGCAGTTCCATGGTCCCTATGTTGAATGATGGACATCATCATCATCAATCACATGGCATGGGACATCAACTCGTATTTTTCTCAAAGTATCTTACGGGATAATTTAACAAAATATTAATTTATATATCACTACTCGGGTCTGATAAATTGTGTTTTAGACTTTTAGATGTTTTAGTATTTATATTTTAACT
Organism: Flaveria robusta; assembly: GCA_025506415.1. Lineage (NCBI taxonomy): Eukaryota > Viridiplantae > Streptophyta > Magnoliopsida > Asterales > Asteraceae > Flaveria > Flaveria robusta. Next base: position 14,076,753 of record CM046459.1, on the reverse strand, counting down.
AGTAGGTTATCTCTCACAATGCGACAAGTTTTAAATATTTTATGGACATATTTAAATTAGGGTTCATTTGCTTAGTAGATGGATGCAATTTATCAGAAAAAAAAAAGTGTTGCTTCATTCTCATTAACACATTTAAAAAACAATTTCTAGGCATCTTATACTAAGTGAAGGAATCTGATGATAACATGCTAAATTAAGCTTCGTGCGCTTAGGAAATGGATACTCGGTTGATCAAATTAACATATGTTGCTACCTTTTGATGAAACACAAATATAAGTTGGTTAAATAGTTTTTTAAAGTAAGTCAAAGGTTCAAAAACAACTGGTTAAGATTTCTGGAATCTGATATTTTTGGCAGACAAATGCAGTAGTATGGAAGGTGTTGTGAAATATAATGATGAATTTGGGTCGTCTGCATCTTAGGTATGTTTAGTTCTTTAGATTGCTATTAAAAATCTATGAAAGCGGAGACAAATGGACATCGCATTTCAGACGGAAAATATGATATACCGAAATACATGTAAGTTCCATACCTATAGCCTCTTATTTAGAATAACATATACACTAATGTAGCAAAACAAATAGGTATCGTGTAGCTGTCACTATCAACGACAACACATGAAGCACAACTGCAACCATGTTTAATGATCTTGTAGAAACTTTACTCGGTATAGAATGTCTAGAGTTCGAGACCTTCTCACCATAGAAGCTTAAATATACACCAACCGCTTTGGTAATATGGTTCTTAACCCATCTTAACAACGACAAATCTTTCATAACAAATTGTTAAAAGATGATTGATCTTTTGTAGCATAAAAGTACTAAGGCGTGTATGCTAACCCACCTACAGGCTTATTATCAATGTGTAAGACTCAGGCAACAAAATAAATCCCTACTGCAAACTGAATCCTTGCAACAAAATGAATCCCTACTGCAATACGTGACTGGGATAAAACTGGTTAGTTTTATATATGATACAATATCTATATATGAGATATTATTTCATAAAATTAACTATTTCTACATAAATTTTAAATTTTATACAAACTTAAGAGTATTTCTAAATCACAAATCACCCTGTCTAAAAGCATTGTAACACCCCAACCCAAGTAGGGCTGACGTGTCACACAAACAGTAATCAGAGTTCTATGGACCAAATAATTTAAGTACTAAGAAATATTCAAATCCTTACATAGGTCCAAATAAATTAAATAAAGTCTCAAAAATTGAAATAATACTAATTCTTATTAATTCAAATGTTCTAATCCTAACTTCTTGAGTTATCTCTCTTCACTCGTTCTCTTGAGCCCCTTGAGTACCTGCTATAAACATAAGAGAAAACACAAAAAAAAGCACGGCTGAGCCAAAGAATGCTCAGTAACGGAAGTAAACAATAGCAATACAATGATCAATAACGATAATAATAAGATGATCAAGTAGAAAATCAAATAATAATGAGCCGATGACAATAACACGTAACAATATGTACACTAGCTGCAGTTCTAATGCACCAATATATGAGATAGGAATGTGGGCACACACACCTACCCATCACCAATATATGAGATAGGAATGTGGGCACACACACCTACCCATCTCAACAATAAACAATAGTAATGATATCCTAGGATCGATCCATACGCCTTCTTTAACACTAATCAATATGTGCAACAACCTAGCACACAATAATAATGTAGAGACGCTGTGGTCTAATCGCTCTGCCACAGATAGAGCACGTCACTGTAAAGTTGTGATATTCCTTGATTATGAAAGGTAAATACAAAGACTATAAATAGCTGTACAAGGAGGTAATTAAGGAGCTATTTACGGAAATACCAATCATCTAAAACTAATACAATATTTACTAAATCAAGCCAATAATATTGTTTGAATATTATCGGCTAACACGCCCCCGCAGTTTGAGCCGTAGGAGACCGGAGACATAAACTGGATCGAAACCGCTGAAATAGATGCTTGGGAAGGCCTTTGGTGAATATGTCGGCATACTGATAATCGGCAGGAACGTGTAAAACTTTGACATTGCCAAGACAAACCTTCTCTCGAACAAAATGAATATCCAGCTCGATATGTTTTGTACGCTGGTGTTGAACTGGATTTTCAGCAAGGTATACGGCCGAGATGTTATCACAATAAACAAGTGTGGCCTGGGTAACCGGTACATGAAGCTCAAGGAGCAGATTACGGACCCAACAGACCTCAGCCACTGTGTTTGCAACACCCCTGTATTCGGCCTCTGCACTGGATCTGGAAATAGTAGGCTGTCTTTTTGAGGACCACGAGATTAAATTTCCACCCATATAAACGCAATAACCTGATGTGGAGCGACGAGAGTTGGGACACCCGGCCCAATCCGCATCCGAGTAAGCCACTAATTTAGTGGACCGTGAAGGGGTGATATGCAGCCCCTGGGAAAGTGTGCCTTTAATATACCGGAGGATGCGTTTGAGGAAGTGAAAATGCGGTTCTCGGGGTGCATGCATGAAGAGGCATATCTGCTGGACAGCATATGAAATATCAGGGCGAGTAATGGTGAGATATTGAAGTGCCCCGGCCAGACTCCGATATAAAGCTCTATCAGAAAACTCGGTGCCAGAAGTGGGACTCAGTTTGGAACCGACCTCAACAGGAGTGCTAGCTGGTTTACAGTTGGACATGTTTGCCCGGGATAAGATATCTGCAGCATATGTGGACTGAGACAGAAACAAATCACCAGATTGTTGCTGAACGGAAATACCAAGGAAATGGTGGAGAGAACCCAGATCTGTCATCTTAAATTCTGCAGTTAACGATGCGATAACCTGCTGTAATAGGGTGTTGGTGGATGCAGTGAGGATTATATCGTCAACATATAACAGTAAGTATGCAATCTGATCATCCTTTTTATAGATGAAGAGGGAAGTATCACACACACTACTCTTGAAACCACACTTGAGAAGGTAACCTGCAAACCGTTGGTACCAAGCCCGAGGGGCTTGTTTAAGACCATAAAGCGACTTGTTAAGTTTACATACAAATTTCGGGTGAGAAGTAGAAGTAAACCCGGGCGGTTGGAACATGTACACCGTTTCCTTCAAGTGGCCGTGTAAGAAAGCATTTTTAACATCGAGCTGATTTATGGACCAACCGTTTGAGACGGCTAAGCTGAGGACAGTCCGAATGGTGGTGGGTTTAACCACTGGGCTAAATGTTTCGTCACAATCAATGCCAACGGTCTGACTCTTACCGTTACCACGAGTCTGGCTTTGTGTCGTTCAAGAGATCCATCAGCATTAAACTTATGCTTGAATAGCCACATACAACGAATTACAGGTGCATTTGCGGGCCTCGGTACAAGTTCCCACGTGTGATTTTCCAATAGAGCTTCATACTCATTAGTCATGGCGCGTTTCCAGTTTGGGTCGGCGAGAGCAGAAAGGTGAGATTTAGGAAGCGGAGAGATGGACGGAGATGATCCGGTATAAAGAGAAAAATGAGTGCGGGGTTTAAAGATGCCCGATTGAGATCGGGTTTGCATAGGATGAGACGGAGCAGGTATGGGTGGGGGTTGAGGCGGCTGTGGTGGTTCGGGCATGGGTTGCGGACTGGGTGGCTGTGGTGGTTCGGGAATTGGTTGCGGACTGGGTGGCTGTGGTGGTTCGGGCATAGGTGGTGGTTGGGGTGATTGTGGTGGGTCTGGTGGAAGGTGATTTGAATTAGCATTAGTGGGATTGGGAGGAATTGGGCCAGGGGTAGTTGGGCCTGTGAAAGAATGTGGGTTGGTAAACATGAGAGGAGATGGATCGAGGAAGGTGTGAGAGGGTCCGGGTTTGGATGGATTAGCAAAGGGAAAGACATCCTCTGCAAAGGTGACGTGTCGTGAAAAATATGTTTTACCGGTGGACACGTCAAGGCATCTATATCCACGATAGTTCGCCGGGTATCCAAGGAATACACAGGCGACGGACCGATGGGCGAGTTTATGTGGCCGAGTAGATGAGGTGTTCGGGTAACATAAACAACCAAACACGCGAAGGTGTTCGTATGACGGTTGACGGAGATAAAGAAGAGATAGGGGAGCGGTGTTATTATGAAGTTTGGTGGGTAGGATGTTGTGAAGGTAGGAAGCCGTGTGAAGTGCCTCCACCCAAAAATTAGAAGGGAGAGAGGCATGAGTGAGGAGGGTGAACATGATTTCATTTAAGCGACAAATCATACGTTCGGCTTTGCCATTTTGTTGTGACGTGTGGGGGCATGAAAAACGGAATTGAATGCCGTTTTTGGTGGCATAATTTTTAAAGTTTGTGTTATCAAACTCGCCCCCCATGTCGCATTGAAACGTTTGAATTGGCAAGCGAAATTGTGTGGTAACAAATTGATGGAACTGGGTGAATTTAGAGAATGTTTCTGATTTAAATTTTAAGGGATAAACCCAAGTGTACTGGGTAAAGTCATCTGTGATGACCATATAATACTTGTATCCTGCATGACTAATAATGGGGGATGTCCACAAATCACAGTGTAACATAGCAAAAGGCATTAAAGTACTGGATACGGAATCAAAAAATGGTAATTTCTTGTGTTTAGATAACTGACAGGAATGACAAAATAAAGGAAATTTTATTTTATTGCAAGAAATAAAGTGCTTGGAACGTAGAGACTCCATGACTGGTTGACCCGGGTGTCCAAGCCGATGGTGCCAATGAGGAGAGTCTACGGAGGAGACAAGACAAGCAGAAGCGGAAACAGGAGGGGTGAGCGGATAGAGATCACTGGAACTGTTGTGGCGACTCAGGATCGTGCCATCCTTGAAATCCTTCACAGAAAATCCAAACGGGTCAAACTCAATAGAAGTATAATTATCAATGTTGAAACGACGCACAGAAATTAAATTTTTGACAATGTTTGGATTAAAAAGAACCGATTTTAAGTGTAGGGGTTTGGAGGAGGTATTTAAAGTGGAGGAACCCGAACCCAAAACTGGAACCCGATTACTATTACCAACGATTATTGACGCTATTGGAGCAGACGTGGAAAAATTATCGAGTGTATGTTTATTAAAAGTGATATGGTATGAAGCACCTGTATCAAAATTCCATTGATCATTAGCATGGTCAAGGGAGAGAGCTTCAACCGCGCTAGCCAACTGAGTCGGCTGAAGTGGGTCCACTTCGGCTAAATGGGCCTGTGCCGACTGCTGTCCCGTATTTCTGCCAGGTGTGGAAAATTATATGAACGGTGTTTTTAAAATTTGTTTTAAGTTTGTAGGAACCGTTCACATAAAATTATAAATAAATAATCTTTATTGATATATACAATACAAAGAAATATAAATTACAATTACAATTTTCTTTGCAATTGAAAACTTTACAGAAATAGATGAACAAAATGTAAAAGCTGAGGATCGTGTTTAACACGGGGCCCTTAAAACAAATTCCGAGCCCCCAGGAGAACTCGTTTTGTTTCCCAGGTTACAACAGCCAAAGCAGATTGTACTGCCGGGATTGATCTAGAACCCGAATTTGTTTGTAGAAGAGAAACCAGAGAGATGGAGGATGTTCAGAGAACCTGTTTGCTGCAGATTTTCGTGTTGTTTGGTGTGTGTTTCTACTAAGCCATCCTTAGTATTTATAGTAGACTTTGAACTCCATAACCGCCACTCAGTCATTACTCAGCCATTAATCCGAAATTGTAACCGCCCATTTTATACGTCATTAACAGCCATCAGTTTCGGTCAACACGTAACCGAAACTGTTACGAGTCGCGCACCAAGGTCAGACGCACCTGACCGAACCCTCGAGCCAACCTTCAAAAATACTAAGTGCAAAGTGCGCCATCAAAGCGCCACATTGCGCCCACATGCCCACGCCGCGCGCGCGAGGGCGAGTGCGAGTTAAGGGTGCGAAACCCTTCGCGAATCCACTTAGTGTGAAACCTTAGGAAACAATATAGACAAGAGGTTATAGAATATAAACCATTTTATATTCTTTCTTTCCTCCAATGTGAGACAACTTCCCACACCCATTAATTCCTAATGTCATTCAACACATTAATTTTATTGACTAAATATTAATACTCATATTAATATTATCAATAAATTTCCAACAATCTCAAAGTATCTTATGGGATAATTTAACAAAATAGTAATTTATATATATCACTATTCAGGTTTTATAAATTGTGTTTAAGATATTTTTAGTATTTATATTTTAACTAACAGGTTACCTCGCACAATGCGAGGGGCTTAAATATCTTACCGACGTTTGTAAAAGAGGATTCGTGTGCTTAGGAATGGATACAATTGATCAAAAATATAGGTATTGCTACTTTCTCATCAACACATTTTAAAAACAACTTACTGACATTTTAAACTTGGTGCAGGAATTTGATTATGACATGCTAAATTAAGCTTCTTGTGCTTAGGAAATGGATATTGGTTGGTGAAAAAAACAAGCGACGATAACCTTCTGATGTGACACAGATATAAGTTGTGATGTAAAACAAATGTAAGATGGTAAAAAAAAAGATTTTTTTTGTTAAAAGAAGGGGGGGGGGGGGGGGGGGGGTTGTGACTTATGATTTTTCAAAATGAGTTTTTAAAAAGGTGTTTGGATTAGTTTATAAACTAAAATGTCGTAAAATGACCAAAATGGACATACTTTAAAAAACGAGGGAGTTAATAGGAGATAGTAGAAAGGTGTAATAGAAAATTAGACCAAAAGAAGTTTTGAAAAGTTAATAAGTAACATGTTATTTACTTTTTAAAACCTTCTTTTTACCCTATATGAAAAGTTAGTTTGAAAAATTATTTTATTAAAATAAATAGTATTTGAATAAACTGTAACCAATATATACTCTAATGCAATTAGTAACCAATATATTCTCTAATACAATTAACAGTATTTAACGAGCTTTGAATATATCATTTCATGGAAAAGCCCTTAAACTACCTTTCGGTTTAGGCCGAAAACATTTTGAGCCAACTCTTACCATCACTACCAATCACACAACTTAATTAAAACAAACAAAACACCCAATATTTAGTCCAAACTTATTAGTCCAAACTCATGATAAAAAAAAATAAAAATAAAAAAAATTATCTTTAGTTACTCACAGGCATAAAAAAACTCAGTTATCAGTAGGGGTGTAAACAAGCCAAGCCGGCTCGCAAGCTACTCGGGATTGGCTCGAAAAAAGCTCGAATCGAGCCGAGCTTAAACGAGCTCGAGCCCGAGCTCGAGCTCAGATTATTGCTCGTTTACTAAACGAGCTCGAGCCCGATCTTCAGAAATCGAGCTCGAGCTGGCTCGCGAGCCTAAACGAGCTTTTTGTTTATATAGTTTTTTATTTGCATATTAAATATATATAAATACATATTTACGTAAATTATATTATTAAATATATTATTATGATAAAAAATAGTTAAATAATATATATTATGTTATATATAAAAAGTATGATTATAAATAATTATAAAAGTAATAAAAAATAAAAATTTAATAATTTAACAATAAACGAGCCGAGCCCGAGCCGAGCTCGAGCTTGAAAATTTTCTGACGAGCCGACCTCGAGCTTTATAAATAAAACTATAAACGAGCCGACCTCGAGCTCGAGTTTCCTAAAACCAAAACGAGCCGAGCTCGAGCCTAAGCAAGCTCGGGCTCGGCTCGGCTCGTTTACACCCCTAGTTATCAGAACCAATATTTATCTTGAACACGCGTATTATATATATTATTAATTTAGTTATGTATTAATTGTACATCATGTTTTATGGGTAGTATTTTTGTTTTTTCTTTAAATTTTTAACTTTTAACCCTTATAGTTTTCATCTTTTATATTTAGCCTTAACAATTTTTTTTTACTTTCAACTTTGTTCTTATGTACTTTTCATCTTTTACAAATTTTTCGTTTTTATGTTTTAGTCTATAATTTTTAAATTAACATGCCGCAACATACGTGCGTGGTTCCACATTTTTACCTCTATTTTTTTCTTTTAACGGTCCATTTGTGTTTTACATTTTGGTCTGATTTTTGCACATTAACAAGCCGCAACAGGCGTGCATGGTTCAACGTTTTTACGTCTACCTTTTCTTTTCATTTTTACTTATTGTTTTTGCGAGTTTTTCCAGTGTCATTGGTGGTCAATACAGACGATATGACATTGATGTTACTTAGCATGGTTTACGCCCCTGCCGCAATGCATGGGACATAATACTAATTACGTTATATTTTACAATTCACTTTCCTGTTTAAATAAATGCACATGTGAAACTGTACTTAATACTGGTAGTTGTTGGCTCGCAGCTATAGATCGTATTTATTTCACAAACTACTTATATTCTATTTAAAGAAGGCACCTTTAATATTTGATACATGTAGCTGTTGGTTGTTGCAGCAAGAAGCCATGAACGACGATCAGGAGATGAGGCGGAGTGTGGAGGAGCTCCGAATGACATTTAAGAGCGGTAAAACTAGAAGCGTTGATTGGAGAAAAGCGCAGCTTCGAGCAATTTTAAAACTGATACATGAAAACGAAGATACCCTTTTCGGGTTACTTCAATCTGAGCTTGGGAAGCATCCTGTTGAATCTTATCGCGATGAAGTACGTCGTTGATCTCTCTCTCCTTGTGATAGTTTTGAAAAGTTTAAGGTTAATCTAGAAGAAACAAAATGGTCTGTGGCTTAGCAGTATCAAAGTGTTAAAAAGTCACGTGGTTTATAAAAGTGTAGATTTTGAAGTAGGAGTGTTTTTTAAAGTACTTGGGGTAATAACAAGAGTGTCAACCGGAGTCACTTTTGATTTCGAGGTTCATGTTTCTTTTAGGATAATAGTTTAAATGGTATAAGAGCATCCCTATGGCGACGTTTGTGGTTGTTTTTGAGATTTGGAATCAACGTACGGAGGGAGGGAGGGTAAAGGCATCCGTACCTAAGGAGGGAGGGTAGAGGCATCCGTACCTAAGGATGTGGTCAAAGGGTTCCTCCGCAAGGTTTGTCCATGGAGGGTGAGTCAGGGCCTAAGATCAGGCCGAAAGGCGCAGTCGATAGACAACAGGTGAATATTCCTGTACTACCCTTGTTGGTCCCGAGGGACGGAGGAGGCTAGGTTAGTCAGACAAATTCTATGAGAGAAAATGGGTTTTTTTTTGGTTTTGAGAGGGGCGACTGGTGGTGACGCAACTAGGGATGAGCTCGGTACCGTACTCGTACCGAACCGGTACCGTTACCGAAAGTACCCGGTCCCGAATTTTATAAAAAACGAGTACCGGTACCGGTACCGAATTTGGTATATGGGTACAGGTAGCGGTACCGGTATTTCGGTACCCAGTACCTCTTTGGTACCCGTTTCCTACACAACATTATTTTTTAGGATTACTACATGGTGTATGTTTGGTTACAGTACCTAGTGCATGTTTTTATACCTATTACCCAGTATATGTTTGGTACCCGATACCTCAAAAAGTTTATAATAACTAAACAAAGTAAAATATCAAAAAAGTATTCAAATAAAATGATAGTTTATTTACTATTATCATTTTCTTCTAACTCAATTCATACATAGTCCATCATTCATTTGTATTAAAATCATAAATAATATATCTCTTGATATTGTAGTGAAGTAAAAAGAATGATATTAAAAACATAATAATAATTACCTTCAAAAGTCAAAATAGAATACTAGTTGACGGGTTGAAAAATATTATAAAACAAAATATTCAAAAATAATATATTCGTATTCGGGTACTAGCGGGATTATACGGGACTTTTGGGTAAAATACCGGTACCGGTACCGATGGGTACCGATCCCGAAATATAAAAAAATCAAGTACCGGTACCGGTACCTTATACATATTTTCGGTACCAATTGGGTACCGGTACGGGTAATGGATACCAAATGCTCATCCCTAGACGCAACTCGTGTATTTTAGGCTCTCCGGTCGGAGAAACTCTAAAAGGGTTAGTAGTAAAATTATTCTTATGCTGATAAGATACTTTCTCATAAATACTAGAGTAATGTGTAATATAGAGTGATCAATTTGACCATTAGGTTAAAGGTCAAAAAGCAGACACTAATTAGGGATGTAGCAAGTAAGTTTTTAAATAAGGGCTTATGTAGATGAAATGGTAGATATATAGGCTCATTTTTATCTGAATTTAGTTATATTTTGATGTTGTAGATTGGGGTGGTGAAGAAATCAGCTGATCATGCATTGAAGTGCATTGACCAATGGATATCCCCAAAGAAGGTTTGTGAATTTCTTTCTTGTTTTCTCTGTCACATAGATTTTCATAGAATATATTAGTTTTGGAGGTTGTGACTTCTCTATCCCTATCTATCCTTGTTTGACGCTACCAACGTCGGGATATCCCCCAACCGCTAGATCCAGTCATCCTCTTGTGTAATGACTTTCTTTTTCTTTATCTCCCTCTCGTCCTGCCACGAGGACACATTCTAGAGTTGTCTCTGTTGTTTGGCCCACGTTCAAGTTTAAGTCTTAATGTTGTTTTTTTTTCCTCAAGATGGTCCACTCTTGTGTCAAGTGTTAGATCAGACCCCAAAGCACACTATATCAGAAAGATTATTTATTGCTTTTACAACCCTTTCACCTAAAGAAAATGAAAATAACTTAGCCCACTAACCCACCGCTTTCACTCAATAAATAAAAACCTACCCATGGCCCATAAAAACAGTAAGACACGTGGCCAAATTGAACTTCCGATTCTGAAAATTTTGATAGAATATATTAGTTAGAATTTGAATTTATGGAAAATTAGCCCAAATCAATTGGTTTTAGAGAAGGCATCTTATAGTTTTTTAAAGTGGAGTTAATGGGTTCGAGTCTCACTTGTTGCAATATGGATTCAAGTGGGCCAGAGGTTTTATCACAGTGGGCCTTTGGGTGGTGGGTTTCCCCTGGATTGGTGGACGGCTCGGGTCATCAGCGCTATCTGTGTTCGCGGGCGTGGGTGGCCTTTCGTCAATGGGTTTACCCGGGTGACCGGACTTAAAAGTATTCGTTGGCCATTCAAAAAAAATAAAGAAATTGAATTTATTTTATAAATAATATATTTTGATTAGTTTTCTTTGGTTTTTAGATACGTTGCAATTATTGAAATAGTAGATCAATAATACATAATAGCTTACTACTCTTATTATTCTATATTCTCCACTACACATGATCACTTATCATAAGTTCAAGTTAGTCATGACGCATAAATGCATATGATTTTACCCTGTATATAGCTTTATAACGTTGCTAACGATCAACTGCGAATACCATTTCTACGCAGGGTCGTCTACCTCTAGTTTTCTTCCCAGCAAGTAGACAGGTGTTGCCCGAGCCACTCGGTTTAGTCCTCATCATCGGTTCTTGGAACTTCCCAATCCGTAAGCAACTTTTAGAGCCCTGCCATTAGGTTGTTTTACTGTCACAAGCCTACTGAACCACAACCATTTTCTTTGCAGCACTGACACTAGACCCATTGATCGGAGCAATATCCGCTGGCAACACAGTGGCACTAAAGCCATCAGAGTTATCCCCCAAATGCGCCTCGTTTCTTGCCCATACATTGCCATCTTACTTGGACCCTGAAGCCATTAAGGTCATAGAAGGCGGTCGAGATGTAGCTAACCAACTACTACAATATAAATGGGACAAAATATTCTTTACAGGTAAGTTGTTAATTAGATTGTACTAATAGTTGGTTAATTGCTTATTCATTAGCGCGCTATTTTTAGGGAGTACAAAGGTGGGAAAGATTGTCATGGCTGCAGCTGCGAAAAACTTAACTCCTGTCACATTAGAGCTTGGAGGAAAATGTCCTGCAATCTTTGATTTTCTCCCTAACTCAGACTTAAAGGTTTGTGAGTTCTCATTTACTCTATGTACGCTTTGCGTGCACACGCGCTTTAACATATGATTGATGATTTGATGGTTGATTATGGTGGTTTAAGGTGGCTGCTAAAAGAGTTGCTAGCGGAAAGTGGGGCGCTTGTGCTGGACAAGCTTGCATAGGAATTGATTATATGCTTGTCGAACAAAAGTTCGCCTCAACTCTGGTATCTAATATTTGTGATCTTTCTCTAGCTTGCTAATGATGTAAAAGTAAAACATAAGTTTTATTTTTATTTTGTTGTTACAGATTGAACAACTGAAGAAGACCATTAAAAGATTTTATGGGGATGATGTGAGAAACTTGAAAAACTTCTCGAAAATCATCAACAAGGGCCATTTCGATCGGCTGAGAAGCTTTCTTGAAGATCCTGCTGTTGCAAAGTCTATAGTTTATGGTGGTTCTTTTGACGACACGCGTTTGTAATAATCTTTCCTCTGCCTTTTAAGTTTCAACTCATATATGGTAATTTTGAATATAGACATATAGTAATATATCGATTTGCAGGATTATTGAACCGACGATCTTGTTAGATCCTCCGCAAGATGCGGAGATCATGAATGAAGAGATATTCGGACCTCTGCTTCCAGTTATCACTGTAAGAAAGAATGAATAATATTCATTATGATATTATTGCTGGTTTAAGTTGGGTCCTTGTTAACAGGTGGATAACATTGAAGAAAGCATTGAGTTCATTAACTCTAAGCCAAAGCCTCTTGCCCTTTATGCATTCACCAAAAATGAAAACTTCAAGAAACAGATTTTGGCTGAAACATCATCTGGGAGTGTGACTTTCAATGACACCATGGTTCAGGTACTACTTGTTGGCACAGAATCAATATATCAACACAAAAACACACTGAGAACATGGAGACAACCCGTCTCGACTCTAAAAATATTATTATAAACAAAACCACTAAACTCCTAATCTAATACGAACTCACATTTGTTCAGATGATAAATTTCTTACTAGGTTGCATTCCCTACACTTTAAATTTCATACTAGGTTGAACCTAACTTCAACTTTAAATTTAAACGTGTTTACTTGACAGTACAATTTTCTTACCTTTTTATCATCATTCTGACATTAATTTTTTTGTGCTATAAATGCTAATGTATAAGTGATTAAAAATGAACCTCGCGTATTTTTCGTTGCATTTAAGCCCTAATAACGCGAGGGGTACACCCACTATTTTTTACACAAAATAGTCCAAAACGTTAATGCAATTAAGTATAGTAATGTAACAAGCATGTTAGAAGTACATGCTATGTTCTGACTAGATGCACACCGTTACAATCACAGTTTGTGTGTGATGATTTACCGTTTGGAGGGGTCGGGCAAAGCGGATTCGGTAGGTATCATGGGAAGTATTCTTTTGACACATTTAGCCACGAAAAAGCGGTTTTAGAGCGGAGTTTTTATTTTGAGCTCGAGCCGAGGCATCCTCCATGGAATAATTTCAAGTTGAAGTTCTTAAGGTTTGCATACAACTATGACTATGTGGGAATGCTGCTACTTCTGTTGGGCTTGAAGAGGCCACCAAGCTCATGAGATAAAAAGGGTGAGTGTGAACTTGTCATATGAAGGTGTCTTAATGCCATTTTAATGTATGCTTTATTGAAATCTATCGTTTTATATAACTTTCTAAGGCATATATTAGTTACCTAGATTTGTTATATCGGTATGTATGTAATCCAAAGCTAAGGAGCTATTTATAGTAGTAGTGTAAAATATTTGAGCCGCTCGTGAGGTACTAGAGACCAGCTTACTGAAAACAAGAATCAAGTGAAGCTTAAACGATCTTAAGCTTATATTGGAGCTCAATACATGAACCAGCTCAAGCCAACGCTCTACAGCGCAAACAAGTTTATTATTTATATAGTTTTATTGAAATATGTATTTACATAAGAGTTGTTATCGTATGTAAAATTATATAAAACTAATTACATAATATGTATTATGTTATACATAAAATTAAATTATATATATGTGTGTGTTTGCATGAAATAATTAAAAATTTAATAAATATTAAACAACATCAACTCTAAGGTTAAAAAAACTATTCACCAACCAAACTCGAGTTTTAGAAATGGAGCCGTAAACAAAGCTATGCTCGAGCTTGACTTGGCTAATCTTTTATTGAACGGCGAATTAGATTACTGTCAATGATCACTTGGTCTAGGGGTTGGGGGGGGGGGGGGGGGTGGAGAGATTTTGCCTCTTTTGGACGTTGAAGGTTCAAAGCTTGGCAATGACGATTAATTACCAACTTGGTGATACTAACCACCAACTTGCTGTTTAAAAAAATGGATTACTGACGGGGCACTGGTCCATCCGATTATCTCTATTGCTTGAGTACGTCACCCGAAACCACACTTGGGAGGAATTTCGCCATAAGTGAAAGAAAACCCTTTTGGCACAACATGAAACCCTAATTTTTTGGTACAGGTGGACTTGACTCATTTACATCGTATTTCTTAACTTTGTTAAATGATCAAAACAAGAACATACGATTACAATTATAGTTATAGTACATAAAAGATATGTTTAATGGACATGAATCTTAATTAGAGAATGATGCTATCTCAATATGTAGCAGGTGGTAAGAAACAATTACTTTTTTAGAGAAGACCAAAGTCATACGTGACGAATCGTTTAGTGGAGTAGTTAGTTTAGGGGAGTAGTTAGTTTAGGTTTAACCATTTAAAAAGGGGTAAATTTGTAAAATGGTAAGCAACTTTCAAAAGTGTTACAATTATATAACTCAAGTTTTAAAATTGTTCCAATTAGGTCACTCAATTTTTATATTTTATATAAATTAAAAGCCTTAACATGTTTTTCAGCATGTTATACTTTTTGTTTCAGTTAGAAAATATTTTTTTCTATTATTTGATGCTGATATGGAACGTTGACGTAAATTTTAGGTACTTTTTTTTATTCTTTTTCATAATTAACATGTTTTTTTTATTTTTTAATATAATTTTATATATAGAAAATTCTGACCCCTGCGTCTTCTCCAATGTTATTTTCTTGACATAATAAAATTCGATTATGACTCGATTTGATCGTTTAGTGGTCTAATTTGAGAAATACATGCATGAGTGACTAAATTAAAATACTTTTGAAACTTGGTTACCATTCTGCATTCTGTGATATTTTCCTCATTTAGAAAAGATAAAAACATGATAAAGGTAAATACAATAAGTAGAGGGTAAATTTTGTAAATATGCCAATCATGCTTACTTTTGACGCATCCAATTGTCAATATGCAACATGGAATCATCCTCCGCCCCTTTTCCCTCATTCCACCATAACTCGTACGCATCGCCGCCGTCGCACCACCGTAACCTCCGGCGTCATGGTGGCGTTTTCCGTCGATCGTCAATGAGAATATTCCCCCACCTTCAACGAATCACCACCATCGTTAATCATCGCAATCCGATTCAACATTCTCTCACGACCACAAGTCAATCAGATCTCACTTTCGGTTCAAACTCCAACAACACCATGGATGATTCAAACGCTAAGAAGGAAATCAAATCGGATGATTGTTCCAGCGTTGTTAAGGAAGCGAAGGAGTCGCAGAAGCCGCCGGAGATCCCTCCGCCGCCGGAGAAACCGCTGGCCGGAGATTGCTGTGGTAGCGGTTGTGTACGGTGCGTTTGGGACGTGTATTATGAAGAGCTTGAAGAGTATAATAAGCTTTGTAAGGGAGAATCCGATTCTACAGTCGGATCGAAGGTTTCGTAGATGCTTTTGCAGAAATTGTTTGATTATTGCTGTTTACTGATTAATTTGATGTTTATATAAACGAATTGATTCAATATGTCTGTTGTAATCTTATGAATTTCTCGTCGTTACCAATTCATTGAAGATGATTATTGAAATTGAATGAATGATACATTTAGAATTCTTGATATTGATTTTCAGACTGTTAGGTCATTGAATCTTACAAGCTTGTATACAAGGTCCATTGCATTAGACTTCAAATCTTCTTGAAAATCCCTCTGTAGCAATCTTATTTGGTTATTGGTGAGTACTTATGTGTTTTTTTTACTCTCAAGATCATCACACCTGCATTCTGCATAATTTGTGCTCTTGTGAACTGGTGATTCATTATGTGACATTAAACTGTAGTCTGTTCTTTATGTTTTAGCTAAAATTTTGCATCTATGAACACAAATTTGGGTGGATTGATTACATAATTACATGTTTATTGACTCATAATCCTTTGTGTCTTCTGATGTATGCAGATATTATAACTGAAGAGACATTTGGTTCTTGGCTTCTACTTATTTTGACATAAAAATACACATTAGTGTACATTAAAATTGCACCATTGTGTTCTTGTTAAAGACTTCATTTTTGACCGATTTTGCACTGTGTTCTTGTTAAAGACTTCATTTTTGACCCATTTTGCACTGTGTTCTTGTTAAAGACTTCATTTTTGACCCATTTTGCACTGTGTTCTTGTTAAAGACTTCATTTTTGACCGATATTTTACCCAAAGGAACCTCATCTCTTTGATTTCTTTTGTTAGATTACTAATAGAAGTCTGCATTTGATTGAAAATAAGATCATTTCGTGCTTTTCCAACATAGTCGTTAGAATTACTGAATGGATGACCTTCTTTCTTGATTTGGAACCCGAAGAGTGCTAATGAAGATTAATGGCATCTCTAACTACAAAGAGGAATAGAGCAGGGATATCGCACCATTGGGAGATGATATTCCAGCAAGATTGGACAAAACCTTAATCGATGAAAAGATGATCCGGAATCTCAGGACAATTGCCATAGAAGCTGCAGAAAAGAGATACAACATTCACTTTTTTAGTCATCAGCGTAACTCTAGTCAAGAGGCGACCCATGTCAACGCACCACGCCAAGAAATTTACTTTGAGCGGGACCAACTGTTCCATGAGAATACTGAATCCAGAGCAACAAATATTTTTGATTGAATTTGTCGTTTTATATTGTTAATAGGGAATTGTTCGGCCCCATTAAGAACCCAGGACCGATTATCAGATTGATGATGAGAAAGA
Source organism: Flaveria robusta (assembly GCA_025506415.1). Classification (NCBI taxonomy): domain Eukaryota; kingdom Viridiplantae; phylum Streptophyta; class Magnoliopsida; order Asterales; family Asteraceae; genus Flaveria; species Flaveria robusta. The sequence goes on along the minus strand of CM046459.1, from coordinate 14,059,818 downwards.
AACCGAATCAAGTAAGGATGATGGTTGATTAAGCTCATTTATCTCTGACCATGAAGTAGGGCTTTGTTTCCGGTTGAAAGTCACCAGAGGAAAGTCATTATTTCTTGAACTCTATTAGCTAATGAATAAAGCTTGAAAGATTTAATGGATGGGAATTTTAAGCATAAGGGCTTTTGATTGATTCAATAATTGATCCAGAATAACATTTCAGTATAGATTTAACAACTAAACTTCGGTTCACTTGACCCGAGTGTGGATAACATGGGTACCCTTCCTGTGTGTCGTATTTTGGACCGGATTTTTAAGAACCTATTGTTATAAATTTTGGACCGGGTTTGGACAGGTCATCTGGGGTCGAGTCACACAATTAAACTTTGTTGAATTTTAAAATTTGTTCACTAACCCTTAAAATTAAAGTATTAACAAAAACAACTCTAGTTAATAGCTAAATCAATAAAAGTTTCTAAGTTTAACTGAACCTTCAATAAAAAAAATCACTAATCATTTTAAGTTTCAATTTTCAACCAAAAAAGAAAATCAAAAGTAGTTCTGACAATGTTAAACAAGTCTAAACACAATTTTCACATAGACATACTATTTAAAAAAGGTCTTGGTTTGGCAAAATAAAGGAAAATTTGTGTTGAATTCGTAATAGATTGTAGGTTAAAACACATATATAAAAAATTGTGTTCAATCCATTTTAAGGTGACGTTTTGGGTTGAAAAGCTAGCTGAGTCTACTACAATTCATATTTGAACATAATGAACAGATTAACGTTGTATAGGAGCCCAATCAACCAAAACTGTACGTGCTGCATTAAAATGATGTTTTATAAAACTAAGTAAAGATGAATATTGAAACCCATATGTACTAGACATTAATATTGGTTCTAATGGATATATTACACCTAATTAGGTGTGTTCAAAGTGTTTAAGAATACTTGTATACGCCGCATGCAAGTATTTGCACAAACGGGACGATACAAGTTAACTAGTGAATGATGATGAGTTATGTTGGAATTGTTATGAAAGGATACTAATGCTTGGGTGGAAATGATTGATACATTATGTATCCTAATTTTTTGTATGTTGAGTTGCAAAATAAGCTACATTCGCTAAAGCTTAGAAGCTAACAGGACAAAAGCGTTATCTTACAAAACCACCACGTTGTATTACTTCAAAATAGTTGTATGATCTTCGATTAGTTCACTATTAGTATTCATTGTCGACAATGAGAAGTAAATCTCATGATTTGAAGACTATAATGTCATAGAAATCAAATTGTGTCATGCTCTTATTAATCATGTATGCATGATTATGTGTTTATGTACTCTATGCTTATAAGTTATATAGAAGCTTCAAAACTTATGGTCTATTAAGAAGACGACCTTACGATTGTACATTATGTACTTAAAGTATATGTACACAAGTATAAACTATATGTTTCCATTTTCCAAGGTGACTTCTAAATGATCATAATCTGATATGATGATATCTTGACCTATTTAAATTTAAAAGAGTGATATTATTGAGAATGATCTGATGGATTCAATGACCAATCATGCATATTGTTGAAATTATGTAGGAGGTTATTGTAAGTTCATGATAGTTTATTGTGTTTTTTTGTAAGTATAGTTTTCGTACTAGCCATTTAGAATCAATATTTTACGCATAAATTTCATATCATAAATAGGCAGTTAAATAGCCATAAATTTTAGCACACTCATTTAGTTCTATTAAATATTATTGGCTATTTTTTAGAAAATAAATTTATTGGTTATTAAGTTATTAAAAAGAAACTATAAATATGACTAATTTTAGATTTTACAAAACTAAATAGGTTTTGTAAACAAGATTTGTTTAAATTCATAGGCTTTAAAAATTTACTTTTTGCAGATGATAGTTTGAAATTTAAAACGTTACTTTAGAAACTTACATGTTACTTTAAAACCTTACATGCCTATTTACTTTGTAATTTAAATCTTCTACTCCTAATAAATAAATAACTGTTTGCGTCACGTGTCATGATTCTATGAGTTTAAGATTCTTTTTCCCTCTTCTTTTTGCCATGTTTGTATTTTCTGCAGGATAAAAAAAATATATGATTCTAATCATGTCTCATATCAACATACTGTTTTATAGTTTCTAAATTATTATTATTAATAACAGAAAATTGTTATATGGTTCTTGAGATTTGATCATATTACAAGTTTGGTCCTCGAATTTTAAAAATTACAAATACAATTCAAATATTTGGAAGCTGGTTGCAAATTTAGTCTTCATCATTAGTGTCCGTTAGTTTGTAACGATCTTGTGACTGAATTTGCAATATGATCAAACTATAGGGACAAATTGTGCATTTTTTTCCAAAAGTTAAAAGTTTATGAAAAAAACAAAATTTAAAAAGATTAAAATCAATTTTAAGAATTTCAAAGAAGTGTTAATAATAAAATTTACTAACTGTCTAAAAAAATAAATAAAGGTTAAAGAAATAAATAAAATTTAAAAAGCAAATAAAAGTAAAAAGTATATAAAAATTAGGAAAAAAAATAGAAAAAGAGAAGTATGATTAATTTTTTTTAATAAAGTTAATATGTCGTGCCTAAACCAAAAAATCTAAAAACTTTATGAAAATTCAAATAAAAAAACAAAGTCACTAAATCGAACGGTTTTCTTTTTTTAACTTTACTTTGGTTTATTCAATATTTATTTTAAATTTATAAAAAGTTATTAAATTTTAATTTTAAGTTTAAGTTTAATTTTTTTTTTTAATTTTTTACTATAACTACATACTTCTTTTTTTTTTTTCTATAACCCTACTCATTTTAAATTTCAAATTTTCATCTAAAAAAGTAATTTTTTATAGAGATTATAAGTTTAAACAAATCTTGTGTATAAAACATATTTAGCTTTGCAATATGTAAAATTACTCATATTTATAATTTTTTTTTTCATAACTTAATAACCAATAAATTTATTTTCTAAAAAATAACACTGTTGTGTAATTCTAGTGCGTAAAACATAATTATACATTAACAATTAATTAAACTAAAATAACATAAAATGATATAAATATAAAACACAATAATAAAATGTCTCATTGTATTTTTTGCAAGTCCTTGTATTATTCTAGAAACAATGAGTTTAGAAAAACATATTGGTTAAATAACATCATTGTCTACCTCTAATTATAATACACAATGAAAAGATAACAAAAAGTTTATATAATATATAACAAACAATGACATAAATAACAAGAAACAATCTAAAACGTAAAATATAATGATTAGTTTATTAAAAATATTTGTAATAATAATCTGATATTTGACATAATAACATAATGAATTGATATATGATATCATGACCTGATGTATTTAACAATGTGATTAAAATACTCTTCTTTTTAAAACATTATAAGAAAACATATTAAGATTAGAATTTTCTAGGGGTGTAAACGAGCCGAGCTGAGCCCGAGCTCGTATGGGCTCGAGCTCGGCTCGTGAAGACTTAGGAGAGCTCGAGCTCGAGCTCGAGCTCGTCTCGTTTCGAGCTTTATTTTTAAAGCTCGAGCTCGGCTTGACAAATACTTTTTCAAGCTCGAGCTCGGCTCGGGCTCGACTCGTTTATTTATTTAAATATTATTTTTAATATTTTTATATTTAATTTTGATATATATATTTAAAATTATATAATTTATATAGAACATAATTCATATTATTTAATTGGTTTTTTATCATAACTTTATATATAATAGATATTATTTATATAATATATTAAATAAATTAAATAAAAATATATAAATAAAAAGCTCGTTTAGGCTCGCGAGCCGGCTCGAGCTCGATACGTGAAGCTCGGGCTCAGGCTCGATAATTAAATGAGCTTTTTTCCAAGCTCGAGCTCGGCTCGGGCTCAATAAAGCTTGGCTTGTTTCGAGCTTTTTATCGATCCGATTTCGAGTAGCTCACGAACGGCTCGGCTCGTTTGCACCTCTAGAATTTTCCTTAGCGGTTTTAGATTAAATATATTTACTATAACTTTACCTATTATATAAATATAAGCAAACCTTTTGTGGAACAAAATTAAAATAAATATGGAAATATAAATTTTACATAAATTACATATTCATGCTTCACTATTTTCATAAGAATTATGAAACCCACACATGTTATATTTATTTATTATTGATACTACATGCATATTGTAATATGCAATTGAATAAAAATATTTATTAAAGGACATGTGACTTGCCGATATCATTGTACGTTAAACATATGTTTCTTTTTCAAGTGGTTGAGGATCAGTTCCTTCTAGGGACAAACACATGGTCTAGTATGTGATATTATGTAGTTATATTGGTTTGCCTTTGTCAAAGTTTTAACAATTTACATGTAGGTGTCCTTCCCTTGCTAAAGAAGAAATAATAAAAAAAAATTATGAAAAGCAAAAAAATTGTGAATAATTTAACATTATTATTATAAATTAGTTAATGAAAGTTCTTTATTAAATTAAGTCGATAACTTTTTTTTATTTATAATGAGTAGATTAGGAGGTGGTCTAGGGGACCAACCTATCAAGTAGTGATTCAATTGAAAATATAATCGATGTATATATAGCTATAGTTTTTTTAAACGGTTAACTAACTCGCTGATGAGTCACTGGTTCATCCAATCATTTTCCATTACTCAAGTTTTGTACCTTAGAACACTAGGCTAACTCGTCTTCATAGGGAAGCTCGTATATCAATTTATTCTTATTAGTCTCGAACCTAATAACACTCTTAAAAAAAAACCCACAATATGTGAAAAAACCTCTGCTCCAACTTGGATCTCTCTTCTTTTGTCACAATTGCATAAGTGGGACTTGAACCCAAAATCTTCTCATATTTTAATAAAGTTTTGGGTATTTAATCTCAACTATTTGAACTAATGATTATTGATATATATATTTTTAGTTTCTTTCCTTCTGTTTAGAAAATTGTGAAACTAGTGATAAAAATATCTCTAATGTCAATTTATAACAATTTGAAATATAATATTGAAATATGTGAAGTATCGGTCTAATAATTTAAGGATGAGATGAGAGGCTTTGCTTCTTTTAAAGGTCCTGGGTTATAGTCCTATTATTGACGAATAATTACTAATTTAGTATTGTTAAATACTAACTACTAACTACTTACATGCTATTAAAAAAACTACTGACTAAATCCTTTCAATTTGCTACATATTTATTCAAGTTTATGTGTCCTTCAAATAAAAAAATTATTGACGTTTATATTCTCCTTAAATGCAAATTAGTCTTTTCCAAAATAATACATGCTAGAAATAATTTACCTTTTATATTTTTACCGACAAATCGAATCTGATTTTACTTTTAAAATACTTCAAACTAATATACTTTATGTTTAAAATTGACCCAAGATCTTCTAAGAGAAAAAAGTCTCTATGAATTGGGCTACACTAAATGAAGTTGTCTTTAAACGGACGACGCCTATAGTGATATAATAAAGCGCCAGTAGAGATCACTTTATGGTGATCACATATTGTCACTATAGGCTTCCCTAGAATTTTGACCCGTGAGACCCTGTACTGATGCATGTCGCCGCTTCAAAGGTGGCGGGGTAAAGGGAACAAGGGCATCATACCTAAAATCTATCCGGACGTCATGTCATCGGTGTAAATAAATATAACCTTTTTTGTTTTTTATATAATACTAAAAGATGAATAAAAACACAATACAAGCTAACCTATGCCGATGACATGTTGTCGGTATAAGTTATTTTTTATTTATTATTTTTATTATATATTTGCTTGCGTAAAAATACAACCCGTTTAAATAACAGGTCGGGTTTGAGTTGACCTGCTTGAAACGGGTTGACCTGTTAACCCATTTTAATAATATATGCTTTAAAAAATTATTATATGTTTTTTAATTTTTGCATTACTATATTACTTTTAGGTTTTTTTCTTCAGTTTAAAATTTTAATTTAAAACTTAAGTTTCGAATTTCACTTTAAAGTTTTTCAAAAAAAAAAATTTATTCCCAAAAACGTAAATTTTAAACTCGAATACCATAACATCTAACGTCTCTTTGTAAATGCAATTTTAAAAAGTACTTCAATATCAAATTGTCATTGATTATTTTGGCATTTTTAGAAAAACTAATTAATTGTATCAGGTTTGGTTTACATGATTTTATATAGATTCAGGTTATTAGGGTTGAATTTTTTTACCTAAATAAGTATATGGGCGGGTCATGTTCAGGTTCGGCATTCTGACCCACCAAACCGTCAACCCGTAACCCGCCAGTCCGTCTACCCGATACCATTGACACCCTAGTAAGAATCAACGGTTTCTAGTGTTTTTCACCAATATCAACTTTTTGACTTTGTTTTCTAAGAGTTTTTCATCAGATTTGTGTTTTTTCTGGTAAAATTAAATGGTTTGAAGTGTTCAACCTTTTCCAATCATTCTAGTAGGCTATCAAGGTATGGAATTTGATTATCGAGCTAAACATATGTGCTCGGGCTTGACTCATTTTAATACAAGCCGAGCAAGCTCACGAGTCAACTTATTTATATTAAAAAATAAATTTGTTATTCTTTTTACAGATTCTCATATATATATATATATATATATAAACAAAATATATATTTTTTTTACATTCATTAATTTTAACTCGTTAAAACAATGATACGAAATTGGTATTTCATGAACTATGATCATACTTATATTTTTATGCATAGGTTTTTTATTAAAAAAAATCAAATTGACTATGTTCTATAGTATGACATAAATGTGGTTTATATTCTATAAAAATTATAAGTTAGCCTTCAAATTAAACGAGCCAAGCTAATCTTGGCTTGAACTCTACTCGTTTATAAACCGAGATGAACCCGCTAGGCTTGTTTAGGAACTAAATCAATTTCAAGCAAGCTTCAAGTCACAAACTTTTTTAACAACCCTAGTATTCCCACGTCTACAATTTACTTGCCATATTACCCCGAATCAAATATAAATTAAAATTATTACCAAAAACATTTACAAAATGTACATTCGAGTACAAAAAGATGATAGAAAGAATGTGCTCTTTTTTATACCATAGTTGACTAAAATGGTTAATCTTGATTCTTGAAATCCAACTACCAGTTTGAAGAACCTTTATGTAATTCATTTCCTTCATTGTTTTCATCTTTCTCCCACTGTGCATTGAGAGAGAGAGAGTGTGTGTTCAATGAAATCCCCAAAACAAGCAGCACTTAACAATTAAAGAATTAAAGATCAAAGCAGAAGCAGTAGCAGCAGCACTGGCTATGGCGGCGTGGCAGACCTGTAATTTTTGGCATCTTTAAACCTCACGTACAACCCACCATACACTAGAGTCATAAAGCTTCAATCTTTATAAAATTGTCACAACTGATATCACTCTTACCCACAGGATAATTAAAAACCAGAGGTCCTAGATCCATTCAGAACCTCTGGTATACATTGTAAACATCCGTTTACGTTAAGTAAAACATAGACAAACAGTCTGTAATCTACAGTTTACTTGATGAAAATGACCGTTTATAATACAAGTAACGTATGTAACGTGTATTAACGTATATCTCTAAAAAAACCACAATATCCACTTATACATCTAGCTTTTGCTATTTACTTTCTTGAATAGTAACAATAATAATAATAATAATAATAAATCAAGACATATATCTAGAATTAGGGTTAGAAAAAAGATTCTTTTGTGATGGATTATTATTGTGAGTCACAACTTGAGTGTTGTTGCAGGTTGCAGTAGAAGCTATGTCTTTCTTCTCTTTAGCATCTACAACTCACCATACCCAACAAGATCCTACTATCACTAATTACAACACAAATCCCACTTCAAATTACAACCCTACGGACTCCGGCAGCTGGTTGTTGTACAGTACAACCACCGGAACCACCCATCACCACCGCACCACCGCCGATAAAGAGCTTGATCTACGGCAGCAACCACCTCATGCTCATACTTTGTCAGCCGGAGGTTCAATGAGTGATGATGGTAGATTGATTGATTTTGCAGATGAATCCACATGGGGATCTGTTGGTTGTGTGATGGCGGAGCACGGTGGTGCTACTGGTGGTGGTGGTGGTGTTGTTAGTTGTCTGGACTGTGGGAATCAGGCTAAGAAAGATTGTAGTCATTTGAGGTGTAGAACTTGTTGCAAGAGCAGAGGGTTTGAGTGTGAAACGCACGTGAGAAGCACGTGGGTTCCGGCTGCCAGACGCCGGGAGAGGCAGCGGTGGATCTCCGCCGGAGAAGATGATCACCACCGCCGTGGTGTTGATGAACCTAATACCAGAAGGATAAGATCAGATCAAGATGGTGAAAACCCTAATTGTTTGGATAATACAATTGCTGCAACTTACAGTTCATCAGGTACATAGATTCTCTAATCAAGATTCTTTATAGTTATATTATGTTAATTATATTAAGTATTTTTTGTTTTAAAATGATTGTGTCTTTAATTAAAAAGTTGTGTGTAGTGAAGAACCCTAAGTGATTCCTTTGGAAGACCTAGCTACATATAGTATATATCTTTGTTCCTGTGGGTGCATTGGGTTTTTACTCCTACCAATTATATCTTTTAATATGAAAAGATTAAAGATGCATAGAATACTCATTTATGATATTTAATTAATCACTATACCCTAATTGTTATATATATGTTAATGAAAAAGTAGATTTGTATTATAATAATTGCTAAAGTTGTATGTTTTTTAGATTTTCTTTCCTTTTTTATTGATATGGTATAGGATGCTTATGAAACCCTATTGATATGGTAATATGGTATAGGATGCATATGAAATCCTTAATATAGTTCTTTGAATTCTTTTTCCGATTATGGTTCACTAATGATTGTATTTCATTTGAAGATAGAAAAAAATATTAGCATACATACAAACTTATTTAGAAAAATCACATGCATAACAAGAAACCTATTAATAGGATTTAGGAAGAGCAGGTGGGAAAAAATAATATTTATATTCAAGTAATTGCTAAAGTGGTATAGATGGATTATAGTATATTATCTGTGGGACATAGAGAAATGTACAAAACCATTTCATGATGTTCATTATATGTTTATTTATCACTGTCATATAATATTAATGACTGTTTATGTTGTGAAACTAGTGTTAGAGGAAGGTAACTTCCCATCTGAAGTAACAACACCTGCGGACTTTAGATGCATACGGGTTAGCTCAATCGATGAACCCGACGACCAATTCGCGTATCAAGCCACGGTGAACATCGGTGGGCATTTGTTTAAAGGTATCCTCTATGATCAAGGTCCTGAAGGTCGGTACATGGGTGGTGATCACACATCGTCCGGTGGCAGTGCTGGTATCCCACGGCTAAATCACAGTACGATCTCCCCCGATGGTTCCACGATAGGGCATTCTCTATACACATCGCTTGGTGGCAACGATTACATGACGAGTACGCAATTTTTCCATCAAATTTCAAGAGATTAACATTTTGCTAATTGATCATATAGGTATTATACACACAAATTGGACTTGCTATATATTTAGTGTTGTTTTTGGGCTATTTATGTTACATATTGCATTTAACTAGAAACTTAAAGGTTCTGATTATGCGTCCGGTACATATTTGGATGCAAGGTAGGATTTTTAAGGTCCCGTTTTACACTCTTGTTTTAAACCTTTTTTTTTTTTTTTCTTTTATCATGAGAACTCGTTTCTAAGAAACACATGCAACTTGTAAAAGCCTTTCGAACCAACGGGTCTTATGTCCTAAAGAGACATTCTGGTGGTAAGGTACATCACCTTTATTTAAAAGTGGAAGGTTAAAATACTGTATATTACTAGTATAAGCGGTTAACAAAAATAGATTATGAGTTATTAAGCAAAACCAATGGGTCATATATAAGAGCATTCACATCATGTTTTATATTTTTATATTTATAATTACATTAAAAACATTATTTTTTTCTTTTTTTCTCAATTAAATAATATTTTTTTATACTTTTATCATTACATTTTCTCTTTCCTTTACTCACAACCACTTTAAAAAATATTAAAAAATTTATAAGGGTTGAAAATTAATTCCCCAAATATACAAATTGAACGGTAACTTTTCTATCTTCTTCACTCACAACTATTTACAACCATTTCTTAAAATATAAAAAACACACTCAAATAAATATAAAAAACCTACTGTAAATAATCTAAGGGATCTATCACTTGCACGGCCGTTTACGTTAAGTAACTATAGTTTGCATTAGTTTACTTACATGCCCATTATGGTAATTTACTGACATTAGTTTTATTTGATGCAAACAAAAACGGCTGTTTATAGTATGTCGATCAGTCGATAGTTATGTCTAACAAATAGTGTATACATTTAGATATTATCTTATAATTAAATCAGTGCATGTGATGTCCTGTCACAAAACTTTCTTAATTAGGATAGGGTAATGGGCATTTAAGTGTCAGACAATGCCTAAGAGTTCTGTCCATAATATTTTTGTTTTCTAATAAAATAATAATTAATTTGGTTTGTTAATATATATTATAATATAATTTGTGTGTCTCGTAGTTCGAATTAGCTCCAACATTCTATTCTTTTCCTTCATTTATGCCTTAAAGCTGGACTCACTGCTTATATTTTTTAGTTCTTTTATTCTATATCTTGGAGCCCTCCAGACATGCAAGAAAAGTATTACACACTGCACACAGTATCTTTCTCTATCTCTCTATATATATATGTATGTGTATGTATATGTATATGTATATAATATAACATAAAGGTTGACTTTTTATCTTGATGAATGCATCGAGCCACAAAAACTAATGCCAAAATCTCTTTGATATCTTTTTGAAAGGTTCTACAGTTAAAATATTGAAGTTACAACTTACAAGTATTTTAGTTACTTGTTGGATAACAAGTATGACTTGTTTTAGTAATAGTACGTTTTTGCTAGCTGGACATTAAAAAAATTAAGAGAATACATATATGTGATTGATTCGGGTTGATTCTCATTTGTTCTCGTAATAAAATTTTTATTATAAATTATAACCTTTAAATAATGTACATATTTTTAGAATGGTTAACGCACGTTCTGTAAAAACTACTCTTAAATTTATACTTATGTTCATCATGAGTTAAAATTTTTAACGACTTAATAAGAAACACCTTTAGTATACATCATGAAAATAACCCTTATGTCATTTCTTGTTAAATGTAATTTTGAATTATTGATAAATATAAATATTTGTACCTTGGAAAATATTATGTGTGTATATGTATGATTTGTTGTCTTTATTATATATGCATCTATATATTAATTTTTAGGTTGTTTAGTTTAGTTGCTGCTGCTGCTGTTCTATGCCAAGAAAGATCTAGAATGTCATTTAGATGAACATTTTACTCTGACTCATTAATGCATTAGGGTTTTCAATTTATGTGGCGATTGTTAAGGCTCTATTATATATATTATATTGTTATGTTGCTCCTATTCGGTTATGTTTTCATTTATATGGACCTCATACAAATGAATAAGATTCATTGTAAAAGTGTAAACAAACCATCAAACCCTATATACACTGCAAGAAATATCCTCAATAACGGCGACTCAAAGCGATAGCGGCGACATGTCGTCGCTATTGATACACAATCCATTTCTCTCAATCTAGATATTCACTGAACCGTCCATGTTTGGACTTATGTTTGTTCACTAACGTAAATGAACAATTTATTACTTAATTAGATAAATTAAAATGAGTTGTTAAAAAAAATGAAATAAAAATAAACACATGTCTCATGCCATCATAAACATTTGTTTATGTTTATTTACGTACAATTTAATTTATTTTTTACGTTATTAGTGATACTAACTAAATCATCATGCATTAGCCCTTTAACTCAAAGCTTTAAGTGTTTATGTTTGTTTGTTAATTTACTAGTAACTAGTTGATCGAGACGAAGATGGATATGGCTTCGTAACCATGGCTAACCTTAATGTTTGAGAACTTAATTACATCGTTGCTAATAGCAGACAAGATTTAAGATTTCAGAAAGGTTTTTTTTTTTCAAATAGCAAACTTATATACTCTTAAATCATCACAGACACAACTCTCTGCTAGATTTAAACATGAATATACTGCAAATAAGTCTTTTATCTTACCACATGCCCATAACCCAAGTGGCAAGAATTGAGAAAGTTAACTCATCATTCATTTATCATCTTTCTGAGACATGAAAATTAGCATGATTGATTGACAAGATATGTAGTTGTCCAGCCTTCATTGCAATCTACTGTTTTGCACTATACTTTGGACATGAAATTTCATCTTTTACATATATCTTCTCCTGACCATATCCATCTTTAAGTTGCCATCAATATTCGACCATTTCTTTGTTGATGCAACGTTAGAATTTTATGCCTAAATTAAAAGTTGACAAGAATATATAAAAAACATGTGTCGTGTGTGTATAATTCGTTCTCTTTTTTTGTGAGTGGTTGTGATGAATGAGATAGATAATGTTAGTGTTCAGTTGTAAATTTGGTAATACAATATTAAATCCTTATGAATTTTTTGATATATTTAAAAATAGGTTGTAAATGTATAAAAGAAAAAAGATAATAACAAAAGTATAAAAAGATATTATTTAGTTAAAGAAAAAGAGAGAAAAAATAGTAATTTTAATGTAATTTTAAAGATAAGAATAAGAAATACGATGTGAATGCTTTAAACGGTAAAAACTAACTGAAAAGTTAAATTTTAAATGCATATAAACATAGATATAAATGAAAGTTACAAAACCTACAATTGTATTCTTAATTGAAGGGTATGACAGTTAATAAGCTAGCATTTGTTTGATGCAATTTAAAGAAAATATCATAAAATAGTAACTAAATTTTAAAAGTGTTTAAATTTTATCTCTCATGCATATTTTTCTTAAATTGGTATGCTAAACCATCAAATTGAATCATCATCGAATTTTCTTATGTCAAGAAAATAATAGAGTAGAAGATATGGGGGTCTTAATTTTTAATATAAAAAAACATGTTAATTATATTTGAAAAAAAAATACCTAAAATTCTCGTTACCGTTTCACATCAACATTAAAAAAAAATTTATTTCCTACTTGAAATAAAAAACATGTTAAAAAAACATATTAAAACTTATAAATTAAATAAAATATGAAAGTTTAGTGATTTAATTAGAATACTTTTTAAACTTGAGTAACCTAATTAAAATATTTTTAAAAATTAATTACTATTTTACAAAAGTTAACCTATATTTAAAGTTGATGATGACATAATCTGAATTATGTGAGAGGATTCATTATTGAGAGTGTCTCATCAATAATATCATCCTTTAATTGTTTTATTCATTTTTTTTTGTTTCCAAAGTACATGTTTAACATACGTGTGCGAAACAAATCAATATTATACAATCGTTTCTTTATAATACATTAGAAAAATATAAGATTGATATGATTTTTTACAGTTTTAAAAAAATTTGTAAATTTTATAACTTTGTATGTGCGGAGCTGAGGATTTAATAAGACAATGTGTTGAAATGAAGGTTCATGCGATTTTCTCCATACTTTTTTGAAGTGTTCATTATTTCCAATTTGTGCAAATAATCGTGCGGCTCTAAAACAAACCTCATATCTTTGTTTTTATGTTTTTCTTGCATTGCATTAATCGCCTCTTGATCGCGTCAAAGTTTACCGTGTTTTTCTTCTTCCTCGATTCGCAAACTCTTTGCTCGATTCATTTTTATCCCCAATGTTTTCTTTGTTGTAACAACTAAATTCAAAGACGATTTTGAGGAGTCCTTATTCCACCGATGATATTGTCATCAGGGTCTTTGACCTTTTCTACAATCTTTACAGTTCTTCGTTTTCCTCATCATTAGCGTTGAGATCAAATGAAAATGTATCCCCTTCCGAAGACCTTAGGTTGAGTTGGCGGTCCTCGCTCATTTTAAAAACGATTCACCAAATCTTTTCATTTTCAACCATATACATGTCATGTCCCAAGACCAATGCCATATAACATGTGGGATACTACCTATTAGCTTATGGTTATATAGAGCAATGGGTTGGTTTATCTTTAGCGGTCAATAGTTACCTGTGTTTGTGATTTATTTCTAGTAAGGCTATAAACACCTGAGGATGGTTTAATTTTGTTGGTTAAGAAAGTAATTAGTGAGAAAATTGTCTCAAATCTGATCTCTTCTCTAATCTTGTTCTTGAGAGATTAACCATCTAAAATCATCCTAACAAACAAGATCTAGCTCGACTCGTTTAGAACTTAATGTAAAATTAATAAAATTGTCATTTTCAAAAAACAAAATAAGATCATATCTCATAATTCTTCTATTCCTAAAACCCGAAAATTAGCACCAACAAAAGGCTGTTATAAACAATCAGAAACATCAGCATTCAGCAATATAGTCAAATTGAGCACTGTTTCTGCACGCCTGCTAACATGCTAACCTTTCTTTTAGGCCTTCATTGGCGCAACAAAAGGGTATAAACTAAACACTAGAAAGCTAACTAATTAACCAGATTTCCCGCTTGATCACCGGTAGACAAGATGAGAAGGAGAACCGTTAATGTGTCTTATCTAATAAGTTTCTGCCTTCTTAGCATCTCGAGGCGTTGAGATAGTTCAGCACATTTTCTTTTGGTGTCTGCAACTTGTTTCTCTAAGTCGTCCACCTGATCGAAATAGAAATATTCAGCTCCTTTACTTATGGGTATGTTGATTTGAGTTATTTTTATTTCAAGTGGGTCAAACAGAGTCAATAAGTTTAGCTAAAAGTGGAAAGCATCAAATGGACTAAACGGGTTGAAAGTCACCCAAATTTGCATACCACCCATTATATTGTTTTATCAAAGGTTCAGATTATATTTGTTTTTGAATCACAGGGAACACATTAATTATTTGGAAATGTTAACGGAGTGGGCTATGATTAACAACCAACTTTTCGTAACACCTGGTTGTGAAGAAATCACCATGACTTACATTTTCAAATAATAAATCTGAACCGACTTTAGCAGTTGCGATTATGCTTAAAAGCCTAAAATTAAATTTAAATTTTAGGAGTTGATTGTTAACCACAGCGTAAGGTTATGGTTAGCATTTCTAGGTCATCCTGACCTGCCCATCTAGCATTGATATTACCATTGAAAGAAATCAATATTAAGCATAGACAAAACTTGGACCTACCGTAGTTTTCAACTCGGCCTCCCTTTGCATATACTGCTCGCACCTACAAATACAGAATCGTTAGGATGAATCATAAATGGTTAAACCAGATATAATCCATTAAGTAAATTCAGCATAGTTAATCACCAAAAAGATATTGATTTTGCTCAACTTTATAAAGGAGTTTCAGTTCCTAATACGTAAATGGAAGATTCTCAAAACAAGGGTAAACTACTTATGCCGGATTTCAATTCAGGGTACATGTAGTTTTAAGGGAAGGTAGTCGCTTAAAAGTCTGATTTTTTATTTAGTTGAAAGGCTAATTTAACTAAGAGTTTTGCTTGACGTATTTTAAGAGCTAACGACATGCACAATTATTAGGCGGTTATTTTCAAAATAAATAAATATAACTCTTCCCCTTGATCACAATCCTTCCCTTCCCTTCATATCTCTTTTCTAATACCAAATGGCAGTCTTTATCATCTTTTACTAAACAAGACACTATACATAAGCAGCCCACCAAATGACTAAGTAAAAATCCTGGATTCCTGGTTTTTAACAAAGATTACCCTTTTTAAAAGTAAGTTGCTCTTAAACGTCATACAAAAAGTACAATACCTAAATGGAAGTCTAAAAATAGAGGGCTACCATTCTATGAAACTCTCTATATAATAATGGACATTATTATATTTCAGTTTAAGATTGAAAAAATGCTTTTTACAATCAGCATATCACGCAAAATCAAGGAAATTACACCCTTTTGGCACACAGAAAGAGTGATATACTGACATAAAACAAGAAAAAAAATTGCATACAAAAGCTACCAGCTACAAAATTAAGAGCAAACGCAAGGGGCAAAACTGTAACTTCTACCTCATGAATAATTCGATGTTTTCATCGCATATTTCATCAATAGCCCTAGAACCATCCCTGCATGCCACTTCTTTATTCAAACCCTGTGATTAGTTTCACATAGTATATAAGCAAGGTAAGTTTCTGTATTTCACCAACCAAAAGCTTATTTGACATATTCTGACAGAACGAGAATCCCAAATAATTGCTTATATCACATAGCAGGTTTATATCAATATCAAGTAGAAAAAGGCAGAGAAGACTCACTGTTTGAAAACCAGGAGGTGGTCGAACCATGGACATGTCATTGTTGTAAATGGTTCTGCCATGGACCGCCATCTGTGAACCACTCAAATCAGGTCTTGGGTTAACCGCATGACCAGGAATGGTTTGATCAGGCGGTTCACCTTGGGTTTGAAGTGGCACAGAAGAAGTCTTTTGCAATTTGCGCAAGTAACTTGGATCAGGCTGGTGTCCAATTAAGTGACAGTGGCCTCTCCTGTGTTGTTGGCAATAAATTACTAAAAAACTCACAAATAAATTACTAAAATGTGATAGTGTTTACCAAGAACGAACCAATATTCCATTTGCATCTGTTTTAGCTTTGATTCCAGCCTTGAAAACACTGATGATCTTTCAAAATCCTGCTTGTCGTGTGCAGGTTCTATGAAATTTGCTTCAAGAACTCCAACAATGCCATACCCCTTAGAATGTCCCTCACCCGTTACCTTCCAATAGGGCTGAAACATTTTGACAATGACATATTGACTAACAATCCTAAAAAAAAAACTAAAATAGATCAAAGTCTCTTTTGATGTTTCCAGAAATGCATACACGAATTAAACGGTTTTTATGGTACACGTTGAATCCAGTAATTCCAATAGCTGGTGCTTCTTTGATAAATCCAAGGGTTGTCTCCGCAACAGCCTACATCAGATTGATTACTAAAACTAATCAAAATAAATATAAATATATATAGTTTCCAGCCAAATTCTGTAACAAGGTACCTAAACACATCATATAATGCAGCGGTACCTGATTCATAGAAGAAACATGTGGCTTGTAGGTGACTACTTCACGATATCTCAGATCATCTGCTATTATGTACTGCTCTACAGGTTTCCCCCTTAAGATGATTTTGAAGTTTTTGAACTTTCTGAGGTACAACACAGAAGCATATGCCTAAAATGAAGCACTATATATCATGATAACATCAAATTATAAAATCAAAGACGCCATAGATAATGCTTAACAGCTTGAGATTAAAATAATCACCCTTAATGAATGAAGAAGGCGGTAAGAAATGTGTGCTTGCGTATCAGCCGCTCTCTTGCTCAATTTAGACAAACGAGCAGCTTCATCCCTTAATTTTATATCCTATATCAACAGGCAAAGAACAAATTTAATACTAGTATAATAATACTGTTACCACTAAAAAATGGTCACCCAAAACAGTCTTCAAAAGATAACCTCATCATCTTCATCGAAGTTCAATTCGTAGATGCCTTCATCATTGAGCCATAAGTTAAATATGATTATCTTTGTCCCATGTGGCCCAATATCTTCAAACTGACAAAAGCGTTAAACAAAAGTTGATATACTATAGGTCATCAAATAAATACAGTATACAATGCAAACAAACCTGTTGAATTAGGTCATCTTTTGAAGTAAACGGGGACCATTCAAGAATTGTCTTTAAGTTAGTAGACCAATCCTCCTGAGTGCCATATAATATTGCTTCTGGCCAATGCTTCGAGATATCAAAATCAATCTGCAATAAAGATCCTACATAACATAAGAATAAAAATCGTATATATTAATTTAAAACAATCACAAGAAGTTAACATATCTACCATTGGAACAATAACATCATCTTGTCCAGTTCTACGTAGAAACGTATAGGATAAAAGACCAACGCTTTGGGTTGCTCGTCTACAATACAACCATATCAAATAACACTTTAAGAGCATAATCGTCAATTCCAACACTCAATTAAAGAATCAAATGACAATAAAACAGTACCCGTTTCGATATGCACGGCTGAAAACAATCACATCAGCTCCTAACCGCATAGTGCTTGTTTTGAACCCATTACCATCTGAAATAGATAATAGTCATTCAATGGTCAAAATAAAAGAGCATTGAATTAAAAGTCGAAAACTTTTATACAGCAAACAAAAGGTGGAAGCTTTCAACAAAAAGGAGTTACATTGCCCAATTGTGTTGCTTGTTGTCTTTGTTGAGTATCCCAAGCTCATACATTTCCGAATGCCATCTGGATCCATTCCCCCTCCATCATCTGTAACAGTATTTTAGGTTACTGATTTAACCTTTATTAACATAATTACTACATTCGTGAAATATAAAACTGTGAACACATCAAGATTGGTACCAAGAAAAAGTAAAGCAGGAGAATTATCATTTTTGTTGTAAATTCTGTCAATCTTCACAAAAGTTGCCCCATTATTGATCTGTTACACAAGGTTGACGACAATAGTGTCATACATACAGAATATCTCAAATAGCAATGTAATGTTTCACCCTCACATTTCTGCATATAAACTTGCCAACCACTTAAACTATAACACAAGATAACAGAAATGCAGCCATTAGTATGCCAGAACCTTGTAAAGATTTCATGTGCTTATTACACAACAGCTACTCACGAAACTCTTGTGATGTCAAAAATAATAGTTACCTACTTACCTCATCAACAGCATTATCCAAAAGTTCAGCAATTGCTGCAATAAGATACAGGTACATCATGAGTAATATTTCTGGACAATAAAATTTAATTTTCATTTAATAACATGGGTTTTAAGGGACTAAAAGGATGCCATCCATCTTAACATTGTGAGCATTATCCGTCTTAACCTGCCAACGTACAAGAAAAGTGTATGTGTGTGTGTGGCTATGGTTTTCGAATTTTAAGCATGCTATTTGGGACTTTAAGGATCGTATACCATATGAGCTGTATCACACTGTTGATTACCCAAGCTACTCAGACTTTAAAGTTTAATCTCTAATGTGATAACTCACCAGACCTTTTATGTCAACATCAAACCAGTTTATACTATAGAACATAATAGAAGAAAATGAATGATTGCTCAACTTAAATGGCTAATCTCTATTAACTGCAGTCTGAGTTGTGCTAATAATCAAGAAAGTTAAGTATCCCTACATGTTCATATTATTATATCTACATTTCTCCATTTATTAGCTAAAGCACATGTTCTAAAGTTTAATGCCCGAACATTGAGCATACGTAATATCTGCATGGTGCACCTTGAATCTCTGTAAACTTGCTACTCCATGGATATAATGAAGCATGAGAAACTTGATAAAAGATTGTGATTCTATATAGAAAACTATTCATTCTCCTCATTTTCTCAAATCCCAAAAAGAAAAGAAAAGAAAAAGATCACACCTCCAAAAGCCCATTTGTGTGAAGTTGCATTGGAATGAAGAAACTTCGGGTGCACACGAGCATGTTCTAATTCACCTGCAGCAAACCAAAACTCAATTCAGTAACCAAACTATGTGACTATGTCCCATCCACTTTCATAAATATACTTTCCTTAACAAGAAAACTGCAACAATCTTTTGCGACGAAATCAAAATACATTATCTAATTGTTGCAATCATAACGAAATGCTGGTGTTATTTAGCCCAAAAAATTCCCTGTTTGGTATATAGACAACAATCAAACGAATGCAACAACAATACCGTCACAAAACCTCCAGATTCCCGTTCAATATGAACACTTGCTTTCAAAAAACTGCATTAGTGTCAATTGTTACAAACTTCTAATGTTAATTCTGATGAAACCCTAAAACGGACTCTCGTTGAACAATAATATTTGAAATGATGCACAAATCAGACCTTGGGAAGGAGTCCATTTTGTTGGACCAATATCAAACGCTCCGGCTTTCCAAAAACTCCGGTTCTCCAATCTCCGGTCATCGGCTGCATTATTCTGAACTTCCGGTCTGCTTTGTCGATCGTCACCTTCATTATCGCTATCTAAAATGCCTAGAACATTCGTCGGTTTGTCTGCAGATTTCGACATTGTGAACAAGAAATTGAACAAAAATCAAGTATGAAGTTTTGATCGAGAGTACAAATTGAAGAATTTCAATGGTTAAATTTTGTAATTAGGGCTTTGAATGTCTGTTGACAGAAGAGGGGTTTTTTCTTCTGTTTGTAGAGGAGGTTAGAAAATAAAAATCATCTCAATAAACACTTCCACTTCAGGATGTGGTGTATTTTTAACAATGTTTTCAGAACCGGATCGGACGTCGAACCGGACGCCTTACTGGTTTGGTGGTCGGACCGGTCGGACCGGATTTAAGAACCGGATGACGTCATAATTATATATATAGTTATATATATAATTAAATATAAGTAATTTATACATGTATTTTATAGTTATATATAAAACTTAACTATATTTTTATATCCAACACACTAATATATGGTTCAACACCCCATTTTTACCCATTAAAATCAAAATAATAAAAAAAAATAAAAAAAAATAAAAAAAAATACAAAATCCGGTCCGAACTGGTTCCCGGTTCAACCGCCGAACCGGTTCGAACCGGCCGGTTCAACTTGCTGAAAACGATTTGGGGGGGATCGGACCGGTGGACCAGCCGAATCCCGGTCGAACCGGTCGGACAGGCCGGTCCGATCCGGTCGTGAAAACAATGATTTTTAATCCTCCCTTTTTTTTATTTTATTAACAAGCTTACGAAACGGTTTTGGATGATAATATTATTTTAATAAGGTTTATCTATATATCTTTTAGTCGGGATCCTCTCATAAAAAGACCCATAACTAAAAAAATTTAAACATTTATGTTTAAAATAAAACTTCAACTTAAACCATTCTCATATTTACGTGTCTTAGTTATTTTCTCTTAATCATTTGAGTTAAGAATAATTGGTTTTAATACTTTTGTTTATATTTGTTTTCCATCACTAGTCTCTTCATTTACTATTATTACTTGGTTGATTATGTGATGATACGATGATAAGTTGCATGTTTGATGTTTATTTCTAAGATTACTTGTATTATATAATAATTAGGTTGTTAGAAAAACTCTTGGCTTGTGCTTGCTTGAAGCGCATCTAAATATAGCTCGTTCGAAGTTGGTTCATTTGTAAACAAGATGCGCACGAGCCATCATAAGATTGATTCTTAACTTGCTCGTTAGCTTTCTCATTTGGTTCGTTTATGTAGTTGTAAAGTGTATATTTTATGATGTCTATGTTCAATATTTTTCTAATCCAATGGGACCCGCTTCATATCTTCCAAGAGTTAAGTTTTCATCTTGAAACTATTATCAATTGGCTTCTCACTATCAAATTTAGTCAACCTCATGAGAGAATATGATTTGCAATGATTTAGATTATTCAAATATATTGTCATTTTACTACATTTTTACGTAGCTTATCAAAAAAAAAATAATTTAAAAAATTCATATTGTCCTTTTTCAGATGCATCTTTTACTTTAAGAGTTTTTTTAAAATTTTCCTAAATTTAAAATCAAATCGTTAGAATTAGAATGACCATTATTACATATGATATTTTTTAGTTGTTTGTTATCTGTTACTATTGATGATGATTATTTTGATTATGGTTTTGATCTACAGGGGGTGAGAAGAAGAAAGGTCATATGTGATCATTACAAACATCTTCAAAACTCCTTGATCGTCAGCCACCACCATGACATACTCAACGATGGCAAAATAATGGACAATATTAGGTTGACTTCTACATCTTTTTGATTTTTTCAATCCCTCAACCTCATTAATAACTAAACCAAGAGACAAAGTCTGATCTCAGAGTTCAAATCATGTTAGATGGTGTGAGAAGCAACGTAAACAACGATTTGTTGGTTGGATGTGAGAGTTAGAGTATACATTAATGTAAAACAACTAAAATTAACAATAAAGACAATAAAAAAATGATAACTAGAATGAGATACAATGGATGATCATCCCATGTGTCACAAAGAATAACATGTGATGGTAACGTACTACGACTCAAAGGAGAAAAATGTTAATCTAGTAGATTTAGAAACAATACAAGCATTTCAATTATTGTTTGACGTAAATTTGTTGTAAACAAAAGAGAAATTAAAGGATGTCAATGCATTATTTGTTGAATGATCAATGTTTTGAGAGCCACAACTTATGGGAGGATGATGTAGCAGTAGTGGGCAGCTTGTTAGCGAAAAACACAACACTTAAGGACATATATTCAGGTATCGAGTATGAGATTGATAGAAAAATTCGCATGTTTGGGTACAAGTATGTTATTAGGTGATACTCGGTTTGATTACTTCTCATCATATACGTGGCACGAAACTTATATCCTATTAAATTTGCATTTTCAGTTGACCTTTGTCTAGTAATGATCTATTTTGGCTTCATTATGCGGGAAATGATCTACTTTGTATGTATTTAATGATATTATTTATCTTCAAATACTATAAAGAATGAATTTGTCTTTTTAATTTATCATGTTTTTATTTGTTGTTATTGTTAAAAACATCGATTCATATAGATATTAGAATAGAAAAAAAAAAGAAATATACTTTAAAATTCCATAATTGTTTTTTTAAAGCTATGACGGATACGTGTGAGTATGCGTGATACCCAAAGGGGATTGGATTGGGTATGAGATATATAACAATGCACATCCAGATCCGTCCCGTTAACATTCTTGTGAAGGCGATGTTGAAGATTGACTTTTTGTTTTCATTTATTTTTATTATCTTGTAACAAGTTACATGTATAGTTGTTATACTTTATATTTATTTAGTCCACTTAAAGAGCTAATACCTTCTACACGTTAACTTGTATGCAAGGTAAGATGACGGTTATCCCCTTCATCTTACAACAAAATATAATGGAGTTGGTGTTAGACCAAAATAATAAAATATGAAAACCACCAATATCCAATATGGTAAACAAAAGGTTGAAGGCTGAAACCAAGTTTATGACAAGCACATGAGCAAGATCACTAATGCACCAAACTATAGATGACTTGGATTTATATCACACGAGTTAGAGCATTCACAGCCTATTTCTTAAATTATGTGAGTGAGAGTTGTTATATTATATGTAATAGTTTTGAGTATTGTGAGTGGATGAGAGAGAAAATGTTACTGTTTATCGGTAACTTTAAGGATTCACTGTTCAACCTTTAAAAATTTTTAATGTTTTTTAAAGTTGTTGTGAGTAGAGAAGAGAGGAAATGTGATGAAAAAAGTATAAAAATATATTATTTAATTGAAAGAAAAGAGATGAAGTAATGATTTTTAATGTAATTATAACGATGAAAATAAAGAATGAGATGTGAATGCTCTTAGTTTGTTTTGTTTGAATATAAATAGAAAGTTAAGATATATTGTCTAATTTTTCATGTTTCCCCTACATTATAAACCTACAACACATGAGATAAAAGCAAACTTACAAGTCCCTAACTAATTTCATTTATTATGTTCTAATAAATGTCACTGACAATTTACCAAACTATTCAGACATTAAAGTATGGTATCCAATTTTTTCATAACAAATTATATGAGTTAGACGAAACGTTATATGCATATTAATTTAGGTAGGATTGCGTAGTAATAATAATATTAAAATAATAATAATAATTTATATCTATATTACTATATAAATATAAGTGTAATTTAATAAAAAAATTTAAAACTCTAATACAACTTTTTAAACATTAGATACAAGTGCTTTATGCAATTATTCTTATCTTATCTCTCATTTAATAAACATTTTTTAATTAATACATTATCTAATGCATATTATTAATTCATTGTTTAATTTTGTGAAATTATTTAATTGACTACATTAAATATTATATTATTTAAAATACTTTAAATTAACATTTAAACTTATAAATAAGTATTATCTTATTTAAATGCTTAACTATATAATTACTAAATACTTTTATTATTTTATCATTATTATTATTATTATTATTATTATTATTATTATTATTATTATTATTATTATTATTATTATAATAACTTATGTGTTATATCCAGAACTTAAAAAAATAGATTACTTTTTAGACAACCCAATTAATAGTTATTATTTTTTTGAATGTATAATTTGTAAAAATAAGCATAAACCCAAAAGTGTGAGTTTAACAAAATCGTCAACCTTGTGAATGTTTTCAAAGACATGTTTGTTTCCTTTTCTATTTAATTTTTAAATGTTTAATAATATATATGTATATACAACCAAATAATCCTTTACATGTGGTGCCACATGGCATTCTCACAAGTCATCTCATCTTAGTTTTTCCGGCCAAACTATTTATTTTATTTTAAAAAGTCAAGTAATTAATTCTCAATTTTTTCTTTTTCTCTCTCTATATTATAAATCCATATCCTTTTTGAATCATTAACTTCTTAAAAAATATTTTTTTCATAGATCAAAACTAAGTATTTTGATTAAAAATATACTTTTTTAAAATCAATATTGTCTGAAACTATGATTTTTTTTAAAACAACAAAACGTTTTTAAATCTAACCTAATAATCCTTTACATGTGGCACAAGCCCTCTCATCTTAGTTTTCTCATCCAAACTATTTATTTCATTTTAAAAAGTTAAATAATTAATTTTCAATTTTTTCTCTTTCTCTCTCTATATTATAAATCCATATCCTTTTTTAATCATTAACTTCTTAAAAAATATTTTTTCATTAAATAAAAACTAAGCATTTTGATTAAAAATATACTTTTTTAAAATCAAAATTGTCTAAAACTATGATTTTTTCCTACAACAGCAAAACCTTTTTAAATCTAACCTAATAATCCTTTACATGTGGTGTCACATGACATTCTTACAAGTCATCTCATCTTAGTTTTCTCGCCCAAACTATTTATTTCATTTTAAAAAATCAAATAAATAATTCTCAATTTTTTCTCTTTCTCTCTCTATATTATAAATCCATATCATTTTTTAATCATTAACTTCTTAAAAACATTTTTTTATTAAATAAAAACTAAGCATTTTGATTAAAAATATACTTTTTCGAAAATCAAAATTGTCTAAAACTATATTTTTTTTCTAAAACAGCGAAACATTTTTAAATTATAAAATATTTAAAAATCAATATTTTAAAAATAAAAGTTTTATATAAAAATATTTTTTACAATACAAACCCATAGTTTTTAAAGAGTGAAACGTTGATAAACAAAACAAAATTTTTTCAAAGCAATAACTTTTTAAAATGAAAGTTTTAAGAATATTAAAAGTGTTTTATCAGCTAATCAAAGTATCTTTATATTTGACGTTTTAAGGTTCCTAACTCTTCGTTAATAAATATTTAGTATTTTTTTTATTTAACCCGTGTAATACACGGGATAATAATCTAGTAATATATATAGAAAAGTATTCTATTGACAACCACAAATATGTAAAAAACTACTAAGAATTACATAAGCAATGCACATAATTACCTCCATAAAATTTGGTAATATTAAAATATGACGGTTTGATTCAATAGTCTCATCGTTTCTTTAAATTTATCAACCATCTCCTTAATTCTTTTAAAAAAACTATAAAATATTCATATATGCAATACAATATGGGTGCATATATGCATATTATCAAAAGACTATAGATATCGTATTTTTAAAAAATTATCTTAAAAGTAGTAAAATTACAAGCATTTTGATATATTTATATAAAAAATAATACAATAGTTAATATGGTTCTTTATGTTTATTTACAGATTTATAGTTCTCAATTGAATATCATTCTATGTGTGTGTGTGTGTTATACTATATAAAGTATAAATTTGAGATGCAAGTGTAATTTAAAAAAAAATATGACACCTAATATAACTTTTTAAGCACTATGTACAAGTGCCCCATGCAATCATTACTATTTTGGCGCTCATTAATGAACATCTCGTAATTAGTGCATTGATTAATGCATATTATTGATACATTATTTAATAATATGAGATTATTTAATTTACTATATTAAATAATATATTATTTATAATATTTTAAATTATATTCAAATATATAAATAAGTAGTATTTTGTTTGAATACTTAACTAAATACTTTAATAATAATTTTAATAATAATAATTAATTTTATAAATAAATATTATTTTATTTAAACACTTAACTATATAATTATTAAAACTTTTATAATAACGATGATAATAATAATTTACATCTATATTATCTATTATTTATTACTATCTATAAAACTTTATTAAGATAAAATTGTAAATTTGTAATAACTCTAAGATGACATATAAAAAGTTACAAGCTTTAATCTCTAATATCATTAGAAATCTTTCTTTTATGCTTCAAAGAGTTGTACCCACATGGTTTTTCATTAATATTTTTACATTTAATATCTAAAGTTATAATAAATCTTTTCATCTTGATATCAAAACAATTTAACCTATACTATGTTGAATGTGAATTTTCTTGTAAATATTTGTTAAACTTTAATCATGTTCAACCCTTATGTTTTACTTAAATGTTGAATCATTCGACTATTCTTGTTAATGCTAATTAGTTTCGAAGCAATGTGTTAGCTCTAAGATATGATAAAAATCATTAGCTGTATATAAGAGATTAAACCATAAAACAAAACAATTGATAAATTAATTGAAAGATAACAAGTACAAACTTGTAAACTGTTCACTTCACTGCAAACGTGTGGGTTACTCTATATCTTTGGTTTTAAATTGCATGATATGGTCCAATGTGTTTCGGTCCCAGATCCTGATGTGCGATGCACACCCATCACCTATGCGATGTGTTAGTTATTAAAAGAATACAAAAATTATTATACAAATTTTTTTTTGTATTATTAATACTTCAACATAAAAACTACTTGATAACATACTCATAAAACATACTTTAATATAAAAACCCAAATTCAAAACTATTACATTATGCATAGACTATTAAAACAAGTTAAACACGTATAAATATATAGCATAAACACAAATATGAAACAAAACACTCCAATGTTGAGAGATTAGACCCATACTCAAGTTGAAAAGATTTGACCTGGGTCCAAATTTGAAGTAAAAACATAGTAGTGGATAATGCACACATCAAGGCACATCATGAGCAACGACGCATCAGGGGCGCACCAGCTCACATGGAAACGCAACGCATTAGATGTTGCGATGCGCTCGTAGCAACGCATCACGCACAAACCCTATATATATATATTAAATGTTTATTACAATCTACTGTCGTGACGCATAATCGGCGAATGAAGGAGGAGGCGGTGACCGACGTTAAGGAAAACTCCGGCGGTGTCGATAGCGGCATCCGTGATAGTGGAGGGAGTAAGAGGTCGAGAGTGCTGGTGGCGTTGATTGTTAGGAGATTAATAAGAAAAATTACGATAGAGATGTCCACATTAGAGTTTGGGGTTTGTGAGATGATATTTAGTTTGATTGTTTTCTCTGTTATGGCTTCTGATAAAAGATGGAGTGATGATTCATTCAATCGATACAATGAGTACGAGTATTTTAATGTGTATAATCTTATTGCAGTTCAGATTAGCTTTAATTTTGACTGTTAGTTATATCAGTTGGATGAGTTTGACGTTGGGGTCTTTGACTACGTAGGTATTTGGTGGCAGTGAATGCTATTGCTTTCACATATGCAACATTTCAAGTCATTGATCACAAATTCCTGTTAGTTAATGAAACACACATCTTCCTGTATTCTCTTCGTTGTCATTTCGAAGTGTAACACGTTTTCGTTCAACGTTATAAATTCGAGTTCTTTTATGATTCGATGTGAATTTAGTCCTAAAACGAATTGGGTCAGTCTATATATTATCACGCCGCATACGATGTCGACGTAACACACGACCAACAAAAAAAATAGTTATAAATTTATAATAGGATAGAAGCACAATTTATATCAAGACATGGGTATTTGCATAGTTGAATCTCAAAACAACAAAAAGTTACGCACATCATAGTTATAGTTACACACAATTATAGTCAAATTAGACATCATTATAATTGGTTTGAATGTATCAGGCCTTCCGAAAACATTGTCTATAAAATATAACAACATCAAACTCAAACAACAAAGAATGAAAATTCTAGATTTTTTTATATACTTTAAATTTATTATTGTTATTATATTTAACGATAAACCCACATTACTTATAAGCAACAACATTAATTACTTACTATCAATTTTGAACTTGTATTTACTTTAAAAAGTTTTTACTTCTTACCAATAGACTACAACCCTTAGTGCCACACATATTTCTTTAAAGAGAAATTGAATTTTAATAATTCAAACTGCTATATTTTGACCGATAATAATCAATATTATTTATTTGGCTGGTGACATTCATAATTTTCCTTTTTATTATCGTAACAATTCTAGTGACATATTCATTAACTATTCACCTTTAATTTGTACTCGATTTCACTCACAAGAATGATTACGAACAATATGAAAAAAACATACAAGAGAGATTAAACTGAAAATAAATTCAAATCTAATATGAATCTATGATAATTATGTTACTATGATTGTTATTGGTAAGAAAACAAAAGTTGAAAATATTAACGACCAAATTAATAATATAAATTATTATCCATTGTAAATAAAATTATTGTATAACTAAAATTTTCAATTTGTATTTTTTTAAACAACAATAATCAATATCTATATTTTGATACATAGATATCTTTCTACTCTAATAAAAGAGTATATTGGGGTGACATGTGGCGACACCACATTCACTCTCACTAAAATTTTCCCGCTTTTTTCTCTTATTAAATAATTACCTTATTTATCAATAATATTATTTAATCTTTTTAGAACAAAAATAGTTTCTTTAATAAATTTAGAAAAAGATCTTCTTATTAATGTTATTTTTAAAAATAATTTTTATAGAATAAGAACTTTTTACAAAACATCAAACTTTTTTAAAATTAGTGTTATTAAAAAGTAAATTTTTATAACAAAAAATAATTAAAATTAAAATTTATAATAAGAAAATTTTTAAAAATGATATTTTTTTAATACGGTTTGTTTTGAAACAAAATATTTATTATTTTTTTTGGAAAAAAAAGTTTAAAACCAAAAGTTTAAAAAATTGATATAATTGTTTTATTACATATTGTTCTTACCATACGTAATTTTAATTATATTTTATCGTAAAATATTGTTTTATACTTGATAAACTTTTTTTATATTTAATATTTTATTTGTTTAACCTGTATAATACACGGGTTTACTAAAGCTAGTGTAATAATATACAACAAAATAAAGGAAAGCATGTAGCAACCCCTCTTGCCCTCAATCTTCGATCCCTCCGGTCTCCACCTACAAACCGACGCCACCGTTCCTCCGCCGCGATGACCGCCTCCTCCGTCTCCTCTCGCAAGGTCCCCTCTTCCCCTCTCTCTCTCTATATATATATAATTACATACACATCTCTATATCTATCTATCTTTAAGCAATTACTTTTGTGCATACGGATCGGTTAATTTCGTCCAACACTTCGATTTCGATTGATTTTGTGTGTATGTGTTGATTGATTGTATTTTGATCACTCTGATGTGGTTGATTAGGTTCTAAGCAAAATTGCTACCAATAGACTTCAGAAGGAGCTCACGGAGTGGCAGATCAATCCTCCGTCGGGATTTACACATAAAGTCACCGATAATCTTCAAAGGTTTGTTGATCTTTCAGTTTCTGTTTGAATCGTTGAACGTTTTCATCTTCTAGGGTTAATTTCGTTCTGTGTGTTTCAATATTGTCTGATCGAAGGGAATGTTCAGTAGTTACCTCAGAAATCCCCTTTTAAATCTAGGGTTTTTTGAGATTTGATGTTTGAGTATGTGTTGTGTTGTGGAATTTATGAAATTTTGTGAATTATGGTGTTTTTTGTGTTTTCTATATGCAAAGGTGGGTGATTGAAGTGAATGGAGCTCAGGGGACTATTTACGCTAATGAGAAATACCAACTTCAGGTTGATTTTCCTGAGAATTATCCCATGGAAGCACCTCAGGTGAATGTATATTGATTTGAGTTGGGGTCTAAATGTCAAATTTATGATTGTGATTATTAGCCTTTTGGTTTCTTGCTTATAACTTGTTTGATGGAGTGATACAGGTGATATTTTTGCATCCTGCTCCGCTTCACCCTCATATCTATAGCAACGGCCATATTTGTTTAGGTACTACATCGTAATGTCTTGAATTCTCGATGTATCCTTAGTATGTATTGCTGTAGCTTTGCATATTCTTTTAGATTTTCTTTTTCGTGCTATTATCGTGTATTATGCTTTGGCTAATATAAGCCTGTCTTTTCATTGTTATGGGGCGCGTATTTATTTTGAATCTTGAAGATTTAATAGGCTTGTTTGTTTTTGTAGATATTCTATACGATTCATGGTCACCAGCCATGACTGTTGGTTCCATCTGCATCAGCATTCTGTCTATGCTATCAAGTTCTACAGTGAAGGTTTTATTTTATCTTGGGCTTTAATGAATTTAATTTCTTCAGTCAGATTCTCTTAATAATTAATCAGTTTTCATGAATATTTTCTAAACATCCTTGTGATATTAGATACTACTACTACTACCTGTGTCCTGTGAAAGTTTCAAGATAACTGCTGCTCAAAGTGCTTAATGACTATTAGTCAAATGTCTTAAATACCCTTTATTTGTGACAAAATATTGAAATATTTGATACCCAAATAAATTCCTTCAGTTCTTTGTAAAACAAGTGAAAAGGTATATTTATCTATAAAGATTGTCAAAAAAGAAACTTTTGTCTTACTGGTCTGTGTTCTATAACCCTGTTTGACAACCATTGCAGGAACGCCCAGAAGATAATGATCGTTATGTCAAGAACTGCAGAAATGGTAGATCTCCTAAGGAGACTAGATGGTGGTTCCACGACGATAAGGTTTGATGAAATGAAGGACGAATGAGGTGCTGCTTCGTGTCATATTCGTGTAAATGAAGAGCAAATTTTCTTGTTTGTTTGCTCAAAAAGTAAGGCTTGATTGTGATATTAATTTAAATCTACTTATGTTTCTGAAGCAATTTGATACATTTCACTCTTTCGTACAATCTTTAACTTCATACAATATACTGTGATTACCATCCAATCTTTACATTCATGAAAAATATAACTTAACAGACACACATATAAAGATTTAGTGTTTCAAGTGTTGATCCTCCTGCAAATCTTTCTGATCTCTCCATGGTTACCAGTCAATGGAGTTATATTTCCCATCTTGACCATAGACTTCGCCAACTGCTTGAAAAAATCATCTTGATTCGCAGCATAATGTTTTACCAAATCATATGTTTCTTGGTTTTGTGTATAGAGGATTTCATCTGAGCTTAACAGGCCCTTTAATGCCATCAAGTTCTTGTAGTACCCGTTATCAAACTTCGTCGGTGAACCAGGGTCCATTGGAAACAGGTTTTGATCTCCACCTGTTCTCGGGCAGTTGGCACGCAATTGGGCAGCATATGATTGTTCTAATTTAAAGTCGGGCTGCCCGTTGCCTGTGTTGTTGTACAGTCTTTGCCTGAAGCTGGTGCACCTTGCATTTCCAATGGTGTGACTTCCTGCAACACAACAAGTAAGCTATTTATCTAGAAAATCATTTTTGTGTTCAATGATCGGCTTTAATGATTACCCGAAAGAGCTACAAAATCAACAATGTCAAGACCCTTTAGCTTGAACTTGGTGAGGATGGTCTGGAAGGTGTTGTTTGGGGCTGGTATATTCTGGTTTGAGCCACTCAAACTCGCACCTAATGAGTCCCTTCTTCCTAAAGGGACATCCCAACTTGGTCCACCAGTCTGTATAAACCAAGCATGAAAAATAAGCCACTCGAGATGGATTCTTATCGAATGAGGTTAGGTTTGGTTGACCTAAAATGTACTATTTGCCCTGTTTGGAATCAAATACGATCAAAGTATACTAATTCTTATGTAAAAGAGTCGATAAATGGTCTCCAAGTGATGTTACCAATACAGTCGAGTCTCTAGCTGCTAGAGCCAAGATATCAGCACAAGAGACGGTTTGAGGACACGCTTTCTCGACCGTGGATTTGATCTCGTCAATGACTTCAAACCCACGAGCTGAATCACGGTTAGGGACTGATCTCTTCTCACTGGTTATGGTTCCACTGCTGTCTAGAAGTATTGACCCATCACAACCCTGCATTATTAGTGACAAACATAAGAAACACTTGCATCTAGATGATAACATCTTCTGTTAGTTATATATATATATATATAAACCTTGACAAAGCAATCATGGAAATGGAGGCGGAGCAAAGAAGCCGCCATACGGGGATCTCTTGCTACCGCCTTTGAAACAACGGATTTAACAATATCACCGGCATGCGGGCAAGAGAAGTCGTAGAACTGCGGGTAGAGAACGCTAGCGGTGGTTGCTGGAGAAGACCAAAGTACATGAGATAAAGCCAGTAGTACAAGGACTGCATTGTTAATGAAGTGAGCCATTAGGTGTTTGTGATGGAAAATGTGATGAGATTTGGTGTATTTATAGAGTAACTGTGAATAGTGATTTGGTGAAGGATACTACAGGAGTAGAAGCACCTACTCTATTCTCATTTCATATTGGATTCTCATCTCCAATATAATATAAGAAAATATGATGATCAATATATTGGATTTGTTGAAGTAAAAAAAAAAAGACTAAAGAGTTATACTTGAATGTTTTGATAATTCAAATAGGTTTTTAGGAATCGTTCGGAGCCAGGTTTATGGTGATGGGAACATAACAAGTAAATTTTAACAACTTCAGATTATAAATAGTCGTTGGCGCGTTTTAGTGACTCATGAACTTATTGAGTAATAAGCAATCGGGTATGTCATGGCGATGACATTGAGTATGTGATAGTGTGATATGGTTTTGCAATGAAGTATGAAACTAAGAATACCCAACCTCACCCGTAGCCATCGAATGACTCTTCAGAATCTCTATCTCGCCACCAAAACCCTATAAAATGAAGGTTGAACCGGGAGTTTAATTCTTAAGTTCCTATTCTCCAATCATATCACCTTAATATGAACCTAGAATTGTCTCGAATTGTTGGCTAATGTTTGCTTTGGTGTAGTCGTGGCTACTACTATTAGTACTCTTTGTTTTTGTTTCATTTTACTTACCCACATTGCATTATTGTATATTATCTTTAATTTGTACCTCTAGTTTAAGAAATTGTTTTTTTGGGGTCGGGGTAGGGGGGGTCCACCGGAAGCAACATCTATATCATTCAATAATAATAGAAATGTTTGTTTTCATCGGACTCTCCATAGATCCTACCCATAACCCTTTGCTATGTATGCGAATTTACTAGGTAAGTATGTTGATACAAACCCGAACCCTCTTCCAAATTCATCAAAAATTTGAAGGTTACTATTTTATTGGTTACATAAGACCACTGAAAGTTGTCCCATGTTTCCTGTTTTTTCTCGTATAATACATCAGCACCACATAGAATTTTTTCAATTTGAAGAGTGGCGGTGGATCGCGATGGAAATTCACCGGGCAGAGACAAAAAAGAAAAAAAAAACCCAGGTTCGAGGGCATGGTGTTCCCATCCAGTCTAGGGATTTCCCCAACTTCCCCAATTCCACTCTGTGTGGCCTAATACAACGTCATCATTAA
Source organism: Flaveria robusta (assembly GCA_025506415.1). Taxonomy (NCBI): domain Eukaryota; kingdom Viridiplantae; phylum Streptophyta; class Magnoliopsida; order Asterales; family Asteraceae; genus Flaveria; species Flaveria robusta. The sequence continues at coordinate 14,026,021 of CM046459.1, read as the reverse complement.
AGTACCAATACACAAGAAAAATCAAAGGATGGAAATTTATTCAAGCGAACTAGTGAACTAACTCCAGTGCAAATGTTTATAATTACAAGCAAATTTATACATATGTGGGTTTAACCACTTAATATGTTCAAAAATGGTTGCAGTTACAAAAGTGCCCATGATTTTAAGATACTTTATATTGTTCATGAGTTTACCCGTGATTTTTAGGTACTTGACAACAACCCAATATATTCGGCATAATCTTAGGCTCGGTCTAACTCAACCCATTAGGGATGGTACACTAGACCCCTTTCTATAGAAGGAAAGTTTTTGCAGATATTTGTAACCCCATTATAGCAACTAGTGGAATTACAATCTGTCGGGATGAGATTCCAGTAAACCTTGTAAACATTGGTACGAATTAGTTTAAATAAGATTTATATTGATCATAATAAAAACTAAAAATATCGTAAATGTATACTTAAAATTTTATATAACATTGTACCCAAAATAAAAAAAATTAAATCTTGACCCGTCTTGATTTTAAATAAAATTTATAACAAAACATAGAAAAAAAAAAAAGAATTTCGCAACGACATATTCAGATATTCTATAATTAAAATAAAGGAAAACCGAATTTTGATCTAGAAGGGTCCGTTCAAAAAAATAAAAATAAATAATAAACTTGTTTTCAGAAACTTATATTCACTTGTTTTAAAAGATTTAATTAATAAATAATAAACTCGTTTTGATCTAGCAGGGTCCGTTTAAACTTGTTCATGAGTTTACCCGTGAATTTTTGGTACTTCACCACAAGCCATATATTTAGCATAATGCCATAATCACAGGCCCGGTCTAACTCAAACCATTAAGGGATGGTCCACCCCGTCTATAGAAGAAAACTTTTGGAAGATAATTGTAACCACATTTATAGCAACTAGTGGAATTACGATGTGTCGGGACTGGATTCTAGTAAATCTTGTGAGCATCGACATGATTCATTTTGAACAAAATTCATATCGATCTTAGTAAAAACGAGAATGTCGAAACGGCATACTTAAATTATTATAAATCATTATACCCAAAATAAAAAAAAGAATATTAAATATTGATCCATCTTGATTTTAAATAAAATTTATAATAAAATGTAGAAAAAAATAAAAATGTCATACGACATATTTAGGAATTTTGTAAAATATTATATAACCAAAGTTATAAGAAAACCAAACTTTGATCTAGCTCGGTTTAAGATAAAATTTATATTTAATTATAAATAAAATTAAGCACGTAATATATTTGAAATTTTATAAAAGTTACATTTCAAAAGTTATAAGAAAAATAAAATTGCTTAAAAACTAATTATAATATTTAATTATTAATTAATAAATAAAAATAAACTTCTTTTGAAAAATGGAACCTTTACGCTTTCACAAGTACTATTCACTTGTTACCTTTTTAATAAGTATATAAGTATATAATAAGTATATAAATATAAATGTCTCATGGATATACTTAAGAGGTACAAGCAGAGTTGTAAACGAGTCGAGTCAAGCCGAATTAAGCCGAACCAAAGAACTTTGGGCTTAACTAAATACAAACCAAGTCGATTCATGATGGCTCGTTTATTTTAACGAGCTCAAATGATGAGCTTGTGCATGACTCGTTTATAAACGAGAGAAGCCGAGCCAACTCGTGAGTCAATTTGTTTACCTTTTAAAAAAATTACTTATGTTAAGTTTTACACACATTCATATTTTTAGATAATTTATATTTTTTTTTTATCTTAACTAATTGTATGGATCGTGATCAAATTCTATATTTTTATACTCTATTTTTTTTATTAGAAATGTCAAAATAACAATATAAGTATACTGGTATTTTACTAACAGGTGCAACTAAAGGTTAACCAAAAGTTTAAACTTTTGGTTTATATACATTGTAAATTAGGCTTTAGCTTAAATGAGCCAAACAAGAGAGTCGACGAACCAATTAACGAGCAAGCAATGAGCCAAGCTAACCTTGGCTCAGGTCAGCTATTTTTTAGCCTTTTTCAAGCAAATCGCGAGCTTTCTGAATGGTCCTAGGTACGAGCCAACTTTATATACCGTACATCAAAGGTTAGAACTAGTTCGATACGCATTGGTCAAATATAGTTCTAGCCATGCGGTGAATTGGCGCACAGCGGTTCAAACCAAGGCGTGACCATTTGGATGCAGTGTCGGTTTAGTTAGAACGTTTCTTGTTTTATTCATATACCTAAACCATTATTATAGAACAGCAAAACCAACATATACGTAATTGTTGTGATCTTGAGTTGTATATTACCTGATGTTATTTCTAATCATAAATAGGAATAGGAAGTGTTTGGGTTCGTCTGTCTAACCCAACGGGCTATGTTCAATTTGAGTTGTTTAACTCATTTAATTAAACAAGTTGATCCAGCTGATCCTTGCCTGTTACAATTAGAATAAGTAAAACTAAAAGTTTGTATTTTATATAGTCAAACATGTTTACGACCTGTTAACCCATTCAAAATAACACACGACAATTTGTTTGACATGTTTAGATAAATGAGTTACGTACTTACGTGATTGTTTCCCATTATATGATTGTAAACGTGTTTGAGTTAGAGTCGATGACTTTGACACACTTAAATATTTGTAACATGTTCGGGTTTATTAACTCAATCTATCATCCCGACCCAATTGCCAAACCAGTAAATTCCCTACAATAATCTGCAGACCAATGGTCCAAATTGTTCTGTCGATCCCAAATTCATGGTCCTCCATTGGAGATTGTTTGGATGCAGTGGTATCAATTCCCAATATCAGTTTTTTGTTCTCAAGAACCTAAACCGTAAATTCTCGACCTAACAACAGGATGAGATAAATTACAACTTACGCTAGATTAAAACCTAAAACCTCAGCTAAAGAAGAATCTGATCATTGGACTTTTCTTCCGGTATATCAGTGAAGAAGCTGGAGGTTTGACAAAATCTTGTGTGGATTTTATGCCATTTTAGCTTTTTATAAAGTTTTAAAAAGTCAATGGATTGATTAAAAATTGGATCTATGCTCTCCCTTTTGTGTGTCCATGTGGCATAGTCCTAGCCACTATGGGCCGGGCCCAACAATGAGTATCAATCAATCATCTTATGCTAAACTAATTTATCGCACAAACTAAATCAGGTATTTGCTCAATCAAACTTGATCCTGAACTTAGTGTTGGGCCTCTGATGGACTTATGGTTGTGATGAAACAAAACTAGGTTGAAATTAGGAAAGTTAACGGTGTCAGGTTAATGGGTTAAATTGATTTAACTCAAACATGACTTATATATTTATTTGTGTCAAATACATCAACATTACCAGGATATATTTAAAATTGTGTAACCCGCACATGCTTAGTGTCATTGGCGGACCCAAGTGTTAACTTGAGGGTTGCCCGCACCCCATTATTTTTTTGTTTAGTATATATATGATTTAATCCCGACCGACTTCAAGAAATTTTTTTATCGACCCCTATAAAATTTTGACACCAACCCTCTAGAAATTCTAAAACCAACCCCCAAAAAAATTTTGTCAACGACCCCAATAAAATCAATCTAAAACTTTACAATTGTAAACCTATTACAAACTAATAAACACGTATTAAAAAGTCTAATAATTATTTAAACAATTGAGCCCATTACTCCATTAATACATATAAACTCAATTATCTAACTACCCAACAACTATTTTATATAAAAACAATACTTGTTACTCCATTAGCCCACTATTAACCAATTAACCAATAATTAACAAATTGTATTGAAATTTATAAAATTACAATATTTGTGGCAATTGAAGGGTTGATTAATGTGGTCACTAATTTGTCCGTTGTTACATGCTATTTCACTCAATTTTAATTCTAAACAACCCTAATGTTTCAATTTAGGTATTTTTTAAAGTATTTTCCCATATTTACTTTATTTTTTGATTATTTATTTAACTATTCTTTGAAGTTTGAATGTTAAATTGAAACTTGTTGGTTGAATCTTTTGTAACTAGTTATTGATTAGTAGATTAACTAAATAGATATGTAAATCTAATAGTTTGGGAACCATCTTTACAAGATAACATCTGACTTATTTTGTAATGAAATGTACTTGCTTAGGAATGTTATTCAAGATAATGTAAGCTTGATTTTAAAAAAAACAAACATCGTAGAAAGTAATTATAGCGATATTGCATTTTTATTTTGTTTCTATAGCGATAAGTAGTTTTATTATATATTTGAGATTTCACTTCATTTTATCCTTTTATTGTGTGATTTTACCTAAACGGAAATTAACTAAATATATTTAATTTTTAGCAATAGAAAAACCGGCTGTTTAAAATTTCCAAACCCCATTAAAAATTTTTCTAAGTCTGTCATTGCTTAGTGTAACCCATTTATGTAAAGAGTCAAATAGGTTTACATGTTGATCTTATAAATAAGTTAAATATGTAATAAACAGGTTTACGTATTGACCATATAAAAGATGTTTCTTTTTAAAAGAAATTTTCCTTCTAGTTTAAATGTGACATGTGTAATTAAATATGTATATTGTGTCAGGTTTGAAAACGAGCCTTCTAATTAAACGGATTAAAAATGTCAATCTAAAAAAAATATTTATTTAATGACTTAGATATCACCATCAAAACTTCATTATTTTCTTCTTGCGTTTCAATTTGTGTTATGAATTAGCACTCGAGATGAAATACTAAGATGATGTGCAACAATGCGTTTTGAAAGTAATTATTTGATAACCCTTATTCATAGATAACAGCTCTTGTTGTTCAAGTACATTGAGTCTTGTTCTGATTATTTAATCATTTAGGGTCTAAATAATCATTTTTGTATAATCATTGTAAGATGGCAGTTGCAACAAAACTGGTCATGTTATTTTAAAGGACAATTTACATGTAAATCCTTAAATAATAAATTTGTGAAGCACTTAAACAACTGATAATCACAACTTCAATTCAAACGATAAAACACATCCAAATACTACTTTGACTTTGATTCTTATTATTCAATATCACATTATCGTTATCAGAACACAATACCAAACACCCCCTAAGTCGCATATAACTAGATTGCACTAGATCATGTTCTGTTGCCGCAAGCGACAATGCGACATTAGTCTAGATTTCAATAACTTTGTAAAAGCTTAGTTGAAATTCCCACTAAATCTCTCTTGATCAGAATATGTTCTCTAATTCCATATATGTTCTTCACAAACTATAGTTGAAAGTTGAAACCTATCTGCGGTCCACACACGCGCCACAAAGACAAGGCTTAAACGATGCCACTTGACTTGAGGAAATGCTCAAATAAAGTTCGATTCTTTTTGTGCTATATATATGACCTTGGCAAACCATAGGAACGTGCCATCTTAAGTTGTCAACAAGAAACTAAATGGCAACAAGAGAGAGTTTGTTTGGTAGCCAAGGATGACTTGCCTGTTTCTTCTATTCAAAGGGTTTGGTCTTTAGACCGATCGATAGGATTTTAGGACCTTTTGTTTGGTTGGTTAACAGGCAGTCTCCTTGGCTAATCTGACAATCTCTCTCTCTATCTCTCTCGTGACAATCCTAGTCTTGTTTTATGATAAAACAAAATGTATAAAAGGTAAAAGTTTTGGTGTTTTTATTAGTATTAGGAGATATTGTATCATGTTTGCATGATAACTTCCTTTTGAGGGAAGATGGAGAAGAGTAATATGTTGCACCATGGTTCCTACATTAGGGAATTATATGGTGTTGCATGTGTTTGTATTAGATAGTATTGTGTTGACTAGATACGAGACATCTTGTCTCCTTTGATTAGAACTTGATAGTTAATGCATTAACAGGTAAAAACACAATTACGTAAATGTTTTTTTTTTTTTTTTTTTTGTTTTTGTTTTATAATTCGTCGTATATGATATAAGATGTGATGCTTTTATCTAATTTATGTAAGTGTTATCGTTCATAAAAAACATGTTCCTCGTTTCATATGAATGGAAGATATTTACGATAGTATAATTAGTTTAGATTTTAATTTTGTTACTCGATTAAAAATATCTAAAATGAGAAATAACATATGTGTATAAATTTTGATTTATTTTTGTTATTTACCAAAATGTAAATACGAACAATATACAATCGAAGGTAATAGAATATATTATTTTCAACTTGAAACTGTCAACATTCGTGTTAGATGTTTTAGTGTAATATATAAAGACGAGGAACGAACCATGTAGGATTGAAAAAGGCGATGTGTAGAATTGATATTTGTTTTCTTAATTTTGGGTAGAAGTTGTATTTACCGACCTTTATCAAGCCTATGTTAGAGATTAGAGATTGTTATGTTAAAATAAATACAAATTACAGGAAGCTAAATATGTATAGAACTAAATAAGAGATAGAAAAAAATAAATGGTTATGCGTGTTGACTTTTTCTTAAATTCAAAATAAAGATGGTGGGTGAAATTAGGGCTGTGAAGGTGGTTTAAAATTTGTTAGGGGCTGTTTGGCAGCTTCGTAATCAGACTCTTAATGGTTCAGAAGTCTAAATGGTTCAACATTTAATGGTTCAGACTATTTGTTTCACGAGCAAATGTCTGAATGGTTCAGACATTTGCCTCTGAATGGTTAAGCATTATATTAATGCTAAATGGTTAAAAGGTCTAATGCTGAATGGTTAATACATCTTATCTAAATTGGTCAGACATTTGTCTTTGAATTGTTAAGCGATATACTAACTCTTAATAGTTCAGACCTCTTAATGGTTCAGCACCTAACGGTTCAGACCTTTTATTGATTCAGCACTTAATCATTCAGATATTACCAAACAACCCCTTAGTCTTATTCTGACGACTTGTATTCACTTTGTGAAAAAAAATGAAAGTTGAAACGTTGATAAAAATAATCATGACGTAAGGGAGATCCATATTTTATAAAACATTATAAATTAATGGTTATAAAAAGAAAACAAGAACTTCATTAGAAAAACAAAAATTTAAAAATAATTTTCATGACTTGTACGTTTGTGCTTCGCTAACTTGTATATTATCACACACAACTTGGTTGTATATAAAATTTACAGCGAAGCATAGATAAACTAAATACGTTGCAATAGTATATTTTTGAAATTTATAAAAATATTGTATATTAAAAAAATTATAAAAAAAAGAAAAAATATAAGTGGTTTACGTGGCAAAATCGGGCTGGCCTAAAAAAGATTAAAAATAGGAAATGTAGGGTTTAAATAACAAGTATTGCTAATGTAAGGTAAAAAAATCATGTTTTAGGGTCTAGAATGATTTGTTTAATTAAAAAACTAGTAACATGTGACTTGACAAAATGAAAAGTAATCGCCTTCCACATTAATAACTATGTAAATATGTTTTGTAATTTAAAACTAAAAGTAAAGTATGTTAGATAAATGTAAAAGTTCTGATTCTAAAACAAAACAATATGATATATATTTCATTAGTTATTTAAATCTAAAATAATTATACATATATTTATTTAAGTTTTTTTTAATTATACTTCAAATCTAGAATTTTTATTCTATTTAATTTAACAATAGTCTATATTATCATATTAACATTTTTAACATGAGCTATAACACTGTTAATTACAATAATATTTCAATCAATTTACAATGATGCGTCCAAAAAAGCATGGTCTAAGAGCTATAAACAATTTACAACACGCATAAATGTGGGGTGCATAGAAGGAAATGAGTGTAAAACTAAGTAAAAACAATAAGTTAACTCTAGATGTTAGAGTACTACTGTTAAAAACCAATATTAAGAAACATAATGTAAGAATATGTTTTTATAAATAACATGACACATCGTTGTAATTAAACAACATTATATTAATATACTAGGTTAGTTTTCGTGTACTATACGGTTAATGAAAACAAAATTTATTTATAATCTATATTATCTAGAATACATTAGAACTAACTTTAGTAACTCGTGTATTATATCGGTTGAATAAATAAAGCATTAATGTTTTTAGAAATATTTGTGATTATATATTGTAATATAGTTTTTAATGTTTTTATTATTTTGTTTATTATATAGATAAGTTCTAAATTGCATGCTTAAATAATTTTATTATATTTAAAATTGTCAAGTTTACTTCTTATAGAAAAAATAATTATATTTATAAACAGATACACGAAAAATCAAAATAGATTTTGGTTCCATAATAATTTTTTAATAAACTTTTTGTTTAAAGTTTATAATTTTTTAAATTAGAAAATTATTTAGTTAAAGATTATTTATTAATGACATTATTCTAAAATTCTAATATGTATATATATATATTAAAGTTTAAGCAGGAAAATAAATAAAAAAGACACTAGAGAAGCCATATGTTATTATTATTTTTTATGTTATGTAGTATAGATCATATTAAAAAAGAATCATCCGTAAAAAAATTGTTTAGCATGACCATGTGAAACTAAAGAAGATAAAATTCCTGATTTTGTGCTATAATTAATTAAGAGTAAATTACATGGATTGTCTTTAAGGTTTGCTCAAATTTCACCTTTCGTTTTTAAGATTGAAAAATTACAAGTTTAGTCCTAATGTTTGAAAAAAAGTAACTCGTTTCATCCCTGAGTCAAACGGCCGTTAATTTATTCTGTTAAGTAGCTATAAATTAACCATTTTACTCTTCTGCTTCCTCATTCAACCTAATCTCAACCACCACAATCACTCCTCACCACCATCACCACACACACCTATCTCCCCAACCACACAACACACCCCATCTCCACCATACCACCACCGCCCTATCTCCATCATTGCAACTCATCTCCAACCCATCGCCATCGAGAAACACTAGCTTCGTCACTCCTCCACCGTCGTCACCACCACCAATCACCCCCTGCACAACGACGATGGTGGACGAGATCGGTTTTGTTCACTCTTCTCTAATGACTTCCAGTTATTAGATGATAGTGCTAGGGTTTATTCACACTACTTCAAGATCTTGCTTTCGTTCATCACTATTCTCGCATTTGCTAGAATGTTTACCATTTATTCGATCACAAGTCATCTCGCGAGTAATGCAATCTCAGTTGCTAATAGCATTGATAAACATAGCATATCGTTTTTTTATTCAAGTGTGTTATAACATTAGTAGCGTTAAAACCAACTTCGACATCACATTTTGCTTTAGTTCGATTTTGCAAGGGTGGAGAGGGGTGGTGGTGGTGTGGTGGAGAAATGGTGGAGATGAGGTGTGTCGTGTGATGGTTGATATTATGTTGAATAAGAAAAAAAAAGGGTACAATGATCAATTTACAACTACGTAACGAGATAAAATTAATGACTGTTTGACTCAAGGGCGAAACATGTTACTTTCTTTCAAACTTTAAAATTTAACCTGTAATTTTTCAATTATAGAAACAAAAAATAAAATTTCAGCAAACCTTAAAAACCATGTAACTTGCTCATTAATTAATTATTGTTTAGTAAAAAACTCAAGTATATCAAAGAACCATAGTTGCTTAAACCAAAGGGAACAAGCGCTCAAGGGTTTCTTCAGGTGCGACTGAACTCTCTTAAATCTTTTGTTTGCATCTACGATGAATTTAGGGTTTATCTTTTCTTTTCTAGGGTTTTTCCAAATGATTAACTGCAATCATATGCTGCATAGTGTTTCTGAAATGGGTATATTGCCCTTACATCTCTAGAATTGTGCAAAATCAAGAACCGTCAATGTGCAATTGAAATCGGTGTTTCCCTAATTTAATTGGTTTAGGTTATAATGCGAAATTAGATGCAATCGGATATTAGGTTTTGTGCTATGATTCTTTTTGAATTGATTACCTTTAGTTAAATTGGGTTTTCAGTTTATCAGTTTAGGGTTTTGATTTCATAGATGCAGCAAATTGGGTGTTTCTTGAAAAACTTTGATGGCATCGATTGCTTAACTGAAGTTATTTTCGCTTTAGCTGCCTACCTTTATAATGTGTAGAAAATCATGTATTCTTTGTTTGGATCGATTGCTTATCTGTTTATTACATTTTCATAAAACAATAAGCGATTTTGAGTGCTTAGGGCTGATAAATGATAGTTTGAGCTTCTTATGTGATTGTTTGCAAGTGAAATAAATTTTTTTAAATAAGCAAGAAGCAATTAGCGGTTTAACAAGCAAACGGTTAAACGTGGTTAACAAAGTTACAAAACTCGATTGCTCGTCTTTATCAGGGTGTTTTTTTCATACTCATCATGTTCGGTGATCTGTTTAGCTTGCATTAGTCAAACGGTTGTTGCGCGTTGGACACTTGTTGTTGTATCAGGGTTTATATTGTAACATAGTATTTGTTGGTCTTGCTTTCTTGAGTAAGTGTGCTAACGAACTTGAGCGTGCCTGTAACGGCTGTAACGGACTAAGTTGTTTGTTTAGCATGCAGCAGACTTTATGAAATCGCACATTTTGATCTACATATATTGTGCTGATTTTCTAAAGTAAGAAGCAAATAAGAAACTCTTTGTTAGTAGACAAGACCAAATAGATCATTCCGATAATGGGTTCTCATGGTTCCCAAAAAAGACCAGATAGATCTTCTTAGAATACTAAATGTCTCTTTTTTGTATAAAAAAATAAAGAAGAAGAAATTACCAAACTACCATCTGTCTTCTACATTTAAATTCTTCAATATTTCAGGTGAGACGTATCTTTTTGTAAGCTTCTGATTTTGAATTTTAGGCTCTTGATTCTGTTTGATTCTGTTTCTAATTTTGGATGTTGATAGGAAAATTAAAATCAAAGTGGTTATATACAGTTATTGTCTTGTCTTGTGATAATTAAATGCATATAGCTATGTAGGAAGAATAAAAGTCCTGATCTTAGTGAAGAAAAATTAATCATAGGTGCTAGTTGAATCTCGAACTTCATTAGCTAAATGATCAGTTAAAAATTTTGATCCAACCTTTTTTCATTACACATGGTTGATTTTCTTTAGCCTTGATTTTTTTAAGCCGATGATTATTCTTTATATTTTTTACTCTAATGACTCAATGATTTTTACAGAGGATTTTGGAATTTAATCCTGAAAAGGCATCATGTTTACCACAGCCGTAAAGTACCTTGGTACAAAACCAAAACCAGCAATGAAGGCATTAGAGCCAAGATTTCGACCCGAGCAAAATCAAACCATCACTAGGGCCATTTTTGAAATCGTAAAGGAACACGGTCCTCTCAGTGTTGCTCAAGCATGGGAACGCGTTCAGGTGACTTGAACTTCTGCCTGTTCATTATGCAACACGCTTGATGCTGTTAAGGAATTTCTGCAATAACTGTGTTTACAAACATTTTGCAGGAAGTTGGTGTAAAAGATTTAACAAGCAAAACACAGATGAAGACTGTATTGAGATGGATGAAGGAGAGGCAGAAACTTAAGCAAATATGCAACCATGTCGGTCCCAACAAGCAGTTCCTGTACACCACCTGGTTCACCAAAGCACCCACTGTCACTCCGCCAATATCTGGCAAGGTCAAGTCGTCCCAGCCCAAGGCAACCTGAAGTACTATGTAGACGGTTGCATCATGTTCCAGAACAGTTTTGATTATGCAAAACAATTATAGACATCAGTTTTGACATAATAAGCATATGTAAGGATCTTGTTTGTGAAACTTTTTTGTAGCTTCTTTTTATCGACAGTCAACGACTACAATTACAGATGTTGAATGATGGCCGAATTCATCACAAACTTAATTTTCAGTAAAGTGCAAGAATCGTATAAGCACTTGTATGTAGTGCCGTAAAGATATAGTGTAAAAGATAAAGATAGATGGTTGTGTATTACATAACTAGCTTATGAATCACAGTTACCAATAAGTATAAATGTTTATACGGTTTCTGTAATTCTCTACTTAAAATTGGGTAGAAAGGTACCATGGTTGGATGGTATCAACGATCCTTTACCAATTGCGTTAAATAACGTGGTCATTATTAAATTTAACAACGTTAAACTCTATAATTGAGCAAAACAGTTGACTATTGATTTCAAACAAACTGATCAAAACATGTTCACTATACTGATCTCTAATATACAACTTTTATGGATTAGTTGTGGATCTTTAGTTTGTGCAAAACATCCTTTAAAACAACAGCACTTCTATCACTTATATGCCGCTCTAGAAACATTTGTTTAACTCGCGTGCCTTCTTTTCCCCATTGTCAGCCTCTTCTCAACATGTGCGGCTAGTTTCACGATGTTTGCGCAAGTGGACTCACCCCTTCTTCACCTATAGATGCAGAAACGGGGTTGACCTGTTGACCATAATCTTTGCAGTCCATTCTGTTGATGTTTCCTGTCATTTTTATAAACAAGAATTCCATTTTGTTCAAGTAGTTTAGCTTAAAATCTACACAAAATAAAGATGTTTACCAATAAAAGAAGCTGAAATGCCATAGCTTCGATTGTTATTCTATACCAAAGCATTCTTCAACTATCACGGTTGAAGTTTCTTCATCTTTCACCATCATTCGTCACTAATAATTTATTCGATTGTTTACCAATGTGGAAGTAGTCCTCCACTCAACATGGTCTTGACAGACGGCTTGTAGGATTTAGAGTAAAAGGACAACATGAACAACACTTGTTTTCCATCTGACATTACCTCTTTCACGTTCTATAACTGGCAAACGCGTTTGTTAAAGGAGTTATACGATAATGTATGTTACTTCTTAAAGTCCATATGGTTATTCTGTGATTGATAAGATAACATGGCAGAACATACGTATTTTGTAATCCACATTGCAAGTGCAAAAGATTAAAAAATAAATAAATGTGGCTGCTGGGATTCGAGCCCAGGTCTCCACGGCCACAACGTGGAATTCTTACCACTAAACTACAGCCACTTTGTGATCATACTTTCTACTTTATTTATTTCTATAATCTATGCAGTAAAATGCATAAATTACCCTCAGATTGGTTATAAACTGATGTCAGATGATTATGCATATCTTACACGATGATTATACTTCAAACAAATTAACGATAACTAAAAACATTACAAAAGAGTGTTATGCATCCATAAATCCAGCAAAAACTTACATGATACAAAACAAAACAAAACATATATAGTAAAATCCTACTTATTGCTAGCTATAAGCGTATATATTATCATCAATACACGATGCATAAGTTCACTTGCTTCAGTCAGAGTCAGAATCATAATTGGAGGAAAATCTAACTGAGGTACGTCTACTTTCATCGTATTCAGCTTCTTCGTCGTCTTCCTTTCTCTTCTCATCAATTATACCTACACAAGAAAGATGATAATTAAAACGAAACCGGAAGTGATGTAAAGTAAATTCATCTTCGGGTACCTTTCTTTATAAAAAAAGCTTCTAGCCTCCTAGTGCTAAAGTCATCTTTTCCTCCAAGATCTTGAAACCCAACAAGCCTATCTCCTGCAATTCCATTTCTGAAAAGAAAAAAAAAAGTTGAATTTTCAGCCTCGAATGGGAACTAACCCGACAAATATAAGATTGGGCCCGTTTCAACCAAAGCCAATTTCGGTCAGAACCCGTTTTGGCCCTGATCATGAATCTGACCTGAATAATATGACACATGGCAGGGTCTTGATTCCTAGTTTGGTGACGAAGAATGGAGAATTCTGTATGAATTTGAAAATATCCAAAAAAAAAAACTTTCAAGAGTGAAGTGTGAGTATAACAAAGTAAAAGCGAGTTACGAGAGACTGACCTCGGCGTCTATTTTAATAAACTTGGTATCGAGATGATGTGGTGCAAGAGACTTCAAATGCTTGTCCATTATCCTACAAGAGATGTCAACATTAACATCAAGAAAGAATTCATAAAGTAGAAATATAATTACTGTAATGAATACATATGTGTGTATAAACATGATTGGGAAAACAGAAAACATCAAAGAGTCAGACGGCAATAGATCAGCTTTATATCAAAAAGAGGAGTGTAAAAATGTCATTAGTCTCTAAAATCTGTAACATACAATAACTCGTGTTTTGATAAATTGGTTGTAAATAAAAACAGTTGTATGTTTTAAAGTGTGATATCATAAATGCAATCAAACTTCAAAACTATAAATTCTTGGCACGCTATGAAATATATGATAAAGAACTTGATTGGCAAATTCTTTTACAATTTTAATATTATATAACAAGCCACTTTTATAGCCTTTTTTCTTAATGGTATTCATACTTGTTAAATTATCCTTACAAAAAAGCAATGCAGAAACTTCATTTTCATGAAAAGTACTTGTATTATCAAAGCGTGTAATCTACTTATGTTTTTTAAAGTTGCATGGCAAAATTACTCATTACATATGATGTAAAATTACATCTTCATAAATATAGTCTTGTAACATGTAATATTTAGTTATGATGTTTAATTAAATCGGTAACTGAACAGCAAAAGAAAACTACAAAGGAAAAGTTGAGAACAATGAGAGAACATTTGTCGGTGGGGAAGGGAGGGAGAATGGGATGATATTAGAAGGGATGGATGGGGTGTTTAAAGTAAAATTTGATCTTTTTATCCTTATAGTCTCATAATCCTCTTAAAATTCACATTTTTAAATGATTATTGTATTTGTTCAGAGTTACATAAAGTCTTATAATCCTCTCAAAACTTTTGAATGAATACATGAATTTAAACCAAAATAAATACAAGAACCATACTTTTGGTTGATTTATACATTCAATATATAATATAAGCACGTGGTATAAGTTTTTATTGTTAATTATAATATACACGTACTTGCAGCGGTAGAACTCCTTATGGTAGAAGTGACAAATCACTTTTCCGCTACCAGTGACTTCACCCAAAAAGTCTCCTTCAGTTATCTCCCTGTACTCTCCATGTCCTTTTTTAGTTAATGATTGTCTCTTTTCAGCTTCTCGCTATTGAAATCAAAGATAAAAACATAAAGTCATATTAAATCTAAATATATCTTTCTCAATTTCACTACTAATTATGTTTGAATAAAGAGAGTCAAATTACAACCTTAAGGGCTGCAATCCTATCTGCATGTAACTTTTCCAGCTCAGGATCCTGATATACAGTTCAATGTAAGTTAAGTAAAATGAAGATATTAATTAACAAACATGTAGAATGACGCAACTTACATCCATTAACTCATCAAGATTAACATCCTCATTAACAGAGGATGAAGTTTGTGCCTTTTCTTGAGCTAACAATTCCTGAGAGCATGAAATAGAAGAATGGATACATGCTTATAAAAATAGGCAAATGAGATATGAATATATATTTATCATGCAAGCTTAATTACCATTCATCTTCATTGTTAATTGTGCAAAACAAAACATACATTCTCTATTAGGGATTACATTTATGTTAACTAAATATGCTATCAACTAACACTCATCCAGTCATCCGATGTTTGCTTCCTATTCATATATACCATCTAGATCATTTTAGACATAGATGGTGATAGAGGCGAGAATGATAACATGAACTATGAAGGTGTACAAGCAGTCGCATACATGCATGGATAGTCTCTAAAAAGAGAATAAATAATATACAGTAAAAACTAAAGATTGCTATAAACATAAATCGGTTCAATGAATTAATAACGTTTTCTCATTTACACAACCAAGCACATTAAGCGGGATCTAAATACAATACAAGATCGTTACACTGGCCCCTCTTTCCACCATTCCAGTATGGATTCAGTACCTTGTATTGAAAATAAAATACAGAGAATTTAAACTACTAAACTAGCATAGAATAAACTAGGCTAGGGAGGAGGATTTGAGAAATATGATATTGATACTTTCCTTTCTCAGTTCTCAACAACCATTACATAAGTTTATATATAAGAAAAAAGAGACTAATGTGTTACTCTTTTACTAAATACTATCAATCATGTGGCTCTCAAGTTACTCACCATTTAACATTCTAAACATCTTGTATGACTTTTTCTTCAAAAAAAAAAAAAAAAAAGAAATCTTGTATGGCTAACTTAGCTTCATTATATATGCACTTCCAGCTGATGTGAATGAGTAAAATATTCGAATTGAAATCAATACGAATCACTTCTTATTGAGCCCAAATTTAGCTCTTTAAGCATCAAATTAACTTCTTTGTAACTTCAATATATAACAAATGGCACAGTGAGTTCTCAGTTGAGTTTCAAATTTACAACTGAACCCTGATTGCAAACAGTAAGAGCACATCTAACATCAATTTACAAACCCTAATTCAATCAAAACTACAATATGAAAAAATAACAGTAAAATCAAACCATAAGTCACATAATTCACTGCATACATTCAAAATGATACCTTCTGATAATCACGAGCAGCTGCAGCCATAACATTTCCATAAGCTAAAGTTTGCAGCGTAGATTTAACGGAATTCGGATCCATGTTTCTCTTCGTAGAAACCCTAAATAGAGTTCATCAATGGTTGAAAAGCAAGTTTAAAATCTCCAAAACTTCATGAATTGGAACACAAAATTGAAGATTACAAAGGTATGATGATAAGGAAACAACATCGAAAAACCAAATTGGATAAAGATTTAAATCGAAGGTTACCGCGGATCTCAGATCTGATTTAAGCGATTTTCGGTCGAAATTCGAACGTCTTGCAAAGATAGTGGTTCTCAAAAATAATATATTTGAAAAATTAAGCTGGTTAAATAAAACTATATAAGGTGTTAAAAAATCGAAAATCGAAATTAAAATTGTATTTGTAACCTGAAAAATCTTAATAGAAGCGTGAATTCGGTTTCTATTCAGTTTTTAATCGTATTTGAATTGTGAATAAACCGTTGAACACTCCTGTTTAAATGTAGGATGCGACTTTTTTTTGTTTTCTTAATAGTAACACCTAAAAATTTTGTAAGAGAAAATCTTTTTATGTGTAAGACTAGAGTTCGTAAATTTTTGGTTATGTGTCATATCTTTTAGACAACTCTCATCATAAAAAAATGTTACCTAATCATTGTATTTTAGGGAACTTTATTTGATGTTAATTACTTTAAAGTTAAAATGTGTTAATATAACTATAAAATATTCTACTTTGATAGATTTTTTGTATATTAGGGAGAAAACGCGATATAATGATCAAGGCTACGCTTGAAGTTGTGTCGGGTGGATGATTGTTTAGCGACCTCGAGGGGCCTAATTTCTTTTATTTTTATTTTTTGAATCTAGCAAATTAATAACATTTCAAAACAAGATATATATTTTAGAGGATCCTATTCTTAGTTGTTCTATGAGGGGTCCAATAAGCTAATTGATATTTTGTTTAGATACATAAGTTTCTATTATAATGATTCACTTGTGTGTTCGAAATCTACCGACCAACATGAAGACAATCCAACTAAATTGAACATGAGGTATTATTGATCGACGATTTAAACCTAAAACTGCTTATTATTAACAACTTTGTTGAAGATTTAAACCTAAAACTGCTTATTATTAACGACTTTGTTGAAGTAACTTGGACTAAACTTCTGTTGATTATTGTGGGCATAAAACTGATGTTCTAGTGAAACAAAAATGGAATAATAGAAATAAGCAGGAACGCAGAAGGGAGTAGCACAACAAAAACGCATTCGTCGTCGTTAACATGTTTGTTCACGACAATTGTGACATCTCGGTAGAATCGACAACTGCATTTCAACTCATTAATATATTATCAGTTCTAGTTTTTTCTTTTCTATTCATTTTTGTGAGGTGGGGTGATTAACTTGGCACGGTTCATGCAAAGAGAGCAGCCAATAGCTTCTTTTGATTGGTGGGTGTTTGACTTTCTATTTTGTATTTTTTATTTCTTTATAACATCTTGTTAGTTTTTTTATGGGAAAACTTCATATAATAGTAAACAAGTTTTAATAGTGTTCTAATTAGTCATTTATATTTTTATTTGTTCCAATCAGGTCACTAAAGTTTTAAAATTGTTTCATTTAGATCACTAATATTTTTATTTGTTCAAATCAGGTCACTATAGTTTTAAAAGTGTTCCAATCAAGTCACTCATATTTTTATAATTTTTTAAATAATTAACAAAAAATTTAAAATTATTTAGTTTTTTTTAAATATTGTTAATATTTTTAAACATTTCCAAATTTTTAAAAACTTTTTGCAACTTATGAATGATATAATTAGAACAATTTTGAAACTGAGTGATATGATTGAGATAAAAAATTTTATAAGTGACCTGATTGAGATAAAAAATTTTATGAGTGACTTAATTAGAACAATCTTGAAACTTGATTACTGTTTTACAAAATTACCTCTTTTTTATGTTAATTTAATCGTTCTAAAATAGTGTTATGCTTTACAAGATCATAATACAATGCTTCATGGTGTGGTAGATTTTTGTCTTTTATGTTTATGGTTCAGTAGTTTTTTTTTATTGTGATCACAACTGTGAGTGTTTTGCTTTTATATTTCATCTAACTTATAAGAACACTATATACGAGTTTGCCTTAGTTATTTGAACTAGTTGATTACTTGAGTATATTTATGTTTATCATTTTTGTTGGAGATAAGCTATTTTAAGCACGTCAATGCATTGAATATATTATTTGGTTTTCATCATAAGAGAACAACATGTTTATTTGAAAACATCTTATATTATATTGATTAATTGATAATGGCACTATCATAGAGACGATGGTATTAAAGGCTACAATCAATAGTGTTATTATCACACTTAACCATTTTGGTGCATCGCTAATGCTTTTGCCGGAAATATTTTTGCCGGAAATATTTTTGCCGGTGATAAACTGTGATTTTAATGGCGGCAAATGTCGCCGCTAATAATCAAAATCTTTGTAGTGATGAAATTAACTGTTTATTTTCTTATCTTAAAACTATAAAAATAAAAACATGTCATATTTTGAAGTTTATTAATTTTCATGACTATACTGATCGAGATTAAAAAAATGAACTTTTATGTAGTTAAAGTTTATTATTTTTCATTCCTATATGTGTAGGTAATATGGTAAATGTTAAAATGAAGAGGATTTTGAATATAAAAGGTAAAAAAAATATCAACCATCAATATTTTAATCCATAGTTAAAATTTAGGAAAAAAATTGTTAGATGAGTATTTTAGGCATAACCATTTTTGTTGATTTTTTTTTTAATTTTCGTATCTTTTTTAAATGTTCATAACTTTTATATATGATATTCTTTTTATAATAGTTACACCATAAAAACAAACGTTTTCTTATCTTTAAAACGAGTACTCCATCATTATATAAAAATAAAAAAATATTTATGTTTTTCAGCTCATATGAATTGTTATCATCATTGTATATTTACTGTAGGTTATTGTGTATTTTTGTTTGTTCTTATAATTATAAAAACAATATAAAATAAAAAATATATATAATATATAAAAAAATGAGAAAAAAACACGAAATGGTCTAAAATGTAAAATATAACGATGAATACATATACCAAATAATGACAAATATTTGACACAATGATCTAATATGATACAATGACCTGATATATTTAACACAATAACCAAAATGTTATCATATTTAAAACAATAAAAATGCAAAAGTTAAGCAAAAAATCCTTATTAGTTTTTTTAAAGAGTTATTAGATTTTAATAATCTCAAATTTCATTTATTAGTCGGGATTAATACCAACTAAGAAAATGTATGCAGACACTTTCAATTTTGAAATTATTTTCCTTCAACACTCCCTTACTAACTGAGAGTTAACCTCCGTTAGTTGTTTTTATGAAATGGGGCCAACATTGAGCCATGTTTTAACGACGCTGCCGCCCAACCTCCATCAAGTCTGTTTTTCTGTGTCTAGCCTCTAATGTCACCTGAAATCTATCAACAATAAGTTAAGTGGTTCACATCAGAAGATGGAGATTAATGAGTTTTAGGGTGTGAAAGTTTGAGATTGATAGACCAGATGATTGATTTCAACTTTCTGCTTAATGTTTTGCCCATATATACGGTACATGTTATAGAAAAACTAACGGTGTTAACTCTCAGTTAGTAAGGGATTGTTGAATGAAAATAAACTTAAAGTTAGGAGTATCTGTAAATATTTCCTAAGTTGAAATTAATCCCGACCAATAAATAAAAGTTGGGATTATTAAAATCCAATAACTTTTTTTTTTAAATTAAATATCATTTTAACTATAACCATATCTAGTTAATATTACTGGTCCGCCTACGTGTGTGTAGATAAATGACAATAAATAATTAAAAAACATATGAAAAATCAGTTTGATAATTTTTAATGGCTATAAGATAAGCATTTATATGTGAAAAATACAAAATTCAAATAATACTATGACGTGCTAATAAAGGAATTAATTAGTTTACATTTGTTTTACGTGTCCTGATAAAAACTGAAAATGCACTATATAGAAGCATCAATTATGAAACAACACTAACAAACAAATAAATACTACTTGAAGTTTAAAACAAATATTACAAATTTAAAATGACTATAAAATGTTATAACTTGCAAGATTCAAAGAAGAATGGATTAAAAAAATAATATCCAACTTATCGTATGAATCTGTATTTAAGCAGAGGTAGTCCAAACTCAACACATGTGTACTGTGTGTGAAATAGATATGGAAGTCGCTCAACTGCTTTGCATGAATGGTGGTGATGGAGATTATAGCTATTCAAATAATTCTCTTTTACAGGTACCATGCATCTTTTGGTATATACCACATAACCTCATATAAATGTGCGCACACATACACGTACATATACAGAGAAAGATTACTATACAAAGTGTATCTCGTGCAAAGTACTTGCGTGACTATTATTGTTCTTGCGTGATAATTTCACCACTGATTCCAGTGGCGGACCCATGGAAATTTTTCAAAGAGTCACAAGTGGGGCGATTGCATACTTTTAGGAGGGTGCTTGAGATATCACATACATATAACATTAGAAAAAATTTTGAGGGGGCAACTACCCCCAACCCTTCTTGCGTGATAATTCCATCACATTACATGATAATTTCGTTAGTGTGTGATATTTATCACGCAAATGTAAATCCTTCTAGAGTAATAATTTCACACACTTATCATGAAATCACCACTTTGTATTCTAAACTTTTCCTACATATATGTATTATTGGTATATTTTCTGTTTTTATAGTGTTGATCTGTTGGTTTTGCTGTTTGGAGAATATTTCTGAATAATCTTTCAAATCATGTGAATCACTTTCAGATTAAAGTCATTTATTGCTACTTTTAAACCTGTAATTGGATAACATATGATTTTAAGAACAGTTATGAAATTTTGTATGAAAATCATACCAAAAATCATATCAATTCAATAACTAGAAAATGATTTGATGAATTTCTTACATATGGGTTGTCGAAGCATTGTAATGATTGGGTCAACCATTGTAATGTTTCAAGTGAGGGTTAAATAGTTAGCAACTATAAGTGCTAATTGCTAGCAGTTACATCAGTTGCTACCGATCAATCTGTTGCTATCAACGTATAAAATTGCTACCGATGAAAAATTGATATAGGGTTGTGCCCTTTCGAGCCATCAGGGGGTTGCCTCTTGGACCCCACCAAAGAAGCAGTGCCCCGTTGAAGGCCTTTTTTGGTTTAATGGGTTTCACCCCTTAGAACCATATGGTTTCTAAATACTTGAAATTATAATATCAAACAAAATGTGCACTCCACTATTTTAAATATGTTAGATGTTTGATTCTTACTATACCCACCTCGTCACTAAGTAAATTTTAATTACCCAAAATAGCCTGATGACACTAAAAATACTAAAATGATCGTTGTCAAAGCTAGTTCATGATCAACACATGTAGTAATATTCATTTTTAAAAGTGAGACTAGATGGAGCTTCATTTATGCGTATACAAATTATTTCACTTTTTATTGGGATATATTTCTTATCTTGAAGACAAAAGGATTTTATTTTTCCCCAAAGAATTTTTAGATTTATAGGCGATTAGAATTCAGCTTAATACTTCTAACAGTTTTTTTAAGGTTATTGTACAAGTTTAGAAATTCAAACCAATAATCATGTTTACCCGTTTGAGTTTTCTTACCACTCCAATAATCAAAGCTACCTAAAACTACAAAAGGTTCTAAAAACTTCTACAAGTAATATTTTAAGCCACATTTTGATCTAAATAATTCGATGAGTCTAATAGTCTACATGTTCATTACTTGATGCATGCCTACACAAACATAAAGAAACTGATTGTTAATCTTGCTTACAACTTATGTGTTATAGAGAAAAGTGATAAGAATGACAAAACCCGTAATCGAAGATGCTCTTACCAAACTTTATTATGCTATGAACTACCCCAAAACCCTAATCATGGCGGATCTTGGATGTTCATCGGGACCAAACACTTTACTAGTGGCCTCGGAGCTCATCAAAACAATTGACAGTATTCGACAAGAATTATGCCATGATGAGCCACTTGAAATTCAATTCTACTTGAATGATCTTCCACGTAATGATTTCAACACCGTTTTTCTCTTGGTGTCAAAATTTCAAAAGAACCTTACAAAGCCATCATGTTACTTTTGTGGAGTGCCTGGATCATTCTACACTAGGTTATTTCTCAACAAAAGCATTCATTTTGTCCACTCTTCCTATAGTCTCATGTGGCTCTCCCAGGTTGGTTCTAGATCTTTCTTTTTCCCTTTTAAACTAGACCGGAATGTAATTTTAACGTGATTTCTACATAAACATTTAATTTGTTGTAGATTCTGGATGATCCCCTACTCTTAGTAGCAGCAGATGTGGCAAAAAGTGAAGTTTTGTTTCTAGGTGATTGCAAGTCGTGTCACATCAGCCACATCATATCCGCTACTGGGAGTAGCAGATCACTTAGCTAGAAACAAAAAAGAAGTTAGATTTTTTCCTAGAAACCATGTAAAGATCGCTTACCCACCAACTTTTTATAAAAAGGATCTCTTTCTCTCTCTCTCTCACTCCATATGCGAATCGATCAGAAGAAATAAATAATTAAAATTAAACGAATTACATTTTAACATTGGATCATGACTTG
This sequence comes from Flaveria robusta, assembly GCA_025506415.1. Classification (NCBI taxonomy): domain Eukaryota; kingdom Viridiplantae; phylum Streptophyta; class Magnoliopsida; order Asterales; family Asteraceae; genus Flaveria; species Flaveria robusta. Next base: position 14,002,989 of record CM046459.1, on the reverse strand, counting down.
AATGAGAAAAAGATCACAATTCATAGAGTAGGATAGAACCGCTAGACTTGGTTTCTTTGCTTCATATGTAACACGATACTCATCCACACATATATGTGCATCCTGTTCATTTTAAAAGAATAATATGCTAAGTACCACGAGAACTATATAAAGCAATTATACTTGTACATATTCAATACATATACTACTATAAATTTTATATTCAAAACACACATGCATTAATAGTTTCTTTGTTCAAATGATAATCGGTTTTCTGCCTTCGAATCCTTAAGACCTTTTATAAAAACCATGGTTTTTGTATGTTCAAAATATAAGTGCATACATTTATACTCTTACAAATACTTACCCATGTTATGATTCCAAACGTATGAGAGAAAATAAAATACTTATTTTGTAAATTTTGTCCAACATGTATAATATATTATCACACACAAGCGAAAAACTAATGTTTGAACAATAATTTAATCAAACAGGTTCCAAATTTGACAGATACCAACAAAGGGAACATATACATGTCCAAAACAAGCCATCCGACCGTAATACAGGCATACTACGAGCAATTTCAAAGGGATTTTTCTACGTTTCTCAAGTGTCGTGCAGAGGAGATGGCGAGCGGAGGGCGTATGGTTTTAACAATGCTCGGGAGACAAAATGATGATCCTTGTAGCAAAGAATGTTGTTACCATTGGGACCTCCTAGCTACAACCCTAAATGACATGGTCGTTGAGGTATATGTTATGGTTTAGAGTGTATTCTCTCATTTTGTTTTGTCTTTCTATTGCATTTGATACATAGGGCTGACCTTGGAGCTATTGACACCTAATCATTTTATCAACACAAGAACATGTCAAGAATTTCGAGACAACTTATCTCAACTCTAAGAATTTATTATGAACAACACCAAATCATTTTATCAACACAAGAACATATCAAGAATTTCGAGACAACTTATCTCAACTCTAAGAATTTATTATGAACAACACCACAATACAACGACCTCTAACTATCTATTTATACTAATACATAACCTACTAAGTAAGACATTTAATTAGACTCAAACTAGAAAACATAAACCTATCCTTCTTTGTTTCGATCTCCTACCAAAGTAAATATAAAATAACAAATAATTATTTAGACCTAAATAATAAATCGAGTATAGATAATTATCTCTAACTTGCGCATTTCACTTGTTAAATCAAGATGAACTCTATCAAAAGCAAAAGTAAGGTTTTTGAAATGTGACCTAAAGGTCATAGGTTCAAGTGTGGAAACAAATGCAAGAAAGTATGAATGTGTGCACCATGCCTATTTAAAGTTGGCATGACACTTCCAGGACCCAACACATGCAAGATCAAGAGCGAGAGACTTGTACACCAAGTTTACCCGTATAAATGATCCATCTTTGAGGAACTTAAAGTTAATTTTGAGTTCTTGAAAATAGGGACTTATAGAGGAGGAGAAACTAGATTCATAAACATTCCACAGTATAATCCTAACCATAAAGAATTAACTTATGAAGTCAAGAAAGAAGGGTCGTTCGCAATTGACAGCATTATGATCTCTGAAGTGAATTGGGATGAAAGCACGGATCACAATCTTAATTCATCCGAAAAGGGTACTCGAGCATATAATATGGGCAAATGTATGAGAGCCGATGCTGAACCTTTGCTCTTGAGTCACTTTGGTGAGTTTATCATTGATGAGATATTCACGAGGTACACGAATGTTATCAAGAATCGCGTGTCCATAGAGGATACCAAACTCATCAATGTCACTATTTCACTGACGCGAAAAGAGTAAGCTTTAATAATTTCAACACTATAGTTGTTGTGCTTCATTGCATTCTCTATTATTTGTTTTTACAAGTATACAAAATAAAGAAATTAATATTAATTAGTGTTGGATAAAATCTTACAAAACAAAACTACTACATTCATGTTTTCAGTATTTGTAATGAAAACACTACTAGCTACATTGTGTATTATTCTTGTTTTACAAATGTACAATATATTTTACATAAATATATAAATATTAATTCGTGTTGGGTAAATCTTACAAAACACTACCACCTACATTTATGTGCTATTCAGGCCGGGAAATTAGTCTCGTTCAACATTCATTGCACACTGGGAATGGATTGCTTCGCAACTGTTATTTTGTAATAACACAACATGTATGGTTAAGTGTGGCAAATTTTTGTTGTGAAGCTTATCCAAGAATCACCTATTCAACTTTAAGAACATAGAATAAAAGCTAATCGTTTAATAATACATAAAATGCTAATAATATCACCTTTATACTTTTCAAATTATACAATAGATTTTTTTGATAAATAAAAAACATGTTTTTTTTATTAAAGAACATAAAATAAAAAACATTTTTTTTTATTAAAGAACATAAACTTTTATAAAAATAAATTTTTATGAAATATGAATTTTTTTAATATAAAGAACTTTTAAAAAAATGGACTTGTTAAAAAAAGTATTTTTAAAAAAATTTGGAGTGTTTAAATAACAATTTTTTTAAAACAGCAAAAGTTTGAAAAAATGTTGTTCATGTTTTATTACCTAAATTAGTTAATTATACCTAATTTCAATCATACTTTATCTCAAAAAATTATTTCTTAATTTCTAAATATTAATAAATAACTATTACTCTAATATTTCCATTTAATCCGTGTAATTTACGGGTTTCTAAACTAGTGTAATAATAAAATATTATATTTTGGTTTATATTAAAGTAGTTAGTCATTTATGATCAGTTTTTGTTCAATTCAAGTTTTAATTTTTTTCCTCTGTTGTTCTTTGGTGTTAGAAGTGATTGAGTTTCGCAACACACTTAATCAATCGGTATCGGATCATCTGGTATGGATTCAAGTTCTACAACTTGTGTACGATTCACACACATTAACCTCATTACCTTAGTTTTATGCGCATTTTGTTGTCACTCTAATATATGAGAGAGATAGCTTGTTCACAGAAGAGGTTATAAGGTAAAAAAAAAAAGTAGACTGATGTAAGCGAAGATCATGGAGTTTTAGGTGCATGCATACACCCATTGTTAAGTGTTAAATTTTTAATATAAAAATTCAAATATACAGGTCAAAACTATCTAAAATGCCTATATGTTAACAAAGTCTCCGGTATGCTAACATTACGTCCTAGTTCAATAAGAAAGCGATCAAGCATTAAAAAGATTAAGCTTAAATGCGTCACTACTATTTATAAACGACTTTCATGTAAAATTTTCAGTTCAGATTCAACTATTATAAGACGTTAATATTCTTAAAGCAACCTAAATTAAAATATAAAAATTATATAGTAGAGGTTTGCAAAATACTTGGGCCAATGCAGATCTAACCCATATCATATGGGCTTATTCTGTGAGACTCTAATTGGGCTAGCTTATAGAAATGGAATAATTCTTCTGTGAGGTCTTACGGGCCGATAAGCGACTTTGTCGAATGTGACCTATGGACTTACGGGGGAAAGAAGCTAGTTTATTTTAATTTAATTTAATTTAATTTATTTATTTTCTACAAAAATGTTCGATTATGCTTTAAAGGATATGTATTATCTTAATGGGTCCCATTTATCCGTTTTCTAACCGCACCCCAACACTCAGGATGAAACCCATGACTCAAAAAACCACACTAGATATTTTGCTTAGAGTGAAACTCGAACCCAAAAACTCTTTATGTTTTTAAGATGTGAGAACAAATATTAGATGACTAATAGAGGGTTTTTAATCAATTCGACCCGATTAATCTTAACCTTTCAATATCTCATTTTAATTGGTTTGTGTACCTCATCTTAACCATTTAGGCGAAAGATCATCGGTGATATCTTTCTACTCTAATGAAAGAGTATCTTGGGTGACACGTGGCGGCATCACATTCATTCTCACCAAAATTTTCCCGCTTCTCTATCCTATAAAATAATTACCTTAATTAGCAATAATATTATTTAACATTTTATAGAACAAAAATAGTTTTTTTAATAAATTTTAAAAAAAATCTTCTTATTAATGTTATTTCTAAATTTTTTTTATAGAATAAGAAATTTTTACAAAACATCAAACTTTTTTAAAATTATTGTTTTTAAAAAGTAATTTTTTATTAACAAAAAATAATTAAAATTAAAATTTTTAATAAGAAAATTTTTAAAAATGATATTTTTAATACGGTTTGTTTTGAAACAAAATATTTATTATTTTTTTTGGAAAAAAATGTTTTAAACCAAAAGTTTAAAAAGTTGATATAATTGTTTTATTACATATTGTTCTTACTATACGAAATTTCAATTATATTTTATCGTAAAATATCGTTTTATATACTTGATAAATTTTTATTATATTTAATATTTTATTTGTTCAACCCGTGTAATATACGGTTTTACTAAAGTTAGTATGAGTATATGACCAAAAACCAGAGTGGCATGCAGTTTCAATCCTAAAATTATAACGTCTTTTTCGCACATCAATTGTATTTTCCATACGACGAGACAAACATTGGTGAACAAATTAACTTGGTTTAATGATGATCATTTATTTCTATCGGTTTGAATGTTCGTATATTTGTATTAATCATAGCATAAGTAGAGAGATGTAAATCTATCAAAATTTCTATACTTAATACGATGACGTGCTAAGTAATACATAGTGGCGTACCTACATAGTGAGGAGGGGGGGCAGCCGCCCATCCTAAACGAAAAATTTCCAGTGTTATATATATGAAAAAATCCCGATCGCCACCCTTAAAATTTTGTAATCGCCTCCCTTGAACTTTTGAAACTGAAAAGAAAACAATAATATCGCAAACACATTGTCAGGGGTGGAACTACAATAGGGTTACAGTTCAATAAATCATATTTTCTTATTAACCAGGGTCTATAACTCAGTAGATTTTTAGTATTTACACTATCAAATAATCATGTAGTTAGTAGGAAGAAAAAATTTTATATCGAGATAAATGCTTTTGACTATTAAGCAAGCTAAATTTATATTGACCGACATTGTTCTCCAAATGTTAAACATCATCGGCATTAAAGAGTTTGGGAACCATTTTAGCGATAAGTATAATTGTTTCAAACATATTACATATCATCACTTTAATGAGTATAATTGCTTTAAAAATCATATATAATTAGTTTTATGAGTATATTTGTTTTAATGTAGTTCTTGATATATATGAAAATACAAGATTTTAGGGACCATTTTAATGATGTTTTTCGGTAATGAACCGGATCCGACCCGATCTGACCCGAACCGAACAAAAAATATATTATATTATGATAGCCAAATGACCCTTAAAAATATCCGCCTCCCATAAAAAAAATTTCTGGGTTCGCCACTGGTAATACATTAACATATTGGGAGAATTCGTGTATACCCTTATAAACTAAAGAAATATCATACATACGCAACAAAAACTAAAAATATCATATATTTTTACTATTCTAATAAAAACTTAACTAATAGGGACACATGACAACACTACATTTATTCCTATCGAACTTTTCCCGTTTATCTCTCCCATTAAATAATTACATTAATTAGTAATAATATTATTTAATTCTTTTTTAGATTAAATTAGTTTTTTAATAAATTTAGAAATATATCTTTTTATTAATGTTATTTTTAAGAAATAAATTTTTATAAAATAAATTTTTTTCCTAAAACATCAAACTTTTTTAAAAATATAAAATAATTTAAAATTGTTATTTTTAACAAGCAAAATCTTTATAATAAAAAAGTAACTAAAATTGAGAGTATAATAAGAAAGTTTTTATAAATGATTTTTTTATTACGATTGTTTTGAAACAAAATTTTTATTATATTTGTAATAAGAAAAATTTTAATCATATCTTATCTTAAAATATCGATTTGTAATGAATAAGTTTTAATTTTATTTAATATTTTTTATTCAACCCGTGTAATACACGGGTTTAATAAGGCTAGTGTATATATATATATGTATGTATGTATACTCAATTTAAATAAAATTTTACTTTATGATCATTCTACCCCTATTCATTATATGATTTTTTAAAACTAATTGGAGTTTTGTATTCTGTATTCTTCACTGCAAAGTTACAAATTCTTTCGTAATGGTGAGTTATTTCAAAATATAATTGTAACCGACTTCAGAATTACGAATCTGATTAACGAGACAAAATAATGTAAGTTTTTTTTCTTAATTTTTGTTCCAAATCAATTCCGTAGTTTATGTCCAGATGTCATCGTGAAGAAAAATGCGAATTTTGGTTTTACATTAATGTTCCAGAGGCGCTGCCATGAAGATGAATGTGACTTTTTTCGATTTTTATTTGAACCAATTGCTTTGCAGACTTGCAGTTAACCAACTTGTGGGTTTTATGTTTTCATTTATTTTTGTTTTAAGAACCTATAGTGAACTGCCCATCTCCATTTGAATTCCTGAGTTCATGTTCTTATAGGATATAGTTTATACTAAATTAATTTGAGAAAACTATAATTTATAAGAAAATATAAAACTTTAAAACACGGAAGATATGAAAATTTTAATCTTTAGAAGAAATAATGGTAAAACGGTCATTTATTACATTGTTTTTCATGAAATGGATAAATTTGATATTTTAACTAGTTTTTAAGGACATATACGATATTTTTACCTTTTATTGGGTAATATATATGATATTTTTCAAGTTTGAAGGGGTATATATGAAATTGCCCCTAACATATTTACATTATTTTATATGTTATCAGGTTGGAAACTTGTGTTTTGCACATGTTAAATAAATGTAATATTATATACTTAGGAATAAGATTTAAGAAATTACAAAACAATATTTTGAGTTAAAATATAGAATATATTTTTTTCTAATATGCATTTATGTGATTACTAACTTAAACATAAATGATAAGTAAATTAAACTACACATTTGACATTTATGTCACTTGGCATGATTTTACGTTCACCGTCGCAACGCAGGGGCGCAATACTAATTTACTTTAATAATCATGATAAACACTAGTAAAACAATAAAATCAGTAATTCACCAACACATTACAAATGAAGCATTCGAGCACGAAATAATTAATTCTTCTAAAACCACCATTGGTTTTATTCTAATTGTGTGAATATTTGAAGTTTTTGGCATCTATTCTACCTTTTCAAAAAAATGTATTGTGCACGTCTTATTAATTTATATTCTACCATAAATTATGTAACTTATAAAGTTGGACATTCAACTTATAATGATATTATACTTTGGATTTCTTATCTAATTCGCAAAAGTTATGCAATTGATGGACACGACAAGTGAATATATGCTTCGATTAATACTAACTTAGAATAAATTCCATAGTTCACTAAAGCATGTATGGTATTACAAAGATAATGTTTTTTTTCATTATTTGTTTCCTCAAACCATATGATAATATGTTGAGAAACAAAAAATAATCTTGAAATTATATGTTTTGTTCCAAGATTAGAAGCAACAAGTATTATATATATGATTATTTTTTTTCCTTCTAATTTGACAATTAGAAAAGTTTTTCAATAAATATATAATGGTAGGGTTCGATACAATATTCAAATAAAAACATAAAAGCACTTTTGCAAGTATTAATGGATCACAAATAACAAGCTTTAAGAGAACATTGAACAACATTTTCATGGAAATCCTAAAGATTATTAATTGGTACCCACCACTTCTTGCATCCTATAATTTGGATAACCATATATAACACCATTACCTCTTTTGAAGCTGCAAGAATGAGACTTTTTCGTGGCAATTATTATATAAAATAGAGGCGAGAGAAATTTAAAAATTTAAATACTTGATTTTTAATATTATTATTTAATGGATGAATTTGACTATTATCAAACTACGCACGATGGACCCTATGACTATAAAAGATGACAATGAGGGACCAAAAGGTCAAAGATTGGATCCAAGCATATTAACATAATAATTATATTGTTCATGTTCTTAATAATTATGTGTTCTAATCAAGCATAGAAATGTAATGAGTGTGAAGGTTGAGCTAATTGCATTCATGTTTTTAATACATATGTATCTATTTGATTAAAATGATGTATTTTGGGTGATTGATTATCGGTTTGTTGGTATTATATTGTTCAATTGTACTTATTGGTTGCTATTTTAAGTTTTGAGGGTTTACATTATGACATGTTTTATTTGATGTGTTGAAATTTCAAGCACTTTCATTTGAAGTTTGGTTCTTGGCAATGAACAAAAATGTTGGAAATAAGATCTCCATCCCATTGTTGTTACACTTGTTCCCTAACATGAACTTAGGTAGTGTTAGGGTGGCGGCGATACAAAATCCCATTTGGTTGTTTATTTTTGCATTTTTGATGAAACTAATACGCTTTTTCACACAAGGTTTAGTGAGATTTCAATTGCGTTTATTTTGGGTACTAAGGCATGAATTTTGCTGTCGTAACTTGTAAGGTGATACATTGGTTGATTCTAATAGTTCCATGATTGTTTATGACATCATACTTTCATGGTTGCAGGATTCTCTAGATTCATGTCTAGAGTAAGGTGATCTCCACATTACTCACTAAATGTTGCTTCATATCAAAATGTATTAATTCTAGTGTTGTAAATATGTTCATGCATAATGTTTATAAATGTATATTTTGTTATATGTGGTTGTGTCATGTTTGTTGGCATGTTAAGGGTTCTTACAAGCACATTGTAAGAATAGATATTGCTAACATGTAAGAAATAACATGCCTCTTTGATAATGTGATATGGATTCTCATCCATCAGATTTAGAAAACATATAGCACTTCTCACTCATTGGTGCAATTAACATGCTCTAGAATTCAGAATGTAACGTACTTACAAATAATAAAAGTTGAATGACTTAATTAGAAGAAATAAAAACAAATTGCGACGGTACTTGGAAATCTTGTTGATTTATTCATATTCTTCGAGATTAATTACCAACAAAAATCATAACCTTGATAAATTACATAAAAACAAAGCTATGAGCATGTGAAAGACAAAAAAAAACATAAAAGGAAACAAAATGAATGAAAATACATCAAATGGGGTCATTGTGTTTGATATTTGCATATATCCTTTTGCGTCGAATATGGAAAAATGATGTGTTAAGATCACTTTTAGCCTCCAATAACTAATTTACTTTAAAACTGCATTTTTATCTTTCATGGTGGAATTATCCATCAAATCTTCCCCCATTTGATCAAATAAAATATTAATGAAAAAGATTGATGAGGGAAACATAAACTTAAATTTCAGTTATAAAATCATGAAAAGTAAACTTAACTATTCATCTTTAGAGTCATGTAGATTAGCTAGGGAAACATGAGATAGTGATTCATAATTGCCCTATAATTCAACTTCATTGTGTGTGATTTTTGTATTTTATTTGTTAAATTCTATACAAAAAATTTTGTTTTCTACTTATAGTTTAAATGTTCTTCGTATGAGTGTTAGTACAATCTTACGAAGAACTAGCATAGACCAACCGTGAGAGTACATTGTCCAGAGCTCGCATGATGAAGTAACAGTTGTTAACACTATATGGGACGGAATTTTCAACCTTAATATCGAGCATCTTCATGATAATCATAACATTCACAACCGATCACATTGGTTCATAACAACCAAAAACAAATGCTGCTAACACCTACAATAATGAAAATGCAACAAATCTATAAGTGTTGTAGTAATCTTTCTTATTGTGATGATGCTATTAACCATATTCGATATTTGGATAGAGAACATATGCCCTTGATGGTAAAAACATGCCGTATGACTTTGTAACAAGATTGACATATGCTATGACACGTGGCCAACTTCACTAGTTGAGGTTTATAACAATTGGTCACATATTTTTAGAACACCATAACACGTTCGGATATAATTAAAATAGGTACTTGAAAATCCAAGACAACAATATCATGTTTAGTGATCATTTAATACTAATTCAGTCAAACTATATATCAAAATAATCATGGACGAGTCTTGATGATGGATACTAGTAAATGACAACACATGTCACATTCAAAGTGACTTGTTCAGCATCCACTACCAAAAAACATCTGAAGTTGGGACAACCATTTCATTAAAATTTCATAAGAAATACCCTTTAGCGACAAATTTCCAACAATTTTTATTTTTATTTTATATGTTTTGTATCAATAGTTTATATATATATATATATATATATATATAAACCATGCTTATAATTAAAAACGTGAAAACCACCACTATCCAATCACATAATTGATAATTGATTTAACCTTTTAATTGGTTAAAGTATATTTGATTAAACTTCAATCTTATTTTTTGAGGTCATTAAATATTTTTTAGTTTAAACTCCAAGTAACGACAATGATAACGACACGATTTACGTATACGCAACTTGTATCTGTTACATGTACGCAACTCGTAGTTGTACAATTGGTAACACGTACTTACATATACATAACCCCTACATATACGTAACTCTTAGTTGTACACTTTGTAATACGTACTTACATATATGTAGCCTATATTTTTCATGTTTTTCATTTATAACATGGTTTTCAATTGATCCCTCATATATATATTTGGATACATCTAATTATTTGTGACAACCATATAAAAGAATCTAAAAATGTTAGAACACCAATCTTTTTTCTGCAAAACCACAAAACTTGTTGTAATTTTTTAGTGACAATTTTTATTTAAAGAAAAATAATCAATAAACATACATATTATAAGATCGGGACTCACAACCACTCGGTTAAGGAGCACACTATTTACTACCAACAAGGGTTTTCAGAAATATCCAAATTTGAAACCAAATCCGAAAATAAAATATCCAAAAATTCAGATATCCGAAATTTTCAAATTCGAATAGTGTTTTTGAGGATTTTCGGATATTCGAATACTCGAATATCCAAAATATTTGAAATTTTTTTATAAAATTTATTAATCAATAAATATTAGTTAGAAATTTCAAATTATTTTGGATATTTTCTTAAGAACTTCTACGAAATACAATAATTTCGCGGTAGTTATCATTTTCATGCCTTATCTTCAATGTCAGTTCGTTAGTTTTCGCATCGGAAGCAAAAAGGAAAAAAAATCCCTCGATCCCTACATAGAACAACTTGGAATATCAAAATCAGGAAGGCATTTATGCAAAAAGATGAAGTGTAATCTATTAGGATAGCTGTGGATTGAGTGTAGATGTGAACAAGTTCCTTTAGGCATATTCTTGTATAAATCAGGCCCATCATCGTCATATGGACATGTTCACCACTTGTTTCAAACTAGAATCTGGAACACATTCTTCATGTTTTATCCATTGATTTTTCATGGGTGAGAAGGGGTAAATGCGGTTTGATTATAGGTTAAAACTGAACTTTGACTTATGCTTTAGTTTTTAGTTAAGCTACAAATGAATCAGTTTTTTCGGTTATAGGGGAAATTAATAATCCAAACATATTAGGTGATCTAAGCATGAGTCAAACCCATTTCAACTGATGATTTAAAACCGTTTTTTGGATCAACTAAATACTTGTTAATGAATTTTAAAAGGGAAAATGTCACTGAATAGTAACCAAGTTTTAAAAGTGTTCTGATTTAGTCACTAATGCATATTTTTCTCAAATTGGACCACTCAACGTCAAATCGAGTCATCATTAAATTTTTTTATGTCAAGAAAGTAACGGTGGAGAAGACGTGGGGGTCAGAATTTTCAATATATAAAATTATATTAATAAAAAAAACATGTTAATTATGAAAAAAAATACCTAAAATTTACGTGAGCGTTATATATCAGCATCAAAAGATAGAAAAAAATATTTTCTAATTGAAACAAAAAGTATAACATGCTAAAAAAACATGTTAAAACTTTTAATTTATATAAAATATAAAAACTGAGTGACCTAATTTGAACACTTTTAAAACTTGAGTTATCTAATTGAAACACTTTTGAAAGTTGGGTTAGTATTTTATAGAGTTACCCCAATTTTAAAAGATGAGAGAAGGGACAAGTGATATGTACTAAAAAAAATGTTACAACAAACTTATATAAGATATCGTATACTATTTGTAAATATAAAAGTTGAGGTTTAATAATAATCTTGCTAGTCATAGCCTGATTTTCATTAAAATTTATGCCAACATTTAAAAGTTTCGGTTAAATTATTTTAATTTTATTATATATATTACCATAATCCTATCACAAAATAAAAAGCAAAATATCCCTTTGGTGAGACAAGATGCATCATTCTCCTACCCTTTTCACAAGCAACTGCTAGACAAAATGTCCCTTTAATCCATACTCCTAATGGAGGTGTTTCTGAAAAAATATTCATGTGCAGTTGTAATTATTAAATGTCCCTTTAATTCATATTCCTAATGGAAGTATTTCTAGAAAATATTCATGTAAACATGTAATTATGGTGTTTATGATTTCATTGACTTTAAAAAATCTTCATAGTGCTTCAGAAAAAGCATGAAAGTGTTGGCATAAAGAATGTGGGTGTTTTGGTTTTATGAAACAAATGTTCAATTCCAATATGATTTTGTAGTCATTTTTCATTTAAGAAGATTTGACTTTAATTCTATTATAAATATTAAACTTGCAAAGTTGTAATGGAAATACAATTCATATGTATCCAAGAATAAACAAGAAGAAGACGATAACCAGTTGTGACAAAAGATTAGATATGATTATAAGATCTAATAGATATGGATTTTTTTAACTTATGTTCGCTTCATTTAAACATTTTATGAAAACAGGTTTAGCATTTAAGTTTTAGTCTAAAATACTTAGAAATAAGAAAGAATAGTATAAATTTGACTTCAAATTTTCTTTTAAATTCACTCCTTGTCACTATAAACTTAACTAGAAATTGAATTTTATTTTCATTTTCCGGACGGACTTATGAATTAGAGGTTTTCGAATTAAATCGAAAAGAAATGCATTTTGTAAACTTAATCCTTCATTGATAAAGTAAACAGTTCTATTTTTTATTATTATATTATTATTATTATTTTTTGAACGTGGACCAATTAGTCTAATAGTACATATTATAAGTTTGATAGGCTATTTCACCTATCATCAATGTGACGTGTTGGACAAGATGTGTGTGGGCCGTGTGGCTAGTAAAACGATCGAGCTACCGTTAGCCTTTTTTTTTTTTTAACGACAAATATGTAACCATACTTCAGAGAATAGGTGTTATTTTAATCGAGCCCACCTATTCGTTTTCCAGCCGAGACCGCACCCCAACCCTCTCAGGAGGAAACTCATTGTTAAGAAAACCTTCTAGTTCAACCCTGAACATTTTTGCTCAGAGTGAGACTTGAACCCATGACATCCTAATATTTACATATCATGGTAACTCACTTTAACCAGTTGGGCTAAGGATCATTGATTACAGTTAGACTTTAATCTTCACATATACAAAAATGTATTATTTATTTTATATTTGATATAGAAAAACATATATTTAAAAATATGCATTTTTTATTTTGATATTTAAGACTACTAATTTTCTTTAAAGAAGATAAGAATATTATTAAAATCAAAAAGTACATACTTAACTAGCATGGCTAGCTAAACAAAAACAAATAAAAAAGCAGCATTACAATATATCTCTTTGGCCTTAGAAGCTGAATACGATTCATTCTTCCACTTCAAACTTTGTAGCTTCTTCTTATTTCTTACCTATAGAAAGCTATCACCTTTATTTGTTTTATTATCTCGTCTTTTTTTTTAATACTTGAAATTGAATTAAATATTTTATTAGAAAAGTCTTATTTATTTTACATTTAAAACAGAAAAACATTTATATATGAATATACTAGGCTAAAGACCCGTGTAACACGGGTTCAATCCAAAAATATTATTGTTATTTAAAAAGAATCGTAAGTTATAATGTTGTTGATAATACTTTGTATATTGACTTTTATGTATAATTTTTAACATTAGCTACGTCTAATATTAGTAGGTTTTCTTTATTAATATTTATACGTCTCAATAGTGTATAATATGGAATGAAATAAACTTATAAATAAGAACTTTAAGTAATAAAAAAATTAAATTGAACATGAAAAACAATATTTCAAATTAATAAACACCCGAAAATTTATTTGTATACAACATTTGAAAATTTTGTTAATGATTTTTCCATCATTATCTAATATTAATAATTTTAATCTCTGTCTACTTTTAACTCGAGATAATACAATATAGAGCTGACCATGATCCTTGTTTAAAAACAAACCAACTTTGGATAGCGATTGTCCTTGGCTCTTGTTTATTGTCAATGCAAAACATATTGCTAACTGGAACTGTATTCTTTGAAATTTAAAAAAATCCTTTTGTCCGAAGGTGTCAAAGTCAATCGTGGATTAAAAGTACGATTTTCAATATTACTTCCAAATACATTAAAATAATTTGCACACGTATCAAACAAATTCTAATCAAACATAATAATAATATGGCAGTACATATAAAAAGATATAAAAAAGTTTAAAAAGTAGAAGATGTGATACCTCATATATGGATTGTTGAAATAAATCACCTTCAAATCAAAAAAATGAAAGTAAAATAATATTAATCCAAAAACATAATTGTAGACAATGGTAGGTTAAATCATAATCGCAGAGAATGAAATCTCAAATATAACAAAAAAAAATACTATTTATTGAAGAAAACTTGATGAAACCGAAGCCAAAATGAGAACATTGGCTGAAGTCTGTCGAAGGCGATATCATTAGACTTTATAAAGACAAATCGCGAGGGTCATAAAGCTAGGATGGTTGAGAAATATTTTAAAATTGGTATGATTTCATTTCCAAAAACAAATACCCATGAATTCCTTCAAATTGAAAAGAAGTCGATAAAAAAATCTAGTAACTTTTGTCAAGATTTGAATATAAATCGAGTATTTAATGAAAATAAACAATCAAGAAATCGATTTTATAGATAAAGAAAATCATAAATGATTTCTACAGTTTTTGTTGATAAATTATTTGAAGAAAGAAAAATATCGGGTATGATTTAATTTTCAAAGAAAATGTGCTCTAATTTAGGGTTAAATTTTCAAATTTCCCCTAAATATCTCTTGTATTATAAGTTGACTTTTAGTCAAATGAACCTAGACTAATAATAAGAACAGATACATATTTAAGCGGGAATTGAAAAAAATAGAGGCTTAAGAGAATGTCACGTAGCACTAAAGTTACTGTTTTATTAATAAGTATAGATTATAGATATAAATATAAAAACTTTCATTTATGCTTAGTTTATTCTTTCAATTTTGTTGACTTTTATAATAATGCATAAAATACATAGGCAGAATCATCAATCCTATGGTAAAAACTCCCTTTGTAAATATAACAATAATTGATTTTATTCAAATAAACTATGACTAAGAATGAGTATAGATATATTTTAGGCGGGAAATCAAAAGAATGGAGGCCTAAAAAAATAACACGTGCCACTAAATATATTGTTTTATTAATAAGTATTGACGATATTTATATAAAACATTTTTTAAAAATGCATTTTTTGTTAAAAATAGTTTTCTTATTACATCTTTTAAGCTACTTAAAAACATTTTCATAAAATACGAATTTTTAAAAAGAATAAAAAAACTAATGTGCCTACTTTTTGGTGAAATTGAAACAAAACTATAGATAAAAAAATTTAACTTTTTTATATGAAAAGACGATTTAAAATTAAGTTTGAGTGAATTAAAAAAAACAAAAATAAGTTTTAAAAAAACTTTCTGTTATTAATTACGACATATGAACCAAATAGTTTTACAATTTTATAAATTAACCTTTCTAGTTGACTCTTTTTAAATAATATTCTTTTAAAGTAAAATAAATTTAAACAATAGCATTATTGTAAGAAAAAGAAACGCTTAATTAAACACTTATTTTGGTAAATAAATTTTCTATATACATTATTTTTGGAAGGAAAAAAACTCCCTTTGTTATTATAGCAATAATTGATTTTATTCAAATGAACCATGACTAATAATGAGTCTAGATACAATTTTAGGCGGGAAATCAAAAGAATGAAGGCTTAAGAAAATGACACATGGCACTAAAGATATTGTTTTATTAATAAGTATAGATATTTTTATTGGGCATTTAAGACTACTTCTCTTACTCTCGTCTTTTTAAAAAAACGCTAAATCATCCCTTTTCGCTTTCTTCCCTTCTTATATATGTTCTTTTCCTCATCCCTACTTCCGGGTTAGTTTTTTATTTTCTCATCTTCATATAAGTGACCAATCTTCACAGCTCCAATAAATTACAATAAAATATCTATTGTTAAAAAAAACATATATATGATAAACATTTATCTTATAAATATATAGGATGATAGATTCTTTAATACGAGATGACACTTGTCATCACATATATGTTATCTAACCTATCTATGTGTTATAAGGATGAATTGGTAACATATGTTTTACAGAGTGTAATTGTAGCATCTATGTAAATTAAAATTTATATAACTATAGCATCTTATTACATGCTTTTGTAAATCTTTTACCATTCGATAAACGGGAAAAGACCATACGATACGAACTTCAAAGTTTGAAAGTAAAGTAGGAATCCATGCATTCTCGAAAAAGTAAAAAACAAAAATAAAAAAACAAAAGTTAAAAGTAACTTTTGTAAAATTTGAAATCTGGATAAAACCATGAATCGGTTATACTAAAACAGCTGTACATGTAGTAGAAGTAGTAATAATCAAAGTTACACCATATAAAATGAGCATCATAATTCTCTTATCTCCTTTCTTCCAAAAACTTTACCAACAAATGACAAACTAATCTAGATTAAATACACCAAACGACGAGTAAACTACAATTTAATTGATGTAAACGATCATTTAAAATGATCGTTTACAATATCTTATAGTATAAAATACCTAATCAGTGGTGTATAAATCTAGACAAGTTTAGATGTGAGCTACAATTGCGAGTTTTTCCTCGTGATGAAACCTTATTTGTCTAGCAATGAAGCGTTCGATTCTCTTCTGAAACTCCTCGTTACTAAGTTTATCAACGACATTCTCCTCCGCCGGAGTATCAACCTCTCGCCGGAGCAACTCCGTCTCCGATCGCCTGAGCTTGCCGGAAAGCTGTTCAGTCTCCAGAAAACACGCTTTCTTCATCAGGTTCTCCGACTGGCTTCTCCGGTAAACTTTCGGATCCAGATCTGAAACCGAATTACTCGAAGCTTTCTTCGTAGAACGATTAACTTCAATTTTGCTTCCATTACAGCAGTAATCACCAATCGGTTTAGCGTTTACTTCCGATACGATTCGTTTATCGTGATATACGATTTCCTCCGGTGGAACATCTTCACCTACATCATTCGCAATCGCATCGTATAAATCACCTCCGGAATCATCTACATCGTTCTGATTTTCAGCAATTTGGCCGGATTTGACTACTAGAGTTAGAACAATCACGTTACCGATCAGGAATATGAACAGAGGACTGACGATGACGGAGAGAAGCTGCCGGAAGTAGTCTCCGAACGTTCTGATGACGAACGGAATACGAGTTGAGATCCACGAGAAGATAACCACCGCTAAAAAGAGCTCAACGAGACGGAACAGTTTCGCGATTTTTCTAAACTGACGGTATTGTAACATCGCATTCGCTTTCTCCACCTTCACGTTATGGATGTCGAAAATATCCATTTCCTTCTGGTTTTCAGCTCCGATGCGAAGAGTTTCAAAGCTCCGGTTAATGATTTAGTCGCCGGCGAAGGAGTTTCAAAGCTCCGGTTGACAGTTTTAGTTACTGATGGCGGAGTTTTAGTGCTCCGGTGGACGGATTTAGTTACCGGTGACGGAGTTTTTGAGCTCCGATTGACGGAATTAGTTATCGGCGACGGTGTTTTAGAGCTCCGGTTGACGGAGTTAGTTATCGGCGACGGTGACTTAGAGCTCCGGTTGACGGAGTTAGTTACTGCTGACGGAGTTTTAGAGCTCCGGTGGACGGAGTTAGTTACCGGCGACGAAGTTGGAAAGTGTTAATCGGAAAGCGAAAGATGATATTTGGTATTCAAAATGATGGAAATGTTAGGGGGGTTTTATAGACGGTGAAGCACGGGTAATTGGGTCCCACAAAGTGCTTTAAAAGGGTGGGAAATTATATAACGAGAGGAAGAAGAATATATTCAAATGTATTTTATGTTGGGGAAAGTAATTCTTTTGTTTGATAATTTATGGTGCATGGAGATGTTAGTTTAACCAAAAAAAAAAAAAGAAAAAGAATATTATTCTCGAAGGAGTTTTATTAAACTATGATATCCAAAAACATTCATTATACGTATCTTTAAAGAACCATGTACGCAAGCGATACTCAGATACTTATCTCGTATCGAACCGGTACCGACCAAACCAAAATAGTGCAGGCACTGATACCCAATTTTGTATAAAAACAGAATCAGCACTAGTTGGTACCGGTACTGATACATACTAAAAAGTATGGATTCAGTACTGAGTATCGAAAAATTGTTTATTTTACCATTTTGATTCAAATTTTGAGTCCTTATTAGTGTTTTATATTTCAAGCTTAATATTATGAATGTTTTTTCTAAAAATTGTTTTTTTTTTTACCAAAACGGTACCAAATCAGTAAAGTACCGATACCGATACCAAACCTATAGATTCGGTACGATATTCGGTACCCAATTTTCCACAAATTCGAAATTAGTATTTTCGATACCGGTATAATACTGTGTCATCTCTATCTTATGTCATTTCAAGAATTAAAATGCATTTTGAAATTAGAATACGGTGTTTATATAAAATTTAACCCCTATAAACAAATTTTGAATTTTGTGCTACGGCATATATACAATTGTAATCTAGTTTCTTTTTAACGGCTAAAGAATCACTGATTGACACTGGCCTACCCAGATTATTTTCATTACTCGAGTACGAAATTGAGACGACTTTCAAGAGGAAATCCACCATAGGTGAGAAAACGTCCCGGTTCAACTTGAAACCCTTTTTTTTGTCACATGTGATGCTTGAACCTAAAATCCTATTTCTTTTTTTTAAATAAAGTGTTGGGATACCTTACCTAATGAGTCTGTCCTGAACGGTTGTCTAGTCCACCCCTCCTGATGGCCGCCTATGGAAACTAGTATAGAAAAACAATCTCGAGCATGAAATTCACATATCAGATTTCACTAGGCTCTGAGCGTTAATATATCCATAATTATTGAAATATTTGTTTAATAAATTAGATGTAGGTACCAATACACACAAAATGTTATATAAATAGCCAGCATATATATTATGTTATATGTAAAATATAGCAATAAATATATTATATATACATTATAAATGTTTTTTCATAAATAAATAAGTTATTAATGAAATTAAACGAGTTCACTTTCTTTCTGAAAATAATATTTCTTCTATTGATAAATTCATGCTATACTTGAATATGATATGAGGAAATGTAAACCAAATAACTTAATAATTATTCTTGAAAGAGGTTTATTAAACTACGATATTCAAAATCACTCTTTATACGTAGCTTTTAAAAAACCTTTTTGTCAATTCAAGAATAAAAAGTATCTCTATATTAACACACAGATTTTTTGATAAAAAATACCCCAAAAAACAATCAATTTCTTTTGTGCAACAGCAAACATGCGTTGCATTACTGATAATATACAAATGAAAACAACAGAAATCATCAACTAAAAGAAAATATGTATGGTATATACAATGTATAAGTAATAAATTGATACGCAAATTCAACCAAAAATCAAAATTTGCAAAGTGTTTTTTTACATGCCTCATTATAACAAAACTAAAGTAGTGATTTTGAAGTTAAATAATTTTATCTTAAAATCTGTCTATCAATTAATAGCAAGAAAAGATATACTTATGCTAACCTTAATAAATTGAGGGGTGTGTGTTTTCTTAAATCAATAAAACACTAAGTCAAGAATTTTTATCGGAAAACTTAATCTGATTTTCAATTTTAAAAACATCTTTTTTTGTCAACTATTGTCTTTAATCCAGTTTTTAGTTTTTACAGTTGTAAACACGATGTTCAATTCATGTTAACAAAGTATGAAAATAATTATAAAGTTAATTACACATATGGTCAATGTGGTTTGAGTAAAATTATATATAGGTTTGGGTATTATGATTTAATAGTAACAAGTTTATGATGTGTGATTTCTATTGTATAACTAGTATGGGTATTAAGTCTAATATTTAAAGGACCATTTGTCTATTTTTGTAATCTAATCATATACTATATGAAAATGGTATTTATATCAAACTACTAATTGTAGGGATTACATTTGTAATTGTCTTTAGCGTTATTGGATTTTAATAATTCCAACTTTCATTTATTGTCCGGAATTAATCCAAACAAAAAAAAATATTTACAGACACTCTCAATTTAGAGCTTATTTTCTTTCAACGATCACTAACTAACTGAGAGTTAACACCGTTAGTTTTTCGATGACATTGACTGTTTTTATGACCAAAACACTAAGTAGAAAGTTGAAATCAACCATATGTTCCGTCAATCTGAAACTTCTACACCCTAAAACCTGTTAATTTCCATCTTCTGATCTGAACCACTTAACTCATTCGAGATAAATTTCAAGTGATGTTAGAGGCTAGACACCAAAAAACGGATTTGATGTAGGTTGGGCGGCGGCGTAGTTGAAAAATAGCTCAATGTTGGCCCCATTTTATCAAAAAAACTAACGATGGTTAATTCTCAGTTAGTAAGGGATCATTGGAGGAAAATAAATTTAAAATTGGGAGTGCCTGCAAACATTTTCTAAGTTGGTATTAATCCTAGCCAATAAATGAAACTTGAAATTATTAAAATCCAATAACCCTTATCTTTTAAACATAACCACCACCTCATCCTTCTTGAAAAACCTCCTCCGACCAACGATTCACAATCACCATCACTCCTTTAATTTGAAATTTACACACACACACATACAATGAAAGTTTAAATACAAAGCTTAACTTTTATAGGAAGTTTATCATTCAAGAAGCAGTAACAATTGCGTAAAATTATCATGTATAATTGGAATTATCACGCAAGAATCCCAATTACTTGATAATTCCACTCACGAGTGATAATTTCATACTATGTTGTTTATTCTTGCGTCATAAATTACGTACACTTTGTACACATATAGTTTTTGTATGGTAACTTTTCGTACATATAGTCAAGTAAAATAATATAGCTTTACTCGTAAGAGACCACCAATAAGTCTTCTTCACGAGCGAGGCCATGTTGGTATGCTCGACTTCTACCCTGCAAGAACTTTTCTCTCACCGCTCTCTCACAAACCTTTCCTTTTGTGTTGTGGGTATGTATGATCACAAAATTTTTGAATCCTCTCCCCTCGTCATGTCCTCCACAACTGCTCCCTCTCTCTTCCACCTTCTTATTCATGACTCATGAGTTCTGGATATTTGTATTACGAATGCTCTAATATATAATACCCTATACAGATCACATATTTAAAAAGTATTTGCTTAATGTACCCCTGTCCACCTATGTGGTAAACTCGGTGTAACCCCATTTATTATGCTTGAACATATAAAAGTTCATATATTGACATATAAGTTACTTACAAAGTGAAATGACTGTATACATGTTCGGAAACAGCCATATTCAAGTCTATACGAGTCTTTATACACCCTTGTACATTCTTTTTTTTGAAATAAAATACACAGATAAATATATATAATGGATGGGCATGAGTATAAATAATATGAGACCGTACGTAGTGGATATACATGATGATAATAAAAAATTATTGTCATGCATGTTCAATGTAAGAAGTGGTGTGATAATGATAAATGTGTGTAAGAGTCGGTGATAATAATAAATCATTAATTAAAAAGAACATGATAAGAAGTATTGTGGAGGTTGAAAAAAATAAAAGAAAAAATTATATATTTACTTGTGACCATCTTTTCCTCCAACACGCCCATGGAGACAATTTTCTAGACTGATTACCTTTTTCTTCTTTCTTTTTTGAACTGCAATTTTATCGAAAAATAATCACTAGCAAAAGTGCAAAACCCTAGGGCCATACCATCCAACCAAACATACAACCTTAACTTATGAAAACACAAAATTAAATTTTGATTACCAAACTTCATTACAATTTTATCCATCAAAACGAGTTCACATTTATCTCGTCCATCACACCCACTACTGATATCAAATGAAAATCTTATCTCTATTTTGATTAAAGGGTTTGTTATAGGTACATCGTTAATCCACTATATTCTTTTTCTCCCTATGTCTTTCTCTATATAATTATAAATACATATACAGATTAAAAAAAAAGAGAGAAAAAACAAATCGTCCTAATAACACAAAGCATTTACAACAAATGATCTCTTGGCCTAGTGGTTAAGGGGAAGGTGAGAGGTTTTGCCTCTTTTGGAGGTTTAAAGTTTAAACCTTAACATTGACGAATATTACTAACTTGATAATACTAACAACTAAGAGCATTCACAACTCACCATTCATCTCCATCTTTATAATTATATTAAAAAATATTATTTTTTCTCTCTCTTTTTTAATAAAATAATATTTTTTTATACTTTTATCATTACATTTTTTCTCTCCTCCACTCACAACCACTTTCAATAAATATTAAAAAATTAATAGAGATGAACAGTATTTTATCAAATATAAAAATAAACAGTAACATATTTTCTATCCTTCACTCACAATCACTAATAATTATTTTTATAATATAAAAAACACACTAACAGATTTATGAAGAGCCTGCTGTGAATGCTCTAACCACTAACAAACCTTAAAAAAAAAACACAAATCATTTACACTTTCTAAATTTCTATAGCTTGGGGTAGGAGTTAGGAGAGACCACACGGGCAATTGATGTGTGTGACTGCAGCCCACAGTACGCATGCACACGTGGCATCCATCCACACACCCCTTGATTGATGTACTTCAGTTCTCCTTTAATTTCTACTTGTTTGTCCCCCACACCTTATCTTTACACTCACATAGGTTTATTTGCCCTTAATATCACCACCGTACACGTGTCTCTCTTATGTCTTCTGGTCCCACCACTCTTTGTTGTGCCTTTAGGGAGCTACGTACCTATGCTGTATTTCCACTTCCTCATTATTACTGCACTACAATATCTTTGTTTTTCCTTTTCTTTTTCTTGTAAACGCCACTCTAGTATTTTTTTTAAGTAAATATAATTTTTCTTCTTTAGAGCATCCCGTTAGGCTGTTATTTAAAATACATGAGTAAATTTTTTATATTATATAAAATAGGTTTAACGGTAAACCTATTCTACTAGATTTACGTTATTTTAAATTGTACAATATCTGAGTGGGTTTGAACCGATTTTTTTTTTTTATTTTAAAGTAAAAGTTTCTATCAAATAGACTAGTTCAGATTGACAAACTAGTAAAACGCTAAAAACGCCAAGGTAAATTAAAAGCTTTGATGGGATTTTTTCCGTCAAATGAATTTACCAACATGAAAAAGTAACAGTTGAACATTTTCACTTGGAAGAAGTTAAAGAAATCATAAAATTTATATTTAATAGCATGATTAGACGTTTAAAAATGTTTTATATAAGATTTTGAAAGAAATAAAGAAATATGTTTGGAAAACTATATAACAGTTCTACTTGAAGAACGTTTCAAAAAGTTTTAACAAATCATTGAAAAACATATAAGAAAATCTATTATAAAATATCCAATAAGAATATAAGAGAGAAACAAAAATGTATAAAATGCACTCTTTTGATAAATATTTTTTAAACTGTACCATTTTGATATATAATTCTCTACTTATACTTTATCGGGTAAAAAAAACTTCATATTATCTAGTGCATGTTAGAATTTAAGTCTTGATATTTTTCAAAAAGTCTTTGATTTTTATCACTAGACTATTATACCAAATTGCATTACAATATTTTTTTTATTGTAGTACTTGATAAATCTATAAACAATAAAATAATTTAAATAATTTAAGCTAATTTGAACTTAGAATAGTCATATTTTTGTAATTAGAAATGTACATTAACTATTTTTCTAAACAAACACTAACAACATTTTCATTGAATTGAATGCATTGTTGAAAAGTTGTTCTCTCAATAACATATCCCTTTCAAAACCTATATTTTGATATTTTCTAGCAAATGTTTAGTCAACATTCATATGCCTATAAACATCTGCAACCTTACATTTATATAAATTTTATTAGAAGAATAAACAGATGTTAGTTTACAAGGTATATTATTTATTCTAAGATTTATGTCTTTTTTTAGAACCCACTATCGATAATTCGATAATAGAACGTGTCAATACTCAACAAACAACATGATCACGTAAATCATAACTTGTATTGAGCATGTGAGATCCAACAAGTTATAACAAAAAAAACTATTTCAAGTATTAGATAACTTCTTGTAAATATTTTATTTAACATGTCTCTTTGTGTACCTCATTCATTATCGTATCATCTTTATGTAACTTATTCATTTATAAAATACACATCTCCCTTAAGTGGGGAGATCATTCAAACCCAACTCATTCATCAAGCAACATTTTTTTACATTTATGTTTTAAGGTCTTTTTGATGTAGAATCATATTAATCAATGAATTCTCTAAAGTTCTTTCTCTAGATATTTGCATTAATAATATGTCAGTAACCAGAAGCCAAAATTTTCATGTTACGATGTAAATATACATCTCCACCCAATAACAAAGACACTAGATTTGGTTTAACTTTTGGTGCCCAACATCAATTTCTTTAACGTTTTGCACAACAATCAATCGTAGCACTATTTATCAGAACACATTTTCTGAATTTTCATTTCAACATCACTCTTATAACATTTTGATCAAGTCAAAAAATTGTTAAATCGTGAAAATGAAACTTTAAACTGCTATATATCAAATGTATCATTAAATAAGTCATAAATATAACATAATAACTTATGTTAATCACCCGAATTTGTTACGCGTATAACATTAGTTAGTAATATTATCATTTCGAATGTCTAAAATTTAAACCCAATACGCTACCTTTTTAAAGTCACTAGCCACAATCAAGTGCACTTTTGATTGACTTATCTGACTCAGGACTTCTTGGAATAAAAAATGGTTTATAAAGTTCATGGTTTTCGTGTCACATCACCAAAGGTGAGTCGGGCGGGTTTGTCTCATGATCTTTTTGTGCGCTAAAGAATGGTGTGCGGATAATAAAGATAAAATAGAAAAGCCATGTTTGAAGCAATGTTTCAAGGGCATGTGTTTGAAGGTTTTGATTGTAATTTACATCTACGTTTGTAAGAAGAGATAATTTGAGGTTGTACTTGTATATT
Source organism: Flaveria robusta (assembly GCA_025506415.1). Taxonomy (NCBI): domain Eukaryota; kingdom Viridiplantae; phylum Streptophyta; class Magnoliopsida; order Asterales; family Asteraceae; genus Flaveria; species Flaveria robusta. The sequence goes on along the minus strand of CM046459.1, from coordinate 13,977,573 downwards.
GATAACTATAATTTCTGATTGAAGCAATAAAAGATCTTAAAAGAGCAAAGTGATTAAGAAAGATACATCATATATTTGAACCTACAATAAGATGTGAAAGAAAGTTTTCAAAAATTAAAAAGAAGCAATTTAAAAGTAATTTTATTGTATAAATTAGAGAGAAATTAACTTCCATTGGTTTAACTCTTGTGAACCTTTCAATTTAATTACAATACTTTATTTAATATTTGCGTGATCTCATTAAGTAGCGACGTATTAATAGTTCTTTTAAGGTTTCTAAGAACTCTTGTAATCTTCTGATAACAGATTTAGATGATATGTTGAAAGTAGTTGATTTTAAAATAGAAACAAATTAAAGTTTACTAAAACAAGATGATAATTTATAGTGCTTCTCTTTCATATTACGAACCTACCCTCAATTTGTTTTACTTCGAGTAGCCACTACCTATGTTATCTTTTCCACTCCCCAATTATTAATACTCTGCAATATGTTGGTATATCTTTTAGAACAAATTCACTACACTAGGGTTTATTATTAGAATTTATAAATTTTTAGTTGTGAGACACACCATTTATCATTAGAACCCAATCCATTACCCTCACTTGTTTGTAATTATATTTTGATAAATTTGAGAACTAATAAAAACTTATATTTTGATAAATTTTCAGGGGAGGTGCCTGCGAGGTTGCTACGTTGGGGGTGACAACAATGGGTGGCTAGTGTTGTTGGCAGGGGTGGTCGGTGGGGATGGCAGTGGTGGAGGAGGCAAAGGATGGGGTGGTCGTTGGCAGCGGCACAGTGGTGGATGAGGTGGCTGGGGCGATAGTGGCAAGTTGAATCAACGATGGCCATGGGTGATGGACATGATGACGGTGGCGAGGTGAATCGGCGATGGCCATGGGTGATAAACATGATAATGGTGGGTGCTCAGTTATCTTAATTTATTTGGTTTAATTATTTTAGATTTTGAGTTAATGTAATTTTAATTATAGCCATTTAGTTTTGTAGCTCACTAAAAGTTAACTTAAGAAAAATTAAACAACTCAAATCCTAACAAGTGGTACTTTAAAATTTGAACAAGTGTTATTTTAAAATTTAATGTAATTTAATAGTAAGAGTAAATAAGTTTGTGAATTGTGGTTAAAAAAATTAATTATAGTTTCAAATCATTTAATTACCAAAAGTAAATAGTGAATCCTAATTCAAATTTTAAGAAACTTTACTAACCAAACATACTAAGAAATGCTATTTAAATTCCAATTTTGAATTCTACGACCAAAAGTACTCTTATTTTAATCTATGGAATATCAATGTAATGGATCCTTTTTAAAATTATGGTATCATTCAATGGAAGAGCTGGCCCATTTATTAAATGTAGGAGTTCATGTCAAAAGCATATTAAATTAAAATGAGTTTTAGGCATAAGAATATAATATTTCCGATATATGCATCAAAACACAAAAGATCACTTTTGGTCTAAATTAGCCTCTAATCAAGAAGTGACACTAGATTTGGTGCAACTTGTGCATCACCATTTTTCTTTAACATGTTACACAAAATTTGATGTAACGTAATTGATTAAAACAAAATTTCTCAAGCATCATAGTAACCCGACTCTTATATTGATTAAAACAAAAATTCTCAAGTATCATAGTAACCCGACTCTTATAATAATTGTAAAATTAATATAAAATCTATAGAGCTAGTTCATATTATATATATATTTAAACTATTAACACATATCAATGTAAATGTAATATTTTATATAATTTATTAGCATAAATTTTTTTTGAACAACAGTAGCAATTCGGGCATTTATTAGCATAACTCTTGAGTAAATTCGCTTTATAAGTTATCAACTAGCATATTAAGGACACTCTTCTTGTACAATGTAGCCTTTGTGTCCTTGGATGCGCCATGATTCTTCTTATCCCATTTGCGAGACTCATCTCGGTCACTCTTGTCTGTTATCATTAAGAATCGATCTGCTTTGATGCCAAATGCTACAAACTTATCACAATCATATTGTATAATCCTTACTCTCAACCTAGTCAAGGATGTTTTGATCTTGAACAATTTAAGTAACAAACTAGGAACATATCCCCCCCCCCCCAAAAAAAAAAAGAAAATCGGTCGTAAAAGCAATCTCTAATCTTAAAAGGTAAAATAAAAAGAATTGATTCAACTAAAATCAAACCACCTAAAATTAGTTATAATTATAAAACAATCATTAATTTAGTTTATAGAAAAATTAGCTGTAATTTAACACGTAATCTTAAGCTATAGATTTTTTAGAAATAGTCAACATTTAGCCCATTACAAAACCGACAGACGAACCTGAATAGGGATGGAAAAAACAACTAAGCCTGGTGGTTATGCCCGAAACCCGAAACATACAAGACGGGAATACCCAAGCCCGACAGGTATTGAGTCGGGTATAGATTAGTTGTAAAATTTTGTGCGGGTAAGATGGGTATGGGGTTAGGTAATACCCGGTCCAATTACCAAAACCACATACTCGTTTACCGAACATATATCCAAAGTTTTTTTTATTTTCATATATGAAAGCAAAATGAACTAACTTTTTTGGATTATTAGATTTGTATTTTTGATATGAAACTTTATGATATCGAAATACTTGTTGCTAACTTGTTACTATTTAGAATGTAAAATTTTAAGACACTTATATTTTTTAGTTGTTTTGAAATCTCGATGAGAAAGTTTAAGCAACTTGTGGTAGCTTTTTTAATGCTAAAATTACCAAATGAAGAAGAAACTTTAGTTTTAATTACAATAAAATTTTTAGAGACGATTGTATTTTATATTTAAATGGGGTACTTACAAATATAAAAACAAAATTGTAGAAATGTACCCAACAATCTCACGGGCATTGGTCGATACCTACGGGTATGCCCGTAACCTAATGCTAAGGGCATACCCCATACCTACGTGTATGCCTGATATCCTATAGGTAATTACCTGACCAATACCCGACGGGTAATGGGTCGGATATGAGTCAACATTTCAAAACTGGTCATGGGCTTCAGATTATTAATACCCAACCCATTTCCATCCGAGACACAAACTCCTAGATACAATCTTGTCATATTTTTGTTTTTTTCTGTTTTGAAATCGAAATCCAATCCGAATTCAAATTCGATTCTCAGTTTGATTTTATCCATTTTAAGTTTAGATCACTTTGGTTTTCAGTTTGACGGTAAAAATAACTATAATTAAAGAAGATAAAATCCAAACCGATTAACACCTTTAAATCCGAGCTAACGAGTATGTTAGGCATTCCATATTGTTGCCATGAGTTATACACTTTATGTTTGTGTATCTTTTATAATATGAACAATACACAATATCCCTTAATATCAATTTACGCATTTTCTCTTAATTTCTTTTAGTTTAGAAAACATTTATTGGCATCACTTTTGGTAAATGTGTGAACTCAAACAAAAGCATTATTTACGGCGAACTTAACAACTTTTGGTGATTATTGTTATGCCATGAATGTCATCAACAACTTCAAATATGGCTTTATATGCGTAAAAAAGTCTACGCCTATGCCTATACCTATGTTGATCTTATGAAATAATTATTTGTTTATCTTTTGGGGTATTAACGAATGTGTAAACTGCTAATCTGCTATTAAGGGATATCGCGTATTGTTTATATCATAAAAGATACAAAAATATAAAATGTATAAACTCATGATATATAAAGAAAAATAAAAATAATATTGTCTATATGACTATATTATAAAAGATACAAAAATATAAAATTTATAAACTCATGGCAACAATATAAAGAAAAATAAATACCAAATATTCTACTAGGGTATATTATCTAACATACTCGTTGGTCCTAACTAGAGGATCTCAAATCCTCAAACTCGACATAAGTTCGAAAATATAACTACATGTGTGATTAATTTTATATATGTCAACATAAGTTATACACCAAGGGATTAAGGGAATATGAAATTTACAAACTTGATAAAAGTGTAAATCATTTCAACAATTTAGATCGTCAATTTGAAGAGGGACATACTATGGTTAAAGGAAATTGTCGTGTCTACGGTAACAAAATTAATGTTTTATTTTGGGGCTTAAGTTACAAACACTCTAAAGCATGAATAGAATAAAATATTTTGAACATAGAATGTGGTTGGATTGTTCAAAAAGCTCACGGCTCATAGAGTGCTCGAAGCTTGCTCAAGAATAACTCGAAAATAGCTCACTCAAAATTAGCTCGTTTGTAACGAGCCGAGCCAGCTCTGCTTGGTTTGTAAACGAGCCGAGCTCAAGCCCAGGTTACCTCAGCTTGTGGCTCACTCGTTAGTTCGTTTAGATTTAAGCTTATATTATGATTATTATAGATTATAAATCAAAATTAAGAGATATATTTAAAATAAATCATGATACACATGATATTTTGATCATTTCTAATGACAAACTAAGTAAAAAAATATAAAAAGGTGATTATAGTCTTCGAAAAAAACTATTTTATCTATTTAAGATAAACAATTTAAAAAATATATTTTTTTCTCTATATACATACTAATATGTATAAAATTAACAAAATTTCTTTTAAAATAAATAGATTGGCTAGCGAGCCGGCTTTGTTTGTTTATAAACGAACCGAGCCCGAGCTCATAATTTAAGCTCGTTAAGATAAACGAGGCGAGCCGGATCGGCTCGGTTTTAATCTTACACGTAGGTCCTCTCAAACTTACAATTTAACCACTAGACTTTTCCATATGTTTTTTCTTATTTTTTCTAGCTAACCAAATATTGTTTACATTTGTAATATGTTTAATTTTATGATTTAATCAACATTCTAGCAAACCAAATGTTTACATTCGCGATATGTTATATTTTATGATTAAATCTACATTCTGATGTGAATTTCGTTAAATGCAAAGTTGTGCTTGAAAATCTATAAGCCATCTAAACATTTATGTACAAGTTGTTAAAAATATACATAAATAAGTTTTGAGAGTCACTTTTTAAATGTTATATTATAACCATAAGTTACAATATGCCTATTATATAAATAGCTTTATAGATTTATAAATTGCTATACCAATTCATATCAAATAAAAATTTCTCAAGTTTAAATGAGGATGTAGCATCGAGTGAACCACACCGTATTTTTGTGTTCTTCTTTGTCTTAAACTCACTCGTCTTCCACTTGTTTGTGACTTTATTATTATTTTTTTTTCATATTCTGTAATTATTTTATAAAAATACATAATAATGTTGTTTTTTTATAAAGAGTTATTAGAAATACCCTTTTTTATCTTGTGTAAAGAGAACATGAAAAAAAAAAAAGTTGAAGAAGGCAATGATATAGTATTTTATCCAAAATGGGCTCCATTAAGTCCACATTTTCCGCATCTTAATGACTTGATCAACGGCCCAAAAGAGTGTATAAGTATTAAAACATTTTATATTGTTATTAACTTAGTTGAAAGGCAAGAAAAATGGCATTAAAAAAGTAAATGATTGAAGAAAAAGGTTTTTAAAATACATAAGTTAGTGAGGTGAAGAGACTTTCAGTAAAGTTTACGTATGGGTCCCAACTAAATGGAACCTAAAAACTAATTTTTTTCCCCTCAAATTAAATGTTTAATTTTAAATTAATGATTTGCAATCTCCGTATCTTGAATATCTATATAAAACTCACATGCTTATCTAACAAGCTTCTAATTCTATATCACAACTAATTTTTATGAACTCATTTTAAACGGGGCTCAAAGTTTTAATCTCCAGAGGACCTTCACCCAAATTAGTACGTAAGTTTTTTTCCCGTCTTATATTACTTTATTGTGAAATTCAATATTTGCATTTGTAAATAAACAATTTCTATAATTTTTAAAATTTATCCAAAGAAACAGTTTGAGAAATTAAAAAGTACCCAACAAGAACAATTAGAAACCAATTCACTTGTCCCTAAGAGAACATCCTTATTATTAAATGGTGTGTCTCGCAACTAAAAGGTTAAGAATTAAAATTCTACAAGATACATGTTGAATTATCCTTAGAAAATATGAAAACTGCTTTAATAAAAAGCTAATTCACTCGGTACTGTTTATTATGTTATATAAGAACCTAGCTAGTATGGATTAAAATATCAAGTGAAAAACAAATCCTAGAAAACGAAAACATCTAAAAAGACAAAAGTTTTGAAAAGAATGGGAGAACTTTTAGTTCGTGTGAAAACTTTATGTTCACGCAAAAACTTTAGTTCTTGTGAAAACTTTTGAAAGTTCTCTCATAAGTCCATCTTGTATACATAGTTGTTTTTAATTTGCATTTTAGTATGTGTGTTTCATTTTGTAAAAATGTCTTGAAGGTGAGAGAGCAAAGAGTTGTGTAATAGGCAGGCTTGAGGGGAGCTCATCTCAAGTGGATCGAGCTTAAATGACGTAAATTCCTTTGGTATTGTAATCATGATTAATAATATCCATTTTAGTTTGTTTAATGTTCCTTGATATCACATACGCACACATCCGTCTTAATTTGATTATCAAGTGTAACATATTATGAATTCGATCGCGATGAGTACTTTACATGTTACCAAGTAGACATTAAAATTCAAGCGGGAGCATTGTAATTAAATGAAACATAAAAAATCATGGGATGACAAAATTCTTAGCATACTTTAGTGTATGTAATACACATTTGCATTCAACACAATTTATTGTATTTACCGATGGATACACTACATTTTTACCAAATTATGCAAGATAGTATTCGTCACTTGGGCTTGTAGTCCGGTGGTAAGAGTAAGACTTTTTGGAGAAGACCAAGGTTCAAGATCTGATACGACGTAGATTAGATAATGTTGTAGTTTAGTAGTGAAGTAGTTCGGTCCGTTTCATAAAAAAAAATAACTACATAGCATTCCGTACTTAAACGTAACTTTTTATCAATGTCTGCAATATGATACATTAACCGAGAGAAAATTGATAAGCGTATTTGAGTGAAAAGGACCACACCAATCATCATTATCAACATCATCTAAGGCAGCATAACAGTGGCATAAATTAACACAAATACATCCATGGAGATGATAATTGAACCGCAATCATACATCAAACATGATGATCAATTAAGTACCAAAGAGATACAAATGTGTAACAAAAACTCACATATTTCATCTCAACATAACAACTGCATTATGTTTGCAGTTGAAAATCATAGAAAAAATATATGGCATTTCTAAGACCGGCTAAAAGGTACGAGGGAATACCTTATTATCCCCTATTCGTATTATTTATGCTTCCTCGAGGTTCAATCACTGACGATTATGTAAAGTTTTCCTGTGTATACTCATGAATTTTGCAACAAACTCTGCAGGGGCAGGAAACAGATATTAACAACTTTACAAACATAAGGCGATTTATGATTATATGAAATGCTATTATGTATCTTTATTACCTTCTAACTTTAGTAAGGCACTAGTTCCAACTGGGAGTCTCTTATCCTGTATATTGGCATTAATTTTCAGTCATAAATTTGACAAAAAAACTAAAAGAAATAGAAAAAAATATATATGGCATAAGGACAGTTACTTACATAATAACCGTGCCAATAATATAGTTCCCTTTTGATGTTAGCTTCAACGCCTTTCAGGAACTGTTCAATGAGTTTCTGCATCGTGGAAACGTAACATGAAAAATTTGTGTGACCAGAGAGGATGTTGGAATGATTGTTTGACTGAAAGGTTGTAACTTTACCAGAAGAATCAGTTTTGGGTGAACAAATTCGACCAAAAGTTTCTGTAGTTTCCCGCGTATGAGAAATAGCCTGATGAAAATATGTGCTACACTTATTAGGAAACCAATTAGAAATATATGTTTAAGAAACATATGTCACTATGTTAGTTTCACTTTACTACAATGTATTTATATTTGTGATAATTATAACATCATTACTGTTATAGATTGTTGTCACCTTTTTCTGCAAGTAAAAAAAATCCATTTTATATACTTGCCTCTTGTGTGATGGATCAGCCAAAATCTCAGCAGCAAGTTCAATAAGTACATATTCCCATCCTATTGCAATCGGTTGATCTTCAACAAATGGATAGCTGCATACGTGCTTGAGTTTTAGAATCAATAAGAATAGATAATTGAAATTAAAGAAATTTCCAATAACTGTTCGGTGACCATGAGAACACATTAGGGAAAACTCATGGGGTCCCACCAATACCCTGATAATCAATGGGACCATGTTAACTGCAACTTATGCTATGCATGTGATCTTCATGAGCGTAAGGCAGGAAACTAGTGGAAGCTGAATTCAACCTGACACCTCTGCTGGAGGGGTATAAAACACTTACCATCGCACTACCCCTTGAAGGTTTTTTTGAAAAAAATAAGAAATTATCAACAATATATGTTTTCTCTTACTTGTGAGACTTGCAGGCTTCAAGAGCCATGATTGCTTTCCTCAAATTATGTTTGGATTTATTAGCAATCTTTGCAGCAAATTTCATGGGTAAATCGAAATTCTCTTTCCTTGATATCTGAATAAGCACTTCCATGACCTGAGATTTTAAGATGTGGGTAATCAGATTAAAGTTGGAGTTTTTAGGTCATGAATGTTCATGTCTTCATTTCCTATATAGAAAATGCATTTTAAAGCTTCCAAAACGGAACGATAAAGTTAGAAGGCGTAAATGGGCAGGTTCGGTAATTGTTAAAGCGGGTTGCGGCCAGTGTCCAGGGCGTGCTGTCTGTATTTATCTATTTTTTTATTTTGATAGATAATAAAAGTGATAAATATTTAAAGATGATTACAAAGACCATATTATTGCACTGAATACACTTTGGATGAATTTCGACCCATGTGACCTCAATCCTATAAAGTTAATCTTTTATCTTAACCATTTGGCCTGTTAGATATTAAAAGTAATCCAAATCAACCAATTTTAGGTAGACCGGTTGAATTTGCAACCTATAGGTACAATATATAGCACTTACTTCGTGAGTCACAGGAGCATTAAGCTTAATAATATGGCACCGAGTTTTCACTGGATCAAGAATGTTGACATCATCTTCACAACAGAGGATCAGTTTACAAACATCTGAATAGCAATCCATAATCCACTTTATCAAGTGTTGGATGCTCTCATCAGCTTTGTCAACATCATAGAGGACCATTACTGTGAATAAGACAACGGAAACTCTTAGTTGAAATTCAAATTCAAGACCTGTTAGGAAAATATATATATCTAAAATGTATGGACCTGTATAATCTGGCTTTAAATTAACCGTGCTGATCTCAGGAGCAACTGCATGGTCACTACTTATTTGTTTGACTAAAGCCATTAGAGCATATTTAGCATTAGCTTCCAAGTGCACATTAAGCTCTACATGGTGCGGACTTGAGGTTACAGGAACAGTTACTTGAGTTGCCCTTGTTTCCTAAAAACAAAATGAGAAGATATATAGTCATCTGTAGAGAAATTTGATTAGTAACTAACGATGTTAATAAATTTTAATTATCAATCATTATACTTATGATGCTTATTAAAAGCATACACGTGTACAAATCCATGCCAGTATTAGACTTCAACTAAGATATAGATTCTGGATATCCAGTTTTAGAACTGATTTATACATTTATGTATATTAAAGATGGCATGCTAGGGAATAGGCTTAGAAACAAACATATATATGTATGTATGATATAAATAAAATAGAAGTGATGCTTTTAGAGCTTGAAAGACTCGAAAGTCTTTACCTCTTATTTGTCATATATTAATCTTTTAAGTTATATTTCATTATATAGAGTTCTTTTTTATCACATTTTTGGTTTTTTATGCACATCAGAGAGTATGTGCACTTAATTGAAACTTTAGCACAAATCATGTTGTTTGGAAACAAAGAAATCCCAAACAATCTGGTTGAAGTTTCTTCTTATGTATCGACTAGGATCGGTCATTATTAACTTTATATAGTTCTTTAACGTGTATTACCTCGACTATAAGTTTTACCATTGGGGTTGTATAGATGAAGCTCTTGTATGTTCCGTTTTAGGTATCAAGTCAAAAATAACATTCTAAGAACCTATGAATGCTTACATACCTGAATCTTGAAGTATCTTAGATCATGAGATATCTGCAAAAAGAAGACCAATCTAATTATTCGCCCACAGATTATATAGACTAAATCTTGTTCTAATAAAAGAAAGCAAAATTACATTACGGGCAGCATCTCCATATATCTCACATAATAGGGCCATTGTCAACGCTTTCTTCCCAGACCCTTGAGGTCCCTTCAAAAGAATATGTGGGAACATTTCCTGTGATGCCTATAGTGCGATATGATAAAAACTTATAACACTAAATACATAAAGAAAAGAACAATTAAACCAGAATTTCAGAAATTCATGATTGCATATAATCTAAAGACTAATCGAAGACAGAAAAACTAACGACACATACCAGATGTTTAAGTTGCTGGGCTTCTTGTCTGTGGCAAGTAAACCCGTTTAATGACAAAGGTTGATACTTATCCGCCCAGAATTGTCGAAGATTTTCATTTACAAAAGCCTTCTCAATAAATGAAGCTTCATCAAAGGCTCTCAATCTTTCTGGAGACTTCTTGGTGGTACTGCATGACCCTTTTCGTATGCAAGAAAACCATGTATCCGCCTGGTTTTTCCGCCTATTTGCAGTAAACCTCCAAGAACTCCCATTTGACTTCCCACTGACATCACTTATATGGCTACTTTGCCTGCTTACAGCTGAGCTAGAAACCATAGTTGTGGGTGTTAAAATACTACTAGGAGAAATACCAGTAGTATTATAGTTAGGAACATTATTTGGTTTATTACACTGAAGCGGATGTGGATTGGGTTTCTTTTCCGTAACCAAGTTGTGCTTCGGGCTAATACGATGTTCCAACTCACCATTCTTTTTCTTCTGGGCCGACATGGCTGCATAGTCTCGAGAGAAGAAAATGTCACCACCTGGAAGAGAATCTGTGCTATCAAAAACAGGAGTATTTCTTACTGGACTTTTGGCCAATTTTGCATGTGCAACCATCTCATTGATCTCGCCTACAGAGGGCGTATTTTTATGGTTACCATCTTTGTTTTTTCGTGGGGTAGTGCTTCTGTGCGATGGAGGTGTTCTACTTCTTCCATCTCTTCTTTTCGCGCGTTGATCATGTTTCATTTGTTGATCTTTATCACTTGTCCTCAATCTAGGTGCTGACAGTGCTCTAGCGTAACTCAGCTTTTGGCTTTCGTGATGACTTTCATTACTCAACTGTCTGTGTTTTGGCTTATTATACGCGCCATCAGCTTCTTCTTCATTCTCCAACATGTCATCACCTCTTGCAGTTTTGTAAAGTGAAGCATGACTCCTACGTTCAGACTTTGAAAACGGGCTGATATTCCTCCCAGGAGGAAGAGGAAGTGGCCCGAGAGTTGGTGACTTCGAATTCTTCCCATCTCTTCGATTCTTGTATGGAGATTTACTATGCTTTCGTGGCGGCGGCGGCCCTTCAGGATCAAACTTCGACGTGTGTCTCCTCGTGAGTCTCGACGAATTCAAGTTCCTAACTTCATCAGACCCCAATTCCGCAATCTTTTTATTGAATTCATTCCAAGGAGCTTCATGTAACTCAGTCTCAGTATCCGATGGATCATATCCGCTTCGCCCTTGTTTCATCATCGGTAACGAATGCTTCTGCAGCCCTCGGCTATATAACATCGGACTCTCCATACCCAAACACTCAACAACCCAAACCCGCAAAAACAATAGCACGCGTTTGAAAGACAACAAAAGTTAATACCTTTAAACAAACAATCTGGTTCAGGAATATTATCAAACACCTTATGTGCAACAAATACAATCAAGAATTCAGACAACATACAATGAGACATCGAAATGGGTAGGTTCCGATGCGATGAAATGTCGTTTACCATGATCGAAATACAGATGCTTGAGGTGAAAAGATCGAAGTCTTGGATCGTCAAAGACAATGTGGGGTTGCCACAAGATTCACGCTTACAGTTTAAAACCATTGTATATACGATCAGCATTATGCTGCCGATTACGAGGAGATTGCATAGGTAAAAACTGTGAAGATTTTCTTAATTTTGTTGTTTGTCTGTAGCTATGAGAAAGGAACCTGATGGAGATTGTATGCAGACATCATCGTTCGCGCCAAAAACCTGGCAACAGTTTTGTCCACTTAAGAAAGTTGTTCCTTAGGTGGAGTTATGGTCCGATGGTTTTTTAAATAAAATGTCGTAGGTTTGAGTTAGTAATATGCTCCAAAGTAAGTTTTTTTCTGGATTTCTAGGCGGGTGGGTCGCGTAATGACATTTTATTCTTCAGACGGAATGATGATTCATTTGTCAGGATGATCCGGGTTACCATTTCTTTACTGTTCTGAAAAGAAAAATATAAAGTTAGTGATTAGCAGGTATCATGTTGTGTAGTAAATAGGTTTCTTCTGGAGATTCTAATCTTATAGTAAACATGAGTGTTCGTGGTTTTATGATTTAGTGGTATTAATGATTCTACCTTGTAAATATGGTGTGCGTTCAAGTTTTTATAATTGTAAGATTATATGTGGAATTTAAAGGAAAAATTATTGTTGTTCAAAAGAAAGACAAAATATATATTATTGTAGAATTGGAAGTGGATCTTCTAGAGTATGTAAATCAGTCGGTTTACAAAAGAAAATTGTTACTTAGCTTTAACCATCTAGGTTTGGTTTGGGTCTATTGATGTTATTGAAAAAGATGATCTGACTATTTCAATTAATCTTATAAGTTCAAAGTCATTTTAATTGATAAATTTGGTCCAAGTGAAATGTTAAAATTAACAAAGAGAAAGGCAAGTAATATGTTAATTTAATTTAATTAATATTAAAAAGTAACTTTTCTTTTTAATAAGAGTTATTGTAGCTAAAAATACATATCTTTATGCCTAAGGTACTACCACCAAAAGCAGCTCCAGTATTTACTATCTCCTACAACCGCCACCAAAACTGTCGTCGTTGTTTAGCATCGTTTCAATATGAAGAACCTTGACGAAGAGGTATAAAATTAATGTTTTCCCTAACCTTCTTCATGGACGAGAACCACCACCATAACCTTAACATCGCCGGCACCATTTTCACCTTCGTTCATAGCCGCCCATGTCAAATCTCCGACCATCACCATAGGTAGGGTTGCGGCTCCCGGCTTCATTGTTCAATAATTTGTAAATTGTTCTTCACTCTCCAATGTAAAGAGTTTAAAAGTGGGTTTCTAGAAAAAGTGGTATTGAGCTTTAAACACAGATTTTCTTAAAGGGTCAAAATAAAATATTTTGTAGTCTTATTGTCCGAGAACTTAAAAGTTTATTTTAAATACTTTTGCATTTGCTTTTTTAATATATTAACTATTACGTTTGATATTTCTAGCTTAAATTCTAATTATGATGTTTAAAAATGCAGTTACTTCTGGATTTTGATACTTTAAGTTTTTTTTTTCGAACCCATGTGCCTAACCCGTCAATGTTACTCTCCGAAATCTGTTTCTTTCATTGTCCCGGCCGCAAAGTGCCGGGCACAAATACTAGTTTATAGAAATTGCGATCAACTTTTTTAATGATATATCACATATTATTATAAAATATATGAGTTTGATTTCAGTGATGGTGTTATTTGGTTAATTGGTTACTTATATAAACTAGTATTTTACCTTGCGGGTATTGCCCCGCTAGTATTTACACATTTATACCGAAATGGACGTCATGGTGAACGTTTTTTATGTTTATCGAAAGAGACAACGTAATGTTGAACAATTAGCATACAAAAGCTTATACATGTCCCATTTGTCCGATCTCAATCCACAAAACCAACCCATAGTTTATATATAAATCACCCACAACTTTCATACGCACATGATACACATAGCAATACACCATTAAGTTGATGTATTTCACACTTATACATCACAACCTTATAAAAACTCTTGGGGCAAAAATTAAAGAAATACAAACACCTTTATTCATTCCATTGCTTTATTAATATTATATAGCTCACCTTTTTAATTGAAGGAAGAATTACATATTTCTCCCTATTACATATATAAGGGGCGGTTGCTATACAAAGTGTTTTTTTCGTACGAATCGTACAAAGTTTTGGGGTGGAATTATCACGTAAGAATAATAATAATCACGCAATAACAAAGTGATAATTATGCAAGACGAATTACACTCGCGTGGAATTATCACGTAGAGATGAAATTATCATGCAAGAATATCTTCTTGCGTGATAATTGCAACTTTGTGTGATAATTCCATCTCTGCGTGATTATGTAAATTGCTATTATCGGTTATGCTAATGTAATCTTTCTACACCGCTTTTATTTGTTGCAATTTCTTTTATCGCGTCAACTATATTCTCTCTTTTTAATACTAGAAACAATCCTCTTAAATTGATGTTTCACGAGGGAGTAAATAGGGTTTGTTAATGAACTATAGTTTATTTCAAAAAAAAATACATAAACATAAAATATAAACTTTTTTAAAAAAATTTCGGTCTTCTAGGTGGAATTAGAATATTCTATTGGATTGTTTGTTTGAATATTCTATTGGATTGTTATATATTTCATGGGTAAGTGAAAGGAACGTGAATTTCAATTAATTAAGGTAAAATTTTCAAATTTAATTCCACCCGTTGAACAAACAAACAGTATTTTAAAAGAGAAAATAAGCCAAAAACCAACCAAATATACTCAAAATTGGTTCTGGTTTTGACTTTTCATTGACTAAACCAAACTAGTTTCAACTCGAACCACTTTAGGGTTTTGAACCTATTTGTACACCTCTACTTCATCATATTTGTGACCCGTAATTTATATTTATTATTTGAAACCTTGAAGTTATTACAAGTACTTTTATTAATACTAATAACCAACTACTAATAATAAATAAATAAATAATAAGGGTAATATATAACTAATTAAAGAATTAAACAATTTTAAATCTTGAGTAATTTTAACGGCTCGACTAAAGTTCGAGTAACACATGATTAATTTCTACACAAGATTCGATTTCAATTGAACGATTTTACCGTTACATCTCAAGTATTTTTTTTTTTTTGTCTTGTGAGGCTAAAATTGGTAATGGCAACCGTATATATACAGTATAATACTTACAAGCTTAAGTAGGAGATGTTTATACGGTTTGAGAAGCAGTGTAGGTGGATGGTAGAGTTGATAGCCAATCTATCAAGGCCTTGTTGACAGCCTCAGGGACTTCATCATGGGGGCAATGCCCTGCCTGCAGGTTCACAACAGTTGTGTTTGGGTAGAACTCCTTGATACGAATCGCCTTTGCGGGCCCCACCCACGGGTCTAAATCTCCCCAGACTAACAACAATGGGCAAGATAGTTTGCTTAGTACGCTGTCGAGTGTGTATTTTCTCTGATTTGACATGAAGCGTGTCATTAACCTGCAAAAAAGTTGCATTGATCATCCATTAATATTATTGAACTTAATGACATATTGATCTTGTCTTTAGGTGAGGTTTTTTAATGACATATTGATCTTGGAATCATAGTCTTTAGGTGAGGTTTTTTAATGACATATTGATCTTGGAATCATAGTCTTTAGGTGAGGTTTTTTGAGTCTTTCTCAAAAAAAGGGATACCTGTAATAGACTTCTCCAGCGTTTGGATCGTCTGCTGGCTTGGTGATTGATTGAATGAGATAATCGTCAACATTTGAAGTATTTTTATAGACCTGAAAATGAAAATGAATATTTTCATTGGTCTGGTAAAAGGGAGACAGATTTACTGTACTTGACATACAATTACGCACACGAGATGCCGGATGCATGAATCATTGATCTCGTATTTACTTTTACTCGTGTATTATCCTTTATGTCTTATACAAACAAAAAAAAGCACACGAGATAAATTTCACATGATAAATTATACATTAAATAGATTCGCGTATCTATTTTTTCTACTTGTGTAACTAATGGTTTATGTACTATTTTCAAACTAAAATAAGAGATGCAAATAAAGATGGATACGCGAATATAAAGTCGAGTATCTCATGGGCTATATAGTCTATAGATGTTAATTTGTTCTGACATGACTATAGAAGTGTAACACACTCGAAACAGATATTTGCCATGAAAGTTGCTACATATTTGTTTCCGTTCCCATAACGTCCCATAACTACAAGACTTACCATACGCCAATTGATGGTATTGATTTGGTTCTCAAGATTCTTCCTTTTTTGTTTTCATTAACATATGTTTTAGATATTTACATATAGTCAAACAAATTCCTAGAACTATCCGCTGAAATATCAAAAGAGTAAATATCAAAAGAGTAAATATCTGAAATATGAGCTAAATAAATTTCAAAAGAGTATATAATTTGACTTACACTCTTCAATACGGATTCAACACGAGCTGGCTGCTTTGCTTGCCAAAATAAGAATCCAAGAACTATCCGCTGAAAAATTTCCTTCAGTGGCTTTAGGATGAATTTCTGCACCGTGGATTCTTCAGTTTCAGTTGTTGCATCATCTGGGCTTCCGAATTGTCCTGCAGAGTTTAGTAATGCAATGCCAACAACCTGCTGTGGCATTGCTTCTGCTGCCACCAAAGCAGTAAATCCACCAAGACTGAAATTTCCAATCAATATATTAGAAAAATGCAGGACAAAAGATCATCTAATGGAGATCTGGTCTCAATACCAATATGCATGAAGAAGATACGTACCATGCATGTATTGCAGTTCTAGTTGGTTATTTACTTTACTTATTATTATCAGATGGTGGGATTAATGGGTTTAGTGTGGTTATCTTGATGTTTATTTTCTTCTTGGCCATAAAAGCCAACGTATTGCATGTAGTAGAGAAGAAGAGATATGAATATGAATTAGCTTCTATAATCTCCTTTCTATTTTTTTGTTACTTTGATTATTTATTGGTTCCAAGTGGAATAAGATCTTGGCTAATACCAAGACCATATCAGATGACTGTAACATTGTGTTGAATGAATCACATGTATAGAAACTTGAAGTAGAAAATCGATTCAATCTATTCGAACAACCGATAATGAATCAATGATTTTCTATCAATCAAGTAAACAACAGAAAATTACCTGTTTCCGACCAATATTGTTGGTTCTTTCACTATCTCTTTCAAGAAATCGGCTACTTGATCTCTCCACACCAAGGCATCATAATCAACGAGTGCCTTCTCACTCCATCCAAACCCAAGTAAGTCCAGAGCATAAACCTTGTACTTTTTAGCCAATTCAGGTATATTGTACCTATAGATATAGTGAATATATCACACCAAATATTCTAACCTACTATCATGATATAAGTCCAAAATAGCATAATAGAAAGAGACCTCCAATGGAAAGCTGAAGCACCAAAACCATGAATAAGAACAATCGGAAAGCCTTCCCCTTCTTCGACATAATGAATTTTATGACCTCTCCATGTCCAAAATTTGTATCCATCATTCTTAAAAGGTAATCTCTCTAAACCTATTGATATACAAAGTACTGGTTCAGTTAACACAAAGCCACAATATGCTACCGCTTTGCATTAAGCACATGTAATGTTCAGAAATCGATCAAAATGTGGCTATCAGCTTAAGTATTTCTTAAAAGGTAATCTCCTCAAATCTATTGATATACCAAATACTAGTTCATTTCATACAAAGCCACTTCAGGATAGGGGACAAACTATAATCAATCCAAATACACTATCGACTTGCATTAAGCACATGCAATGTTCAGTTGTCGATCAAAATATGGCGTTGAGTGTCCAAAAGTACAAGCTTACAGCTTAATCAACACATTTCCTAACAGGTAATTTCTCTAAACCTATTTATATACATATACCAAACTACCAAATACTAGTTCAGTTCATACAAAGCCACATCAGGATAGGGGAAAAACCATAATCAATCCAAGTATATGCATTAAGCACACGGAATGTTCAATAAACTTATCAAAAACACCAAAAGTTTCAGCTTACGGTTTAATCTAAGCATATTTCATTTTCCATTGAAAAACAAAACAAAAACCCTAGGGCAACAGAAATCAACCTTGAGCAGGTTGCGATACCAAAGTAGACGGCATGACCGAAGCTCCAGCAGCAACAATTCCTTTCGTAGCAAAATCTCTCCGACTCAAACCACACCTATTTCCTACCACACGATCGATTAATCAATCAATAACACTTTTCTACATTACAACACGTAACATTGCTATACAATGAGCTGAAATTGTTCGAAAACTTACTGTAAGAATGAACTTTGGTGGCGGGACTGAACTTGTTGGCAGTAGGACAGTGGATTCTAACTCGATGAGGCACCGTAGCACATGAAGACGACATTGAATCTGCAGAAATGGAGAAGAGATGCGGGTGGATACGGTGATTAAGGCGTTAGTGAGTTGATTTAGGTTTTTGATTTAGGGGTTTGATTTGAGTGGTGGAAGTGAAGCCTTGAGGCTGTGGCTGATCCCGAGCCAAGTTACTTTCTTTCCCCCGGAAATTTTAATTTTGAATGTTTTATACGTATGCTCGCACGGATGGGTTTTTACGTTTTTCAAACGTCACGATTCATCCTTTCTTTTTAATGGTTTTCTATAAGATTATTATTGTGAAAGAAATTCATATTTAAACAAGTAAAATTTAAACTTATCATTACTAAATTGTCAATAGATAATGTATGTTAGAACTTAGAAGTAATACGTAATTCTAATATTAAAAAATTGGATAATGACTAATAATTAGCATTTTCAGAAACTAGACCAGGTCGATCGGTTGGACCGAAAACCAGCTATAGCATTCTTATACATTGTGTACGTTCCATTTTCAAAATCTTTTTTGTATTAATTTGGTAATGTAAAATACATATTTTAGCTAATTAAGAGCATTCACAGTGGATTCATCATTTTATCCATATAATTACATTAAAAATCACTATATTTTTTTTTTCTTTTCAATTAAATAATATTTTTTATACACTTATCATTACTTTTTTCTCCCTCCTTCACTCAACCACTTTCAAAAATATTAAAAAATTTATAGTGATTGAACAGTGATTTTTCAAATGTATCAACCAACAATAATATTTTCTTTATCCTTCATTCACAACCATTCAAAACCATTTCATATAATATACCAAACACACTCATATATTTTTAAGTATTCCACTGTAAATGCTCTCAGTGTTAATATTGTGTTAAAAGTGTAAATCCACCTAAAACATATAGTATTCTTATATTTTGTTTTTGAACTAAATATATATATAATATGGTAATATTAACTTTTTTATTTTTGCCGTTTATCTGGTTTTAAATCCGATACAACCGATCCGAATTTACTATTCGGTTTGGTTTTAAAAACGCTACTAATAATAACTCTTCATATCTTCATATCTCGATTTGTAACATATAAAATTCCATCTCAAGTTCACAACCAAACATGTTCTCCGGTCAAGTATAATATTATTCATCCCATGCTTTATCAACCTCCTGACTATAGAATATGGTACGTACAAAGAGAGAAAAACGTGGCGAGAAGATAGCGCAACCATAAACACCAAAGCCACCGTAGTCCGCCACGTGGCCTGATACAGTCGGTGACCACCCTCACCGTTTTAAGTTTTAACCTCAAACCTTCATCACAATCTCTCCCATTACACTTTCAAATTCTCCAACATCTATTTTCTCAAATCTACAAGTCGATTCAAATATTATTATTGTTAAGTTTTATATCAGTCGGAGATCGATCGATCGTGTGTTAATTAGGGGTGAGGTGAAAATGGCGAAAGCGGTGGTTGTTATGGTGGTGTGGCTAGCGGCGGCGGCGGCGGTGAGCGGAGGTTTGAATGAGGCGGAGAGGGGTGTGGAGAATGTGAAGGGAAAGGTTGGTGAGGTGGCGGAGGATTTGAAGATGAATGCTGAAGGGGCGTTGAATGAGGCTAAGGATAAAAGTGGTACATGGGCAGATTGGGCTGTTACTAAAGTCTCATCGTAAGCTTTGTTTCGTTGTTTTTCGTAAACATTAACTTTAGCTTTTCGATCGGAGATGGTAGATTCTTGTTTTTTGTAGTTGTGTTTTAGTTTACGGTACGATTTGAACCCTTACACACCTGAATATCATTGGGGGACAAATATGTCCAAAATACATCTCAAAAACAACCATATGGATATTTATCAAGTTTTTTTGGATGTTTTTAAGACACAAGTTATGAACTATCAAAAATGAGTTGGCGTGTTATATACATAAAACATTTGAGAAAGAAAAATAAATGGTTAAAAATAAAAAGACGGTGGTGGTGATGTGATAATGTTTTTAAGTTATGTTATTGTAGGGATTTTTCAAGGTTTTAAAGATTTGGTATTTTCTAATATATTAGTTGACTAGGCACGTTTTGGTCGTTTTTAATGCTTTCTAGGTGATGCTCTTATAATCTTTTAGCAACGTGGATCTATGACTATAGACATGAAATACGACGGGTAATAATCGTTGACACGAAATTCGTGAGTTTGGATTTAGTGTCTAGGTCAACATAGGTTTTGGCTCAAACTCGCGAATAGATTCAAAATGAGTCGTGTTCGGGTCATCTTAGCGTGTCCACTGAGTTAAATCGTTTAACCATTATATCTTTTAGATTTATTGGGAGTGTTTTATGTCATAAATATATTAAGCTTGTTGTGTGTGTGTGTTTGTGGTTGATAAATCCATATATGGATTTATAGTACGTTAAAGACGTTGATTGTTTTATATGCATTCATATTTATGAATTTATAGTTAAAGACATTGATTGTTTTATATGCATTCATACTTTTACAATTTTGATTTATATTGGCTATTTATTGATTTATTGATGACTAAACTGGTCATGTTAGTATCATCCCACAAATATTTATGTCGTGTCCGAGTTTATGTGTCAAACATCTTCGGGTTCGTATCACGTTTAATGTTTAGATTCAGGAGATGTTTTTAGGTTTGGGTCGGGTTGGAAACACCGACCCTTGAACCCGACCCGTTTAATTAGCTAATGAATAATTTCGGATAGCTATGTATCAGTGTTTCTGATTTGTCCTTCTACCGACTTTCCCGAGATGAGATCCAATGATATCATATCAAACTCATGTTTGTAAATGTTTAGGGGTCTCGGTTTGGACCAGGACGAGGTGAAAGGAGGTGCCCACAGTGCTGTCGATAAAGCTGGTCAGGCTGCATCAAAGAGCACATCCACACTGAACTCTGCTGTTTCTGGTGATTATACTACATACATTCATAAACATTCATGCATACATATATCTGTTAACACTTGTACATATGAATGTATATATTCTTGCAGAATCGTCTAAGTATGTATCTGAGAAGACCGGCGAGGTGGGAAGCTTGGCGTCCGAGAAGGCTGGTCAAGCCATGGGTATAGCTGGTGATGCAAAGGACAAAGCCGCCAACACATACGAGAATGCTAAAGACGATGGCGGTGTGAAAGCACAAGACGCGTATTCATACCTCTCTGAGCTAGCACACGAAGCCATGAAAAAGGCTCAAACTTTCGCTGGCATTGTTGAAGAACCAGCCGAAGAGAAGGCGAATTACGCGTATGATTCTGTAAACGAGGGCGCGGGTAAAGCAATGATCATAGGTTCAGACATCGCTCAAGGTGCATCCGAGAAAGCAGATCAGAAGATCCAAATGGCCACCGATAAAGGTTCTGAAATCAAAGGAAAGTTGGAAGGAGCGATGGCGGATAGTAAAGATAAAGCACAAGATGCATACAACTCTGCGAAAGACACCGTACGATCATCCGATGCTTACGATAAGGCTGGTGAAGCTAAAGATTCGCTTAAAGATTCAATGTCTAAAGGAAAAGATCAAGCTTTTGATACACTTGATGCTGCTAAAGCCAAAGCTGAAGACATTTCTAAGGATTCGATAAAGGAGTCGGCTAAGGAGAACTATGAGGCTGCTAAAGGAAAAGCTTCAGATGCTGCAGGTAAAGCCTATGACGCTGCTAAAGCGAAGGTTGATGATGTGGATTCGTTGAAGGAGCGGGCTAAGGAAACCTACGAGGCCGCTAAGGAAAAAACATCGGATGCCGCAGGGGATCTAGGAGCTGCGGTGAGAACATAGAACATATGGATATCCGACGTGTGTGTGCATCGACTCTTCATGAGGTTTCTTTCGCTTCTCTTAGTAGGATACTGATGTAAGATTGTTGTAGGTTTTTTGTTCTATAAAGAAAACTTGCATATGATTTCTTAACTTCTATTGGAAGTGTAATAAGATGTACACGGCAGTGAGGTAATTTATATACATATGAATTCGTTCTAGTTTTGTGTTTCGTTAGTTTCCCTTGTTATGTTTTTTGTTTCGTTTAGGTATAAAACATTAGAAGCTAGGGTTCACAAGTGTGTTACATTTTGAAAAAAAACATCACAAGTGCTACTATCTTTTTCATTAACCATGGTGATTGTTGTTGGCAACATGGGATCTGCGGCAAGAGGTCAGTCATGAACTTTGCATAGGGCAAAATTCGGGTTCCCCAATCTCGGTTCTCAAATAAGCATACGGATTAGAATGTCGTAGCACGCCCTGCGCAGCAAGTGGGAATGCATCGCTTAAAACCTCTCTTAAAAATCTAACATAGATGATTTGTAACTCTGAGTAAGTTGGTATCAGCACACACAATTAAGATGATTAGAATCACATGGTAAAATGTTACTAAAACTTTTCTCCCTTCTGGTTTGACCACATAAATTTGATACGAGACACCGCGTGGACTTCAATGGGTGATGCCCTGAACCCCATGGGCCGTGGCCTTTGAACCCCGTTTGGTATAAGGGGTCTTGCCCTTTAAACCATTCATATCAGGCTAGGGGTGTTGATCGAGTTTTTTAATCGGGTTTTGAGTTCGTCTAGTCGGGTTCATCGGGTTTTTTGATGTTGGAATCCTACCCGAATACCAACCCGAATAAAGCTCGGGTTGATCGGTAATCGGGTATATTCGGGTCGTTTTATTCGGTAATCGGGTTCCTGATTGGACTATTAATAATTGGGTTGTTAATCAAATTACACTTCTAGGTTTGTACCGTTTAATTTATCCCAAACCAAAATTTTCTAAACAACAAAATCAATTTTTAAGGTAAAAATTGAAACTCCTAATTAAATTCAATGCAAGTAATCATCAAACTAATCGGCAATGAATCCAAATAAATTAATTTTCATAAGAGTTTCATAATTTAAATTTGGGATGAAGAATGTTTATGTATAAAATAGCAAAAACTTATAGCCAAGATAAACCAAAATATTATTAATTAGAGTAGGCTTGAATATATTCATTGCCGATTTCCGATTGCCGAATACCGATTGGAAGTTACCGCCGTTTGACTCTACAGTCCTATATCTCAATTGAAAATTTATAATGATAATAAATAGAACCTAGAAAAACACAAAACTCAAATTTGGTAAAAACGACACCCCTAGATCAGGCTATTAAAATGAGCATGGTCTTGTATAAACGTTCGCTTCACACGCCTTAACTTATAACAATGCGCATACTTTTTTATTTGGTCTTAACTAAATATACATAAGTAAAAATGACTTTATTGACACTATAATCACAAACAAAGTGTGTTCTTGAGCACTACACACAAAAGCAGTAGCCGCTGGCTGGATCAAAAAAAAAAAAAAAAAGGGTTTAACAAAAACAACTGGACCTATCCCTTGTTAAAACGTATGCAAGACAAGAGGACTCCAAAGATCCCATTCCGTTCACTAAAGCTAATCCATTCTGTTTCTGAAAGCAACAATGAGAACCATTAAACTGACACTTTAAATAAATAAGATAGGAACCTCAGGACCTTTGGTCTAATGATATTAATGTATGTTGTATGTGTCCCTCCTCAAAAGTTCAGGTGTAGATTTAACACTAGGTTTAGATTGTATGTGTTCAATGCTAAAAAAAAAATTAAAAAATATGAAAACGAGAAGCAAAAAAATTGTATGTGTTTGCTAATGTGGAATTAACCCTAAAACAAAGAAGAAAACTCCGTCTTCCAGCCTATTATTGATCAACTCACCCGTCTTTTGCACATTTCGTCAAACACAAACAACTTATTCTGATATCCCTATTCCCTCATCACGTCCAACTGTTATACTAGTATCTTACCCATGGGGTCATGAGACCCATAGATCGTCGAATGTGGCGGAGTCTATAGCCTCAAGAGTCATAACAACCACTCCTTCATACCGATAATTGGTACTTTATCGCCGGTATGAGCTCCTTCGTGAATCCGTTTTTATTTCCCTTTGTGTTTCCATCGTGTCATTGGGCCTCATTCAGTTTGGGTTCATCGTAAGCACTCTGTTATGTGTAATTAGGATGTAAACTGTATGTCTGCTTGAATTAACTTGTGTTCGTTTTTGTTATAGTGTGGGTACTCAAAACTTGAAGGTAGTTCATTACTTGTATATTTAATGTAATTTGAGGTTAATTGCTTTCAATTTTCTGTAGCCCGAGATGGAATTTATGGAATATATTTGGTTATGCCCATTTGACCAGTGAACTAAACTGGCATTCAGACCAGATTGCAAACTTTCTTACCTTTTTTTTCTATTTTTTCTTTAAAATCTTATTTTTTGATTAATTCTTAAGATAAACATTATAAAGTTCATAAAAAGACTTACATTAAAATTTATTATTATTTTTCGTCGATGTAAAAGATTCTCCTCAAATCGGCTTGAAGGTTGTTAAACATATTTAAATTACGTAATTGTTGCCATTACTCTTTTTTTATCAAATGTTTCTTTATAAGAAAGTTCGTTATACTATTCATAACATCACATATTACACGAAATTCCCTTTTCAAAATCATATTATGCAAAATGATACACATATATATTCATGACCTTCGCTTTCTAGAATCATATTAGTATATAATAAGCAAGAATTAATGAATTAAATTTTTTATAATTAATACAACGGCAAGTTCTCACCCACATTGGTCCGTGACGGTTGAAAATTGAATGCAAATCAATTGTTTTAATCCCATCATTTTATTAACGCATAACGTCTCACACAACCCTCACTCACTAGGCAGCACGGTGTCCCACGTGTGGTGAGGTGTCACATCAGCTCTCGTGTGTCACTTCACGGGAGCACACCACATAGACTTACATTTAACTAACTTTTCATACATCTTAATAAAATTCCACATTCACATAAAATTATAAAGCATTTTCATATTTTATTACAAATTAGATCTAATAAATAGCTTTAATATTTTTATTATTGATGATTTTATTCGGCTCTTAAATCTGATTTGACTGATCTGCCCCAAAAGATCAGTAAGACCCCCTGTTAACTTTACGATCCGGTTCCAAAAACACATGTCATCTCCGTGTATCTGCTTCTTCATTCTTTTTGTCTAAAAAAACATTTTTTTTGCATCTAACTACACCTATCTTGCACTTACAAAGATTTAAAATCATACCACTTTTGTATCTCTCTCTTCATACCTACTTTTTTCCTCTGCATTTTTAATTCTCCTGAGGTTCATATGAAGAAGCACAGATTGATCGAACTATATTTTAATCTTTTGTGGTTTTGTCATCTGGTAACACTCTTTATTTTGTTTCGTGGAGTCTACGTATGGAGTTAAAAACGGCATGGATTTTATCAAAATTTAAACATAAAAAAAAGTAAAAAGACAGTAAGATCTGCAGATGCATAAAAAATAGAGAAATTGCTGGGCGGTGAACATCCGTGGGGATTAAAATGATTAGGGTACAACAGCAAATGCGACGATTATAACATCGATTACCACAATAACAAACAAACATTCGTGGGGATCAAAGAGCTGAAGGCATCTTTTGGAAATCGTTAATTGCTCCAACAAAACTCACCAATCTCTAGATCAATCTCGATCACCACCTTAATTGTTTTATTTTAGGTGTTTTCTTTTTTTTTTTTTAAACAAACTACAACAAACAAAAGTATGAATATAAAATTACGCAGTCTGAGTTCTTCGATTTTTTAGCTTTAACTCTTTAGAATTTAGTTGTCTAGAATAAGTTGTGTTTTATCTTATATATAGATACTAGGTTAGTACCCCGTGTATTACACGGGTTGAATAAATAAAACACTAAATAATTAGTAATAAAAATTTATGAATTATAAAACCATGTTTGAAGATAAAATATGATTGTAATCGCATATGAATAGTTATTTTAAGTAAATAAACAATAATATATTTTTCTTAAATTTTTATTTTATAAATGATACGTGAGTTTTAAATATATTGTTTTAAGAAAAATGAATTTATTTTAAAACAGTTTGTTGTTTTTTGTATTTTAAAAAATTTTGTTTTTAAAAAGTGTGTTTCTAATAAAAAAAATAAGTTTTAATTTAAAAAATTATATAATTTTTAATTTAAAAATAATATGAGTAATATTATTAGTATTCAATATTATTAATAATAATAAAGAGAAATAAGAAAGTTAGTATGATAAAACTTACAATTGCGTTAAGTCTTATTTTAGATTTTCTTCGTCATAGATATATAGATAAATAGATAGGCTAAAAACCTATTTATTAAACGGATTATAGTTAGTAATAAACACGAAAAGTTATAGTATGATATTTTAATATAAGATATGATTAAAATTATATATACGTAATAGTTCAAGAAATAAAAAGTTATACTGTTTTTTTAACTCTCTTATCTAAATGTTTTATTGTTAAACATTCGTTTTAAGATTTTTTTATAAAAAATTTATTATTTATAAAAATATTGTTTATTAGAAACTCAGGTTTCTAATTATTTTTGTTGTTTTAATAAAACTGATTTTATAAAATTTCATATTTTTTATAATTTTTTCAAAAAAGGACCAATTGAAATATTTTGTTTCAAAAAGGTTTAGTGTTTTAGAAAATTTTATATTATATAAATATTTTGTTTTTTATTATTTTTATTTTAATAAAAAGATGTGATTTTTAATTTCCTTAATAAGATTTATTTTTAAAAACATAACCTGATTTTAAAAAATATAGATGAGAGAGAGAAATGTATTACTTAATAAAATTGATTTTTATTAAAAAAGATAAATTAGTTTGAGTGTTTAAATTATTATAATACCCTTTTAGAGTGAAAATGAAGTGAGAATGTTTAGAATAATAACAAGTGTTAAAAAGATGATTTAAAATAATGACAAATGGCAAAAAAAACCTTCTTTTATTATATACTATAGATATAGATATTGTGGTGTCAAGTGAGTTTACTAGTAACGGTTTTTTGTGTTTAAAAATGTGATTTTATGAATTGCATTATGTTGAAGTTGATCGGGATTGCTCTTCATTTGATAATATTGAGATTCTTCATTGTTGTTTATCAAGAGGGAGTGATGAATCAAAATAGAAGCTAATTGTTACATATTTTAGTGTAATTAGATTGATTATACGACTAATATGATCATAATATACATCAAACAAGTTATGAGGTGCGGAGTGCATACTTGTTTAAGTCTATCATGATCTTCAACATTTAAACATTATACTTTATAATGTTTAGGAGCGAAGTTGCTAAGCAATAGGGGGCTCTGTTTTACATCAGTCTTCTGTGTTGGAACAAAATACGAGAAAAGAAAACCAAAAGTCGTGCACCTCCATTACAGGTTAGGATGTCTCTGTTGTAAGTTCCGACACCTCTAATGAAACGAAAAATAAAAATGAAAACCAAAACTTAAAAACGGCAACACCTCTAGAGTCTACAAAAATGGGACACAATAAGGAATATAAATCCAAAGGGACAAAATTTCATAATAAAAATGATTTAAACAAACATTATGCTAATTTTCCTTTAAAAGTTTAGAGTTAGATTGAACACCCTAAAGAAATATTAGAAAAAGAAACGTAGTATTGTTTATAGTTTTAACAGAAAAAGTAAGTGAGGGTAGTACAATGGGCAAGGGTCGGACCCTTGACGAGCCCAAGCGTTGCGTGGTTCACGTGATTGATAGTACGACCATAGGGTTGGGCTCATCCAACCGCTTGTTCTTTTGTAGAGAAAGGAGACTAACTGAAAACTGATTTGACACCCTCTACATGTTACTTGACCCCTGCCAATTGCCATCTCATCTCATCTCATCATAAAAATTGAGATCCTCAAATTTAATTGAATATATATATATATATATATATATATATATATATATATATATATATATATATATAATAGTTTTGATAAACCCGTGTATTAGATGGGTTAAATAAATAACATATTAAATAAAATAAAATTTGTTAATTATAAAATGATATTTTAAAATAAGATTTGATTAAAATTACATATAAGTAAAAACTATAAATATACAAAAAATGTTACCAAATTTTAATCTTTTGTTTTTAAACTATTTTTGTTTTTTTTAAAGTAAATATTTTGTTTCAAAATAAACGTTTTAAAAAAATATTAATTTTAAAAACTTTCTTCTTATAACTCCCAGTTGTAATTGTTTTTTGTTTATAACACTTTTACATTTTAAGAACATTATACATTGACAAAAGATTTATGTTTTATAGAAATTTCTTATTTTATAAAGATTTATTTCTTTAGAAATAATATTAATAATTTTTTTTAATTTATTAAAGACTACTTTAATCTTAAAAAATTAAATAATATAATTAATAATTAATATGATTATTTAATATGATAGAGAAGCGGAAAATTTTTAATGAAAATAAATGTAGTGCTAGCACGTGTCCCCTTTAGATATTTTTTTATTAGAGTAGGAAATTATACTTTCTTATAACTTAAAGAAACCAATGTTTGAACGGATAGATCTAAGGCTCGTTTCGAATACAGATTCACCACCGAAACAAACGATAGGGCTGCGATGTCAATCGAAGATACAGATACACCACTCCGGTTAAGCAATCGTGTCTAAAAACACCATCCAACTTGCCAATGTTGAACTAGCATAGACAAATTTCAATCTAACTCTCACACAAGAGATAAATCAATACAAGAAAATACTCATAATCTCACCTTCCTTTCAGGTTCAATACATAAAGAAAATTCAACAACTACCAATAAACTACGCACTAACCTACCATAGTCTTTAGGGAATATGACAACTATAGTACAATTGAAAATACATGAAGTACAACTAATAAAAGCATATATAAACTACACAAAGATCATGCGTTAAAGACAACAACTTGAAGAAACGTGGTTGAAGATATGGTTGCATGCATGGTTCTCCACGGATCATCCTGATTCAGTTTCGCACCGACCCGGTTGCCTATAATCCGACCCATGTGTATATATTTCTGACCCGATCGTACTAATGGTTAGCTTAACGGCTAATGGGTTTGAATTGCCGATCGATTGGCTATCAGAACTCTTGGAAGATATTAAATCTTCATGTGTAATGTAAAATTTAAAATATTATCTTCATGTAATCATTGTAATCTATACATCTTCATGGAAGGCCCGCAACGATCTTATCTTCAAAGCTAAACGTTGAAGTGTGGGAAGGGTGGTGGAGAAAGTCATTTATACTTTCTTCACATGGCTTAATCATAGAGCAAAAGAATATATTTAACATGACATGTTTGGACTCTGGTGTAATTTTTCATTCTTAAAGTTTCCTTTATGAGATCGATTATACTGGCGTTTCCGTCCTAACGTCTTGTTATTGGTCAGGTTGTTCCTAATAAAAGTTGCTGTTTTAAAAAATAAAAAAATAAAAAATGTAGAAAAAATTAATGTAACTTTAAATCTTTTTAGTTTTTACTGGAGAGAGATGAAGAGGGTGTACCTCGTGATCGGCGAAGAGCAGATCCCTGGAGACTATTCCCCTGGTCACGTGGCCTCTTTTGAGCTTTGACCATTCCAATCCACTTCAAACATTATTATTCTTTTTTATTTTTATTTTAATATTTATTTTTAAAGCTAATCAGAATCAGAATAATGTAATAAATAATAATGTTTTCGTAATTGAATGGGTGACAACGTTATTGTGCCATTTTTCATTTCATGTCATGCATAACATTATTCTGTTGTTGTGAAAGCACTACGCATAGACTTGGATTCCATCCTATTAACTTACAGGATTCAAGTATCTAATCTAGTGACGGAACTTGAATTACTTTATAGGTGGCGTGGGCGAAGATAAATTTTTTTTTTTTTTTAGGGACGCGGGGGGGGGGGGGGGGGGGGGGGGATTCAATATGTATAAAACAAATTAAACTATCAAGCTAAAAATTAATATTACTGAACCTAAATTTTAGACTACAGACAAGAAAAAAAATGAGGACGATGACTCTCCCGGCCCTAATGAAGCTCTGCCCTTGAACAAGCGTGTCTTAGGCAGTATTTGATTTATAAATAATATTAAATAAATGTATATGTAAGTTATTAATAACATGGTTGAGGTATGTGTCATGCTAAACATTATTAACTTTTAAAGTATATAAAGATTACACAACTACTTTATTCTTTTAGTAAGAATATTATATAATTAAAGTAAAATAAAAGGTAGTTATTTTTCAAGTGTATTATGGCTATATATCTAAGTTCAAGATAAATTACCTTTAGCTATCATTTACACGACATTATAGTCATGTATTCATTTCACATTAATCCATCGACTAAGGCTAAAAATCGTGTCGTATGATATTTGGCTCTCGTCTATCATCTTTTCTTTATGAAAATATAATACACTTAGGACTAGGTATTGCCTATGATATTTGTGATACACGATATGGTTCCACATGTAGATTTTTCAATGCATTTCAAGTATGACGTTATATGCTTGTTGTTAAACAAGATGGGACGTTCAAGCCAAAACGAATAGACGACCATGATGTAAGTAGTCATGACTATATGTGTAATTTATTTCTTACATTACTACAAGAATATCGCTATATTGGGGTGAATGCGATCCAAGGCATTGTTCACCCAAAAGCTCTCATCCCACTCTCCTCCATCTAAGCCTAAAAACGCCCCAAAATCAAGGCGTTAGCCAAACACACTTATAAAAATATCTACTTTTTGTTATTTTCTCTAAACTAAATCTAATAATAACAAAGCACCACTTTTTTAACATCAAAGAATTTTATTTTAAAATCAAGCCAGCAGAAAGCTATACCAACATACGAAACCAAACCGACCAAGGAAAATGCACAATGATCACAACCAAATGCAAACATAATATGTCATAGTCTATGATCAACCAGACTAAAATCGACAATTAAATATCAAAAACAAGCTTCAAAGAGTTACACCAAGAAGACCAACTAATAGAATAAATCTCAATCCATACCTATGAAACACAAATTATCATTCTTATTAAATAAATGATGTATACACATTCTTTCACTTAAGACTTTAAGAGTAGATATACAAAAGTAGGCATAAAAATCAAGGTAGCAACAAGTTTTCATTGGTAACCTTATAACATGTGATGATGAGAAAGAGTACAAGCATATAAATCTTTCACCAAAACCGGGGTGTTTTTGACATGTGGGCCCTGCCTAATATAAACCCCTATGCAATGAATCCAACTGAAAGTACTGCTTGTAAGTAACCCTCAACGTGCTTCACTGCAATCTAATTGACTCTTATTTCATCTTCTTATTACTACCCCCACCCCCTACCATCATTTGACCGGCTAACATACAACTTTAACACTATTTAGCTTAATAGTATCGAGGTGTTATTATGTTTCTTTCGATTGGTAAGAGGTCAAATCATACTGTGAACATATGCTATAGTTTAGGAGCGGACTCAGGAATTTTTCATCCAAGGTTGAAAATTTTCAAGTACTTGAGTGTATCTCAACTTGATGTTAGGATTTTTGGTTCGGGTCGAGTCAGGTCACATAATTAGAACACACTAAGATTATTAAACGAGCAATAAAAATAGTGTTTAATTAGAAAGCAATAAAAACATTACGTTTTATAGTTGTTATCTACAAGTTTTCAATCTTTTGAAAACGATCTATCACAGATTCATATCTTTGCACTTGATCAATTAATATTATTAGACTGTCCACAACGCTAAACAGCGTCCTTCCCACAAACAGTTCCAGTCAGCATGCCACATCAGTTTTCCGCTAACTTTCATCCATTTTTCCCACAATCAACTTTTACCCCCAACACCATTCTTCTCACAAACAACCATTGAATGCCCTTGGGGAAGGGCGGGTGAAGGATGGATGGGTCTGCACAACGCAGCCCTTCCGAAAGGCGGCATGGGCTGGGCTAAAGGCGGTGCGTTGGGGACAGCCTTAGAGAAACTAAAAGAATTGAAAGCATATTAAATATCTAAATTGAAATGGAAGTCCAGGTGCAACACTTAAAACTTCAATAACTGAAAGCATAAATAAACAGACCTGAGTCATATGTACTCAACAATCCTATCTATGAATGTTAAAATTAATAGCAATCGTCGATTTGTTGAAGTAGATTTAGGAAATCGGAGGTAAACTTCTAGATGAAATTTTAAGATGTAATTATGGATGGTATATGTAAATTGAGGTAGATTTTTAATGGAATATAACAGACTTATTAGCATACTAGTTTTAATAAACCCGTGTATTACACGAGTTTAATAAATAAAATATATACATAAAATTAAAATTTATTAATAATAAAATGATATTTTAATATAAAATATGATTGAAAATCTTCCTTACTATATATAAAATAAAATATTATAAAAATAAACGTAATTGATGATTAGATTCTAAGCTTGTTAGTTTTATCGAAAACATATTTATAATTTAACTTTCAGTAGGTTACATATTTTAAATTAAGTATATATTTAAGTTTTAGGTTCATTAAGCTGTTTTTCTGTAGAATTATAAAAGGACATGGGGTCGATCGTGTACCGTTACAATATTTCTATTGGGTTGATGACCCCTCCCCCTCCGTGGCGTGTCTGGCACCATCTCTAACCTACTTTTAAATCTATAAAAAAGCCTACGTACGTTCACCATAACACTAGAACCATTAACCGTTTGAGTAGAAATAACGTTTTAAAATTTAAACACAATAATAATATATTCAAGCCATTTGGTCCCAACCCTTATATAACCCAACCCTCCACATCTTTTCACACTCTCCCATTCCATCATCACATGTTCGTACACTTATATCATCCTCCACTTAACCACAAACAACACCCAACGTACACACATAATAACGCCATGGTGTTTCCGATGCCTTACGACGGAGATTCACCCATTTCCTCCGCCGTCGACTGCACTCTATCTTTGGGTACTCCGGCCACCCGTTTGGCCGGAGACTATGATAGAGTGAATGAAAGAAGGTCTTCTGCTAATTGGTCAGCTAATTTTTACTGGGATATTTTGCAGTCATCGCCTCACCAGAAGAGTAACCGCGGTGGTGCTAATGGCGGCACCGCGGTTGCTGAACCGGTGAGGCGGTGTGCTAATTGTGACACCACTTCTACTCCTCTTTGGAGAAATGGACCTCGTGGACCCAAGGTAGGTTTGATTTTCTGGTGATTTGAGGGTTTATAGGGAGGTGATTTGGTTATTAAATGGTCGCAAAATGATTGCAAATTTTATGAGTGAGAGTATTGTCACTGAAAACTGTCACAAAATAGCTGCTAGTCATAATTTCATGTGATTTAGGATTAGCTATGGTGGTTTTTGTGACCGTTTTTCGGTCGTAAAATTGCAAATGAGTTTTTATGACCGAAAGATTTGTCACGAATGAATGTCTGTTTTCTAATAGCATGGTGTTTTCATGATTTAACACTTTGATTAATCAAAGATTTAAAGGACGTATTTATTAATGCTTTTGAGGAGTAAAATCTTAAATGAGTTTAAGATTAATGATTTAACACTTTGATTTGGCAAAGGAGGTTTTTATGACTACTTTTCTGGTCACAAAATCCGAAATGAGTTTTAGCAACAAAAAAAGTGACCACGAAAGGTTTTCTAGCAGTATGGCCTATTTTCATGATTTAACATTTTGACTTTGCTAAAAAAGGTTTTTTAAGACTATTTTTTCTGTCGCAAAATCATAAATGAGTTTTTACGACCGAAAAAATAGTCATCAATGACTAGTTTTCAAGTAGTGTGGCCTATTTGTATAATTTAACACTTGGATTTAGCTAAAGAGCATTTTATACTATTTTTTCTGGTCGTAAAAACGAGTTTTTTACAACCAGAAAAACAGTCGCAAATGCCTAGTTTTCAAGTAATGTGTCTTATCGGTTTATCTACATTGTTTAACTTTATTTATACATTTGCAGTCACTATGTAACGCTTGTGGAATAAGGTTCAAGAAGGAGGAGCGAAGAGCGAACGCCGCCGCCTCGGTGACGGCAAACGGCGGCGAGACGACGGAGAGACACCATTACCAACCAATGATGAGCGGAAACACATGGGTTCACCACACACAAACCACCCACAAACTACCGTCATATTGCTCTCCGGCGACGGCGAAAGTGAACGAATTCAGGTTCATAGATGACGTGGACGACAGAGATTCGCCGTTTCTGACGTGGCGTCTCAACGTCACCGATGGTCAAGGGCTGGTCAACGGGTTTACGAGGTGAAGTGGGGCCCAGTCGGAGGTTGTTACAAGTGACGTGGAGTAGAAATAAAAAAAAATTATTTATTTTTATTTCCAGAGGAAAAAAGGCTGGTTCCAGAGCATCACTTTTGTAATCACTTGTACTTCGTGCATCGATGTTTGTGAATTAATGCTTTGGAAAAGACTCGCTTTTGTTTAGTTTAGTTTATTTTAGGTTTAAAAATTAATAAATAACAGTATCTTTTTTGTCCTTTGGGTTCCGTCGGTCAAAGGTATACTTTTGGGTCTCAAGTTACTTTGTCCCATGAACTCAATAAGCTAATTTATTATTTGTGCTTTTATAAAAGTTTGATAATTTATCTATTTAATTCTTATTAGTAGGGATCCCTACGAGATCAATATTTATAATCTCAGTTTTATACCTGATTATAAAAAAATGTCTCTCACATGTCTTAATCCTGTCGGGTAATTACTCGTTTGATATCGGATGTGTCCGTGCATATCGGTTGTCTAAAAATACCTTCTAGGATTTACAATTATAACTCTCTTTATTACCATTTCAAATGTTATATGATTCTATGTAACAACTATAACGAATGCAATATGATAAATAATAGATATACATCACACTGCTACAAAATATTTGAAATGTCTAAAATATGTTAACTTTATGATGATATAACTTCTATTATATAAGTTTGCAGTTGATCATAAGTTCATAACATATAAAATATAAATGGTATAATCAAACATATAGAAAAAAGTTTATTATTCTCATAATAAAACTATCAGAATGAAACATTATTAAACGAAAGTCTGCGAAATATAAATTTTTTTCGATATATAGCTTAGGTACACGCATATGTCGTTTTGGATGATTATGCGTGTATCCGATAATACCATAATCCGTGCATTTTCTTTAATCAATTTTATATACATCTTGGCATGTCTTAGATTTCAGGTATTCTCATAGCTTATAGATTTTTTTCAATCCTTACTTGTTACTTGTTAGAGTATGGGGTTATTTGATTTGATTCTAACCCGATCAAAATGTTTGACCCACTGACCCGGTCAGACATTTTGTCCTGTCAGCATGTTTGATTTTCACTCTTTCGCATTTAACCCAGTCCGACACCATTGAACCATGTATATTTTTCCCCTTATCCGGTCACCACCTTCTGACCAATAAGAGATTTCAAACAGCCCCTAAGTATTTAAAAGTAGCCATTGAACTAGTTACAAGTAAACTGTAAACCTTATGATCTAGATGATCTTATGAGTTTTATTTAGTTAGTACGTTTATTTATGTTTTGAACAAGTAGATCTAATTAGTATTTAATTAGATCTTGGGGATAGTAAGGACTAAGAAATCCTGTTTAGCAAGGATTTCCTAGAATAAATAAGAGAGTTAGAAGTTTATGCTTCTTAGAAAATTCTTTGGTTGATTAATAATAAGGAAAATATTCAAATAAAAAGTATTTTAAAACTAAAATGTATAATAAGTAATATTAACCATCAATCTATTTAATTAATGGTTAAGATCAAATTATAATAAAATTTTATTAAATGGGTATTTTAAAAATAGCCAATTTTGTTGACTTTTTGCAAATTCTACTATTTTTTTAAGCGTACATAACTTTTATGCACGACATTATTTTTTTTATTAAAACTACACCATAAAAACAAACGTTTTTTTATCTTTAGAACAAGTACGATATTGTTATATAAAAGATAATAAGTTTTTTTATGTTTTTAAGCTCAAATCTCGTCATTGTGTCTTTAGTGTAATTAATTGTATCTTTTTGTAAGTTATTGTGTTTTTTTGAAAATTAATGTTTTTCTAAAACAATGAATTTTAAAAAATATATTGGTGAATAATATTATTGTGTATCTCTAATATGTATAACACAATAATAGATTAACAACTGAATAATCTAATTTATTAAAAACAATGACAAAATAACACAATGTTTCATTGCATTATTTTATCGTCATTGTGTTATGTTGAACATTATGAATTTTGAAAAATACGTTGTTGCAATAACATCATTGTATACTTTAATTGTAAAACACAATGATAGATAATAATAAGTTTATATAATCTATAAAAAATAAAAACAAAATAACCCATTGTGTTATCTTTAACTATATGAGTTTTGAAAAATATATTGGCGAAAGTATATCATTATATCATTTTTAATTGTAAAACACAATAATTGATAACAAGTTTATATATTTTATAGAAACAATGACAAAAAATAACATAAAATGATCTAAAATAACTCATTCCTAGGCCCCCTAAGTTTGTTTTTACCGCATCTCTCTGCTCTTAAATAATTAACTAAATTAATAAATATTAAATAATTTTAATTCTTTTTTAGATTATAAATAATTTTTTAATAAATTAGAAAAGATGCTTTTTTGTTAATGTTATTTCCTCATTTATTTCTCACTAAATTTTTTTATTTCTCTCTCCTATTAAATAATTATATTAATTAATAATATTATTATTTTATTTTATTTAAAATAATTTTTTAATAAATTAAAAAAAGATCTTTCTAGTAATGTTATTTTTAGAGAAATAAATTTTTTTAACATAAGAACTTTTTTCAAAACATTAAACTTTTTTAAAAAATACAAAATAATTTAAAATTTATATTTTTATAAAGAAAATTTTTATAAACTAAAAATAATTAAAATTCGAAGCTATATAAGAAAATTTAAAAAATATATTTTTAAAACTACTTTTGAAACAAAATGTTTTTTTTTTAAACAAAAATAGTTTAAAAACAAGAATTTAAAGAGTTGATATCATTATTTTATTACTTATAATACTCACTCATACATAATTTTATTTATATCTTATTTTAAACTATCGTTAAATGGTTAATAAATTTTTTATTTTATTTAATATTTTATTTTTTAAACATGTGTAATATACAAGTTTACTAAACCCAGTTACTTATATAAGTTTAAACCTAGAGCAAGATAAAATGACCACTATGCCTCTTTATCAGAAAAAAAAAAAATAACTTTCTAATTTTCTAGGTGATTAGACCAATGTAATTGGATAACATAGATTCGCTTTAGGACTTTAGGAGGAGGGGGGCCCACGTCACGACCTCACAG
Organism: Flaveria robusta; assembly: GCA_025506415.1. Lineage (NCBI taxonomy): Eukaryota > Viridiplantae > Streptophyta > Magnoliopsida > Asterales > Asteraceae > Flaveria > Flaveria robusta. The sequence goes on along the minus strand of CM046459.1, from coordinate 13,939,838 downwards.
CGAGGGGTGGCACGTTGCAGCTGGTCTCCTATGTCGCGGATCCCCTTCACCCCACGACGTGTCCACACCGTTCCCATGCCATAGGTAATTCATCCGACACATATGACGAATATTTAGCTATGTATTTTAAAACTTCAATTGAATGTCTTGAATATTTTTGCAACACTATTATTATTTTATACGGTGATCAATTTTTATGAAAGACCACTAGCCATGACCTTGTATTATTGTAAGATGCATTGATCCCATCATTGTACCCGTCTACAACAGTGGTCATGGGACAGCGGATAGGGAGATGCTATTTTTATGAAACTTGCAGGTTGAAGGAATGTTAAAATTGGCAATGTTTGGGGACTTTGCCCACTGCCTTAATCAAGTTTCACTTGATTATCTAGGTTCCAATACAATTCCAATGTGTTATGTTTAATAAAATTGAAGGTAAGATTAATTTCATATCATGGTCTTGATCCAGTTCCATAGGTCCGCTATCAGTAGCACTGACATGCCACTAAACAACAACAAAAATCGACCAAGCGTCAGTTTGCTGAAGTGAGTTGATTCGCTTACATGCATGATTCTTGACTTCGAGATGATGCTTCCAAAGCAGATGATGAAGTGACGAAGATGATGGTCTTGGCGGTTCAGGAAATACCATTTCAGCCTTTAATGTCGTCTATAACAACACGAGCCGCGTTGCGTCCTGAAGCGCCCATGACACCACCACCAGGATGGGCCCCAGAACCGCTTAGGTACAATCCTCGTAACGGAGTTCTGTAATTTGACCTGTGAATTGCATCCCATATGAACTTATCATCCAAACAAACTCGTTTGTAAATGTCACCAAAATCATGTAAGCAGAGTAAACTAGAGACTGTTACCATCCTTTTACAGGTCTCATGAGGAAAATAGAATCCAACCCCATTGCACCATGGAAGATGTTCCCTCCTGCCAATCAAACAAGTGTTTAGCGGGTTAACTCAATCCGTTTCCACCGGGCACAAACTAATGTCCAATTTGACATGAGGAGGGCTGTAAACGAGCCAAACGAGTGAAGCTTGATTAGGCTAGAGCTTGGCTTGTTACAACTTACGAGAGCTTGAGCTCAGCTCGTTTCGAGCTCTACTTCTAAAGCTCAAGCTCGGCTCATGGTAGTTTTAAAGCTCGAGCTCTGCTCGGGCTCGGCTCATGGTATTATTTATTATTAATTTGGTTAAATTTTTTATTATTTATAATATATTTTTAAATTATAACTTTTACATGTAAACATAACATGAATTGTTTAGTTATTTTCATAATATTTTTTATATATATGTGAGTGTGTTGAATATATTAACTTCAAATTATATATAATAGACTCGTTTATTAAACAAGCTCATTTATAGGCTTGAGCTCAAGCTCAAGGTCGTTTAAGCTTGTCTTGATTTGAGCTTTTAGCAAGCCAATTTCGCGTAGCTCACGAGTGGCCTGGTTCATTTGCACCAGACATGAAAATCTATTTGGACCCATAAGCCAACCCATCGTTTTTGCCACAGCTATAAACGATAGATGACAGGTTTTTATCCTTTTTTATTTCATTTAATTTAAAGGCCAACACAATAACGGATGACTTGCCTGTGAGACCAATTATCCTTTCAAGGTCTGGTGGAGTCAACATGTCATAGCCAATAACTGATGAACTGAAGCCAGGGGCATACTCGTCAATTAAGTTGAAACATCTTTTTGCAAATGATTCCTGCAAAGAATAAGGTTTGAAGTATCAAATCTAAAAAAAGAATGATTACAATATAGAAGACATCATTTGTAATAATAAAATACCCATAACCCATCTTAAGTTAGTAATTTGAAGATAAAAGGTATTGACCCTATTTGGCTATGGTACCATAAAGATTTTAATGTCTCTTATAAGGAAAACAATACATAATAATATGGAGATAGAAACCCAGAGGGATCTATACAAAAGGATGATAAGCTATGAGTGCATATATTTATAATTTATTTTATTAAAATATTGTATTTAATCAACATAATTACAAGATAGAAGACATCACTTGTAATAATAAAACACCCATCTTAAGTTAGTAAATTGAAGATAAAGTGTATTGACCCTATTTGGCTCTGGTAGCATAAAGAATTTAATGTCTCTTATAATGAAAACAATATGTAATAAATGGAGATAGAAACCCAGAGGGATCTATACAAAAGGATGATAAACAATGAGTGCAGGTGTGCAGCATATATTTATAATTTAATATTTATTAAAATATTGTATTTAACCAACATATCCAGCTGCACAACAGATGATTGCAAGTGTATTTTTTAAAATAAAACTCACTCTATATGCTGAATCTTCCCAGCTACCATCGTTAGGCTTATATGGTGTATACTGAACAAACAAATTGATAACATGCTTGCCTACAAAAATTGACATTCATTAGCTTTAAGAAACTTCAATTCAGAATGAAACGAATTAATAGTTTAATTAAACAAATAAGATAATGTGGCAGATAAAAGTACCTGGTGGAGATATAGTTTTGTCTAAAACCGAAGGAATTGACATTTCAATCAAAGGCCTTCGTGATGGCAAGCCATTTCTTGCATCCTGGCATGCAGACTCAATCTCCTCTATACTGATACAAGATTAAAGAAACATGCCAAAATGATATATGGAATTATAAATGGTATAACCATCTGCTATGAACCGACTCCAGTTTGAGATCGAGACGAACAAAAATAAACAAAGATGCAAAAAAGGATAGTGAATGAATATCATACCTCTCAGAACCAATGTGAATCGTACCCATATGCTGAGGACCAGCTTCAGGGTAACCAATATTGCAGCACTGAAACTGTGGCAACTTGTCAACTGCCACATTGATTTTAGTAGTTGCCTGTTCAATAAAGTAGACACTTCGCACTTTACAAATTATGTCATCATTATGATTTTGGAATTTTAAAGCACCAAGCATTTATCACAGATTTCATTGTTTGATAATAGGAGAGGTGATGAGATGCTATTGAATCTTACAGAGCTATAATCTGAGTGCTTAACAGCACGATAAAAATCTTCCGGAAGAACATTTTCAGGTACTAGCTCCTGTATCAAAGTATGAAAAAGACAAAAGTCAAAGCAGTTAATTACCTTACTTCTAGATCAAATTGCAACACATCATTAGCATGAAATTCTTACCATGAAAGTCTTATGTACAGTTGCATTTGATAAAACAACTGAAGAATGAATCTGTGTTCCATCAGCCAATATAACCTAAAAAGACAAAGTAAGTTCATCTGGATCCTGCATTATGGTCCATCGTAGCGTTTGGCGATTGGATAATATAGTTATAGACCTATGGCTTACCCCGGTTACTTTGCCTGAATCTTCAATCATCAGCTTTGATACCTGAATAATAAATGAACCATTATTTAAGTAACAAAGTAACAGCATTGTTTCTGGATAGATCTTGATCCAAATAGGTTACGACTAAAGACTTAACTCCCCTCTGCCAAAATATAAAATGGCCCTATTGCTCAAAGCATGAAAATTAAGAAAATTTAGGTTACAGCAAATTATTATATAACTTGAACGAACTGAAATTGATTGTAACACCTAACATCTAAGAAGATCGCATAGAAATATTTAAAGAATAAAGTGAGCAAAACCTTAACATCACTCATTTGAATACCAAAACTAGATTATCACAGGTACTGTATAAAAGAGTAACAAAAAAAGAGGATGTAAAGACAAGTGTTCGCATTTGCTTTGGGAGAACCCAGAAAGCTAAAAAGGTTCAGATCAAACTTCTACTGAAAAGAAATATGAAGTGGTGAGAGAAGAAATACATTGGTTATGCCAAAAAAAAAATAATATACCTCTGCATCAGTAACTATACTGGCACCAGCTTCCTGAGCAGCCTTTCCAATGGCTGATGACACAGAGCCCATTCCACCTTCAACATACCTAAATGCATATCAGTCACCTAGCATGTAGATATGTAACTCGTAGCTAAATTCAACACTCAACAGACATATTCATCTATTTAAATGGCTAGCCAACCAAAATATATACAAATTTGAAATATCAAATTCATAAACAAACAAGGACATAGAAAAAGAACTCACTTATAAGATAAATATGTTCAACAAAAAAATTAAGACCTTGAAGCACCTTTTGGAAAAAAGTGATATATGCATAATGAATTCAAAAATATGGATCTATCGTGTGTGAAAGAAAATACAAGTGTACCAAAAGGAGAACTTAGCCTTAGATTGATTAATAAACATAACATATATGCTCCAGCAGAAATACTTACGACCAAATTCCACGGTCACCATCAGTTTCTCCCATCACATGGTGTAGCAGAACATATCCAGTCCCTGGTGTGTGGGCACTTGACTGCATTACAAATGCAGGAGCATTATTTAGTCATTTCAAGTTAGATGTTAAAAAACGTTGTTGTTTCATTAGCAATAGTTAGTTGTAGGAGCATTGAGAACATAGAATTACAAAAACAATAAACATATGCTCTTCTAATTACGAGATCATCCTAGATTCTCTTTGGTATTTTATTTCATTTCCTTCCTATACTTTTTCTTTGTCTTGCTTTTATTCATTAGTTTATTACTTTAATTCAAAAGAAAAGTTTCAAACATTAAAAGGGAAGTTCATATATTGACTCCACACAATGTATATAATCTTAATCCTTTCATGACATCCAATACCAAAAGAAGGTGACTCTTGGAAATATGTTTGCAACTGAGATAATAAACAATATTGATGAGAAGTAGCGTGTTCCTTGGACCCAAATATATAATGAGATACAGAAATGTAATAAATAAAGAGTGCTTACGGTGGTTCCTATCACCGCATCTACAGCAAGTGTCGCCTTCAACACCTCACTCTGCATTTACAAATAAAAGACTCAAATGCTGGTATTTAACATTTAATACATAATACCATTTACCAAATTAGACATTTAGACTGAAGACATAATCACATGATGTCTTTAAAATAATGCGAGAATTGTTTTGTCAAATGCAGTCAACTCAACTGTTCATCTACTATATAACTTTTTCTACCAATAAATTGCATGGGCAACTTAACACAATACTGAAATGTGCATACAATGCATCTATACTCTTCATAATGTTATTAGTGCCATTTATTCCAGTATATGTTGTAAATCAGTATAGATAACTGGTGTAGCTAGAGAAACCATAAGCAAGTTTTGAGTTAAGGATAAGTGACATGATCAAATAAAAAAAAAGAATAATAGACATGTAGAATAAGGTAACAATACAAGCATCTTTGTAACGTGGGCTTCACAGTTCAATAAATAGACCTCAAGATCTCTGATAACAAAAAAAGGGCAGGGAAAAATGTTCCACTGTTCACGAAGTCAAACAAACAAACTAACATACCTAGTAAATTCCCCACCCAATAGCAAGGTCTAGGGAGGGTGAGATCAGAGCAAACCTTTACTCTACCACAGGAGATAGAGAGGTTGTACTCACGGAGACCCTCGGCTCAAAAAAAAACCCCTTTTACACATAAGGCATAAACATCAGCATTGAGAAATGAGGATCAAGCAATAACCTCAAACCAGTTATTTAAAACCTTTGATGCTGGTGACAGTAAAAGGTCCATGAAATCCCTGAAAGAAGAAACAACCGCATAAGTTTCATGAGGTCTGTAATGCAGACATCTTCTTAAGCCGATCAAGCCATGAAGTTAATTAGTTAATATTTCACTTGATTTAGGGGATACACACATTTACATTATTATTTCCCTTAAGTATAAACTAATAATAAATCTAACTTAATGTGCTCAACATTCTATTCATTTGGCACTAGGATGAGAAATCTTACACCAGCCCTTGTTGACCCATGGAGACAGACTGATGCAAGCAATGCGCCCAAAACTCTGATTTCTGCAACTTATGTTTCAATCGAGAATTAAAAGACGAAACACCTTGGTGAGCTTCAGGAGGTGATGTATCTATCAGAGGATCCATGAACTTGCAAAAGCTCTCCAGCTGTTTCGAATACCTACACATTAACAACAGAGCAATGCATAAAGATCAAATAACAAAAACAACTAATACCATGACATTGAACAAACAAACAAACAAACAAACAACCAAATCAGTAATAACATCAAAGAATATGAACACTGACAGCAAACTATATAACAGTAACAGATTAATTAAAAGTACTAATCTCATTCTCATCGTTAACCTTGGATAAGCCTCAGCATCCCGTTCCGAAAACTTCGAAATCTCGGAACGATTAAGCTCAGGATCAGAACCTAGAAGAAGATAACGTCCATCCAAACACGGCGTAAACGACGACGGACTTCGCTTCAACAGCTTCAAACCATGCCTATGCAGCTCCAGATCTCTTCAATTTCATCAAATCGGAAACAATCAATCAACAGTTGACAAATCGATAAATCAAAACAATCAATCAACAACCGTTTGAATTGAATGTTGGATTAAACCTGATGATTGAAGGACGAAGGAGGCTCTGGAGGTAGCTGCAACGGGAGAACTTGAAGCCGGGGATGAGTTCTTCGGTGACGGCGGCTCCGCCGATGAGGTGGCGGCGTTCAAGGACGGCGACGGAGAGGCCTGATTGTGCTAGGTATGCGGCGGCGGTGAGGCCGTTGTGACCACCGCCGATCACTAGTGCGTCCCATTTCTTGTTCTTCAAGGCAAGTGTGGTGGTGGTGCAAAAGCTTCTTCTTCTCCACATTTTTGAGGTTTGAAGCTTTGAAGGCTAACTCTATGTCACTATACTAACTGATGATTTGGTGTCTTGATCAGGGTATCAACCTAATAATAATATCTATCAAAGTGTTTTATATAAGAAAATGAAATGAATCTTGTGATTTTAATGAATATTCGATTTTTTTATTGTGAGCTGTCCACTTCAATATCGAGGAGATGCGATTTTTAATGCACACGTCAGGAGTAGCCACGTGGGCTCTTTCAACACCTTATGATTACACGTAAAAGAGTAGAGGCGTAAACGATTCAAAGTTCAAACAGTTTTGTAAGTCGGGGTTGTTTCGTAGATTTTTAATAGTTATTAAAATACTAAAGATAATGTTTCATAACTTTTTAATTGTTAAAATGTAATTTTAATAAAAAATAGTTAAAAGTTTAAATATTAATGGTATCTCTTAACCATTTATCATTAGAGTTATATTTTAACAATAAAAAAATTGTGAACCATTAAGATGTAGAATCTTAATGATCATTAAAAGGCTACTAAACAGCCTCATTACTCAGGGTTGCTCGAAAAGGCTTAAATCTAGTCTAGCTTAAACGAGCTCGAGTCCGAGCTCGAGCTTAAACGACTCAAGCTAGAGCTCATATTTTGGCGAGCCTCACTATCATACACATCATATGTAATGTCATCAAACAAAATTCAAATCAGATGCTCTAAACTAAAAATGTAATCAAACAACCCTAATGCAAATAAACCAAAATAAAAAAAAGAAAAAAAACAAATAAGCAAAAAAAAAAATTACAAAGTAAACTGACTCGAGTATATGCAACTAATAATGAATGGTTATGTAGATCATTATCTAAATAAGGCGTTTAAGTTTCCGTAAACCATTAACATGATACTCATAATCATGGTAATCTATGTTATTAGGTTATTAGTAATTTATGAAGATTGGTGAATCCTTAAGAAACTTTGAGGTTATGAAGGTTTTCAATTTGTATATGTGGGTGGGGGAAAGTTAACCACAACGAACAGAAAACAAATACACTTATATGCATGTATGTGATTGTAAATAAGAAATCATAAGTTTAAAGTGAATAAAATATATCAACAATCATGTTTACATGTATTATTAGTTCCCTAAATTTTAAATAAATGTGAACAAATTGACATGTTAGTTGTGATCTCATTGCAAATTCTTTTCGGGATGAAAATAGGTTAAGTTGGGGAGGTTTTGATGTGTGATTTCAAAGTACATATGAAATTACATTTAAATCATAATTTTAGCATAAAATTTATAGAAAAACATTTTACTTTGAGAATTAATTTATGTGTAGGGCATGTGAGAGGTTTTGGACATTAAAAAAGCTAATTACATCATACTCAAGTTATAAACGCAAAGAAACCACATCAAGAGAGAAGAAACCGAAGCAAACGTGTCAAAATCACACATTTGTCCAGTTTGGCGTATAACAGAATGTTTTCGGCATATGGCTGGCGTATGGTACGCCGGGTGGCGTAGCATACGCCATGGTGACGGTTTGGCGCAGTTTTGGAGCAGTTTTAAACGGCTTATAATGAGGAAATCGACCAGAAATCAAAGGGGAGAAGCCTTATATACCTAAAATCAGAGAAAGAAGTGATTTTAAAGTTCAAAGTGAAAGACTATCAACACCATTTGTAAATCAATCACCCAAATTCAATAAAGATCATCTTTGGCTAAATCGTTCGTAGTCACAACCAGTGTAGGAGTTCTATCAAATTTTGTAAGGCTTGATTTATGTTTGTTGCATGAATGTTAACACGAATTAAGATATTTGTCTTTAATGTTCATGTTTGTGTTTGCAATTTCATCTTCTATATCAATTTGAGTACAATTCATGTGTAGAAATCTGCATTAGTGTCATTCCAACCTAGAGAGACTCTAGGCTTGTTGTACATGTTCTAATTGTTTGGGATTTGTCACGGTTTGTGATGAAAAGTATAAAGTTACACTTTTGTATCATTCCACTTTATAGATACTCTAAATGTGTAGTAAATATACATATGATGCAATCATATTTCATCATCCAATTGATGTAAAAGATGATTTAGATTATGTCTATGTAATCTTTCAAGTAATAAATAAGTTAACATGTTTTGCTAGTTGATGATAAAGCTTTAAACCCGGAAGTGACTACATTTTTATTTATAAGTAACTATTTCTTATTTTCAAGTTGTTTATGCAATCTAAATTAATTAATCAGTCATTCACTTCTACCTTCTTCTCATTCTTAAGTTTCAAAATAAAAACCCAAACCAGATTCCTCCTCCTTCCCCGTCATCTTCGCAGCCTCCGCCGGCCACCGCAACCACCGCCGGCCCCGCATCCACCGCGGACCACCGTTGTCCTAGCAGCCCTCCTGTCGCCACGCATCCCCTTGCCCTAGCAGCCCGTCACCGCCTCCATTTTCACGACCGCCGCCGCGTCGCCGCCTCCACCTTCACGGCCGCCGCCCCCTACAGCCTTCAAAATCTCAAATCTTAAAGGTAAGGTTTGTGATTTGGTTTATTCTTTGTGATTTGGTTTAAGTTTTTGTTTGATTTGTGGTTTATGTAGTATGGTTTGTGGTTTGGTTTTGGGTTTTGTTTGATTTATGATTTTAGGTAGTATGATTTGTTAGGGTTTTGTTTGATTTGTGATATTAGGTGGTATGATTTGTGATTTGGTTTAGGGTTTTGCTTGATTTGTGATATTAGGTGGTACGATTTGTGATTTGTTTTAAGATTTTGTTTAATTTGTGATTTTAGTTATTATGGTTTGTGATTTGGTTTATAATTTTATGAATATTATTATAGTGTTGTATGACTTTTATTTAAATTTTAATGTTAAAATACTTTTTAAAGTTTAAAAATTAGATTTATTTTAATTACAGACTATTTTTTCAGTCTGTAGATGTTAAAATTGTTTTTTTCTTACAAACTGCAGACGTTTGATACATTTTTCCTACTGTAGATATGATGTGCAAACTGCAATAATTTTACTGCAGAAAAAACAACACCACAAAAAGCACACCCTATGCTAGTTTATTATGTTGAAGAATGGACAGAGAAGGAAACCAAGAAACAAAAATTTTCAAAACACAAGCCACGATTTTAAAGGCAGCACGAAAATCGTTGCTTGACTGCTCAGCTATTCAATTATTTATCAAGTTAAATCGTTACAGATCTGGGCGGATTCGAACCACCAACCTCTCGGGAAACAACACCCGAGCGCTCTTTCCCAATTAGAGCTTACAGATCTAGAGACTCACTGAAACCATTTGTGCGACATGTTCCTTTAACTCATGAATTAAGAATTGTTCAAATTTACATGTCACCAACTCACCACATTTTGCATCAACTCGAAAGGCTTGAGGGCACCCTTGTGCAACAAGAGGCTTGAGGACACCCTGGTCTTCTGCGTGAGAGCTGTTACGCTTGTCCCTCATGGACAACTCTACTACTCCCTGTATCAAAGTAACATGTAGACAGACACAGCCCTTAGGAACTGGTCTACCTCTCTTATCAAAGATTACATCCCTTCCCTCCACAAACACCGACATCAACAGGAATCAACCCACTCGTAGGACTGGTTCACCATTCATTCAAAGGGCCCAATTCACCCCCCGACCTGGACGAGAAACCACTCCCTATCTTCTCCACATCATCCTATCTTTTTTACATACTTCCCCTCATTTTCCATTTGCAAGTAGTGTGCTTGGGAGTACATGATATTTAAATAAACTAAATTTTTATCAAGACTGCAATTTTAGAAACATAAAATAGACCGAAATCTTATCGCCCCAGGGCTCTCTCTCTCAATGCCCATATCACTCCTAAAAACAGTAAGTGAACAGACATAATACAGATGATAATTGACCACGCAATTTTTTTTTTTAATTTTAAGTGGAAGATTGTTCCCCTTTGAAGAAATATATAATTTCCTCCACCATCCCTTAAACCATCAAAACCTGCTTTTGTTCGCTGTTACATAGGTTGCACCACAGAGATGAGGAAGCTTTACACTTCCACTTCACCAAAAAAGGCACAACTTCAAATCAAAAAATAGTACACCTTACTTTTTTCCATATTTCATCTGCTTTAAAGAACAGAATGCAATCTTGCATCCATCACTAAACACACTTACACATCATGTAAACATAATGCATCTACGATTAATCACACTTGCACCGTGTTTATATCAAATTTAATTCAGGTCCTGCTCATGGCTTACCTACAAAGATCTTCCAATAATTAATCTCAACTGTAAAACCTTAAAAGGAAACATCTACAGAAACAACCTCCAAAAACAGTACTACGTTTTTAAAGTAACATACAAAACATCTGACTCTCACCATGCTGGAAATATCACCAAAAGATCCAGCCAATCGGACTGTAATTAACAAGATACTATAACTAGCATCAGTTGCATTAGTTTTTACAGTGAGACACTGATGAAACTGGGAACATTGAATGCAGCCGTCTATCAATCCTGCAAGATCTAGAAATGCAAATCTAAGACCGAATTGAATTGAAATCATTTGATAAACTCAAGGAATTGAACCGCAAATATACCTGGATGCCAAGAAACCATTCTGCGCTCAAACAAGTACAAAATCTCACAGAGTCACAGGCAGTTCAATCATGAGCGACCATGAGAAAACAGGTTGCACTGGAACTTCTGACCACACCAGTTTGAGACTTGTTCAGTCACCAAGACAGAACAGCTGTAGAATATCGACTACAAAACCAGAGAGCAAGGAACAACCAACACAGCAGGTCAAACAAACCACCACAGCAGCATGTAAGATCAACTCCACAAAATTTTGACTTGAATAATTTACCATTGCTGGCATATGCTTTCATACATAAATAGAGATAGAATCGTGAAGTACATGATAAGAAGACAAAAGTACCTTCAAGTAGTAATCAGGTATCACTTTAGTGGCTGTGAGTAATTGCTAATTTTAACAAGATTTTAACTACAGAGGCGCACTGCTAGTGATCCAACAAAACACACATACACGGACACAAAAACGGCGCACACACCAGAGAGATCCCGGGCAACCCCGTGCGATCTCCCCTTAAAAAAAGATCTTTTATTAGGAATGGATGGCCTGCCATGAGAGCGCACCCTACATGGCAAAGGTCAATTCACAAGGCGTAATACAGAACCGCTACTAGAAAAAGGACCCCGTTGCTTCCAGCTACATACTGGATGCTAATAAACATGCTTTAGTTCCCAACAATAAAACAGTAGAGTTCCACCACACGTCAAACCGGATTGGAAAGATTCTGATGGTTCCACAAAACAAAGCAACAGGCAGCTATGCATATCAAACCAAGCCACACATATCAGGGGGTCCCCTAGGGTACAAGAACACCTGCAATCATAGATACAAATCAATCAAGCTTCAAAAAAAACAACACAGCTGCACATAACAGATATGATAAACTAACACCAACTTTATAACATCTGATTAATATGCAAAACTCAGCTTTATGTGATTTTTACCTGGATTAAAAACGGATGAGCAGCATTTGGCTCTACCCAACAGTCTTCAGGAACATAACAACAGATACTTGGGTCCACAACAATGATATCCATCAACTATAAAAATTTGCTAGAGGACCAAGATAGAGCAGCTACGGAGAGTTAACTGCAAAACAGTGAGCTGTAAAGCATCCAAAACCATCAGAAAAACAGCCAAAGCGGTAGAACACCACAAAAGAACACCTTCTGTAACACCAGTTTCCAAAACCATATCAACCTTCCAAGGATGTTCAACACCAAGTGCAGGACTCGAGCCACGAACACCATCTTCCAAAACAATGTTAAGCCACACAGGATGTTCACAACCAAGTGCCTAAACCTTGACAAGACTCCTGGGCTCAAATTCATCTCATCTCCAACCAATAAAGATCATTAACAAATTTCATAATTAAATTAAAGTCCAAAAAGAATCATACTTGCAACCCCATACAAGAAACAATAAACAAGACAGGAGTACAACTCGCGACCAACAGGCCAAAATCATTACATAAATACAAGATCTACCAACATATTTATTAACACAATTCAAGATTAGAACAAAGCAATAACGCATGATAAAGCCCTTCGTATAAAGGCACTGGCAAAGTAACAATCTAGAAATAAGCAGGTGGAGCGCTTTCGTATGGATCTATTATTTAAAAGTGTTGACGCACGATGCTGGTCAGAACGTAAGAGTAACATATGAATCGAGAATTTCTTTCAAAATTATTGTCATGCAATGGAATAATGAATTTAACTTTTAAGTCGGCATGTTTAGACAATACTTTGTGCACTAGCACAATGTCATTAAACATACTTAATTAGACTTGGTCCTTTGTCACGAATCATGAAAAAATACTGCGCAAATTTGAACGATTAGAAAAAGGCTATCACTTAAAGCAAGAAACACACTATCAAGTGTGATTTGTATGCTTAAAAATCTTTTAGGAACGACTTCTTGATGTTAAAAATATAATCACCCGATTGCAATCGGATCTAGCTTTATGTTTTCATACATAAACTCAACATATTTACGGTAAAAGCTTTTATCAATATTATTTTAAGAAATTTCACACGATGTTCTGATTTGAAATATTATATGCCATAAATCGTTCTATGTTCGTATAAACATGAATCGCTGTATATATTTAACAATTGATTAATAAGCAGTTAAGAAGTACCTTCGAGTGATAATCAGGAAATAGTTAATTTTGTTTGCGATCATCGAGTGATTGTTGTTGATGTTGCCACGATTTGGACTGTAAAGAAGCTTTGAGCGCTGCTAATGATTCAAGCACGAAGCATAATAAAACGCACACGCACATGCACACACACAAACACGAACACACACCGGAGGAGAGATCCCGGGCAACCCCCGTGCGATCTCACCCCAAAACAAAAATAATATCTTTTATTAAGAACGATGACCTGCCACGCGAGCGCACCCTACATGGCAAAGGTCGAATAACAGCGCGTAATAGGACATCCAGGACCCCTACTAAAACGAGATCCCTTACTTCCAATTACATACTCTACATACAAACCTGGATGCCAACAACACAACTTCAGTTCACATCAGTACATCATCTTTAAGTTCCAAGACAAGTCAAATCTGAGCACATGTGACGATTCTGATGATCTATATTCGATCAAACGTGTCATGAGGTCAACAATCGCATGTCAAATCTGAATCACGAAAATCAGAGGATTTCACCACATACCGGAGACCCTGCAATCATACAAAGATAAAAATCAATCTAAGTACGCATATCAGATGGTAAACACGTTAAATTGACTAACATAAATACCGCTAAAGTCGAACATCAGATGATAAACACGTTTAATTGACTAACATAAAAACGATTATACAAAATCGGTGATTCTGTTATAAGACATACGCCTAACATCAATCCTTCAAAGAACAATCGACGTTTCCGCATCCGATCCAGCATAAAAAAGCCAAAAACGAACAAGAAATCATCTCGTAAATACGTTTTATACCAGGATCACATAAAAAGAACAACAGATATCTTCAACATATAGCAAAACAAAGTCAACCGTACCTTCCGTGACGCAATCGCGTAGAGAAATTGCAGATCTGAGACGTTGATGAACAGATCCACGCCGAACAAACCAGCTACACACAGATCAACGGCAGATCAAGACCAAAAACCATCAAATCACGTCAACCCTCATCCTCCTGCATAAACGCCAATCGATCCACAAAAACACAATACCACCGCATCAAAACGTAGATCGTCACCAGATCCATCTGAATCACACGTTTGGTGAGCCAAACACGATGATCCGATCATCAGATCTGAAACTCCTTCGAGATGATGATGAGATCCATACATCGTTTCGCGAGATGAGGACCAGCGATCTCGTGATTAGGGTATTTATAAAAAGAGTCGGTAAAAATGGACGGGTGAGATTAAACTACAGGATGATCATCCAACGGTTGTAGATGAGGTGGTGACGTGTGGTTATAAGTATCTCCGCTAAAGGCGGTCGCATTGAAAACTTGACAATTTGTGGCGGTTGGAAGGGAATAGAAACTCCTTATTGACCCGTTTTGTGTCTACGGTTCAATTGACCCGACTCGTTTACATGCACCGCCTATTAGTTTGGGCCACCAAACTTTATTTAATGAGAAAACATGACATATGCATATGCAACACAAAACACGTTTCTTGTTTACAAAAGAACCACAAATCAGTTTCGTCTTAAAAAATTAAAAATATCTTGCCGTTCATGTAATGGACTCACATAATATCTCTATATGTTACGAGTAAAACTTTAAAGTATAAACCATCTTTTTTTTATTTGTATTTTATGTTTTATCAACATCATGTTACACTCTATTTTTATTCATTCATTTTTTTCACTCAGTCAATGAAATACGTTACTCTCGCGTCACTCTGTATTTCTAAATAAAAATAAAAATATTAAAACTCTCCACTCCCATTTGATTTACTAACGCGGGCCTGATAAAACCATTAAAGCAGTGGGAACTTCACGGATTCTTCACGAAACAACAAGATCAACAACAATAGGGAGGTTTGTCATTGGCATACTCGACGGCGTTTTGGTGTCCACAACCCCTGCTCCCTAGTCTTGTATACATGTATAATATTATAAAATATGAATACACCGTTGATTATATTGACATTCATATCAATACAAATACAGTTACGAGGTTTACGAGGATGGATATTAATAAAAAGGTAAGGAAATCCTTAGAACTATAGGAAGTGCTAGAATAGTCACATGAAATTTTATTTTCTTGGAGGGATCGGTAGTCATTTTAACTTGTAAGATAAATTTAAAAAATCGATCATGATCAAATGGATTTATCTGATACTTACCCCTTAGATCCACTTGTAGGTTTTTTTTTTTTTTTTTTTTTTGAATTAGTGGCTAATGTTAATAAATGATAGCAAATTCAATGGACTATAAGGGTGATGGTAAATTTAATGTGAAGTCGTCGATAGTTTTATATCATCTGTTTGTTTTCTTTTGTTTGTTTGATAAGGGTTTTTATATGATTTTATGGAGTATGAAGTAACTCTTGCATGTCATTGTGTAAGTAGAATTTGTTTGATACAAGTTAAAGGGAACAACCATATTATTATTCTGATTTCCCATCATCGAAGGTTATTAAATTTTTTTTAATAAGTTGTTAACATATAGGTTTATGAAAAGCTCGTTATTATATGATTCTATTAAGCCTCAAGTGAAGATGATATTCATGTCAAGCGATCAAGCATTTGGGGTTTACCTACGCTTGAGCTAGTGGTTTTGTTGTTCACTAGAGATGGTGTGATAAATGATAAAACTAAAAATATTTTGCTTGCACAATGAGGGTCAAAGAGTTTTACCTAAGACGGGAATAAGTTGTTTAACAGAACTAGGTGTTAGTAAACATAGTTTTTATGTAAATTTTAATTTATTGAGAAAACTATATATATGAATTCTGAATGTTTATGCATAGTTTTTATGTAAAATTTAATTTATTGAAAAAATTATATATATGAATTCAGAATGTTTATGAATAGTAACATCGGGACAAAATATCTTTATGAAAGGGTCCACCGTAGTTTGTTCAATCAAAGTGGATAGGTTCATGTTTACAATACTCGCGTTTCAGTTTTCCTTAGTATGGAATTTATTCTAAAATGTGTGGATTAAAACCTGATTCCATCATCCTCCCTCTTAAACTCGCCAAAAACCATCAAGGTTTTGGAGTTACCGCTCCAGTCACCACTAAACTCCAACTAGCTCATCATCAGTCCGCTGAGGCTTTGAACAAAGATATCATCCTCTAGTGAATTAGTCAACATAAATGCTTAAGAAAAGTCAAAAGGCATACACTTTACTTTAAAAAAACTAATTTCATTACGTTTTTATTTTAAAAAACTAATTTTTTACGTTTTTATTTCATATACATGTTGGTATACATTCAAGTCCATTTGCGTTCTGACGTAAATTTTGTTTATATGTAAATGAACTGAGAAGTTTATGAACAGTATCCCGTAGATAAAATATCTTCATAAAAAAATCCACCAAAGTTTGTTCAATCAATGCGGATAAGTTCTGTCTACAATACTCGATGTTTCAGCATTCGTTCTTCTATTACTCGTAGTGTTGAAAAAATAACAATTATGTTTAGCGACCATATCATTGTTCGTGGATATTAATTTTAAAAGTTTGTGGTTCAGGTTATTTTATAAGTTTAAACACTTGAAAGGATAAAAAGGTACAAGAGAAAAAAAATGAGTGATTGGCTGCAAAAAGAAGAAACACACCCACTGCAAGTTTCTTTTTTATTTCAAGAATTTCAAGGGTGTTGCTATACATATTCCCATTTATCTTAATTTTACTTGTCATACCCCCTCCCCTCAAGCTTTTAAAAAATACAATTTAATCCTTTTGTTTTCATTTTATCCGCCTTGACATTTATTGTGATAATAACCAATAAACTTTATACCAATTTTAATTTGGATTTATTCTAATAACCTTTAATTTAATTTTTTAAAAATTTAAGACATTAACGCCTATACAAAAAAGATGTATGTATTTTCTACTAATCAGGTAAAGGTTGAAGTTAGGATTGTAAGCTTTCGTTATTTATGTCAAATTATTTTTCATGAGCATGTACAAATTATGTTCATCTCGATCAAATAGTTTTGTTGTACCTGAATAAAGTTGTTTTTTTTACTCTTATTTGACATGCTTTTCGATTGACCTTTTTTATTTTAAAAGAAAAACTGTTATTTTTTATGATTTATTATCAATATGATTATTTACAATTCATTAATTTTCTTATTTAACACTTATCTATTCGTATTAATAAATTTAATACGATGTACTATTAATTTAATATAATTATACAACATTTGAAAGTTTTTTAAAAAATAAAAAATAAAATTGATTGATTTAGAATTCAAAGATTAATTTGATTTGATTCGAATGTAAATATAAAATAGATAATACAAAAGTCTTTTTAAAATATATTAATTTTAGAAGGAGGAAGTATGAAAAGTTATAAAATTATTTTTTTAAGAGAGGGGTTATGACAAGTAGAAAAATAAGGTATGTATAACCCAACCCAATTTCAATTTTCTCCGTTATTGAACAATATCATCCAACTCATCACCAACTATTCAAGGCCTTCTGCATATATTCGTTCTTGTTCTTTATTTTCGATATAAGCTATGAACCTTGTGTCGTTTGGTTATTATTGTCTTGGTTATTATTTTTTCATGGATCGAAGTTTTGTTGAATATTATCAATTTCATTAATTCGCGACTCTGATGGATTGAAGACCATATCAACGTTGGGAGAAAATATGATTGCATAATGATAGAAAAAGGGAGTTCGCAATATTTTTATTTTCCATAGAACATTCGTAAAGATAGCATATATAACTTATATATGTGAACTAATTCAAGACTAGAAAACTCACTGGTGGATATCGCTTAGTTGATAATTTTCGATGGCACAATCAACTAATTTTACATATATAAACGACCACTCTTGCACAATGTAAGAGTAGCCTTAGACTATAGTGCTCCACAACGCACTCTTTAGTAATATATTTATGCTTCAACTATATAAACAAAACGGAGCTTCAACATTATAAACTTAAACCCACCCATAATCAAAGAAAACAAAAAAAAAAAAAAAAAACAAAAAACAAAAAACAAAAACTACGAAACTTATAACACCATCTTCACGAGTTAGCCTGCGTCTGGTTCCGAGCTTTCTCCTTCTCCTTCACCTCGCTCCCCTGCGTCTTATCATACTCTACAAAACCACAAACATCAATTTCAATCAAACATAATTAAATTAAACCCACAAAAACCTAAACAATAATCCAAAAATTGAACCACAAATATACCAGGAGAATTGCCATGAACGACCTTATCTTCATCCTCACGCGAAAACGATTGGTTACCTCCATAAATTCCTCCAAAACCTTCCTCATCGGACCTCGTCGCATATCCTTCACCAAATGAATGCGACATCACGTCCCTAATTCCACCCAAAAAGTTAAAAACACACAAATTGATACTCGAATCACCGGAGAAACTAAAAGATATCGTTTCATATATTGTATATATTTGAGTGATAAATTTATGTCATTTTAACCACATTTTAAGACAATATAGCAATTAATTTATTTGTAAACTTTTTAATAATACCAAATTTGAAAAGTTTAACTGTTTAAGAGAATCTAGCAATTAGTTTCGTACCCCTTATTTTCAACTTCATGGGGTTGTTCTTTCTTCTCCATGTTATTATCAGGCTCTTCTTTTCCGGCGGATGCTCGCTGAAATCTTAGGGTTCCGGTGACCGGAGATGCTTTTCCGGCGAAGTTGTTTGTGGTGGCGAAGAGAGGGGAGACGGTGGGTTTGGTTTGAACCGACTTGATGGCGGTGAACATTTCTGTTTGTTTGTTGGGGTTTTAAATTGGTGACTGTGAGATGATGGTTTTATCTTTTATGATGATGGTGGTGGTGATGTGTTTTGAAGAGGGTTACACGTGTCGTGAGGGGTTTGACACGTGGGTTGTGTTGGGAAGGGTGGATGAATGAGGGTCTAACACGTGTCATGGAAAAGATTGGTTACGTGGAGGGTGATCTGCTTGTGCAAGATGAAGAATACACACAAAGGGACGTGCATACACTAGTGGCTTCCCTCGTAATGGCTTACCGCTTACTATACATGTTATAGAGACAACTTAATTTAATCATACATGTTATAGATGACTTTGGTAATGGCTTCCTGATATTAAATTCAATAAGTTTTGATACATTTTATAAAGTTTGGACTAATATTTAAATTAAACTTTAGGATCAAAAATTAAATATTTAAATAAAAATTTAAACTAACTTTGTAATTTTTTAAAATTCGAAGACCAAACTTACAATGACTAAACAAAAGTATGTACTAATTTTATAATTTTTAAAATTTAAGGATCAAACATGCATTATAGTAAAATCACATGAATCATTTATGCAGTTTTCTCTAAATTAAACTTTAATATGGAAAACCAACAATGTGCCAAAAGTAAACGCTGCAAGTAAACTTTAGCTCACACAAAACGTCACAACTATCAACTCCAAAACTTCAGGGTCATTCCTACAACCAACCAACACTTAAGGGACCATTTTTGTAACTTACTCTCATACATACAAAACCGAATGCACGAGAGTTCGTTATCACTCGCATTCCACCATACTTTCGCGGGAAGAAATCGAACAACAATGGGATCGAGAGAGAAGGACATCGATCTACAACGTTTGATTCCTGTACAAGGATCACGTTTACCGGAGACTAACGGTGACTCTAGATCGCCGTCGCCGGCGGATTCACCTCCCGCCGGAGTTCCCTCATCTGCACGACAGTCCGGCAAAGAGGTTCTCCGATCTTAAACCGATTGATCATATGATTATAACATGTTGTAGATGTGTATATGTGAAACGATTTGGTGTTTTGATACGTGATTTGATGGATGCTAGATTGCTAGGTCATAAGTTATATGTGATAATGTTGATTCAACAATTCGTGGTGTTTTTATAATGGACCTTGCATGCTATTTTTTTAGTCTATTAATGTTTATGTGTTGTTTTATGGTGCTATATGTTGCTGGTATTCGTTTATCATGCTTTGTTAGTGGTACTGTGGTATATACTTCGGTTGTGTGATTGTCTACATTTTCATCTGGAACCGAGGGTCTCTCTGAAAGCAGCTTTAGGTTACATAGATTACTGTAAAGATTGATCTTCTTCGCAGAAATCAATGGATAATAATGCTGATTAAGGTTTCACAAGGCACAAAGGTTAAGAGATCTGTTCTGCTTTGCAGGCATTAGTCAAAGTTCTTCACAGCTGGGCATCAAAAAAGTTCATGAGTGGATGGTTAGTTCTCTCCGCAGCGACTAAATTTCTATTCACAATATCTTATCATATTTTGTTAGGGAACACTGAAAGATTCTCATAGCAGTTGAAAGGTATGGTTAAATCTATAGTCCTTTCTCACCCTTTGCAAGTATATATGTATGTGTGTCTAAAGCATTAGTATTTTATTATTCCACCTTTGAAATTCACAAATATGATGATGTCTTCTTGGATTAGTACCAAAGGTTTATTGCTAAAAGCTAATTCTTATGCAGTGTCATCTTATTTCCCATAGCCATCACTTTTTATGTAACTTGGTGGTTCATTCATTTTGTGGATGGATTCTTCTCCCCATTCTATGCTCTTCTGGGAATCAATATTTTTGGTCAGTTCACTAGCTTTCTAACTTCTGTAACTTTATGCATTTGAGAACATGGTTACATCATCTTTCATTATCAGTGTTTAATAAGAAATATATGAATCTGTTTAAACAAGTTATTATCCGCTTATCGTATGAATTGCTTCTTCACAGGTCTGGGATTTGTGACCTCCATTACTTTCATATTTTTGGTTGGCGTGTTCATGTCTTCATGGTTGGGAACCAATCTTCTCAGTTTAGGAGAGCTTATTATAGAAAAAATGCCTTTCATGAGTTATATCTACACGGCTTCTAAACAAATCAGTGTTGCTATATCTCCAGGTTAGTCACTTGACCATAGTTCAATGTAAGTATGTTCTAGCTACTTCTTCTCTTGAAAGTCACTAGAACTGTATTTTACAATTAATCCAACCTCCTAATTTGAAGATTTTCAATCATCAATGTAATTGTATGGGTTTGTTATCTTAATCAACTCAATCATATTACTTAAACTAAAAAAAGTTAACAAAAATATTTACAGGTCTACCCATACCAAAAATAACAAGTTTCAACCGAACCGTTTATTTGTGATTGCTTATTTAAAAACCTATCTGCTTATTGTGTTATGTGAAGCATATAAGCACTTCTGAATATTTGGATGAAATCACTGTTTCTGATATTTGCTTACTTTAGGATGAAATAAGGTGCTTTCACTAAGCAGTTTGGGATTACATGGGTTTATAATTGTTTAAAATAAAATTTCAAGTTTACCCTTAGAGTAAAATAAGTTTATTTTAATCAGGTTGTTATATGTTCAATAACTCAAAATGGCTTATTGGCCTATTCTTTTGTTCCATAACAACTCACATATTTTGACATAGCATTAATTGTAACTTCACCAGGTCAAGGTTCAAATGCATTTAAGGAAGTTGCCATCATAAGGCATCCAAGTGCTGGCGAATACGCATTCGGATTTATAACATCGACTCTTGTCCTTCGGAAGAATTTGGGTGGTGAGGAGCTTTGTTGCGTTTATGTGCCTACCAACCATCTTTATATGGGTGATATAGTTCTTGTCAACTCCAAAGATGTTATGAGGCCTAATATCTCTGTTCGAGAAGGGATAGGTAAGAGATTTGATATTTTTATCTTAAAAGTTATATTCTTGATGCTTGAGATGGTGCTTTAGATCCATTTAGTCCTTGTGTTTTATACTTTTATGTGTCAAATATAAAGACTTTGTAAAGTTGTTTAAAAGAGAAAAGAATCAAATGAGTCTTAACAGTTTAAACTTTAAAAGTTGCTAAAGTCTACTTTTAATGTCTTCATTCAAAGATTAAGATTGTTATACTCATAAAATTGTTACCAATAGTCTTTTAAGTGCAAAAAAGTGTTTACTACTAAATGAGACTAGTATTAACCATTTCTACGATCCTTGTGTTGACTCATCACCCAGTTAGCATGATATATTCGCATATAACTAAAGCCATGTTGAACTGATTACAAGTGATGTCGTGTTTACAGAGATTGTTATATCTGGAGGCATGTCAATACCGAAGACATTAACGACAACCAGCTCACAAAACCATCTTTCAACAAGAGCAGGAAAGTATGTTATTCCACAAGTATGACGACAATGTAAACTCCAAGGACATGCCCAACAACTTATACCAAAAAGTTGAAAAGTTTTGATACATTGCTTGCTTTTAAACATTAGATTATTAGGGATCCTTTTCTGAGGATAACTTGTGTGATGAATTGTTTTTATTTTTATTTTTGTATTGCTCTGGCTTAAAAAATATGGATCAAATGTTAATTTGTGATATTTATCTTCATTTTTGTTAATAGTATGCTAATAATATTTGCTTATAAAGTTATTAAGTTGTAACTAGTAAACATAACCATCGCGTTGCAACAAGATTCTTATGAAACATAATATTTTAAAGCTCGGCATAAAATAAAATTTACGTCGATAAAAGGAAAAGCATTGCAACTATATATCCAAAGATTTTATAAAACCCTTAAAATAAACCACAATAGTTTATATATAAAATTGAATCATGAAGCAATTTTGATGATTTGAATGTGTGTGCTTGGATTAAATTTACATCAAGACATACGATAAAAATTGTTAAAGGCATCCTTATACTCATACTGTAAGTTTAATTAAAGTTAATGGGCAAAAGAAAACTTTAGGACAAAACTTCCAAGCATGAAACTTAGGATCAATTTTAAAAACAATAAATCCATAAGGATATATTATAAACTTGATTAAAGATGAGAATGCTAAAGAGTAGTTATTAAAATTTGAAAATGAAAAAAACACTATAACCAAAATTCAAAGTGCAAATGTTTTCTGATCAATTTATAAAACATAAAAACTATACTATTTATCACCATACTAATTGATGGTAACATACAAATATAAAATACATTAGGGGCAGCTATTTATTACTGTTTTAATTATATAACATATATTTCTTCATTCAACAATAGTTTTGAAATACACAATACACACAATCACACAATCACACAAAGGACAATACACATTATGTACAACACTCGTATCAGCATAGCAAGAAATAACAACTTCAATTACCACTACCATGTCTGTTAAGATCTCTGACTCCGCCTCCAGCTTTTGCGTGAGGAGAAGAGACCGACAAAGACCACAAGCTGCATCACCGCCAGCCACCAAAAGACCGACAGAGCCACTAGTAGGGCTGGCAAATCGTGTTTTATCATGTTTAACAGGTTACAGACGACGCGATTAACACAAGTATCAAACATGAAAACGACACCTTTAACACTTAGATTTGGTGGTTTGAGTGTGACAGTTATATGTTTTAGGTATCAAGAAGAAGAAATGATAAATCCAATACTCCTAATTTTAATTATTTTAAAAAAGTAAAAAAATGCATAGTGCACTTTTTTGCTAAACAGGTCTTATCGTGTCTAAACAGGTACCCATTTTGCCAGCCCTAGACAGAGGCCACATTGCTGCTGCATCACCGCCAGCCACCAACATTACCACCACCACCATCTGCATCCATTTCTTGTGTACTTGTGACACTTTGACTTTGAAACTTCCACAGGTCATTATTTGTGTTATCTCTACCTTCTACAGGTTTGATTTCAGCATCTACACCATCATTGATTCTGAGTGTTGACACAGAACGTCCTGAAGCAATTGTGGCAGACGGAAAAGCTTTCTCGGGAGGTATAGCAGGCGTGTAGTTTGAAGGAAGAAGGTCGTCCCAGTTTTCTAAAAGCTCTTTGTAGACTTTGCGAAGAGTGACTTCAGTAAGTCCAGTGACCTTACAAATCTCTGCTTGTGTTTTGCGTTTATCTTCTAGTTGTGAGGCTAGATATATGGCAGCTGCAGAGATGCTGATCGGGTTCCTACGTGTACAGAAACACTTGTTGATCACAACTTCACCAATATGAGTTGCAAGCTCCTGGAAAAAGGATCGTTGCCAGTTATGGTTTTCACTGAAATCAACAAGTTTAAATATGCAATAATAGTTTTCAATCTCCTTAGGCCTTATGTCCTGAGTGGTATGAGGCTTTGGGTCGAATCAGGGTAATGCTCAACGGCTAGTAAAATAGAATTCTGTTTTGTTCGTGTTGACGAGGCATTTTGCATAAACTCATGGTAGAGGTGAAAAATGGTTCGGTTGGTAGGTTAGGTAACAGGTCAAAATGATAGCTTTAATGCATGTCAAAACGGATCAATTTGGGTTAGCCAACTTTTTTTGCTCATTTTACTTGAATTTATAAAGAAGTAATATACTGAATGTGATTACAAAAAGTCTATTATCAAGAATATTAATCTAATTCTTTAATAAAACAACTTTAAGAGGTGGGAATTCTAAACCATTCAACACATTTGGCCCATTCTGTTTTAACCAAGCTATTAACAACTACCCACACGATCAAGTAAGGTCAGATATAACTTGAATCAAGCCATTTCTAAGTAAATGGGTTAACCACCACTCCTTATAGAGTATTTGGAACAAGCGTACTAGATACCATTACGAAAAGAAGAAACAAGGTTTAATGTCTGAATCAAATGCTTCAGTCTAGAGGCAGTCGGCCAAAAGTACAGCAACCCCCCAATTTTCAATGTTTTAAGTAGCTTTAGGATTTCTTTTCAGTTTTTTTAATGTTGTTGTCGTTTATGTAACCTGTAGCATCAAATAATGCTTCAGTAGAACACCATATTCTAAATTCCAGTCTATACAACAATACAAGAAGTTATAAGTTTGTCTAAGACACTCAGTTACTAGTATCCAAACCATAGAGAACTTATATTCCATCCAAACAAATTCTACATTTGGCTCAGCATAAGATCTTTGATTATTGATCAAATATCAAGGAAATGCCCATTCAACAAGAAGTATATTATATAGCTTGTCTAGCACAAACAATTTCACCAGTATGTTGTATTTATTGCTAGCTGAAAATAGGTAACTTAGTAATTTAATTGGTGCTCTGTGTTCCCACAAAGGCTTGAAACATTAGGTATAATCGATGTATTATACAACTTGTTCTATTGGATTTTAATTCAAAACATATGATTTTAAAAAATCTTCTTAAGATTATGATATTAGTTGGATGATTCTAATGGAAAATTATATTAGTTTTATATCATAATTGGGATTAGTAGCAATTTTCTAGGCCAACTATATGTTTTTTATATAGCTGTGCTATCTTGTCTAGGGCGTGAACTTTTTTTGTGTCTTGCCTTTAGGCGAGCACTTGGCTGGTGTATAATAATCATAATGCCTGAAATTTGTAAACTAATAATTTCCAATGTTGTAAAAATCGCTAGGCGCTAGTCGGGCGGCGAGGTAGGGACTAGGGATTAGTCGGGATTAATCGGATTGGAATTTTTATATATAATTTTTAGTTTTATATATAAATACACACATTTTAATATGTAATTTTAATAAAAAAGTTCAGTTTTATAAATAAAAACACATATTTGGCCGGATTTTCCGAGTTTTGCCGGATTTTTTGAAAGTCGCCGGAAATTCGCCGGAATATCGCCGGAACCCTACCGGAATTTCGCCGGAATTGCAGTTTTTTGGCCGATTCAGACCGCCTAGGTTCGATTTTGACCGCCGTTGACCGCCTAGCGATTAATTGGCCGATTAGCAAAAATCAACAAGGTGGGGTGCAGATCACCGATTAATTAATCACGATTTTTGCAACACTGATAATTTCATACCTGTGCAGATTTGTTAAGCTGGAGAAGAGTGCAGAACCTAGGCATATGAACCGAGATTGAATTGCTGTTTAAAGGCTGGCTTAGCTGCAAAGCTTCTCCAAGAATCTTGATGTACTTCCCAATCTCTTTCTGAGGTAGATTGGCTGCAATCGAGATTTCCTGTTTGACAATCACACGTCACCATAATAATCAGTATATTTTAGTAGTTTTGTAATGTATCTGCAAATCGACGTCGATTCTATATCAGCATATTGAGTCATGTTGGATTTTGTGAAGGCTTCGGCCGAGACCACGGCCCACGGGGCAGCCGGACCCTAACCCTAATCGGGTTAAATTAGGCACGTTGGCCAACTTTATTTTTTCTTCCCAAAGTTATTCACCCTAATATAGTATTTTGCATAGATGGGTAGGACATTGTAATTCCTTGAGCACCTGAATAATAACATAATAATATAAACCTAGTTGCAGCTTGTGGACGTAGGTCATACCAACCAAATCACGTTAAATCTTTGTGTTCGATTGTTTGTGCGTGAGATAGCATTTGATCTGTTCCACACCTAACGAGTCAAACATTCTAGTTCTATCATTCTTGCATTTTACCTGCTGCTTAATCTATAAATAAGGTTTTTTATATCCCAATTAACCTACATTGTATCTCAAAATCTGTATATGCTTGGAGTATTCATAAATTGCTAACGCTGTGCATCAATTATTCAATCTCACAGTTCAATTCATCAAAGCCACACAAAATCAGCATCAAACTATCAATTAGCCCTAACCCTATGAATTTCACACACCCAATTGAATCAAAGTATCAAACAACAGATAACCATTAATCGTTTCCATACCTGCAGTGTCCTAGGCTCTTGAGCCTCACGAATAGCTTGCACTAAC
Organism: Flaveria robusta; assembly: GCA_025506415.1. Taxonomy (NCBI): domain Eukaryota; kingdom Viridiplantae; phylum Streptophyta; class Magnoliopsida; order Asterales; family Asteraceae; genus Flaveria; species Flaveria robusta. The sequence continues at coordinate 13,912,668 of CM046459.1, read as the reverse complement.
GCTGCGGTCGCAAGCGCCTCCACACTCCGATTCCTCAAACAAGTCGCCGATGAGCAATCCCTAAAAAGCTGAAACGCATGATCCGAAATATCATAATCCAACCTTAGTATCGACGACACATCAATAATCTGCAAATAAGCCCTAAGGTTATCCACCACCACCGACGGCCCCGAGGCGGAGGAGGACGACGTCGTTTCAAGCACGCGTTCGAGCTCCGCTAAATGACCAGCGAACGAGAGCGACGATTGGGCGAAGATCGGGTAGGGTTCGAGCGACCATGTGGAGAAGGCGGTGATGAATCCGGTGGGTTCGAAGGGGTCTTCTTCTTCATCTTGTTCGCCGGAGGTGGTGGTGGTGGTGGCGGTGGCGGAGTGGGGGAGGGTGGGGAGGTCGGAGGTGACGAGGCAGAGAGGGGAGTCGTGGGCGCGGAGGTGGAAGAGGTGGTGGGGTTGGGTGTGGCGCTCTTCGACGACTCTGCCGCAGGAGATGCATTCGGTGATGTGTCTGCCGGTGGTGGTGGTGGTGGCGCACCGCCCCTGTGCCGCCGTGCAGTACGGGCACTTCATCGGTGGTGGTGTGTGCGAGTGGTTCGAGTCCACCGTGAGCCACTCGGCTAGCTTTTGAAGCAAGCTTTGATAAACGAACCAAGAGTGTGTGTGCTCGCGCTATAGTTCGGTTTTAAGAAATTTCAATGTATCAATAGATCCACAGAGTTTTTATTTATTTATTTATTTATTTTATTTAGGCAGCTGCGATAGACGTTTTTAATAGGGTCCTGATATTCAGACACCCACTTGGATAAATCGACACCCTTCTATACGTTGCGTATGGATCCATACGCGGCGTATAGGGTCGAACACACTGAAAACGAGGAAAATTCAGAGGGGCTGTCAGAGAGCTATACGCCCCAGCCCATATAGCCCTATACGACCCCCTTATACGACACATATAGGGCTATACGACGCGTATAACGAATTTCGACACTGACTACGAGGAAAAATTCAGGGGCTGTCAGATGGCTATACGACACATATAGCCCCATAAGACACATATAGCCCTATACGACCCCCCCCCCTATACGACGCGTATGGGGCTATACGACACGTATAGAATTTTTGGGGTGTTGATTTAAAATATTGGGGTGTCTATTAACCGAACCCTTTTTATATTGGTGTTCTTTCTTCTATAGTGATGTGCAAGTGGAAGGCTAGGAATGATCATATTTTTAAGGCAAATTGGATTTTAATAATCCAAACTATTACCTATTGGCCGATAATAATTCATACTATCAATTTGGTCGGTAACACTTTCAACTTTCGCTTTTATTACTAACAACAGTCCCAATGACATAATTTTCAATTTTTTATGTTTGATTTGGACTCGATTCGGTTCGCAACAATAATTATGAACGAAATGAAAAAACATACAAGCTAAATTGAGACTAAAATAGATGCAAATTGAGCGTAAAATATTGAAAATTATGTCACTGAGACTGTTGTTGGTTATAAAAGTGAAAGTTGGGAGTGTTACCGGCAAAATTAATAGTATGGATTATTATCGGCCAATAGATAATAGTTTGGATTATTAAAATCCAATTTACCTATTTTTAATAACTAGTGGTGAAACCCGCGCGGTGCGGCGGGTGTATAAATATTTTTAGACTGTGTCTGTCGCTAACTTTATTTTATTGTGCTAACTCTCATTTTGTTTTGTTTTTTTTAGTAATTTGGGATATCAAACTTATCTATATTACTATAGAGATGAGTAAATTTATAAATAATAAGTTGTTTATGCATAATTACTTGTACCAAATGTAACAAAATTATTCTTAAGTGTCTTAAAAAAGGGATTTAAATTACAATGTTGTCCAAAAAATCTTTATATTATAATAAAAGAGTAACTAATGGGGACACGTGACAGCACCACATTCATCCTCATCATAATTTTTCCGCCTCTCTCTCCTACTTAATAGTTACTATAATTACTAATAATATCATTTAATTTATTTATAGACTAAAAATATTTTTTGATAAATTAAGAAAGAAATCTTTTAATCAATATTATTTATAAAAAAAATAAAATTTTATAAAATAATCTTCTTTTCAAAAACATCAAACTTTTTTAAAAATATAAAATATTTTAAAAATTAATATTTTTAAAAAGTAAAATTTTATAAATAAAAAATAATTATAAATAAATTTTATAAAACCTTTTGTTTTGAAAAAAAATATTTAGTTTTTTTAAACAAAAAAGTTTAAAAACTTGATATCATTATTTTGTTACCTATAGTCCTTACACATAATTTCAACCGTATTTTATCTTAAAATATCATTTTATAATTAACAAAATTTTATTTTATTTAATATTTTATATATTCAACCCGTGTAATACACGGGTTATTAAGCTAGTTATATTATATAGTAGTATAGATATAGATAGATTAAGATAACCTTAAATATAATAATGATACTTTAAATTTAATGAAAAAATGATGGAGTACAAGTATCTAAAGCTTAAAAGGGGCATAATAAGAATAAATCTTATGACATTACACATTAAAGCTTGCAACTCTTCATATGTCATCTTAAAATTAATGTAAAATTACAAATCTAGCCATGATTTCTCTATTATATAGTAGTATAGATAAAACGTTGGGTGTAGGTGAAGTTTTGAGTGAAGTCAAGATGGTATTTTATCCATGGATAAAGAATAGGAGGAAATTCGACAATCTATTGGCCTTTTCGTGTAAATATAACTGTTAGTGTTAAAAAAATTAATAATATAGTAATTTTAGTCTATCTATAAATTTAACTATCTGAATAACATGTTTTTTTTTTCAAATGTCAATATTTTTCCTCATAAATTCGACCTAATATTGTATTTGCTATAGTTTAAACACACTTCATATCTATAAGAAACAAACACTAAAAAATTTTGCCAATTAGTTTTGTTAAAAATATTTAATCTTTATACTAATAAATAAAAATTTTAAATGTCACAAGTTATTCTCTCATGTCTCTTCAATTTTTTTTGTCTCCCTCTCTTATAAATTATACAAATTTTCTTTAATTGTTTTTTTTTTCATTTTTTAGTTTTTAGCTCTCTCTTATTAATGACTTCTATAATTATTTGTATAAAATGTTTTTTTTTTAAAGTTAGGATTGTTCAAAAAACATTTTTATAAATGAAGCATTTCTTTTATTAAACATTTTTAAAACTAACTACATAATTCTAACAATCAGTGTAATACAAGATTTCTAACTAAGTTATACATATACACGAGAATAATAATTTTAATCCATCTATAAATTTAACCAAAAACAAAACAAAACTATGGGTCTATAAAACTCTTGATAAACCGACTAAAAATATATTTTGGGCCAGGGTATAAATAACGCATCGTACGCCTATATAATTTTCAAGCCCTAATATTTCAACACAACGCGACACATCGGTTCTCATACGATAATCGTAGGGATACAACGAGATCTGAAAATCAAGCCGAAGAAGAAGCCTGAGGATGGCGGATTACGAAGAAAGGTATGAAGGCAACGGAGAATATGTTGTAAACCTCGGTGGCGGAGACGCATCGCCTCCGGCCGGAGCTAACAACCACGGCGGCGGCGGGACGGAGGAGTTTAGCGATTCTAAGTCACAGGTAGTTTACAGATAGTTTTTTTAAGCAGATCGTGTTTTAGGATTCTGGGAAAGTATCGATGTTACAATTAGGGCATTTTGCTTAAGTTGGTTTGTGATGATTCTAAGATTGAAATTAGGAGTATGGATTAGTTAAGGGGGTGTTTGGCCTAGCTTTTAATTTTTGGCTTATGCTTATATTTTAAAGTAGCTTATAGCTTATTTTCTATTATTTGATAAGCTCTTTGTAAGTGTTTGGATTAGCTTTTATTCTACAAGTTGATTATACGTTAAATCCACTATTTTTTAATTTGTTACGGTAATAAGCTGCTTCAATAATCATTAATCTACCATCATTTGATGGCAAATGAGTAACTTAGACGGCAAATGAGTAACTTACACCCTTATATAAATAATCTTTTTCAAATAAGCTAAAAAACCATCTTCAAATAAGCTTCTTCAAATTAGCTTATATAAGCTAATAAGCATAAGCTTAAAAATCTAAATCAAACACCAAGTTAAGCTTATTTTGTAAAAAAAGCTAAAAAAGCTTTAAGCTTTGTTAAAAAAGCCAGGCCAAACACCCACTAAATGTTGTAGCGTTAAACATGGTGATATATATAGCGTTTTTATATGGAATTTTAAGCGAATGCTGAATTAGGGTTTTGAATTTGAAAATTGACATGTTGATGGAAGTCGTGGGCGTTTCCTTGAGAATAGAAGGAAGTACTTTTTGATTTTGAATGTTGATAAGTTTAGAGATCATATGAATGTTAGATTCTTCGAATAGTTTTATTGAAAAGTTGAAGGACTTTTATGCTATATTTTAGATAAAATTTTAATCCAACGAAAATCCTTCGAACAGCTTATAATCATGGCAGAAAAGATATGCATTTAATTTAGCTTATGCTATGTTTTTGTATTTTTTATTAAAAATTTAATTGAAACAGTGAATTACAGATAAAATCTGATATCTTACATGGAAGAGTTCCTTAAAACTTATGCACCCATGTGATATGCTTGAATACTTTTTTGTGATAAAGTCTTGCAACTATTTTTTTAGGGGTGATGTGGGTTAAAGTTTTTTTTTTTAAGAATTGCTTTAAAGCTTTTGTTTGTAATGCATGTACTTTGTTTACAACAGAAAAACATACGCACATCTAATCGTGTTTCTAAATCTACACCATTGTTCATCATGGCACTCGCATCCTTAACGTCATGGGTAGCTTAACCTCATGGGGAGGACACAACTATGTACACACAAGATATCATTGGGTCCTTTGGTGTTAATGCAACTACTGTTAGGACTTAGGAAAGGGATTGTTTAGCCATTTATAGGTTTGGAGTGTGCTTTTATGATATTTATTATGATCTTATGTGGGAATACTTATAATTATGTGTATATATATTGCTGTTTGCAGCGTGGTTCTCGTGACTATGAAAGAGAGTCCTTGAAAAGCAGGTCAAAGGACAGGGATAGAGGGCGAGATAAGGACCGTGATAGGGACAGAGAGAGAGATAGGGAGCGGGAAAGAAGTAGAGAAAGGGACAGGGACAGGGAAAAAAGCAGAGATCGGGACAGAGAAAAGGATCGAGACAAAGATCGTGATCGACATAGAGACCGTCACAGGGAACGGAGTGAGAGAAGGGAAAGGGACAGAGATAGAGACGAGGATGACTATCACAGGAGTCGAGATTATGACAGGTAATGTGGTTAAATTCCTTTTCTTTTTTTGACGCATGGCTTAATTGTCATTCATTTTTGTAGTTGAGTATGCTTGAGAACCTCATCATATTATTTTTAGCTTTATTGCTCATTTTTGTGGTTGGTTGCTCGGTTCCCTTATTGATCGCTTACAGGCGGCGAGATTATGACAGAGATAGAGAGGACAGGCGTAGTAGACGTCGATCCCGTTCTCGTTCACGCTCAAGAGCCAAATCTGAACATAGATCAAGGTCACGGTCTCGTTCACGCTCCAAAAGGTAAGGTTTAGGCATGTCTTCAATCATATTGTTACTCATTTTATATTATATTATGTTTAAATTTCTCGTGGAATTGCTGGTCTTTCTTAATCTATTAGAGTATTAGGTGTTCATATTACTTAATTTATGAACGTCATGTTACTTTATGATCCAGAAATATTACTTCATAAATAAAAAATGTGGAAGGTTAAGATTTTTTTGATATATATTAGTCATAAATATAAAATTTCCTTTAACTCTTATGTTTAGTTTGCAAGATTGTACACTATTAAGTGTTTGTAAGTTGTATATGAGGGATTAATATTGCAAGAAACAACGTTTACGATCTGAATTTATCCTTTCTTTTGGTGTGGCATTATCTTTACCTTTAGAAAAGCTTCCATCAACCTAATATGTTTCTTGAGTTACATCTTCATAAACTTCTAAGTTATTTTTAAAAACAAATGTCACTTATCACATTGGTCATTAGGGAACTTGTTATAGTTTATGGAACTTGTGAGTTACTGCTTCTGATTGCTAAATTAGCTGTACATTTTCATTTTATAGTCATAGCGGGTCACCCATCTTTTATGTGCTATTTTGTTTACTGGAATGTAGTTGCACATATACATGCTTAATAAACTCATACTTACTCTTTGGTGTTTGTAGCAGCAAAAGAGTAAGTGGTTTTGACATGGCTCCTCCAGCTTCTGCAATCTTGGCTGGTGCTGCTGCTGTTACTCCAGGTACATGTCCCACCATTTGTAACTGCATTACATATCTTGATAACTTTTATTTTTGTTTGTGATATAGTGTGGAAAGTTCATACCAAAATGCATGGTGTTATTTTGGTAAGCAAATTTAGTTCTTTTACTTGTACCCACAGAGTCCAAGTGCCATCATCCATAAACTGGATGTCTCAGAATTCTTTTTTGTTTACTTAGTGACATAATCCTGATCTAAGAGAGTTTTTGTTTTTGTCTTGTGTTTGGTGTTTTTTGTTTGTTCTATGTTTTGTTTTATATCTAAGAAGGCAATGTTGGGCTACTAGCCCCACTGTGCTGAGAATGGGTGTGAGCAGACTTCTGTAGCTTATTTGTACAAGGAAGGATCAGGGCAATGGTATGATAGGTCTTGTTTGTCTTCAACTGGGAATTGCATGAATGTTGAGTAAATAACTTTTCATTTCTTGATACATGCAAGGTTCTAGAAGTTTTCTTAAACTAATGGATGTCGCTGTGGTTGAGCGTTTTTTTAAAATTTATATTTCTTCCGAAGATGTGATTATTTAAGTTGTTACAGGTCAGGTCCCTGGGGCTACACCAGCCATTCCTGGAATGTTCCAGAACATGTTTCCATTGGCATCTGGCCAGGTAATATGTAACCTATTTGTTGATCACTTGATCCATACTTGCAACTTCTTTTGTATTTTTTGTTACATTTCTTATCCCCCTATCCATTTACAGTTTGGAGCTCTTCCTGTTATGCCAGTTCAAGCAATGACTCAGCAGGTTGTATGATATAGTTATTTTCACATTGTAATTTTTTTTGTCTATGCCTTTCTTTTTTGTTTCTTCTTTTGTTCGATGTTTGAAATTCTTACAAACGCTGCAATTCAGGCTACCAGACATGCAAGGCGGGTTTATGTTGGTGGACTTTCTCCTAGCGCTAATGAACAGGTCTATTTTAATCCTTCATGTTCTATGATATTTTATGTAACTTTTGTTGATCCACGTTTTCTCGACTTAATTGCTATTCTAAGTAAATATGCCTTTGTTATGGACAGAAAAACATAAATCTACTGAACATTTTAATTTGTTTTCCTTTGTAAAATGTTTCTGATCATTATCTTCTTTGCAGACTGTGGCAACCTTCTTTAGTCACGTTATGTCCGCAATTGGTGGAAATACTGCTGGTCCAGGTCAGTATGTTACATGTTGGTGTTAATAAAGCAGCTGCTCTTTTTAACTTCACACTCTAAAATAATTGCATATAAACAGGTGATGCTGTTGTCAATGTTTACATTAATCATGAAAAGAAGTTTGCTTTTGTGGAGATGAGATCTGTTGAGGAGGCCAGTAATGCAATGGCTTTAGATGGCATTATCTTTGAGGTATTTCTAACTGGCATCTTTTAGAAATTACTGATATTATGTGCATGGTTGAACAAACACGATATGTGCCTGCATGATGATATTTTTCTTTTTATTAATCTTTGCTGTAATATATAAATTTTTTTTCCAGGGAGCACCTGTGAAAGTACGGAGACCTAGTGATTACAATCCATCTTTAGCTGCCGCCCTTGGTCCAAGTCAACCTAGTCCCAACCTGAACCTAGCTGCTGTTGGCCTAACACCAGGTTCAGCTGGTGGGCTTGAGGGTCCTGACCGCATATTTGTTGGTGGGCTTCCATACTATTTTACAGAGGCTCAGGTTAGGGAGCTGCTGGAGTCTTTTGGGGCTCTCCGTGGGTTTGATCTTGTGAAAGACAGAGAAACTGGCAACTCAAAAGGCTATGCATTCTGCGTATATCAGGATTTATCTGTCACAGATATTGCTTGTGCAGCACTGAATGGTATCAAAATGGGTGACAAAACCCTTACGGTTAGACGGGCTAACCAAGGTCAAATCCAACCAAAGCCTGAACAGGAAAGCATACTCTTACATGCCCAACAACAAATTGCATTGCAGGTGAGAAGTTGTACTTTCTCTTTGCATTTATTTGCTGATAAGAACAAGTCGGGTTGCACAGACCCACACCGACTTCTTTTTTCCATTTTATTTTTTTGGATCTTTTTAACATGTTACAGTACTTTCCAATGCCCTAGCTTAGTTGCACTGTGATTAATATTAATGCGTTTGCAGAGAATGATGCTGCAACCTGGGGCAATTGGCACACCACCTACTAAAGTTTTATCCTTGACCCAAGTAGTAACTGAGGAAGAGCTCATAAACGATGAAGATTATGAAGACATATTGGAAGACATGAAAACAGAATGCGGAAAATTTGGTAAGATAGCAGTATTATTTGTGTTTTGACATCCTTTCTATAAATTTGACAAATAATTTTTCAAACTATTGATTATTTTTGTTTTTGTTTTTGTTATCTTTCTGTTTTACAGCCTTTTGCTATAAAGAATCTTCCCCTAACATTCAGACAGAAGCCTCCCTTACCACCTCCTTATGTCCATATCTGGCGTGCATCTATAATTTATGAACTCTAATTTCATGCTAATTTTGCAGGTAGCCTAGTCAACGTGGTCATCCCACGCCCAGATCCTACTGGTAAACCTGTAGCAGGGGTTGGCAAGGTTAGTTCAGTCCCGTCTTTTCCATATTGTGATTACCATTAAAACAAACTAAGCCACTGGTTTTACTTTTATTTTTTTTTTTTGGTTTCATTTGTGTAGGTTTTCTTGGAGTATGCTGATACTGAAAGCTCAACAAAAGCTCGAGCGGGATTAAATGGAAGGAAGTTTGGTGGGAATCAAGTGGTGGCGAGTTTCTACCCGGAGGATAAGTTCAATCAGGGCGAGTATGACGGATAGTTTTATATTGTATTACAAGTTAATGCTGTGGCTTTTACTTGGAGTGGCTGTTTGATGCATATGCATATTAGGATCACTAGTTTGTCTTTATTTCTCTAACATATTGTGAATTTTTGCAAGTTCTGATGAATGGACACAGACTGTAGTTTTAAACTTTTAATGTCGCTACAGATATACAATGTTGTGCCTATAGGCAAATGATAATAGCTTATTCATCCCACACGCAGACTAAATGACAGCGTTCGAGAGTTGGCTGGATACCACACGCAACTCTTTTGAAGTTCTATTTATATAGTCGCGATACCACGTATCCTTGACTCCTGACACACAACTCAATGGGTTGAACACAATTCCAAACAGGTGTTTGCTTTCAATAACTGCTTAAGAATCGATGCATGACCGCTCATTGCTTGCCTTTATGCTTGCAACCTTATTCCTCATATTCCCGATCCACTTCCATGTATCGTAGCCTCACCGATGGACATACTCGTATTTGCTTTGAAGTTCTCCTTGAAAGGACTCGGAAGAGGAAAAGCTTTAACCATTACAGGTTGCCTATAATGTTTAGATCGTATCAGATGCATATTTAGTTATACTCGTTCTTATGTTATTAGTCATGTCATCATATATAATGTTTTGAACACATAATCAACGTTGTTATGATGTTGTGTACATTCAAACTGGAGATCATTTGACTACCTTGATTTGTGTGGTTCAAGTTATAAACTTTTTGAAAATGCTTGCCTGTCAAAGTCTACAAGGAAGAGGTCTTGGGTTCAAACCCAAACAATGGTGTAATTTGGTGTGGTGTAGGAGTAGAATAGATTTGCCGTTCAAAAAAAAAAAAAAAAAAAAAAAAAAAAAGAAGAAACACACGTCTTCGTATACGGTCGACAGCTAGCGTATATGGGTCAATGACACGTGGATCAATTGTTAAGGTTGCATGGTCATATGCTAGTTACTCATGGCTTGTGAGGTACATGAAAAGACTGCATTTGATCCTCAAATCAAAACGAAGTTTTAAGATTTGGTGTTTTTTTTATAAACTGGTATTTAAGTAGCAAATTTTAAATTTCAAATTTTAAAATATCTATACTAATAATCTTTTATAATTTTTGACACATGTCACTTTAACGTTCACTCTCCCATTTATTTTCCCGCTTTAAATTACTTATTTCATTTTAAAAAAATCAAATAACTAATTTCCTAATATTGCTCTTTCTCTCTCTATATCAAAAATCTAAGTTTTTCCTTAATTAATAATATACATTTTCCACTAATAAAAACTAAGTATTTTGATTAAAAAATAAATTTTTTTCAAAAACAAAATTTTCTAAAACTATGATTTTTTCTAAAGCAACGAAACTTTTTTAAGTAATGGAATTATTTTAAAATCATTCTTTTTATAAAATAAAAGTTTTATATAAAAAAATTAACAAAACAAACCCGGAGTTTTCAAAAAAACGAAATATTGATAAAAATTGAATTTTTGTCAAAGCACTAATTTTTTAAAACGAAAACTTTAGAAACAATAAAAATGTTTTATCGATTAATCAAAGTTCTTACTAATACGTAATTTCAGTTATATCTTATATCAAAATAACATTTTACAGTTCATAACTCTTCATTAATAAATTTTAAATATTTTTCTTATTCAACCCGTGTAATACACGGGGTTATACCCTAGTACATTCATAAAGATGTATTTTTTTTCCACAATTGAAAGAAAAGAAGCAATGAGATCCATAGAAATGCAGCCTTTTGTTTTTACTTTTTAGAATTCTAATTAAAGTCCTCAAAAATATCTTCAGAAAGTGGGTCACTTTAGTTTTATATCCTTCAATTGTAATGCTCAAAAAGATTTGAAACACAAAAAACCAAAAGCAAAAAAGTGACAAAAAACTTTCATGAACCACTATGCACCGAAATTAAGTACACTTTTATCGACTTTTAATTATACTAGATGTGTAAGAGTATCAAGATATGAATTTCCAGCGCAACTTGTACTTAAAACAAAAGTTGTGGGTTATGTTTAGTTTAAAAGGGTTTTTGAGTTGGTTCGAGGTCATAGTCACAAACACAATGTATTACAACTCTATTTAAGAGAGTTCGTTTGATTCATAAAATTTGTTAAAACTGAAAGATTTAAGATAACATGTTTCTTGGATTATATATAAACAAACTAGAATACTTCTTAAGATTATTTCAAATAAAAGTAAATTGAAATTAATATTTCTCCCTTCTCACAAGTTACTACCCACTATTGTCAACGCCCAAAAGGGCACTATCATCAAAGTCGCCATCTTGCCGTTACCACCATCACACTCCAATTAATTGTATGCACCAAACAAGATTGTTTTGTCAATTAAACGAAACAAAGTTTGTTACTTCTCTTTGGGATCCCCACTCATTTTCTAATTACTTACAATTCGCTATGTTCACGAGTTTAATAAATAAAAGAATAGTAAAGAAAATGAATTGATGAAAGAAAAAAAAAAGAAAAGAAAAAAAAAGATGCAATATAATTTCATGTAGCAAATGTTCCCTGAGTTTAATAAATAAAAGAATAGTGAAGAAAATGAATTGATGAAAGAAAAGAAAAGAAAAGAAAAAGAAAGATGCAATATAATTTCATGTAGCAAATTACAAATGAAAAGAAAAGAAGTTAAGGATTTTATGTTTCCCGAGTTACAAAATAAAGATAAAAAAGGATTATAATTTTAGTTCTATATAGTCTCAAGTCTATTTCTAGGTTTATAATTAAATAGAAGATAAATCGATAAATAACAAAATTATTAAAACTCTTTATTTATAATCTCTTTCACTTTCTTTCATTTCAAAAGAAAAGTTAGAAAGAAAAATTATTAAGTCTTTTTTTTTTTTCTTTTCGTTACATTAAAAACCCTAGAACACATATTTTCTAGTTTCTTTTAGTTCCTTTCGGTTAAAAAAAGAAAGAAAAAAAGACATAGGAGACAAAGTAAATCCAAATTTATTTGAAAGAAGTTTCTAACCAAATGTCTTAGTGTGTACCACAGTAAAGATATTTTTAAGTTCATAGTACGTCACCATTAAATGAATGTGGCGTGATATAACTGCTGAAGAAACGTGGAGAACACAATTACTCTTTTTAAAACCATTAATTACGTATTTCTTCAAGTGATAAATCAATTACATATTGCTCTTAACAATATATATTACATATCTATTCATATAACCAAAATTAACTTATAAAATGATTATTACTAAGTGATTGTTACATATTGATTTTTGGTGTTGTAATTGTTTAAAACTTCAGCATTTGTTTTTTGCATTTGGAAATATAACTTGATAACCAACGATTGTTGTTTTAAAATGCAAATGTAAACTTTTGCGTTTGAATATGTAGTTTTGTTATTTTTATTTATACACAAAGCTTGAGTGTAAGAAAGTATGTAATTGATGATATTAAAAAAAAAACATGTAAACATAACCCTTAACAGAAATAAGAGTACAACAGTTACTCAATAAGCTAATTTTTATGAAACTAATAATATGTATCATACATATTTCAAAAATAAGAAATATGTAATTGAATTTTTGATTAAAATATATGTAACTAATTATTTTAGTAAGAGGAATTATGTAATGAAAAAAAAAAGTTCAAAACCAGAATTTTCATATCCAATCAAATGGCAATCTTAGATTCAGGCTGTGGATCTGTCCCGTACATACGTGAGTCTCCTGTATTGTTCAAAACACAACTAAGGTGCACATAAGTGCGAGAACACCTGAGACAGAAGGCCGTGCGTGTCTGCAAACGCACACAAGCATGATACGGAAGTGATGCGCCTCTAAGCGCTCCCATCTTGGGCGCAATTTTTGGCTTCTGTGTCAATGGTAGTTACTGCTTTTATCAGCCTAATAATTTAACGCAAGTTTTTTGCAAAGCCTTTTCACGTCAACAGACACTTCTTTTTACAGTTTCTGATTAATTATGTCACTGGTAGTTTTCTTCTAGTTTCTCCTCTAAACCAACTGTTGCTCTATTCATCCTACGACACATTTTCTCCTTTGTTCTCTCCCACCATGTCGCCGACTTGGCTCTAACTGTTGTTCGCCTCATGTCTGTATTTTAGCTGCTTTTTTAAAAGTACTTTAACTGCTTTTTACAAGTACGCAATGATCCCGCCCACGCGTCATCCTATCCCCTCAATACACCTCGCATGGTAGCCTCCTCCTGTGTTCTCGTCGAGGTGATCCACAAGTACACAACAAGATCCATCAAATGATTCAAATACTAAAATTTACAGTTTTCAGTCAGGACTTCGAAACCCACGATTTTCAATACTCAAGTTGCTTTTACTACTTTTTGGCTCAAAAACCTTATATTGCTCTTGCAAGAAAAGACAATACAAACTCTATAGATATGTCTAGAATATTTATTGAAACAACAAGCCTCTCATAAACAAACACAAGTTAACATGAGCACATAATTCACACCTAATCCCTAGACCTTCAGGTATAATGTTAAGTTACAACAACAGGCATCAGAATCAGGAATTCTATATTAAAGGTTTTACAATGTTACAGTTACCGTGGTTAACGGGTGTATGAGACCACGTTGCACTTCTTCAATCAATCCTAAAGCCAATATCCCTTTTGAAAACTCGAGAATGGTTGTTGACCTAAATGTATACGCGTAATAACTTTGTTGTCATGGTGTCAACTGTCACCTTCATTCGTTTGAGACTGAAGATGTGCATCGAGTTTTGACACAGCTTCAGGTCCAAATAGCCTAGTTAATTCACCCTGTCCATATAAAAAATCAGAGGTTATATTGGGCCTAATGTCTGAGACTATGCATAGAAAGCAAATCATATAAAAAACTCAGAGGCTATATTAAACATGTCACCTCTTCAATTAGGTGACACCATATAATGCTAAGAATCATTGGATGTCATGTAATTTGAAAGTTATTATGATAAATAATCACGAGTTCTGAATTGGGCACTAATGTCTGGGACTATGCATACAAAGGTTTGGCCCATTGAGCCTGATCCGGCGCATACTCGCCTCCTACGTATCAAAGGAGCAATCCTATGATAGGAGGCCTCTCTCCGCTCCTGTTAGCAGTACTCTCTCCTCCACTATACCCCCTTCTCATTTATATATGCATAACACACACATTATACATACAGTATGTTAATCTTGAGACAACACTGACTTGATCGTCGGAGTGTGTGTCCCCGGGTTCGGCCTTGGGCCACCTTCTACGGGTTTCTCTATATGTTGTAACTTAGATATGGATTTAGGAATGCTAGACAAGGTTTAAATCAGCAACAAGAACCGACTAGCCAGATTCATTGTAGCAACAATGACACTTGTTCCCTTATACATGGATGCTACAATAGTTGGTGAAAGAAGTATACATAGAGGGAAAGTGATGGAAACCTTTATTGAATCATTTTCAGCTGTAAGCTTTCCACATTCCTCAGAAAGCCTCTTCAGCTCATCCCTAAGTGAGTGATTCTCGTTATTTAGTGTCTCTACTCTTGCCTGTAGCTCTTCACACTCGGCCTGAGGAATACAAGGGGATATTATAAGATAACGGTAAATCAAATATGTTTAAAAATGTTCAGTTTTACATTATTTCCTTCATTTATAGAAAGGCGTTTATTTTGTCAGAGTAAATATATCTTTAGATTCTAGGGCGCTGACCCTTTGACTTGACAAGGAATATATTACCTGCTTGCGCAGCCTTGATCTTCTTGCCGACTCTCTGTTGGATTGCTTCCTTTTCTGTCGTTTTAATTCCCGTTCATCCTGTTGATGATAAGGTGGCACATGTTAGTTGCTCAAAATGTTGATGTATGTTAACTTAATCAACACATGGTTATTGGTTAACAACAAATTCAACATTTAAAAACCGGAAGGGCATAGGTAATAAACGAGCAAATAACTAATTTTTTTATATACCTGTATCCACTGATCAGCCATCATGGGTGGTGCAGCCACTGGTTGTGAGACACCAGAATGGTTTGGTTGCATTTTCATAGACCCAGATCCAGTAGGTGGGTTCCACAGGTCCATCCCCATATTAAGATTGGTAGCAGGCATAGAAGCTACAGGATTCCCAGGAACTGATGTCTGAAAATTGGGTCCAGAATTGTTGTTTCGTGCATTCGCTGCATAAATCAAATTTTAAAATATAGCAAATCCTCAACTATGCACATAAAACTAAGGTAAAAGTATCTAGAATCACCATCGGCGAGCATCTGATGGAAGCTTCCCTTTTTGCCACCAGAATATTCCTGGAGGTACCGATTTGATAAGTCAACATATATAGAAAAAGGGTAAATACTTTAAATCTCAAAACCGATACTAACATGGAAACACATACCTGTTGGTTCCCCTCATCGCTTGTATCAGATGAACCATTATTTCCGCTTTCGGCACTGTTTATGTAATAAGTTAAAAAATCAGAATGACAAAATCTATGAGAATATGCATCATAATCAATGAGAATTAATTTTATGAATCTAAGATTAGGATTGAAACCTTTGTGTGGCACCATCATTCCCTGAACTTGAAGCTGTCTTCCCACCCTCTCCAGTCTTCCCATTTCCCCAAGTCCCCTTTGACTTTTTATTGACCTTACCCTTCCCATTAGGGGCCTTTGTTTCAACTTCTGTGTTTGGCTGCACAGTGCCAGGGGTCTGCAAGGAAGATGATGAGTTTGAGAATTAGATAAAATTATAATAATATGCACTTTACAGCTATATAATGTGTAAAGAGGCAATATGAAGCAAAATTCATGAATGAAATCATCTTACCATAGGCATACTAGGATGGCCGTAAACTCCTGCTGGTGGGTATACAGAAGGGTATGGAATGGGAGTCCCATAAGGCGGCATCATAGGATGCTGAAACAATTTTACATAGAAAGCGTCTATTAAATAAAATGGCAATTATTACAATACCAAATGCATCTTGATAATATTTTGTATGTAACTAGAGATGACCTGGCCACCCCACATATACGGATGAGGAGTTGGAGAGGTTACATTTGAGGCAAAGAAAGGTGGAGCAGCTCCAGAGCCATAGTAAGCCTAAACACACAGAAATACTTGAATTTTAAATAAATATGCCATCATATCACACCTATTTAATGCATCTATTAACAAAAACTTTTGAATCACTGGTTATAACTTGCACCTGCATAGAGCTTGACCAATCAGGATATGAGGGTGGAGGTGTTTCCTGTATTTGAGAGAGAGATAACTTTGTAAGATACACAGACGACTTGATACAAGTCACATAAGAAAGAGTAAGGAAACCTGAGTTGGAGTAGATTTGGAATGTTTGGGAGGTGAGCTCTCTTCCTCAGTCCCCATGAAACTACAGGATGAGATATCAATATGCAGCAAAGAATTTTCTGCAACTTAAGACTTTTTTATATCTTTGTAATATATCCAAGAAGCACCTGCAGAAATCAAAATGTAGTGAAGATGTCATCTCATAAGTGATGAACATGTAAGATAAAGCAGTTAAAAGAACAAACAGAACAATAAAGGTAAAGATATAGCAAGCATAATAATGAAAATCCATACCACCTTTACATGTACCACGATTGAAATTCTTAATTTAGTATAAACCATAGTTGTTAAAGGAGCGAGGCGCACTCTAGGCGATTTGTTGGGACTACGGCCTAGGCGAGAAGCGCAAAAAAAGCAGGGGATTAAGAAAAAAAAGCTCACTAAAATAAAAACAATTTAAAATTTATTATGTAATGAAAACTAACACTTCTTTCAGGTACAAACAAATTTCAAGACCATAATCTTCAACATAAAGTACTAAAATCATCTCAAATACCAAAAAACTCCAAAAACAAAATGTTCATACTTGAAAACAAATAGTTCGTCAAGTAATAAATAGTAAAACTAGAATAACCAAAAGTTCATCATTATTTAAAATCTTCATCTTCCTCCACTTCCTCATAATCTTCATCATTCAAATTTCTTGAAGTAGAAGGCTTTAAAAAAATTATCTATTACCATTTATAGTACTTGAACGATTAGGATTTATAATCTTTTTAAATGAAGTGCTGCATTTGGGACTGGCCTTATTTTGTGACCTAGTCCCACTAGGTGACGACTTTTAACAACTATGGTATAAACGATGAAATGCAGAACCTGTTATAACAATATCAAAACCATATGAAATACACAGAGCCTATTGATGATAACGATGCAAGCATTTTTCTGATATCTAAACCAGCAGCATACGCACTCGCACTCGCACTTGACATTTGTATCCCCCGCAGGGGAGCATTTTTCCTGTAGTTACTCTAGTATAGTATTTATTGTTCTACAATCGCACATCTTTTATTGTAGTTACTACAAATTAGCTGAATACAGTTTTACTAGATAACAAATTCACTTGCACAAAATCTGGGCACAAATGATACACAGAGACTACTACTCTTTCTGGCTGTCTGCAATTTTATTCTGACACGAAAAACACAAAAACTGGAGTACAAACACAAATACAGAATCTAGAGAGACATACCAGCTTTATTTTCAACGGTTCAAATAGTCTAACTTTTTTATTCTCAACCATTTGAAATTGTAGTAGACTTCTATACATCACCAATTAATTGATTTTCTTTAGTTTGTTGGTGTTGTTTACAACCAAAGCTACAGATAATGCATATCTCTGAATATCCTTTTTTACCACCCATGTAAAAATTAGTAATCCTTTTGAGTTTATATACTTTTTCCATGTACCGATCACCATATGTTTTAGATTTTAACATATTTATATAAAATTAAACTGTTTATTAGTACCTTAGTATTTTCACATTGCATTTTAATTAAATATCTTTACAATTGAGTGCGTGTGTTAATTAAGAACTTAATAGAAATGCATCCAAACATTGTATGGATGAGTGACTTATTTATTTTATTTCTATATAGCACTCTTTCTTTTCTTTTTTCTTTGTTTACAACAAAGAGTCCATCAATATTGTCGTCCATAATTATATGGACGACAATATAATTAAATTGATTGGGTAGACCATACAAGGAGTGCGGGGGAAGATGTTCAAGCTGTAGTTTGTCTAAATTAATATTCGACTATTGGGATGTCACAGTTACAACTACTTGCAGACATTGCAAGCTGTACCTTCTCATGAAGTTTACAGTTTTATTCCCATGTTTACAATGGTGTAGATTTAGGAGTATGAATAGATATATGTGTGTGTGTGTTTGCTTTTCTAAAAAAATCAATATTTCGTGGGTACACCATATAAACAAACTAGAAACGGTTTCCTTTTGTTCATTTGGACAACAGTAGTACATCTCATAATATTTAGCAAGTTGGGCGTGATTGATGGTTATTAACTTGCGATTTCACTAAAGTATAAAATTTAAAACATCAATTTCATTGCAATGTTCGCCTCTCCATGGATAAACCTCAACCACTTGAGCAATCGCCCAAGGCAAAAATCATACTTTATCTTACCATATATCTATTCAACAAAAATAAGCATCCTATATCACACTGTCCTCTAATATGAATCAAACAATATTCCATATTAAAAAAATCCCCCTCAAGACAAATTTTTTGGCTCTATATCCCTTGAAAGACCATCTCCAACAAAATATCAAAATGAAGAATAAAGGGAGTCACATACAGAAACCTATGGTCCTGCTCCCTATGCCTTAAACTTAGTAACCACTTTGGCATTTAGTCATCCTCGATTTCTTGAGCAAAAATTACCTCTTTTTAATGTTTTCTGTCGGAATATCAACCAAATCTCTACATTGTTTTTAAAAAATTTCCTCTTGAAATCATCAATCGTAGCTAATCAACCGGCCAATTCGAAACATGTTATCCCAATCAAATCAGCTAATTTTATTCTATGAAGTAGGTATTAGGTAACCCCATCCTAGTATCCTACTTATACTCGCTACTACAGACAGCTAATTGTGTTCATAAAAATCAAATCTGAATCAAATTTCAAAATCCCTAAACTAATTTACACAAATTAACTCCAAAAATTAAATGAAAATACGATAACAAACACATCCAAATCTTCAATTAGATCAATAATTCACGAAAACACCGTCACACGCTCGCGACTACCACTTCTGCTAACTTACTCACATAATTAAACCGCCCTAAGAGAAATTCTTCAACAAGCGAATACACAGAGGTGTAGAGAGAGAGACAGAGAGAGTCTGACCTGTTCTACCGGCTGAAATCGAGTAAACTTATGTTCAAAAGTTCGAAATTACGAGAGATTTAAGGGGATTTCAGCGGCGAAATCGTCGAATGGTTGATTACAGGAGTTGATGTGTTGAAAGTTGTGGTGGTGGCGGACCGCCGTGAGGGTGGTGGTGCGGTGGTGGTTGAGGGGTAGGCGTAGGGTTAGAGAGACGACACGTGAAGGGTGAGAGGGATCCAGCTGTCACAGGGAGAGTGGATAAGTATGTATGACGAGGCGACAAACCTTTCAGCCTTTCAAGATATCAATTATTCCGGATAATATATTTTACTCATTTGCTTCACACTTTATATTTTTTTTTTTAATAAGGCAAATTGGATTTTAATAATCCAAACTATTACCTATTGGCCGATAATAATCCATACTATTAATTTAACCGGTAACACTCTCAACTTTCATTTTTATTACAAACAACAGTCCCAATGATATAATTTTTAATTTTTCACGTTTGATTTGGACTCGATTCCAGTCGCAATAATGATTATGAATGAAATGAAGAAACATATAAGTTAAATTGAGCCTAAAATTAATACAAATCGAACGTAAAAATTTGAAAATCAAGTCACTAGGACTGTTGTTGGTAACAAAAGTGAAAGTTTGGATTGTTGCTGGCCAAATTAATAGTATGGATTATTATCGGCCAATAGGTAATAGTTTGGATTATTTAAATCCAATATGCCTTTTAATAATTATACGTCCAGTCACCAGCGTAAATATATTGGTAAAAGGACACTTATGTTCGTGAATACAGACATCACTGATGCGCAGGCTCGCCCTACTTATCATGTCAGGGAAATTCACCACCTAAAAACCCATTATGGTAAAATCCCTTATGCGGTTAAAGTATTTACACTCAATGAGACTCAAACACATGATCTTATATTAAAAACTATGATATGTCTTCTCCAAAATAATTGATTTTGAGTTCATTGTCACTTTATAATTTAAACTACCACAGTTTTTATTATTTTTAGTTTAACCCCTTTTTTCTTTTCTTTTAAAGTGAACTTCGTCTTTTAATTTTTGTGGTGTGGTTAAAATAACGTACTTCATTCAAATATTTTAAAATCTTGATTTTACTTCTTTCATTTTTCTTAATTAACTCTAACTTATTAACTCCGTGAAATATTTATGTTAAAAATAAATGTAATTTAGGCCTTTTTACATATAAGGACAAATTGTGCCAATTAAACATCTTAATAAATGGACTAGTTACGTAAATTCCTAAATTGTTAATGAAATAATAATCATTATTATAACCCAAGCTCCCTAACCCTTCACGGATTTCACTGGTCCAAAATCAGATCACCATTGCCAGTTTGCCACCACCACATGCTACCATCACCATCAGTTACTGCCACCAGATGCGACCTCCACCAACCATTACACAAACAAAAATGCACACCCAGACCACCACCTTCATTGACTCGTTCATGTTCTCCGGCACACCACCACCACTACCATCCTGTCTCCTTGATGTCGCCTATCAGCCTAACCCATTGTTAGAGGTGTTCAAAAATATCCGAATCCAAAACCATATCTGAAATATCTGAAAATCCAAATTTCGGATATCTGAAATTTCGGCTTCAGATAGTGATTTTGAGAGTTTTTGGATATTCGGATATCTGAAATATCCAAAATATTTTATAAAAATTATAAAATAATAAATATTAATTAGAAATTTTGGATATTTTCAGATATTTCAAATATTTTTATAAAAACTTCGATATCCAAAAACTTTTTCAATAAATTTTATTAAATTTTTATAAAATTTAAAAAATAATACAAATTTTTTTGCAATTCGGATATTAGAATCCGAATCCTAAATTTCGGATACGGATACGGATTCGGATGATGAAATCCACTATCCAAAATTTTCGGATATCCGAATTTAAACACCCCTGCCCATTGTTGCCTTCCTTCACAGCCACCGCCATGACTTTCTTTTTTAGACCAAACATTCTGCCTCACCTACCCGACTAACCACCACCGTCTGAACAATTACCACCACTACTACACCCTTGGCACTACCATAACATCCTCTCCGATACCTAAGCTAATTGTCCCCCTAATAAACTAGAAACCCTAATCAAACTGTTCCTAATGATATAATAAATACATTATTGTTTTGGTTATTTATTTATTATGCCATTCATAGATTTACACTAAATATAAACCACATGGGACTTTTTAACTAAGGTGAAGTTGGCGGTGTGGTTCCTACGTCCTTACTTTGCTCTCGTTACCAAAGTTTGAGACTTGCATCCCAACACTGGTTCTTAGGTTTTATTTTTTTTATATTTTAAGTTTGGTTAAACATTTAATGTTTTAATCGACTATAATATCATTATTTTTTATTTCTTTTATTATTTAGCTAATTTTTTCCATTGATGCTTTTAATATTTTATTTAATTTTAATATTTAGTAAAGTAAATCTGCTGATGTTGTTTTAGAAATTATATATTTTACTAAACATTTTTCAAATAGTTTCGGAAATGTTTAATTTAACAATTATTTTTGTAATATACAATCTTTTTACTCTAATAAAAAGCTATCTATTGGTGACACATGGCATCACCATATTCATTATTATCAAAATTTTTCCCCTTATCTCCTATTAAATATTTACATTAATTACTAGTAATATTATTTAATTGCTTTATGTCTAAATTAGCTTTACAAGTAATTTAAGAAATATATCTTTTTTAGCATTATTTTTAAAGAAATAAATTTTATAAAATAAAAAGCTTTTCAAAAAATCAAACTTTTTTAAATATATTTTTTATAATGGTTTGTTTTGAAACAAATGTCTTAATTTATTTTTGGGAAAAATAAATAAAAGTTTTAAAATAAAAGTTTAAAAAATTAATATATTTGTCTTATTACTTATAGTAATTAACCATATCTTATATTAGAATATAATTTTATAATTAATAAAATTTTATTTTATAAAAATTTCTTATCAACCCGTGTAATACATGAGTTTACTAAAACTAGTCTATCTATATTAATATACAAACTTCTAATTTGTCACATGACACCCTTTAAAGGCCACTACTTGTCATGTGTCACCCTATTAATCTTCCTTTTTCTTCCTCTTTAAAATATCATGCGGATCTATTCACATACTCGTTTACCCATTTCGGAAAAATGGATCCTATTTAAGTTTTTATCTCCCATTTCTTATCCTAATCCTTTGATGCTCTAAACCCTAATTCTTCAATGGAAGCTTCCCTTGATTTTTTTAGCAGCGATCGATCATAATGTAACATCCAGCCCATCGTACCACCAATATTGTCCGCTTTGCCCACGAGAAGCTTACGAATTTGCTTTTGGTTGCCCGGGTGAAAACTTCCCAGGGAGGTCATCCATCCCTGGATTACTCCCACCTGAGCACACTTAACTGTGGAGTTCTCCTCTCATCTATAGCCAATACGCCCAAAATGCGTTGATGATATTAGAGGCAGAGCATTCCTTATGAATCAGAAATTTCTCCTGTTCACGACCGATGTGAGATTTATGTAGGGTGTCACACATAACCACAACATTTAACCTGTAGAATTTACAGACAACTAAACCCGATGCGACAATCTTCCTCTTCGTCTTCAAAGGCAAGTTTCCTCTTCAACTTCAACAAAATGCGGTGTTATATTACCGAAGTTTTAGGTTTTTCAATTGTTGTAATCCTTATTCGGTTTTTTTAAGTATTTCATCACAAATCGACTTTATTGTAATTGTTTTTAGGTTTTCTATGTATTTCATCCCAAATCCAGTTTATTGTAATCGTTTTGATGTTTTTAAATGTTTTAGAGGTGTTTAGGTTTATAATATGTTCGTTATCTGATGTTCTGTGGATTAATGGATGCTTGATTATGTATACGATTGATGTTTAGGTTTGTAATTTGTTGCGATGAAATCAGTTTTGTACGGTTCCTTTATGTTGAAATTTCATAGTGGAAATTCACAAATCCAGTTTTTGTAATCCATTTTAAAAGGTTATCTTTAACATTTTGTGTTTGTATTTTTGACTTTAGATGAAGATGAACCATAAATCACACTCGACATTCCATCATTTTTACTTAACAAATAAACAATTAATTCAATAGTTTATGTACAAATAACTTCGAACTTGCAATGAATTTTGATTTTAACACCAAGAAACAACAAAGCTGCTGGGGTGGTGGGAATTTACCATAAGAAAGCAATTAAATGAAGTTGATGTTAATGATAATGATTCTAATTTCTAACTTGGCAGACATAATGGAATCACCAAGGGTGTTGCTAGTTGTACTCTGGTTTATAACACACTAGGTTAGTACCCCGTGTATTACACGAGTTGAAAAAATAAAATATTAAATAAATAGTAGTAAAAATTATTAATTATAAAATGATATTTTGAAATATGATTTGATTGAAATTATATATGAGTAAATACTATATGTAAAAAATAATGATATTATTTTCTTTGAACTTTTGTTTTAAAATTTTTAAATCTAAAAAAATTTAAAAAATTCGTTCTAAATCAAAAAGTTTTAAAAAAATGTCATTTTTTAAATATTTCTTATTGCAACTTTGAATTTTAATTTTTTCATGGTTCATAAAAAAATTAATTTTTAAAAACATTGATTTTAAATATTTTGTAGTTTTAAAGAAGTTTAATATTTTAAAAAATTACTTATGTTATACAAAAGTTTGTTTCTTTAAAAGTTACATTTATAAAAAGAACTTTTTCTTAATTTATTAAAAATTATTTTAATCTTAAAATAATTAAATAATATAATTAGTAGTTAATGTAAATTTATAACATATAATAAAAGAAGGTTTTTTAAAACACGTGTTATTATTATAGCATATCAAATGACACGTGTACTCATTGTAGCATATCAAAAAAATTATTTCTCGCCTCTCTCTCATAATAAATACAAAATTATAATAACAATCAATTTGATTTTCCTATCTTATTAAATATGTTAAAACAAATATTTTTATATTTGTGTTTTTTGTCTCTCTCATATTAAATGATAATTATTTTAAATAAGTAAATTAAACTATCAAACATCTAAAATATAAATATTCTTATTTTAATAACTTATTAATACATACTAAATTATATGATTTCAAACATATTTTATCTTTAAATATAGCGTAATAATTTCTAATTTCATTATTTACTATAATTTTTAGATGTTTATTATATTTTTTATTTCACCAATAACTAACAATATTTAGAAAATAAAATATTCATAAAACTAATGGTTTTAACATTTTAATTTTTTCCACCCATGTAATAAATGGGCTCCAACCTAGTATTTAATATGAGAGAAAAACGAAAAAATTAGATTTAGGAGGTTTAATATTATGACAATTGCTTCTTTTATTATAATAGATATATACTTTATAATTATTTATTATCAATCAATCAATCACACATTAACTATTAACTATTAGTAAGAGATGTTTAATAAATGTAATTACTTTTTAATTTTAGCTAATTAACCTATATATTAATTTAGCAAAGGGAAGGAATAGTTTCTTTCTTTGGTTTTTTATTTCAGCCACACTACTTATTATATAGTGATGTTTTTTTGGCTTATTTTCCGAATTGCAAGTTCTTTTCTTTTCATTTTCTGGATTGTATTCTGTAAATTCATGTGGACAAATATTGATAGCCAGATTTATTTTGGAATCAACTTGAAACCTCCACTATTGATAGGCAATAACGATGAGAAAACAAATGTATTACACTAGCATGGCAAATGATTATTTGCAACCATAAGAACCATTGTTTCTGAGCTTTTTATTTGAGATATATGTTATTTGGTTGCATTTCTAGAATATGTAATTTGATATCGCTACTTGTAATACGCACCACGAAACTTCACTATTTCTTTTGCTTACTATACCACAAAGAATATTACGGACAAAATTAAAGGACCGGAAAAAGTGGCGATGAATATTGACGCTTTATGGGTGATGACGATACGGAAACATATGTTGTGTTAGTCGTTTTAACGTGGCATACTAGCCTTTTGCAGCCCAAAAGATGCACCATTTTTTAGCCATAATCGGAATCTATATAATTGTGTGGCATCGAGATTGTTTTACACCCGCCGCGAAGCGCGAACGGGTTACAACTAGTTTTATAAATATTGCATTTGCATTAAATGCAATCATTTTTTAATAAAATTTAATCACGAGAATTAAAATTACAATTTTTTCATTATGTATTTTAAAATACTTCATGAATAATTCA
The DNA here is from genome assembly GCA_025506415.1 of Flaveria robusta. NCBI lineage: Eukaryota > Viridiplantae > Streptophyta > Magnoliopsida > Asterales > Asteraceae > Flaveria > Flaveria robusta. The sequence goes on along the minus strand of CM046459.1, from coordinate 13,887,000 downwards.
AATATAAGAAATATTTTAAGAAATTATAATCGTTTTTATCACCAAATTTCATGCACGTATGAAAAAAAACCTTCGTAAATAACATGTTTCCGTATTACATAGATTTATTTTCTTTTCTTTCTTAAAACTCTTCTAAAATAATTATAGAATATAACTTTACGTAGTTTAAATCAAAATCTTGTGAGTTAGTTCTCACATTTTGTTTTATTTTGATACTAACTAGGATTGATCCCCGCGCCTTGTTGTGGGATTTTTTTGTAACACCGTGGAAACCATATTAACACAAAAGAATAAGAAATTATCAACCAACAATTATACAAAATTATGGTTTGGTTAGATATATACACAACTTACGTGATAGACCAACAAAAAATGTTTTCTATGTTGAAATTTCATAATTGATTTTAACATAAGAGTATATCGATATCATATATCAACCAATGATTATACAAAAATATGGTTTGGTTAGATATATACACAACTTATGTGATAGACCAACCAACGGTTATAAAAAACATATGTATCAATTTTCGTAAAGTAAATAGTAGTTTATTTAAATTTGTAATTTAATTCCAGAAAGGACTTTTAGAGAATGTTTTTAAGCAAACTCCTTAAATCTTTAAGATATTTTAGCAGTGTATTATAAATTTCAATTTTAAAGATCTTTTATTTTTGTGAAGATGAATGTTATTGTATATGCATATACTATGAGTAAACTAAGTGCATGCTTGTTTATAAATTATTTAAGTTAGATGGTTAAAGTAGAAAAATGGAAAGGTTTCCTGAAAAAACTGACATAGTGTGATTATTTATATTAAGACCGCGCGTTATCACGGGTCTCCTACTGGTTTAATTTTCTGTACAGAATTGTGATTCGCGCGTTGCTGCATGTTAAATAATGAAACAGTTAACGTTTTAGACGAAACTGTTAAAAAAAACAACTCACGTACACTCTAAAATCTACTCCTAAGAAATTTAATTACAAATAGTCTAAAACAAATGTGTCATAGACGTAGCTCGAACTTTGACCTCAAAAGAAAAATCATCACTCTAGCTTCAAATGATTTTGTCATACTATAACACACTCGTGAATCTAAAAATAAATATAAATAATCAAAGTTAAAATGTATTAAATAATGAAAAGATCTAGAAAAACTTCTATAGTATAAAAAACATATCATAAACTATAATATTTTGATAAAAAGAAAAACAGTAAAATCAAAACGTAATGAAAGAAAAGAAAAACCATCAATATTTGAGTGAAATATTGTTGTTATGGGTATTGAACCCATGATAGCTAAGATAAAACACAAAAGCACTAACCATTCCCTCTAGCCTATCTAATACAAACCTTTTCTCAAACTAAATTATTTAAACTAAAGCAAATTTGGTAAATAAAAATTTTTTTCTATCACTGTAACAACCGACATACATAAATAATAGTATATATAATTGATAAAAATAGCATATACTGCATCTTCATTTATTAAAAAAATATAATCATAATTTGGAATGGCTCGTGAATTTTTCTTTCTTTATATCAAAAACAAATTAAACATAAAAGAAATTGACACACCAGTGGTTCTTAGTCTAACTGGTTAAGTTGAAATACATATGATAATGTAAATATTATGAACTCATGGATTTAGGTTTCACTCTAAGCAAAATGCTTAGAGTTGAGCCAAAGGGCTTTCCTATTAATGTGTTTTCTTCTAAGACAGTTGGGGGTGCGGTCCCAGCTGGAAAACAAATGGATGAGCCCGATTAAGATAACATGTATCCTCCGAAGCAAGTCACACATTTGCCGTCCAGAAAAAGAAAATTGACACCACGTAATTAAATGTTGAACGTATTAACTATGCTTTAATTTCAAGGTTCTTAGATCACAATTTAAATGGACTTAAAGAACAAAAAAATTTAATACATGTAACTAATGTTGTAGACTAGGGTGTTAATAGTGATTAGATTAGGGTGTAATTCCCAACAAAAAATTCATGATGCATAGAAAATGCAGGGAGATTTGTATAGATGTTTTCTACTTGTGTAGAAACCTAGAATCATAATCTACAACGCAACACATCCACAAAATGAGTCTGATTAAAGTTTATTAAAAAAGTGACATTTAGATTTGCCGGTGTTTATTGAAAAAATCTGACCCATTGGATGATGAAGTAGTTTCATTTAGACTTAATGGAGTTTGGCGCAAAACATCTATTGGTTTGTTTGGAGTCTATCTAGTTATTTGCACGGAACAAGAAATGGAGGAAGAAGCAATATCGGGAATGCTAGTGTATCACACATTTCTAGATGAAAAAAGTAAGGACCCATGCGGTGATGTAATACGCAAGTCATTCTGAGACAAAATTAAAACCGGAAATTTTAACTCAAGCAAGACAAAAAGCAAGCAACTGCGCGACCCACTTGTGCGATACATCCACCGTATCCTTAGCCATTTGATAACCGCACGTGGTCAAAGAAAGGAAGTTGTTAGTTTTAAGTAATTTATTTATTTTATATTGTATGGTTAGTCATCAACCATGCAATATTAGCTATTTGTTTTATCATTTATTTTCTAGAAATACAATTGTAGGTGCTCCAACATCGATATTTAAAGAAAGCTGCATTTTGAACTTATATGAAAGTTATGGATATAACACGAAGGGAATTGAATTAGTGATGTCGGGACTGTTGGATTTGAGCATCTGTATAAGCATGCATATGGTCACAAATCCGGCAAATAGACAACCATTGTTCATGGACAAAAGGGACAAATCTTTGATCCTACGAATCCCGAGGAAATCATTATGGACCTCGATATGCCGTCACAACATGAAGATGCGAGGGCTTCCAGTTCACATGCCGGTGAATTCTTGAGTATGTTAGATATTTATGAAGCAATCCAAACCAGCAGCAACCACGCCCAACGATCTTTTAAATATGCAAAACAAGCATTCTATCGGGTCGAAAATCTGAATTACTGAGTTGATGATTGAAACAATGATGTCACTTACATCAGAAACCGAATGTATCATGAGTGAGGGGATATCCAGCTCTAAAGCTCTTGAAAACCGTATTACTTTCGGGGGTCCGAGCACAACTGTTTCATGCCACTCTATCTTTTTAAATTATGACTTTTTATTTTATTTTGTGTGCTTAAAATTTTAATGTTTTCAATAAGTTGATTATATTTCAGGTGATACCAAGGATTCTTATAATTCAAGGAGGCTGTGGGTACAAACTAAAAATGTTCAACTTATAATTTTTAAAGGAGTTATCTTGTTAACATTCTCTGATATAAATTGTTAATCACATTGAGTACACTGTAAATTTTAAGTGAGGGGATGTGTTTATTATGGATACATACTTGACACTTTACTAAAAATTGCCCAAATTGAAAATTTATAAAAATCACTTAACCTTAAATTTTTGTGACAAAAACACAAAAAATTTAAACAATTTTTGATAAAATAAATTATAAATATACGTTTTTGAGAAATAAATAAGTAAATATATGAAGCCCAAGTAAATTTAAAAATGTTTTTTGTGATATCATTAAAATTTAGAATACCCAAACTCGTTACAAATTAAAACTACAAAACCCAAACGTGTTACTTTTTTTGATTAGTACCCAAACTTGTTATTTTTCATAACCCATATGGACTATTTATGTAATTAACTCTAATAATAATAATAATAATAATAATAATAATAATAATATAATAATAATAATAACAATAGAAATAATAATAATAATAATAATAATAATAATAATAATAATAATAATAATAATAATAATAATGATAATAATAATAATAATAATAATAATAATAATAATAATAATAATAATAATAATAATGATAATGATAATAATGATAATAAATAACAATAATAATAACAATAATAATAACAATAATAATAATAATAATTACAATAATAATAAAAATAATAATAACAATAATAATAACAATAATAATAACAATAATAATAATAATAATAATAATAAGAACAATAATAATAACAATAATAACAATAGTAACAATAGTAACAATAGTAACAATAATAACAATAATAACAATAATAATAATAATTATTATAATAATAAACAATAATAATAATAATAATAACAATTATAATAACAATTATAATAATAATTATAATAATGATTATAACAATAATAATAATAGTAACAATAACAATAATAATAACAACAATAACAATAATAATAATAACAATAACAACAATAATAACAATAGTAATAACAATAATAATAACAATAATAATAATAATAATAATAATAATAATAATAATAATAATAATAATAATAATAATAATAATAATAATAATAACTCTATGGTATTTTGGGTATTTAATAATTTTGATATATATATAATTAAATTTGTTAGTTAATAACATATTATTTATCATGTTTCAAAAAATAATTACAATAATAATAAATATAATCACAATAGTAATAATAATACCACTAATAATAATTATTATAAGGTTGATAGTATCAACAAAATTATTTTGCTATTCTAATAATTATTAAAATTTAATAGTGTACTTTTATCATGTTATTGTATTTGCAACATTTTAATAGTAATGTACCATTAATCGTAATACAATATTATATATTTGATAAGAGTTTTTATTCGAACGTTTTTAATGTATTTGTTTTAGTTGATATCCATGACCTCTCAAATATCATATGTTTATTAATAGTATCATGATGATATAATATTGACTCATTAAAACATATGTAGATATCCATGAAAATTTAAGTGCATATATCATTAAACTTAACAAAACCAAGTTAACCATAAAACTATCATTACGACCATCTTGTATACATTCAAAATCAAACATCAACGAATCACACACTAGTTTTAAATATAACTGATCATGTAACTTTCAAGTATTTATATAAAATTATGTAGATACATAAGAAATAAATATATAGACCACCAATGTTGAAATTTAGTATAAATGCTCTCTATATATTGATCTTTTGTTATCTGGATTCAATATATTTCACACTGTTGTATTGACTCAGTCTTATTTTCATTACTTTAAGCATGTAAAAGCTAACAACTATAACTTTTGTTTTGATAGATTGAGTTCAGAAAAACATGACATCGTTTCAAAAGATTGTAGATGTTGAAACAATCTCGAAGACTCAACAGATGACATCGTTTCAAAAGATTGATATTAGCTTTTATATGCCCTGTCTATAACTATCAAAGGCTGCAAATGTCTCATGAAAATTTGAATCTGAATAAAAATATATAACATTATATAAATACTATTATTAAATAACCAATTATAATTTTAAACTAAAATAATATTGCTAACCGCAGCATCGATAGCAAAAGAAAAAAAAATTTCAAAGCAACCAATTTTGTTTGTTTCAATGTGAGTCACCGTAGAAAAGTTCACCTTCTTAGATTATAACAACAAACAGGTAGTTCTTCAAATGCTTCTTGGGGGATTGTTTAAAAGTTTAAAAGCTGGGGGCGTTTGGTTGGAAGGAATGGAATGGAATGGAGAAACTAGTATAATTTTCAAGTAAAATTGTGTTTGAGTGAGCAATTAAAAGTAAACCCAAGGGAATGTTTCATCTCAAATTCCCTTGGTTGTGGGATTTCAAAATCCTTCCACCTAGAGAGGGAATTTGAAATCCCACAACCAAAGGAATTTGAGGTGAAACATTCCCTTAGGTTTTACATTTCATTACCCACTTAAACATAATTTTGTTTGAAAATTATACTAGTTTCTCAATTCCATTCCATTCCATTCCATTCCTTCCAACCAAACGCCCCCTAAGTCTTTTCCCTCCAAGTTTTTTGATACGTAAATCAACTTTATAATGTATTCTAAAATCGTTCATAATTTCTTTACCCTGGTATATTCGTCCACTATCTGTAAGTTGATCTTTAACAATATGACCAACAACCTTCTTGTTCACCTGATGAATATTGGATAAGTCTACATTCTTGAACAAGTGTGCTTATCATTATAATATCTAACTTGAAAAATATTTGAACTTTCGAACGCTTATGCCCTGATACGCTACCTGCAATCTTTGTTATGACATGATGCTTCGAATATCTTATTAAGTTCAAAACAATGACAAACACAAATTTTACCTAGTTCATGTTGCAAATCCTCTTTGTTATTAAAGTATTGCCATTCCTTTACATTTGAAAATGTTGACTTATAACTTTTAAGTTCATTATCAGTAGGATCTGATAATGACTAGGAAAACGAATGAAAATTACCAACCGGAACTTTATACTCATAATCTTGATCCAAAATATTAGAACATTCAAACATCTTAAAATCATCATTTAAATCAAAATTTTATTTTTTCAAATCATACTTTTCTTCATTGCCTTCTTTAATTACTAAGCTACTACCAACACCATCTTTCTTAGTAACATATTATTAAAAATATGATTTGGATCATTAGCTACGAGATTTGTAAAAAATAAACAATCATTGTCATTTAATATGTCAATTGAATGAGTGTACGTAAACATTTTATAACATAATCGTATACATTTTTGAAAATCAAATATATTGAATAAAAGATTTTTCAATTCTTAAAATGTAATATTGACCGGTAGAGAGATGACATGTCTATTATATCTAGCTTTTACAGGTACACTCTCCTCGATTCCATTAATAAACTTTTCTTTCCCACCACTACATATCACAACGTTAACAAACATCAAACATTTTTTTAAAACAACAAAACACTTAGACACTAACATGGTTAGAAAGTTTATGGGATGAAATCTTGAAAGAATACTAAGATGGTTGAACTTTATACACAGATGGTATTCATTAATTATAGGTAGTTAGTCATCAATAATAAAAAAGAACTTAAAATACATTTTCATTATGATTCTTTAATTTTTTTATGGAAAAATTCGTTATCAATTAATTAAAATAATATTTTTAAACCGAGCGATACATAAAGCATGTGTATCGCTAACCAAAAATATAAAATTTTAAATTTCTTTTTGGCTATACAGAAGGGGACGTGCATCGCTGACCGCAGATACGAATATATTCTTTTGTATTGTTTCCGAGCGATACAGATGCATGATGTATCGCTTTTAGCGTTATATGCATTATTTTTTGAGCGATATGTAGGCCATATGACACGGACCAGGTATTGCTGGTCTGTAAAAGCTGACGATACCACATGCATTGGTATCGCCGCATGAATATACTTAGACACATGACACAAGCTGATTCGTCAAATATTTTGAATATTTGAAAAGTCAAAGACTATACTTGTAAACTCATTTGATGAATTTACTACTTTTCTAATTTTTTCAATAAGAAATACATTCCGACCCAATAATTTCCACTAACACTAGAAGTAATAATCAACCTGTATATTGTAAGCCCACAAGTTCTAATGACAATGAAAGGGAAACACATACAAATAAAACACTTTGTTAGCGTGCTCACAAACTTATATGCTACGTTCATGATAGAACACACACAAAGACAGAGTAAATGTCCAGATCATACATTTCGACTATCATGTTAACATCGTATCAACTACTCCCATAAACCATGCCAAAACAACAATATGTCATACAAGGATGTTGCCATTTTTAGGTCGTATACCCAACGACGTGTGTTTCTATCTATAGAAAGCTTGAAGTTAAATCAACAAGTATTTATACTGAGCTTTGCCAACGAACTACTCACAAAAGTTTCATCATAAACGAGCCACACGCCCACACTAATAAATGACTAAAAAGTTTGGGCGAGAATCCAATCTAAAATCTTATTCTAAAATTTAGTGATGGTTTACAAATGAAATTACCATTAGAGCATTCACACTAACAACCACATCTCTATCTGCATATTTACACTAAAAACACTAACTTTTTACTCCATCTTTTAATTAAATAATACTTTTTAATATATTTATTATTATATTTTCTCTCTACTCTACTCACAATCATTTTTAAAAATATTGAAAAATTTATGAGGGTTGTATCTTGTTTCCTCAAATATGGGAAATCACGGTACAATCCCCATATATTTTCTCTCTTCTTCACTCACAACCACTAACAACCATCCCCCATAATATAGAGCACACACTCACATCAAAATGGAGAACCTATTGTGAATCCCTCGAAAACCAACAGGTGTGAATCCCATATATTTTCTCTCCTTTACTATTGTGTTCCTTTGAAAACAAACAGGTTTGTACATTTCCCTTCAAACAGTTCCGTCGTAACAATTATTTTACCATGGTGAGAAAATCCCTCGATAATCTACTAGTTTTTACAAACCGTTTTGGTTGATTTAGATTTTTTTTACACGGAAGCGTTCCGTCAGAGTTCTGTTAGTAATCACTAACTACACGTGCATATCCGTAATAAATACTCATTTGTGTCCGGTCACAAGTAATTGTAGACAACATTTTACTAGTTTTGTTTTTCTGTAAAGAATACCTTCGTTTAAGAAAGTTGTTTTCTTAAAAAACATATAATATTTTAGTTTTTTTAATTGATAAAATTTAAAACTAAATATTTAAGATTGAACTTTGTATAACAAACTCTTATTAGTTGGACACTTGGATTCACTATATATTATCGAAAAACTAACTCAAAGCAAAACATAAGTATTACAACATTAGATTTTGGGTTAATGAGGGTAAACTAACCAATTTTTAATATTTAGTCGTTTAAACATTGAAAAACCTACTTTTCGCAACTTTAATTGTTTACATAAATTTTGTGTACTTTCTAATTTTAAATATTAATGATCCTGTAACTTTCAGATTTATATATACAATGATGTAGATACAAAAGAAATAATTGTACTACCAAAGTACCAATATTGAAGTATAGTATACATGCTCCTAGAGTCGTTTCTATATATTGGTCTTTTCTTAACCAGACTCGATATATTTTAGGCCGTTGCATGGTCTTCCTTTCATTACTTTAAGCATATAAAAGCTAATATCCATCTATAACATTTGTTTCGATTGATCGAGTTCCAAAAAACATGACATCGCTTCAAAAGATTTTAGACGTTGAAACTATCGCGGAGGCCCAACACACACGAGGTCTAGCCACCATTCTAGCCATTGGCACCGCAACTCCTTTCAATTGTCTTAATCAAGCTGATTATGCTGACTACTATTTTCGAGTCACAAACAGCGAGCATATGATTAATCTTAAAGAGAAGTTTAAACGCATTTGTAAGTGCTTACTCATAATAATTTTACGTTGCTTCACTTCAATAAACAGCAATTTTGGTTCATTTATAACATCAAATATATATAATACCTAAGCGTGTGCATCTTGTTGTTTTCACAGTTTTCATATCAAAGCGTGAGTAAGAAACATTAATAATGAGCGTTAAAATATAAAAATTTATGAATACATTGTTAAGTTGCAACTAAACTAGATAATATTACATGAAAACCCTTCATAAATTGATATGGATGAATTGACTGTGTATGGCTATGGTTATAGCTATAGCTATGGTTATGATTACGGTTACTTTAGCGCAATATACAACTCGCAGGTGAGAAGACAATGATTAAGAAGCGATTCATGGTCCTAACAGAAGAGTTTCTGAAGGAAAACCCCAACATGTGCGAGTACATGAGTCCATCTTTGAATGTTCGTCACGACTTGTTGGTCACCGCAGTCCCAAAGCTTGGTAAAGAAGCTGCTACGAAAGCGATCGAAGAGTGGGGACTCCCTAGATCTAAGATCACTCATCTCATCTTTTGCACCACCTCAGGAGTCGACATGCCTGGTGCAGACTTTCAACTCACCAAGCTACTAGGCCTATCCCCTTGTGTCAATCGGCTCATGATGTACCAACAAGGTTGTGCCGCAGGGGGAATGACCCTTCGTCTAGCGAAGGACCTTGCTGAAAACAATAAGGGTTCGCGCGTCCTTGTTGTTTGCTCAGAGTGCATGGCTACTATCTTTCGTGGACCCAATGAGAACCACATTGATTCTTTAGTCGGCCAAGCTCTTTTTGGAGACGGAGCTGCAGCAATCATCGTAGGTTCAGATCCAGATTTGTCGATTGAGCATCCATTGTTTGAGATTGTGTCAGCAAATCAAACAATCATACCTGACACTGAGGAGGCGATACGCTTACACCTAAGGGAGGAAGGGCTCACATTTCACTTGCAGAAGGATGCTCCAAAGATGATCTCTGAGAATATAGAGAACGAATTAAAGCGCGCTGTTTCGCCACTTGGTCTAAGCGACTGGAACTCATTGTTTTGGGTGGTTCACCCTGGTGGTAGAGCGATTCTGGACCATGTGGAGCGAAAGCTTAACCTTAACGAGCACAAGTTGAGGGCCAGTAGGCACGTTCTAAGTGAATATGGAAACTTGACTAGCGCGTGTGTGTTGTTCGTCATCAATGAGATGAGAAACAAATCTATGGATGATGGAAAAAGTACCACCGGTGAAGGTTTAGATTGGGGCGTTCTGTTTGGTTTTGGCCCGGGTGTGACGATTGAAACGGTTGTTCTTCGTAGCCAACCCACAGGCCACAACAACTCCCGTTGTCACAAAAAGTTGATAACGAATGGTGCCAGTTAACCACTTCGTCATCCAACTTCTATTGATAGATATAAGGGTTAATGTAAGAATGTTATAAAATAAAATGTCTTGCAAATCGAGACAGTAAGTTGGTTGCACTATATAAGTGTACAAGATATAATTTACATGTTTAACTGTTAAGGGATACTATGAATCTCATTACTAATACATTTGAATTTATAGCGAGGGATAATGTTGAAACTTACAAGTGTTATCAACTGCAAAAGTGTAAAAGTGAACAAATCGGTTTGTGATAATCATTTTTCATTACGCATTCTCTTGTGTGGTGAATTTAGGTGTAACAAGTATATATTTTTAAGCGTTTAAGTGTTAATAAGTCTTATGTTCCAACGAGCATTTGGCTTAATGATATCATTACGCGTAATAAATGTTTCATCTTTTAAAAGTTGAGGGTTCAAATCCTACAATAACATATCAGATGGATATAAAAGTATGTTAGGATCCATTCCTAACTAAATATATAAAATAAGTCGTTATGTTTTTACACTCATGCAAGAGCTATAAAGGTAAAAGTTGTTATGTAACATAAAAGTAAGAAGAAATTGAGGGAGAAAATGAGAACCCTTTCATCATATCTATTATATTTTATAGCATTGTGATGTTTGCTGGGGAAATAGTGAAACATCATATTGAAAATACGAGTTTTCTATTTTTCAACTTTGCATACAAATAATATATATAGTTATTTTTAATATAATTATTGTCTGTTGGGTTTACACTCGTTTACACTCTTTCTTGATGAGAGCTTCCAAAAGAATCAAATCATGTCTATAATAAAAATAAAATGAATGATACATTGATATTTAACATTATATATGTTTGAAATGAATAAATATTGGAAAGTAGATAAGACTGTGTCCTACATGGGAGGAAAGTAGAGCCTTAGAGTGGCATATTAAGTGGATACCTTCATTGGATATTGTCTTCTTATCTATAAATAATAAGTGTCAACACTAAAAGGCGCGCTCCTACATCATGTGATGTGGGTAATGATCGCAACATAACCTTTTGATGACGCCACTTTGTATTTCGTATCCCCTCACCCTATTTATATCTTTTTATGGTTGGTTGGATTTCAACAACTTAGTCGGATGGATTGCTACTGACGCAATGGAAGTTCTCTCTGATAAGGTGCGGGATATAGTTGATATGCTCGACTGCTATGGGGCTTTATATTCTTTGAGGTTGGTTAGACATAAGCACAAACATGAACGAATGGCTTGTTGTTGATGACGACAGTTCCTATGATTATATACGGGTTGCAACCAAGTTGCTTGATTGCTACCCATGTTGTGCAACAGTTGCCAAGGTTGGTACATCGTGTTGTTGCTAATTGGTGTTCGACAGGAGGAAGTTGTTGTTATTGTTAGCTTACTATTTATGGTTCCTACTGATGTCGCGTAATAGCATTTCCCACTAATGGGTTACAACTAAGCTTAGTTAACATTGGCGATACCCATTAGTATTAAGCTCTAACAATTCTCATTAACAATTACCGTTGAGTAGTTGAAAGAGGGAATTTCACAATCAGACCATTAAACCAATTAAATTGTAACCAGAGACATTGAACACATTTTAACACCCAATTTAATGTTTTGAGTTTTTATTATGAGAAAAATGCATAAATAGTTCCTGTGGTTTAATCAAATTGCATGTTTAGTCACCAAACTTTAAAAATTACAAAGATAGTCCAAACTTTTGTGTAATCATTGCATGTTTGGTCCCTGGCACTAAATTCATTCATTTTTATGCATTTTATGAAATTTAAATTAACTTTTAAATTTAATTTTAGATACCAAAAGTGCAACGCCCGCATAAAAATTTGGACTAACTTTGCACTTTTGTAAAATTTGGGGACCAAATTTGCAATAACTCCATAAAAATTTGAACTAACTTTGAATTTTAAAAGTCTAGGGACCAATCATACAATCTGATCAAACAACAGAGACTATTTATGCAATTTTCTTTTTTATTATTTGTTTTCATGGCAAAACTAGGACCACCACAAATGCACACATTGATTTCCATTAAGTTAGGGTCTTTCATGACAATGCATACTTTTTCGTTTTTGCTATTGAGCCCCGGAAATAAATGTGTTATTTAAGAGGATACACCAAATGTGTTTTAAATTACCCGTGTCAAACAAGACGTCTCAACAACCATTTTAAAATTGCTTTAAAACAATAAACTATTTATTTTTTGAATGATTAACGAATACTTTTAAGCCCAGTCACCCGGGTAAACCTATTTACGAAAGGTCACCCACACTCGCGAACACAGACAGCGCTGGTGACCCGGCCCACCCACCATTCCTGGGGAAACCCACCACCCAAAAATCCACTGTGATAAAACTCATGACCCACTTGGAGTATATTGCATCAAGTGAGACTCGAACGCATGACCTTCAATTTAAAAAGTCATGGAGTGCATTATCCCAAACCAATAAAGCTCATTATAAAACAATAAACTATTAACGAAAACAATATATCCTAAAAACATCGCTTTATAATTTGAAAGCAATCTTAACATACACACTTACATATAAACATGTGGATTAAATTGGGAATAGAAAATTGATGCAAAAGCGTATTAAGTGTACGGAGGAGTCATGGAATAACGCATGTTTTTTTTATCGGGGCAAAAACTGCAAAACAGATTTATCCTATTTATCTGTAATATTTTATGTGTGATTAATTAATTATGGACGCCATTTTTAAGTTTTTTTTCTTTTTGAAAAATATGTGTGATTTTTTAGTAAATAAGAATTTAGAAATAAGGTATACTCTAAATTTAAGAAATCAATAATGTGTAGTTTATAACGATGATTATTAGTAGTTGTGATTTAAGTAGAAATCAATGATTTTTAATTCAATTGGTTGATGTGAGATATCTGAACACTTTAAAATAAAAAAGATTTTAAGTTTAATTCTCACATGTGATAAAAAAAATAAGGTTTTAAGTAGGGTCGGGGGTGTCCCACTGATAACAAGATCCTTAATTTACATGTGTTCCTCCCGGTGGTACATATCACGATGATGGTAAATCTCCCAAGGTATGCATCCAAGAAGCTATATTTCTCTTTAACATTCTTAGTTTTTTTCAAAACCCACATCCTTATTTACTTGAAAAACAATCTGAATGAAGTCATTTTTTATTAAATATTTTAGTGTAGTTAGATTAACTAGTTGACTATTGTAATCATAATATCCACCAAACAAGTTAACAGATACGAAGTATATGCTTGTTTAAGTTTATTATTATCTTAGGTACTAGAAAACTTCATAATTTCTTAGGGGTGAAGCCTCTAGAAATGGGGGTTTCAAAGAAGCAATGCCCATGGAAGTGGGGTCCAAGGAACGACAACCACAGACAGGGTCCAAGGGACAGAGCGCTTAGTTGGGGTCGAGCTAGGGATGTGAAATTTGGGTGAAAAAGGCGCAACTTTAATGTATAATTTTTATTAAAATGAAAACCATCAACGGATGGTTTTCATCTCCATCTCATACAAAACAAATTCATTCTCTTTTTCATTCCTTCTGGTTTTTCTAATTCATGAAAAACACATACAAAAATTCATACTTTGATTTTGATAATCATCTGAGTTGTAACCAATTGAATTATTTGAGTGAACCAACATACAATTTTGATATAAAAATGTCTTACATGACTCTTAGATTATCTCAGTTATTAATTCAAATTTTCTACTATTTCATCCCTTCCCATCTTCGAATTTTTATTTTAATAACCCCTTATAAAACTGACGATCGTATAATGTCGAAGGAATGGAATGAATGAGGGAATGAAATGGATGAGGGAATGAAATGAATCATTACATTCCATTGTCCTGTTTGGTTACCCTAATGAATGAATCATTACTTTGTGTTGTTTGAGAGGTATGAAAAAACGAAAGAATAAAATATAAAAGTAGTTATGGTGGTGGCCGGCGGTGGTTTCCAGCGGCGGTGGTGGCCAGTGATGGTTTCTAGCGGCGGTGGCCGGCAATGGTGGTGGCAGGTGGTGGTTTCTGGCGGCGGCGGTGGTGGTTTCCAGCGATGGTGGTGGCCGATGATGGTTTTAGGCGGCGGTGGTGGCCGGTGATGGCGGTGGCTGGTGGTGTTTTCCGGCGGTGGCGGTGGCGGTGGCCGGCCGATGGTGGTGGTTTCCGACGACGGTGTTGGGCGGTGGTGGTTTCCGGCGGCGGTGGTGGCGAGCGATGTTGGTGGCCGGCGGCGGTTAGTGGCGGGCGATGGTGGTGGCCGGCGGCGGTTAGTGGCGGTGGTGGCCGGTGGTTGGCGTTGGCAGCGGTGGGTGACTAGGTGACGTTGGTGACTAATGATGAAAGAAGGGATGGAATGAAAAAAAAGAAGGGGGGATGGATGGAATGAATTTGAGGGAATGGAATCAACAACGTAGTGGTTCATTCCATTACCTTCACCAACCAAACATGTCTTTATTCATTCACCCTTAATGATTAATTCAATTCCGTCTCTCATTGCTGCGTACCAAACGCTACCTAACAAAGTTGCAGACAAAATAAACTTGAAGGTTTTAGAGGCAAGAGAAGATATTGAAAATACAATGAAATAGTGTATTCAATGAAGAAGCTGATTGTACTCGTGTTTACTATCTTTCACTTTCATTTGCACCTGAAAATAAACGAAAGTTTAAGGACTTGAGAATCAGCGATCATTCCACTGCCGTTGCTGGCTGTGGCAATGGTGGATCTTATCTAGGGTTTTTCGAGGTGGTTCTTGTAAAGAAAAAAGTCACATTGTAGAATAAGTTGCCCCAATTAAATATAGTATGTATATTCTTTATGTGTTATGTGTTATTTTAGTAGGTTTGTAAAATTGGGTGTATGATTTTTGTATATGTTTATTATTTGGCTTGGTTATAAATCCGTCTATTACAAAATTTGAGTAATAAAAAATGTGTATATATTATTGTATATCCGATGCTAAAATTTACATTATATTACGTATATAATAATAAAAAATAAGTTTGCGATTACAATTCATAAATCTTCAGATACGTCTTTTTATACGACATTTGATAATTTATTTGTAACTGTGTTGTCTTTATCAAATATTAATCGCTTAACTTCATCTTTACTTTAGTTCTAGACAATAATTTATCAAAATTTAATAGCTTAACTTCATCGTTACTTTATATATGATCAATAGTCAAGTTTCATTACACAAACTTTTTTTCTTGTCAATATTTCTTAATAACATCATAGGGGTGCCTATCTTTAGTATTAACTTATGGTTTGACATACTAAAAAGTTTAAGTCCATCGAGAACATCATATATACGAGCATAAACTTTCTTCAAAATTATCATGACAATGTTACGACTTATAGATACCGTCTAAATTGAGGTACCCCTTCTTATCTTTTGAAAATATAGATTACAATCAATCATTGATTTCATGTACAACTTCATTTTTTCGATAAAAGTATTGCTCTTTCTTTTAATTTAATTTTCGAAATTCTAAAGAATTTAAGGATACACAAAGTCAATAAGATCATAAATAAAATTATGTGATTCAGTGATTAGAAGATCCTTTACTATGTTTATAACTACCTCACCATCACTATACTCATCGACATTTCCCAGCAACCATCTTAAAAAGATCTTTGTTTCCTCAATGTCAGTCGCAACACTTTCTACACCTAACCTAATGTGTTTAGTTAATCTAAGAAATTGTATTAAGCTCAAATGTATGAAGAACACAAAGACATGTTCACGATATCTTGTCTTGTTCCATTTGGAATTACCGTGAGACTTGCCTAAACATCTCTAAAAACAACTTTACCTCCAGATGATGATTCATAATCGTCAAGACCCTCAGAAGAAAGTGTGTCTTTTAAAGTTCTATGCCTAAAACTTTAAATCCATGCTTATGTGCCATAAAAACAACTTTACCTCCAGATGATGATTCATAATCGTCAAGACCCTCAGAAGAAAGTGTGTCTTTTAAAGTTCTATGCCTAAAACTTTAAATCCATGCTTATGTGCCATAGGTGCTACATCTCAGATAATCAAATTTGTTTATTTTTTAATAGATGTGCAACGTCAATGTCTGACTTTATATGATAGAGTGAATTAGTACAAACAAGTTTGGGTATGCCACTCTCTCACAACCATTGTTTTGAAGATCGGATCGGACCGGCCGGTCGAACCGCTCCGACCAGGATTTGAAGGGGTGGCCGAACCGGTTCACGCCAGCTCGTTTTGGAGGGGTCGGACCGGCCGGTTCGTCCCGAACCGGTGGTCGGACCGGGAACCGGACTGGTGGTCGGACCGGATTTTGAATTTTCTTTTTTTTTTTTTGTTTTGGATTTTAATGGGTAAAAACGAGGGGTTCAACAATAAATTAGTAGGCTGGATATAAGATTATTGTTAAGTTTTATATATAACTATAACATATACACATAAATTACTTATATTGAATTATATATATAACTATATATATAATATCTTATATATATAATTATGACATCATCCGGTTTTTAAATCCGGTCCGACCGGTCTGACCACCGGACCAGTAAGAAGTCCGGTTCGACATCTGACCCGGTTCTGAAAACATTGCTCACAACCACTTAAAGTTATATATTTTCATTTTTAGAATTTAATGTTTAAAAATAGTGTTTGAAAATGGATGTAGAGTTGGAGAGATGAGTGTTTTTTAAAGATGGGTGTAAATATGATGTGATAGTTAACGTGATACACTAGTTATGTTTAACACTGGAGATGTTATGAGAGGAAAAAAAGGTAGGAAGCCAAACGCTACTATTTAAGCCGCAAGTCCCATAAACAAACCTGGTTTGCAATTATAGATTATTTAACGGGAAAAAAAAAAGATTTGACTTCAACTACACAACATTCGTACATGAAAGTTTGATGTTACAACAGTTGTTTCGCATAATTCTAATATACAACAGATATTCTGAATCAATTTATATGTATTCACACTTATTTAAAAAAAACAACATTTGACAATAATTATAAACTCACACAAACAAAGAAATGACAAGGAAATAACTATATCCGCTACTATTAATCTAATAGCCTAGAAGACCATGAGCCGTTAAAGTATGAACCATATCGATCACAATCTAGAAAAATGAGAAACAATCCTAACAACATGAACTAATCAACAAGGAAGCCACCTTTATTCCCTCTTCCTCTTTTATGTATACATATATGGATCGAAGGACATATGAAATGTCAATCATATGTGCATGTAACACATATCACATTAGTTATAAACTTCTTGTGGCAACAGGAGATGCAATAGCTTGGCTATGAAGAACAACTGTTTCAATCGTCACACCCGGCCCAAACCCAAACAGAACGCCCCAATCTAAACCTTCACCCGTGGTACGTTTTCCATCCTCTAGAGATTTGTTTCTCATCTCATCGATAACGAACAAAACACACGCACTAGTCAAGTTTCCATATTCACTTAAAACGTGCCTACTGGCCCTCAACTTCTGCTTGTTGAGGTTAAGCTTTAGTTCTACATGGTCGAGTATGGCTTTACCACCTGGATGAACCATCCAAAACATCGAGTTCCAGTCGCAGTCACTTAGACCGAGTGGAGAAACAACGCGCTTTAATACATTCTTTATATTCTCAGAGATCATCTTTGGTGCATCCTTTTGCAAGTGAAATGTGAGCCCTTCCTCCCTTAAGTGTAAATGTATCGCCTTCTCAGTGTCTGGTATAATTGTTTGATTTGCAGACACAATCTCAAACAACGGATGTTCAACCGATAAATCCGGATCTGAACCTACTATGATTGTTGCAGCTCCATCTCCAAAAAGAGGTTGACCGACTAAAGAATCAATGTGGTTCTCATTGGGTCCACGAAAGATAGTAGCCATGCTCTCTGAGCAGACAACAAGGACACGCGAACCCTTATTGTTTTCAGCAAGGTCTTTCGCTAGTCGAAGGGTCATTCCCCCTGCGGCACAACCTTGTTGGTACATCATGAACCGATTGACACAAGGTGATAGACCAAGTAGCTTGGTGAGTTGAAAGTCTGCACCAGGCATGTCAATCCCCGAGGTGGTGCAAAAGATGAGATGGGTGATCTTAGATCTTGGGAGTCCCCACTCTTCGATGGCTTTCGTAGCAGCTTCCTTACCGAGCTTTGGGATCGCGGTGATCAACAAGTCTTGGCGAGCATTCAAAGATGAACTCATAAACTTGCACATGTTGGGGTTTTCCTTTAGAAACTCTTTTGTGGGGAACATGAATCGCTTCTTAATCATTGTATTGGCACCTACAAGTTTAATATTGTGTTAATGTGACATTTTTTTTCTAGAAAAAAGGTATATTTTTCATGCATGCATAACAAAGAGCGGCTTGGGATTCATGATGAGGCTAGAAGAATGGGTAAGAGGTCACACTTGCCAATTGCGACAACCCCTAGCCTATGTGTCATGAGATCCAAGCAAACTCCTCTTGTGACACATGCATGAGTAATGTATTCTAAAAGAAACTTTTAAAATAAACCGACCGCACTTGGTTACTTTGTGAAGGATTTCAATATATTATTACTTTGTTTGCAAGCTTAACAATGTATCCAATATTTTTTTTTTTAATTTGTTGTAAACGGTTTAGTAAAAATTAAGCCAAAT
The DNA here is from genome assembly GCA_025506415.1 of Flaveria robusta. Lineage (NCBI taxonomy): Eukaryota > Viridiplantae > Streptophyta > Magnoliopsida > Asterales > Asteraceae > Flaveria > Flaveria robusta. The sequence continues at coordinate 13,867,722 of CM046459.1, read as the reverse complement.
TGTTTATGGACTTTGATTTGGCTTGATTAATTTGATTTCTATTTTCCAATAGTTTGGTTTTGGTTTAGAGAATTGAAAAATAGTTACGTATAGGTAGTTTAGCCTAAAATACATCACACTTCATGTGAGGTAAACAGGCATGGTTATCATGATTATTTGATTTTAATATTTTTACTCTAATAAAAAAATAAATAAGTAGGACACGTGGTATCAACACATTCCTTCTCACAAATTTTTTTCCCTTTTTTCTCTCTTATTTAATAATTTCTATGATTACTGATAATATTATTTATTTCTTTATAAATTAACAATACTTTTTTATAAAAAAATTCCTTTTTATTAATGTTAATTATAAAGAAATAAATTTTTATAAAATAATAATATTTTTTAAAACATCAAAATATTACAAAATTGATGTTTTTAAAAAAGTAAAGTTTTTATAAATAAAAAATAATTAACAGTAGAAGTTATAACAATGAATTTTTTTAAAACAGTTTGTTTTGAAATAAAATGTTTAGTTTTTTAAATAAAAAAGTTTAAATAGTTAATATCATTATTTTATTAGTTATAACCTTACTAATATGTAATTTTAATTATATCTTATCTTAAAATATCATTTATAATTAATAAAAATTTATTATATTTAATATTTAATTTATTTAATACGTGTAATACACGGGTTACTAATACTAGTTATATACATAAACTACAATTGCGTGATTAAAGTAAAGTCGCACAAAATTAGTACAAGTAAATTCTTACAAATACGTTTAAACTTCTCTTTGAGATTAACCATGTGCTCGCTATTTGTAACACCGAAATAGTAGTCAGGATAATCCGCTTGTTGAAGACAATTGGAAGGAGTAGCGGTGCCAATGGCAAGAATGGTGGCTAGACCTCGTGCACGTTGGGCCTCTCGGATTGTTTCAACATCAACAATCTTTGTCATGTCTTTCTCTAACTCGATCTACAAAAAGAAAAAAAATAATAAAGTGTTGTACATGTTTACTTTTCTTAAGTAATGAAAAGAAGATGGATTGGAGTCTATAATATGATCTGGAAAGAAAATAAAAAAAAATCGGGTTGACGTCGAAGTTCAAAAAAAAGTTATTACGTCACGAGTTTTATCTGTCTGTGACTGTGTGTCAAACACAAATTTTATTTGCATAAAGTTTTCTAACATCTAAACATATTTGTATTAAAAAGTTAATATTAAAATATTTATATTAGAAAGTTAATATTAAAATATTTGTATAATAAGCATGTTGAAAAAAAAAAAACACTTTACAAATATAAACATGAAAAAATTTTGGATTTTATAAAATATCATATTTTATAAATAGTTGTAGGAAGAAATAAAACTATAAAAATCACAAAGTTGAATAAGATTTAACACCTTATATGTTTATAATTTGATTACTTGTATATTATGACCCACAACTTCATTTCAATAAAGATTTAGACCGTGATGTAAATAAAAAAAATACATATCGTAAGGTTATATTTGTAATTTATAAAAATCACAAAGTTGAATAAGTTTGTGTTACTATTCTAGTTTAAAATTTGTTTTATTGTTATTTATTGACAATGTGTAACCTTAACAAGTAGACAGTAATTATACTTGTTTAATTTGTTACAGTGTATCGACCCATAAAACATGGCACTTTTAGAGTTCGACACCTACTCAACCGGAGTCAATATTAAAAAAGTTACCAGCCGTTGGCTGATGTACGACTTTTCCATAAACCACTACGAAATCAGTTTCAATCTAAAAAACCACCACACGAACTCCAAACGATCTATATATTTAAAAAATATATTAACAAGTGAAACATGAACAGGTGAAGGGTAAGCGTCGAGTGGTGATCGAGCAACAACTATTTTACATACTAATATTCGTAATAAAAGCCTGCATTTTCTTTTAAACGGTTAAAGAATCACTGACGGACCATAACCCACCCGATCATCTTCATATCTCGACTACAAAACTGAGAGTGAGAAAAACTCCTACGTTTAAATTGGAAATTAGTAACCATTGCGTCAGTGTATCTTCTTCTCCAATATCATGGCCGGCCGTAAGGAGGGGCGAGATGGATACCCGTTCAGGGTTCACTCGCTCAGGGGGCACAAAATTTTTTAAATTGTTTTTTTTATTATATACATATTTTCTATAAAAAAATAGTTATAAACTATAATTAAATCATAAAAATTAACCCAATTGTATTTTAAACCCAATTTAATTTTTTAGGCTCGTTTTATTAACCCAATTACTCAATTAAAGCCCCTTTTTAAAAAATAAAATATTTAAATCTCATATGTCATGGTTTATTATTACTTGTTTAATTATTTAGATGGTCAATTGAGCAGCCAAAAAATAAATGATTTTGTTATGTTTATTGTAATACCTGGACCTCATGAGTTATCGGTGAACAATTACGCTATGTAATTGTAATACTATGATTTTGTTATGTTTATTTCTAAAACGTTTGTTTTTATTAAAAAAAATTAGTTTATATAATTCAATTCGTTAGGTCCAAAATGTCTTTTTTTTTTTTCGGACTTGTCCTGGGCACTAAAATCTTTAGAACCGGCCTTGTCCAATATAGTGATATACTCACCGGAAAAACGAAGGAGAGTTCGCCGGACAACCGCTTTCAGCCGTGTGAGGATTCTGTGAACTGCGAAACACGAGCGGATGTTGCTTCGAGAGGCGGAGGTATAAATTAACCTTGTGGGAAATGATGAAGTTTAGAGGTGATGATCGGGGGTTTTATAGTGGAGTTTGGTCCGAAACAAGGGTGTAGATGATCAGGGGTGTTCGCTAGCTATGACACGATTCACATGAGACGTGGAGCGGTGGCTCATGTGGTGTCAATGGCTCGTACCTGCGATTGAACCACTGAACCAGGCGGTAAGTTGCCAGAGTTTCTTCCTTTGTGTGTCTCTTCTTGTTTTCTTCATTTTTTTGTTTTCTTTTTTTTTTTTTTTTCTATTTGTTTGTTTTCTTATTAGAGCATTCACAACTCGTTTTCTAAATTTATGTGAGTGTATTTTTTATATTATATGGTATGGTTATAAGTGATTGTGAGTGAAGAATATAAAAAATTTACTGTTCAATCTGTATTTTTAGAAAATACTGTTCAAAACCCTATAATGTTTTTAATATATTTTAAGTGGTTGTGAGTGGAGTAGAGAGAAAAAGTAATGATAAAATTGAAAAGAAGAGAAAAAGTAGTGATTTTTAGTGTAATTATATGAATAAAGATGATAAATAAGTCGTGAATGCTCTTATTTGTACGCTTGGGGAAAATAGAGAGAAAATAGAGAGAGTATAATGGGATTTGGTTAGCGGCGTTAAAAAAAAAATTATATCCTTATATTAATGAACATGTGAAATGAATAGTGCTTTACAACTTTTTAAATAAAACGTACAACTTATAAAGCTAGAGATGTGACTTTCCTCCTCATTAACACCACCATCTACCCCTTTCTTCTTTTCCCGTTTTCGCCGGCCATCACCTTTACCTTAATTAACACCCCTACTTTGCTTGAAATAATCGTAACAACGATGTATGAACATGCAAGAACTTGTATGAACTAGGAATCAAGCAGAAATCAAATGTATGATCATGCAACAACTGGGGTATTTTATCCAAAAGACATAGATATTGGCATGTGTTCATTTAATTTAATTTAATGTTAATTTTTATTATTTCTAAAATAGGTGATATTATGTAAAACTCAATGTTGTAGATTTCCAAAAGGAATTAAGGTCGCTAATAAGATACCATAGATCCATATTTTACAATTACCTGATGATGTTAACAGAGAGGCTATCATAATATGCAAGGAGAGTTGACATGAGTTTTATTGTGTTGATTTTCATTCATGGTTGCCAAAAAGGTAGGTGATGATTTTTACAAATCTTATTGTGAAATAAAATGAACAAACTTGATTATGGATTATTTTTATTTTTAAAATACAGAATCATTGTTTAGGTTTTCATAAATTTTGTGATTTGTGTGTTTCTTAGTTTGTGAATATGGGTTGTTTGTGACTTACTATTTTTGTATATTAAGCAATCATGGCTGTAGTTGATCAATGAAGGTTAAAAACATTCGTTGCTTGAGACTCACAAAACGAGTTTGGTATTCTTTTTTGCTTTTTTTGTTTACTTTATTGTTATTCCTAAGTTCTTCTATTTGTAAGATCCTTTTCAGGCCATATATACATTCATTTATATACTCGGACTGCAAATACAACGATAATTGACGATACATCTGAAGTTGGATTTGATCCAATAAGGAAGCCATTTGATTTTTAAAGTATGTGGTGTTTAGTCATAGTATTATGTTTGTATTAGCTTATATATTTGTTTGCTTTTAAACTTACATACCTTGAATGGCAACCATTAAACTCAAAATGTTTAGTCCATGTTCTATAGCTAGCTTATTTTAAAGGTGAAAAGAAAACGTATTGATAAATAATTAAACAAAATATGAAATAGAAATTCTATTCTCACCCAAAACACAATTGTCAGTTACACAAGTTATGCAATGTGCCCATTTTATGCACATCTGTTGTTTTTTTTTTTTTTTTTTTTTTTTTTTTTTTTGTAAGTGTTTATATTTTGTGCATTTTAATTTTGAATTAGTATTTTACATGAAATTTATGATTAGTTTCATTTATGATTAGTTTCATTTATGTGCAAAGTTAGGTAGTTACTTACAATTCTTTTATTACTGTATTATATATAATTTAACAGTCTTTACTTTAAAATAACAGTACAATGATCAAGGTAACGTTACGATTACACGTGATAGTTAGAGATTACATGAGCAACTTGAGATAAATTCTTTTATTACTTGTGATTTCTTTCTGTTAACTTTCTCACTTTCAGTTTTCTTTTTGTTTGTTAATAATCAATACATGGAATTAAAGGGGGCAGTTTTGACCCATTTTATTAATTATATGTTAACTCAGACAGTGCATTATCAAGGATCAAATACGTTAAATGGGAAATTAAAACTAGCTAAAAAGAAAACAGATCATAGTTGCCCCATTTTTTTTAAAGGAATTCTATTTTAATTGTGATTGTAATGGTAATTTATTTATAGTAAGTTTTTAGAAATCACGCAAAAATGGTTTCTAGCAAAACCAACCTAAGCCTACATGACCCATTTGAACATTTTGCCACCTCTACTTGGAATCAACAATTTTGATTTAGTATCCATAAGTTCTCTTTATTTATGTTCTTAATTTTTCTAACGGCTTTTATTTATGTTTTTAATAAGGAGCATTATTTAGACATTTAATTAATATGTCAAGTCAAACTTCGTATGTATTTTGTGACTGGAGAGTGAATATTTTGAAATGATCACAATTTCATGAATATTCATGTTTTGTGCGGATTCAAAATAATCATCAGATGAGAATAGAAGAACAAAGGATATGGTAATCAGTTTTAAAGATTAGTTGTTCATAAAAGAACAAGGGAGATGGTGATCAGTTTCAAAGGTTTATTGTTTATGTTAAGTGTGTACCTATGAAAATTTTCATTTAGATATCTTTATTGAATAAGTTTATTTTTTGGTTATATCGATTGCTTTTTCAGTTGTAAAATTAGATTAGGTGAATTCCGCCGCCATGCGTGACGGGATTAACCTAGTTATAATAATTTGTATTAAAAACCATGGTCTGGTGGTCTATTGTTATTGTATATACTTCTCATAAAAGTGTTATGGATTCAAATCATTGCAAATGGATGCAATGAATAGTTAGTTGAAATTAGATGTAAAAATTGTCTTAAAGGATGAGAGAGTGGATGAGATAAATATGTTACTGTTCATCTGTATATTTTAAAAAACAATGTTTAACCCTTATAAATTTTTTAATATTTTTGAAAGTGGTTGTGAGTATAGAAGAAAGAAAAAAATAATGATAAATATATAAAAAATATTATTTGATTGTAAAAAAGAGAGAAAAATAATAATATTTAATATGTTATATGAATAAAAATAAATATTTTACTGTGAATGCTCTAAAATTCGATAAACCTTATTTGGGTCCATATGTTAAAAACCAATTTATAAACAATAAAAATAAATCAAAATAGCCCATAGTTTTAAAACCTACGTAATTTTGAAGCCCAACAATTGTTGAACCGATAAAGTCAAGAAAGTAGAGAATGATTAATTTATATTATATCTTTATATCTATACTAATAATCCTTTACAATATGAGACACATGACTTTCTCATAATGCTTCTCTCAATTATTTTTCCGCCTAAACTATTTATTTTATTTTTCAAAAGTCAAGTAACTAATTTTCCAATATTTCTCTTTCTCTCTGTATTATAAATTCAAGTTATTGAATTAATAATTTTTAAAATATTTTTTCATTAAATAAAAACTAAGTATTTTGATTAAAAATTATATTTTTTCAAAAATAAAATTTTATAAAACTATGATTTTCTAAAAAAATGAAGCTTTTTTAAATTATGAAATATTTAAATTCAATCTTTTTATAAAATAAAAGTTTTATAAAAGAAAATTTATTTAAAACAAACCCGGAGTTTTTAAACAACAAAATACTGATAAAATAATAAAAAATTTTCAAAGCAATTTTTTAAAACGAAAGTTTTAAAAATAATAAAAAAATCAAAATACTTAACCATACGTAAATTTAATCATATGTTATATTAAAATAACGTTTTACAATTCCTACGTATCATCAATAAATATTTAATATTTTTGTTACTTAACCCGTGTAATACACGGGGATATAACCTAGTAAAAAAATAAAATGATTATATACCGTGCTTATTTAGGTTATTCGAATTGAAAATTCGAATCCAAATCTATTATTCGCGTCTGGTTTAATTTGAAATTAACGCCATTTAAATTTGATTAGTATAGTAAACACCCGTAAATGAATTTCAACCTGCTAGCCTCTATAAGGTATCATTTGATTTTGACAAGAAATAGTTCAAACCATTATGATGAAGCCATTTCTAGAAGACTAGAAATTTATAGGTTTTGTTGAAATCTTAGAGAGAAAACACGAGGCTGAAGTTGTCAATTACTAAATAAGTATAGGAAATAGATATATTTAATATTTTCAAGGTTGACTGTAAATTTATAACCATGAAAGTCTAAACAGTGACAAAATTGGTGAAAAATTTATGTGTATATGAAAGGTAACTTAGGTAAGTATGAAACTTTTTAAGATGAACAAATATAATAATCACAAAAGTGGGTATTTTAGAACTTTAGTAATCATGCATAACTATAATTTTTCGACAAAATGGTAATATTTGGTGGTTTCTAGTTGGAAAATAAAATTTAAATGGTTTATGGCAAGTTCTCAACTAGAAATTGTGAAGTTTGGATTTTTTGACAAAAGAGTATGCAATTTGGTAATGCGAACTCAGAGTTCGTACTTGAACTTGCATACTTTGCCGATATGGCATGCTCACTTGACTCGCCATCATGCTAACTCACTATTAATGCGCATGTATGCGGCTTCGATCACCCCATGAGTTTACAACTTCAAACTGCTAACTTGTTTTTGCGTTTATATGTTAGAATGGGAGGTTTCTCATATGGGTCTTGACATCACATACAAAAGCTTTCGAAAAAAATAGACTCACTGTAAAACACGATTTTTATTTTCTCACTAGAAATCACCACATGTTTGCTATCTACACCAAAAAAGCCTCTACATAACTACCTTTTTGAATGTATGCAGTTAACCCTGCTCCACTGTTGGAGCTGATAAAAACAAGTTAAGATACAGTCGATAAAAACCTAAGAATTAAAATCATTACTAAGGTGTGTTCAAAGTTGCTCCTTTCACATGATTGAGAGTTTAAGACTTCAAGTCTTGTGGTAAATAGTAGATGTAGATATGGAAATAGGAATAAAGGTCGTGTGATTTAGCCGTTTTAAAAAACTAATATTAATACTATCATATTATATATACATTTAATTAGAAAGGAAGGTGGCTAGAGACCTCAACATTGTTAATTTAACAGTGCCATAGACCACGATACTAAAAGATGATAAAAGACTGATTTGATCATTCATTCAAAAGGTGATTATGATATATAGAGTTTATAAAAAACCCTAGAAACTTTAACTAGACCCATGAACTCAACCTAATTATAATCAACACTAAACCCTAATAACATTATCCAATACTCCTCTGCAGTCTTAACAGAAGGAAAACAGATGCTAAGCCTGGAAACAAAGAAAAACATTAAAACAATAATAAATAAGTTAAACAAGCTTCGATCAAATTGAAAATTCAAACTTTTGTCAACATATCCATATTGTGCTTGGTGTTGTCATCCATACTTTGTGTGATTGTACTATCCATTGTTTGATTAATTGTGTCATTCATAGTCTTCAAAACAAATGACATAGTAAAAGACTATTGTCCTGGGTCATCAAAAGCACGTGATTGTGGGGCTGGCTTTGACAAGGCCAGTGTGTAAAGCCATTGATCTGCAAGAAAATATCACCAATTTTGTTTGGGATGTTAGCAGGTGATGGTATTTTGGATTCGTAAATCAAGAGATAATATTCATAGACCTAAAAAGAAAAAAAAAAAAAAGAAAGAAAGCAAGCAAGCTTGTGACAATGGTCAGGCAACGGTCTTTTGAACCAGTAGATCAAGAGATGAAATCATAGATCTAAAAAAAGTAAAAAAGAGAGCAAGGCCAGTGACCGTGATCAGGCGACGATCTCTTGGATACGTGGATTAAGAAATAAGATCCATAAAATTAATAAATCTGTAGTTTGAGATCAGTGGCCGTGGACTTTGGTTCTTAATGCGGCTAAAACAGTGATAAATAAAGAAATAAAGAAAACAAAGAAGTGATCTTCGTAATGTTGGAGTCGTAATTTGTGAAAAAATCAAAAGCCTATCTATTATTTAAGTAACTTAAACTAACATGAAAAGAATATTCGAATAGATACACGTGAAAAGTGTAAGGTACAAGTGTTAATTGAAGCCTTTGTAATTTTCTTTTTGCTTCAATAAGCCTATCTATTATTTAAGTAACTTAAACTAACATGAACAAAATAGATAACAATAATACGAGTGATCCTTATCATCTTGGAATCTTTTTATTAAACATTCAATAAAGAGAACCACCTACAACGGCTAGTGTCATAAATCAATTTCCCCAAGCCCACGTGTAAAACATGACATTTGCATATGCATAGAGTGTGTGTATGTGTGAATAACAAAAGAAAATATTTAAATAGACAAAACTAATTACTTTCATAATAAAATCTTTGATATACTTATTTTATATGCGTATATATAGAGAGTGTCTGAGTGTGTATGTGTGAATAACAAAAGAAAACTATTTAAATAGGAAAAACTAATTACTTTCATAATAAAATCTTTGATATACTTATTTATTTTTTAATAACGAAGACAACGCGATACATGATGATTTTAAAATACTTTTAGAACGTGCAACCCAAATGCATGTGGCATCAAGTAGTGCAAATAGAGAATATTCGTATCTACGCATAATACTTGATACTTAATTGAATATTTATACACTATACTAGTTTTATTAACAAATATATTATACGAGTTTAATAAATAAAAAATTAAATAAAATAAAATTTTATTAAATTTAAAATGATTTTCCAAGAAAAAATATAACTGAAATTATATACGAGTAAAGATATAAGTAATAAAATAATGATATTAAATTTTTAAACCTTTTTGTTTATAAAAAAATAAATATTTTGTTTCAAAACAAACCGTTTTAAAAAATTTTATATTATAACTCCCAATTTTAATTATTTGTTTCAAACAAACCGTTTTAAAAAATTTTATATTATAACTCCCAATTTTAATTATTGTTTATTTATAAAAAATTTATTTTTTAAAAACACCAATTTTAATATATTTTGTATTTTTAAAAAACTCTGATGTTTTAAAAAATTCTTATTTTATAAAAGTTTGTTTATTTATAAATAACATTTATAAAAATAAACTTTTTTAATTTATTAAAAAATATTTTTAGCCTATAAAGAAATGAAATAATATTATTAAACACTAATACACACGTGTACGCTCTTCCCATCCGGCGACGCCCCCTCCGGCCTCCGGCTTGCCGCCTGCTCGAGTGCGGCCTCTCGCCTCTGACGTTAGGTCGTCAGCCAAGTCTCAACAGGCAACAACCTGCTCAATTTGGTGATTTTTTAAAACCTAAATTGAATCTTGAATTCTTAAGAGGTTAGTTTTCTAAATTGTTTATTCAAAGTTCAAACCTTTTTTAGTGTTTTCATTGTTAGACTTGACTGATTTTACTATCTTGTTAGTTAATTTGTTTGTTGATTTTGCTATTTTGGTATTTATAAATCTAGAGTATAGTTGATTTGTTTGTTAATTTAGATATTTAGAAATCTAGAATCTATATATGTTTGTGTGTTTTGGGTATTTATAAATCTAGAATCTAGTTAATTTGTTTGTTATAATTTGAGTATTCCACTATATTAGTTATTTAGTTTAACACAATTCACAATATGTGATACATTTAACATTCTAGGAACATGGACCATTTTGTTGTTAAAAAAAACCATCAAATATTGTTTCTTCATCTAGTAATAGTAATCAGGCAAGAATTAATTTAGATGATCTTCCATAGATACATTTAACATTTTCAATGCAATTTAATTACATTCGAACCCGACCCGACCCGACCCGACCCAATCCGATCGGACAACAGGAAAATTTTTATATTATTTTGTTACATATTAACAACCAGAAAAAAAAAAAATGACCCCTAAGAAAGAATCTCTGGTTTCACTGGGTAAATCACAAAAGTAATCCTCTTCATTTTTACATGCTTATGTTTTAAAAAAATTACACATATAGCCATGTGATACATGACTCCACAATCACGATATACCTTTAATAGTATATTAAACTTTATTCTTGTTAATACATAAACAACTGCCTATTATATTCGCCTAAGAGCAAGTTTCATATTTTAAAAATTTGTATTTGTTTCTTTAAACCTGAAAACTTAACATTTTTTATACTCAATTTATTACCCAAAAAATAAGTTAATATATGCTTGTTTACATTAATTTGCATTCATTTTTTAACGAATACAAACAAAACCAAGTACAATTCTTTGATTAACGAACATAAAATAAGAATTCATGTTCAATTATTTCTTCGTGTACCATTTGCTTATCCGATTAACACTACATGAACAAACATAAACAAAATTTCATTAATTCAATTTGTAGAATTGAATTCTACATATGATATTATTTGTACAAGTCCCAAATCAATTAATATAGTGAATTCAATAGAACTTACTTGAAGGAAAGAATTCCATCTTTTGATTATGAGATGATGATGAACTCATGATGATTAATCCGATTGAGAGTTTTGTTTATAGGGTTTCTTCTCATTCCCTAATGAATATACGTAGGGAGAGAACAATGAAAAAAATGAATGATAATTTGACAAACAGACTCCTAAATCTTTTAACCATCAGTATTTACATATTAAACCCTTAAAATATTAACTTCTGTCAAATTATATATCCCAAGTATTAGAACCACACACACACAACCCAAATAAATATCAAATAATCAAAACACCACATAAATATTTCTAACACAATTCATTTACATCTCAATTTGTTTACAACTCGTAACAATAATTTGGTGGTAACTTTATAAAATAGTAACCAACTTTTAAAAGTATTCCAATTAGATAACTCAAGTTTTAAAAGTGTCCCAATTAGATCACTCAGTTTTCATATTTTATATAAATTAAAAGCCTTAACAAGTTTTTTAGCATGTTATACTTTTTGTTTCAGATAAAAAATATTTTTTTCTATCTTTTGATGCTGATATGGAACGTTAACGTAAATTTTAGGTAATTTTTTTATTTTTCTTAATAATTAATATGTTTTTTTTTATTTTTTAATATAATTTTATATATTGAAAATTCTAATCCCCGCGTCTTCTCCACAGTTACTTTCTTGACATAAGAAAATTTAATTATGACTCGATTTAATTGTTTAGTGGTCCAATTTGAGAAAAACATGCATGAGTGATTAGATATGAGGGTATTTTCATCCACTCCACTAACACTGTTAAAACTTCGTTAAATATGAGGGTATTTTAGTCTTTTTGAACACCCTAGTTATCCAATTAAAATAAATTAATCAATTAATATTCAATTAAAACTAAAAAACACATGAAATGACTAGTGAGATCAGACGCTTCGATTTAAAAACTTTGATTAACTCTAACCCATGTTGTTTGATTGAGGTCTACCGCGGGATTTCAATTAATCTTCACGTTTGTTCGAACGTGTACCGTTATTTGATTGAGGTCTGTTGTGGGATTGAGGTTTGTTGTTGACATGCTTTTTTTGATTGAGGTCTTTGAACGTAACAATAGTACACCTCAATAAAACAAAACGTGACAACTGTAGATCTCAATCGAACAACAGTACACGCTCAAACAAAACGTGAAGATTAATTGAAATCTCACAACAGACCTTAATCGAACAACATGTGTTAAAATTAATCGAAGTAACCGGTCTCATGAGTCGCTTCATGTGTTTTTTAGTTTTAATTAAATATTAATTGATTAATTTATTTTAATTGGATAATTAGGGTGTTGAAAAAGACTAAAATACCCTCATATTTAATGGAGTTTTAATAGAGTTTTAACGGTGTTAGTGGAATGGATGAAAATGGCAACATTTAGTAAACTACAGTGACCGGAATAGCAAAAAAAAAGTTTTTTGATTGAAAAGGCAAATTCAACAAAACGTCAGGGACGAAAATGACATTTTACTCTATAATAAAAGAAGGTTTTTTAAAACACGTGTCATTATTATAGCATATCAAATGACACGTGCGCTCATTGTAGCATATCAAAAAAATTATTTCTCGCCTCTCTCATAATAAATATAAAATTATAACAACAATCAATTTGACTTTACTATCTTATTAAATATGTTAAAACAAATATTTTTATATTTGTGTTTTTCGTCTCTCTCATATTAAATGATAATTATTTTAAATAAGTAAATTAAACTATCAAACATCTAAAATATAAATATTCTTATTTTAATAACTTATTAATACATACTAAATTATATGATTTCAGACATATTTTATCTTTAAATATAGCGTAATAATTTCTAATTTCATAATTTGTTATAATTTTTAGATGTTTATTATATTTTTTATTTCACCAATAACTAATAACATTTAGAAAATAAAATATTCATAAAACTAATGGTTTTGACATTTTTATTTTTTTCACCCATGTAATACATGGGCTCCAACCTAGTATTTAATATGAGAGAAAAACAAAAAAAATAGATTTAGGAGGTCTAATATTATGACAAGTAGCAATTCAAAACCTTCTTTTATTATAATAAATATATACTTTATAATTATTTATTATCAATCAATCACACATTAACTATTAACTATTAGTAAGAGATGTTTAATAAATGTAATTACTTTTTAATTTTAGCTAATTTTATAAATATTGCATTTGCATTAAATGCAATCATTTTTTAATAAAATTTAATCACGAGAATTAAAATTACAATTTTTTCATTATGTATTTTAAAATACTTTATGAATAATTCAAATATAAGAAATATTTTAAGAAATTATGATCGTTTTTATCACCAAATTGCATGCACGTATGAAAAAAAAACCTTCGTAAATAACATGTTTCCGTATCACGTAGATTTATTTTCTTTTCTTTCTTAAAACTCTTCTAAAATAATTATAGAATATAACTTTACGTATTTTAAATCAAAATCTTGTGAGTCAGTTCTCACATTTTGTTTTATTTTGATACTAACTAGGATTGATCCCCTCGCCTTGCTGTGGGATCTTTTTGTAACACCGTGGAAACCATATTAACACAAAAGAATAAAAAATTATCAACCAACAATTATACAAAATTATGGTTTGGGTACATATATACACAACTTACGTGATAGACCAACAAAAAATGTTTTCTATGTTGAAATTTCATAATTGATTTTAACATAAGAGTATATCAATATCATATATCAACCAACGATTATACAAAAATATGATTTGGTTAGATATATACACAACTTATGTGATAGACCAACCAACGGTTATAAAAAACATATGTATCAATTTTCGTAAAGTAAATAGTAGTTTGTTTAAATTTGTAATTTAATTCCAGAAAGGACTTTTAGAGAATGTTTTTAAGCAAACTCCTTAAAATCTTTAAGATATTTTAGCAGTGTATTATAAATTTCAATTTTAAAGATCTTTTATTTTTGTGAAGATGAATGTTATTGTATATGCACATACTATGAGTAAACTAAGTACGTGCTTGTTTATAAATTATTTAAGTTAGATGGCTAAAGTAGAAAAATGGAAAGGTTTCCTGAAAAAACTGACAGAGTGTGATTATTTATATTAAGACCGCGCGTTATCGCGGGTCTCCTACTGGTTTAATTTTCTGTACAGAATTGTGATTCGCGCGTTGCTGCATGTTAAATAATGAAAGAGTTAACGTTTTAGACGAAACTGTTAAAAAAAAAAAAAACAACTCACGCACACTCTAAAATCTACTCCTCAAAAATTTAATTACAAATAATCTAAAACAAATGTGTCATAGACGTAGCTCGAACTTTGACCTCAAAAGAAAAATTATCACTCTAGCTTCAAATGATTTTGTCATACTATAACACACTCGTGAATCTAAAAATAAATATAAATAATTAAAGTTAAAATGTATTAAATAATGAAAAGGATCTAGAAAAACATCTATTGTATAAAAAACATATCATAAACTATAATATTTTGATAAAAAGAAAAAAAGTAAAATCAAAACGTAATGAAAGAAAAGAAAAACCATCAATATTTGAGTGAAATATTTTTGTTATGGGTATTGAACCCATGATAGCTAAGATAAAACCCAAAAGCACTAACCATTCCATCCAGCCTATCTAATACAAACCTTTTCTCAAACTAAATTATTTAAACTAAAGCAAATTTGGTAAATAAAATTTTTTTTTCCATCACTGTAGCAACCGACATACATAAATAATAGTATACTAGGATTAGAACCCCTGCGCGTTGCTGCGGGGTTTTTTGAAATGTTGTGAAAACCATATTTGCATAAAAGATAAAGAAATTATCAATATGTCTTAATTATCAAATGCTATACCAGGTTTAAATATAAGAGTATATTGATGTTATTATCGACTAATGATTATACAAAAAATTAGTTTGGTTAAATATGTAAATAAACTACGTGATATAGAGATTGATGGTTGTAGAAAAACATATACACCAACTTTTATAAAGTAATTAGTAAGCATCAATGTTTTTTATATATTCAAATTATTTAAAATATTTAACTCAAAAGATTATTTCCCAAAAGATTCTCAAGAAATCTTGAAAAGTATAAATGATGATCAAAATTACTAGCATAGCCTTCAATGGGGTTTATCTTTAAAAAAATAACAGTAAAAAAATTAAATAAATAAAAACATATGTTACTTAAATCTACCAACAACACTCATTTTTTCCCGTAACCACAACCCTAAACTCATCTTTTTCTTCTCCAAAGAAACATCACCGCAAGAAACCACCCACCGCCACCACCTAACCCACTTCTCTTCCTATGCTAAGTGAGAATCACAACCACCAAACGCCGCTCACCTTGCCGTCGCTGCCGTTCATTGAAATCCCAAATCAAATTCTTGATTTGCTGCAAGATTATCACCATTCTCATCACCGACGCAGCTCAAAAAACGCCGCTCAGCTTGCCGCCGCCGTTCACCACGATCACCACAGCGGCACAGCCAGCGATCACTAAGCTCACCACCATCGATCCCGACCAACCGCTGGCGCCCCCTGCACATCCACCACCCATCTGTGCTCAGTCTCTTTTTGTTTTATCGATGGTATGGTGGCGGCTAATTGATGTCGTGGACCAACAAAAGTGTGAATTAAACGGTTGTACACTGTGCTGAACGGCTTGTACGGTGGCTACTGTAGCCACCGACATAGCTTTTTAATAATATATATAATATAATTGATAAAAATAGCATATACTGCATCTTCATTTATTGAAAACAAATAATCATAATTTGGAATGGCTCGTGAATTTTTCTTTCTTTATATCAAAAACAAATCTATATATAATACTAAAAGAGTAACTTGAGGGAACACTTGGCATATTTCTAAGCCCCCTAAGTTTATTTTTCCCGCCTTTCTCTCCTCTTAAATAATTACTTAAATTAAAAAATATTAAATAAATTTAATTCTTTTTTAGATTACAAATAATATTTTAATAAATTAGGAAAGATATCTTTTTATTAATGTTATTTTTATAAAATTTTTCTACGCTAATAAAAGGGTTGATATCATTATTTTATTACTTATAGTTCTCACTTACGTAATTTTAATCATATCTTATTTTAGAATATCGTTTAATAATTAATAAAATTTTTATTGTATTTAATATTTTATTTTTTTCAACCCGTGTAATACACGGGTTTACTAAAGCTAGTTAAACATAAAAGAAATTGACACACTAGTGGTTCTTAGCCTAACTGGTTAAGTTGAGATACATATGATAATGTAAATATTATGAACTCATGGATTTAGGTTTCACTCTAAGCAAAATGCTTGGAGTTGAGCCAAAGGGCTTTCCTAGTAATGTGTTTTCTTCTAAGGCAGTTGGGGGTGCGGTCCCAGCTGGAAAACAAATGGATGAGTCCGATTAAGATAACATGTATCCTCTGAAGCAAGTCACACATTTGCCGTCCAGAAAAAGAAAATTGACACCACATATTAAATGTTGAACGTATTAACTATGCTTTAATTTCAAGGTTCTTAGATCACAATTTCAATGGACTTAAAGAACAAAAAAATTTAATACATGTAACTAATGTTGTAGGCTAGTGTGTTAATAGTGATTAGATTAGGGTGTAATTCCCAACAAAAAATTCATGATGCATAGAAAATGCAGGGAGATTTGTATAGATGTTTTCTACTTGTGTAGAAACCTAGAATCATAATCTACAACGCAACACATCCACAAAATGAGTCTGATTAAAGTTTATTAAAAAAGTGACATTTAGACTTGCCGGTGTTTATTGAAAAAATCTGACCCATTGGATGATGAAGCAGTTTCATTTAGACTTAATGGAGTTTGGCGCAAAACATCTATTGGTTTGTTTGGAGTCTATCTAGTTATTTGCATGGAACAAGAAATGGAGGAAGAAGCAATATCGGGAATGCTAGCGTATCACACATTTCTAGATGAAAAATGTAAGGACCCATGCAGTGATGTAATACGCAAGTCATTTTGAGACAAAATTAAAACGGGAAATTTTAACTCAAGCAAGACAAAAAGCAAGCAACTGCGCGACCCACTTGTGCGATACATCCACCGTATCCTTAGCCATTTGATAACCGCACGTGGTCAAAGAAAGGAAGTTGTTAGTTTTAAGTAATTTATTTATTTTATATTGTATGGTTAGTCATCAACCATGCAATATTAGCTATTTGTTTTATCATTTATTTTCTAGAAATACAATTTTAGGTGCTCCAACATCGATATTTAAAGAAAGCTGCATTTTGAACTTATATGAAAGTTATGGATATAACACGAAGGGAATTGAATTAGTGATGTCGGGACTGTTGGATTTGAGCATCTGTATAAGCATGCATATGGTCACAAATCCGGCAAATAGACAACCATTGTTCATGGACAAAAGGGATAAATCTTTGATCCGACGAATCCCGAGGAAATCATTATGGACCTCGATATGCCGTCACAACATGAAGATGCGAGGGCTTCCAGTTCACATGCCGGTGAATTCTTGAGTATGTTAGATATTTATGAAGCAATCCAAACCAGCAGCAACCACGCCCAACGATCTTTTAAATATGCAAAACAAGCATTCTATCGGGTCGAAAATCTGAATTACTGAGTTGATGATTGAAACAATGATGTCACTTACATCAGAAACCGAATGTATCATGAGTGAGGGGATATCCAGCTCTAAAGCTCTTGAAAACCGTATTACTTTCGGGGGTCCGAGCACAACTGTTTCATGCCACTCTATCTTTTTAAATTATGACTTTTTATTTTATTTTGTGTGCTTAAAATTTTAATGTTTTCAATAAGTTGATTATATTTCAGGTGATACCGAGGATTCTTATAATTCAAGGAGGCTGTGGGTACAAACTAAAAATGTTCAACTTATAATTTTTAAAGGAGTTATCTTGTTAACATTCTCTGATATAAATTGTTAATCACATTGAGTACACTGTAAATTTTAAGTGAGGGGATGTGTTTATTATGGATACATACTTGACACTTTACTAAAAATTGCCCAAATTGAAAATTTATAAAAATCACTTAACCTTAAATTTTTGTGACAAAAACACAAAAAATTTAAACAATTTTTGATAAAATAAATTATAAATATACGTTTTTGAGAAATAAATAAGTAAATATATGAAGCCCAAGTAAATTTAAAAATGTTTTTTGTGATATCATTAAAATTTAGAATACCCAAACTCGTTACAAATTAAAACTACAAAACCCAAACGTGTTACTTTTTTTGATTAGTACCCAAACTTGTTATTTTTCATAAACCATATGGACTATTTATGTAATTAACTCTAATAATAATAATAATAATAATAATAATAATAATAATAATAATAATAATAATAATAATAATAATAATAATAACAATAGAAATAATAATAATAATAATAATAATAATAATGATAATAATAATAATAATAATAATAATAATAATAATAATAATAATAATAATAATAATAATAATAATGATAATGATAATAATGATAATAAATAACAATAATAATAACAATAATAATAACAATAATAATAATAATAAAAATAATAATAAAAATAATAATAACAATAATAATAACAATAATAATAACAATAATAATAATAATAATAATAAGAACAATAATAATAACAATAGTAACAATAGTAACAATAATAACAATAATAATAATAATTATTATAATAATAAACAATAATAATAATAATAATAACAATTATAATAATAATTATAATAATAATTATAACAATAATAATAATAGTAACAATAACAATAATAATAACAACAATAACAATAATAATAACAACAATAACAATAATAATAATAACAATAACAACAATAATAACAATAGTAATAACAATAATAATAACAATAATAATAATAATAATAATAATAATAATAATAATAATAATAATAATAATAACTCTATGGTATTTTGGGTATTTAATAATTTTGATATATATATAATTAAATTTGTTAGTTAATAACATATTATTTATCATGTTTCAAAAAATAATTACAATAATAATAAATATAATCACAATAGTAATAATAATACCACTAATAATAATTATTATAAGGTTGATAGTATCAACAACATTATTTTGCTATTCTAATAATTATTAAAATTTAATAGTGTACTTTTATCATGTTATTGTATTTGCAACATTTTAATAGTAATGTACCATTAATCGTAATACAATATTATATATTTGATAAGAGTTTTTATTCGAACGTTTTTAATGTATTTGTTTTAGTTGATATCCATGACCTCTCAAATATCATATGTTTATTAATAGTATCATGATGATATAATATTGACTCATTAAAACATATGTAGATATCCATGAAAATTTAAGTGCATATATCATTAAACTTAACAAAACCAAGTTAACCATAAAACTATCATTACGACCATCTTGTATACATTCAAAATCAAACATCAACGAATCACACACTAGTTTTAAATATAACTGATCATGTAACTTTCAAGTATTTATATAAAATTATGTAGATACATAAGAAATAAATATATAGACCACCAATGTTGAAATTTAGTATAAATGCTCTCTATATATTGATCTTTTGTTATCTGGATTCAATATATTTCACACTGTTGTATTGACTCAGTCTTATTTTCATTACTTTAAGCATGTAAAAGCTAACAACTATAACTTTTGTTTTGATAGATTGAGTTCAGAAAAACATGACATCGTTTCAAAAGATTGTAGATGTTGAAACAATCTCGAAGACTCAACATGCACGAGGTCTAGCCACCATTCTTGCCATTGGCACTGCAACTCCTTTCAATTATCTTAATCAGGCTGATTATGCTGAATACTATTTTCGAGTCACAAAGAGTGAACATATGATCAATCTTAGAGAGAAGTTTAAACGTATTTGTAAGTGTTTACTTAAAATAATTCTATGTTGATTTACTTTAATAAACCATAATTTTGGTTCATTTATAACATCATATATATATATATATACATATATATATATATACATATATATATATACATATATATACATATATACATATATATACATATACATATATATACATATACATATATATATACATATATACATATACATATATATATACATATATACATATACATATATATATACATATATATATATACATATATATAGGAAAGGGAACGAATGTTAACCACCCTTTATTGTGATAACCGTGTTAACTTTTGAAAATCAATCAAAATTATTTTTTTTTGGTGGAATAACATCATTATACATATACAAATATATGTTCTTTTTTGTAGATGTGTATATTCATAAGCATAAAAAAGTTACGACTAGTATAAGTTACTTACACCTGTGTAAATACTTACCTGGTGTAAGTAACTTACACTAGTCATAATTTTTTTACGCTTATGAATTTACACGTATACATAAAAGAATATATATTTTCATATGTGTAATGATGTTATTCCACCAAAAGTTGGAATCATTAGTAATGGCTAAGAGTGTGCATTGTCTCGTTTCAACAATTTTTAATCAAACCGAGAGTTGGAATCATTAGTAATGGCTAAAACCAAACTACTGTCAAATAGAAGCCGAAACAAACCAACAAAACCAAACCATATGAACATGTTGGTTTTGTTTTGGTTTAATGGTTTGGACTTAGTGCGCGTTTAAATATAAAAATGTATTAATACATTGTTAAGCTTGCAACTAAACAAGATAATACTATACGGGAACCCTTCATAAATTAAGTACATATAGTTACTTTAATGCTAGACATCATCAATACCTTGCAATGGATGAGATTTTACTAGGTTTGGTTATAGTTACGATGTAGTTACTTTAACGCAATTTGCAACTTGTAGGTAACAAAACAATGATTAAGAAGCGATTCATGGTCCTCACAGAAGAATTTCTGAAAGAAAACCGCAATATGTGTGAGTACATGAGTCCATCTTTGAATGCTCGTCACGACTTGTTGGTCAACGCGATCCCAAAGCTCGGTAAGGAAGCCGCTACGAAAGCCATCGAAGAGTGGGGACTCCCTAGATCTAAGATCACCCATCTGATCTTTTGCACCACCTCAGGGATTGACATGCCTGGTGCAGACTGTCAACTCACCAAGATACTTGGTCTATCCCCTTGTGTCAATCGGCTCATGATGTACCAACAAGGTTGTGCTGGAGGGGGAATGACCCTTCGTCTAGCGAAGGACCTTGCTGAAAACAATAAGGGTTCACGTATACTTGTTGTTTGCTCAGAGAGCATGGCTACTATCTTTCGAGGACCTAGTGAGAACCACATTGATTCTTTAGTCGGCCAAGCTCTTTTTGGAGACGGAGCTGCAGCAATCATCGTAGGTTCAGATCCAGATTTGTTAATTGAACATCCGTTGTTTGAGATTGTGTCAGCAAATCAAACAATCATACCAAACACTGAGAAGGCGATACGCTTACACCTAAGGGAGGAAGGGCTCACATTTCACTTGCATAAGGATGCTCCAAAGATGATCTCTGAGAATATAGAGAATGCATTAAAGCACGCTATTTCGCCACTTGGTCTAAGCGACTGGAACTCATTATTTTGGGTGGTTCACCCTGGTGGTAGAGCGATCCTGGACCATGTGGAGCGAAAGCTTAACCTCAACGAGCACAAGTTAAGGGCCAGTAGGCACGTTCTAAGTGAATATGGAAACTTGACTAGCGCGTGTGTGTTGTTCATCATCAATGAGATGAGAAAGAAATCTATGGATGATGGAAAAAGTACCACCGGTGAAGGTTTAGATTGGGGCGTTCTGTTTGGTTTTGGCCCGGGTGTGACGATTGAGACGGTTGTTCTTCATAGCAAACCCACAGGCCACAACAACGCTCGTGTCACAAAAAGTTGATAACATAAGAATAAGGTTTAATGTAAGAATGCTATAAAATAAAATGCCTTGCAAATCGAGACAATTAAGTTGGTTGCACTATATTAATATGTACCAGATATAATTTACATGTTTAAATGTTAAGGAGATACTATGAATCATTATTATACATTTGATTTTATAGCGAGGGATAATGTTGACACTACAAATCAGTTTGTGATGATCATTTTTTATTACGCATTCCCTTGTGGGATGATAACGATTACTAGTTTCATGTTCTATTGATCTTGATGATAGTTGAGTTGGGGCTGCGCTCTTACACCGGTCACGGTTGTGTCCTTATATCTTACATCTACTACGAAAAATAGGCGTAACTTCCTCACCACAAGATGGCATGCGTTTGTCCTCACGTGGCCTACGTGCTTGTCTCTTGTTCATCAACAGTGGTTTAAGAGGCACAAAATATGAAGGAATCTTCCATTCTGACCGATTTGGTAGAGTATTTATGGTCTCTTCATAAGTGACTTTATACACATCTTTGGAAAACCAAGCTTAGTCATGTTACTACAGTCTGTTATATTTAAAATTATGAAACAACAATTGCATGACACATGGTAAACCTAAAAATTTCCATTGATGAGAACTATATGTTTGATTATTCAAATTAACCAAACCTTTTTTGTAACATCGTTAGTAACCTCAAAGCAATAAGGTCGATGATTAGGAGGTTTTTTGCATGCCGAGATAAAGCATTGAGAGACTTAACATTGTTACACGCTATGATACTTTATCAATTACCCGAGTAGTATGCTCTTGACCATTTTTCAAAATCAATATTAAAAAGAGTATTTTGCACATTAAGAAGAGTAGAAGTTGATCTAAACATTCCATCTTCAAAGTCATCTTGTAAACTTTGCAAGTTTGCCACCATGACTCAAAATTTTTCTCTTTTATTAACTTAAGTCGTAGGTTCATCATCAAATGATGACAACATAGCTCGTGAAAGGCCTCCGGAATAACTGTTCTTATTGCTATATCAATTGAGGCAGCTCTATCAGATATGATTGCCAAATACGAATTACTACTCATACACTCTTTAAGCATGATGAGAAACCAGGTCCAAGCCTCCCCGCTTTTGGTTTTACCAAAACCATATGAAATTGGTAGAATTTGATTATTTCAATTCATTCTTACTCCCAAAAACATAATGACCAAATACTTACCTTTTAAACGTGCCCTGTCTATAACTATCAAAGGCTGCAAATGTCTCATGAAAATTTGAATCTGAATAAAAATATATAACATTATATAAATACTATTATTAAATAACCAATTATAATTTTAAACTAAAATAATATTGCTAACCGCAGCATCGATAGCAAAAGAAAAAAAAATTTCAAAGCAACCAATTTTGTTTGTTTCAATGTGAGTCACCGTAGAAAAGTTCACCTTCTTAGATTATAACAACAAACAGGTAGTTCTTCAAATGCTTCTTGGGGGACTGTTTAAAAGTTTAAAAGCTGGGGGCGTTTGGTTGGAAGGAATGGAATGGAATGGAGAAACTAGTATAATTTTCAAGTAAAATTGTGTTTGAGTGAGCAATTAAAAGTAAACCCAAGGGAATGTTTCATCTCAAATTCCCTTGGTTGTGGGATTTCAAAATCCTTCCACCTAGAGAGGGAATTTGAAATCCCACAACCAAAGGAATTTGAGGTGAAACATTCCCTTAGGTTTTACATTTTATTACCCACTTAAACATAATTTTGTTTGAAAATTATACTAGTTTCTCAATTCCATTCCATTCCATTCCATTCCTTCCAACCAAACGCCCCCTAAGTCTTTTCCCTCCAAGTTTTTTGATACGTAAATCAACTTTATAATGTATTCTAAAATCGTTCATAATTTCTTTACCCTGGTATATTCGTCCACTATCTGTAAGTTGATCTTTAACAATATGACCAACAACCTTCTTGTTCGCCTGATGAATATTGGATAAGTCTACATTCTTGAACAAGTGTGCTTATCATTATAATATCTAACTTGAAAAATATTTGAACTTTCGAACGCTTATGCCCTGATACGCTACCCGCAATCTTTGTTATGACATGATGCTTCGAATATCTTATTAAGTTCAAAACAATGACAAACACAAATTTTACCTAGTTCATGTTGCAAATCCTCTTTGTTATTAAAGTATTGCCATTCCTTTACATTTGAAAATGTTGACTTATAACTTTTAAGTTCATTATCAGTAGGATCTGATAATGACTAGGAAAACGAATGAAAATTACCAACCGGAACTTTATACTCATAATCTTGATCCAAAATATTAGAACATTCAAACATCTGAAAATCATCATTTAAATCAAAATTTTATTTTTTCAAATCATACTTTTCTTCATTGCCTTCTTTAATTACTAAGCTACTACCAACACCATCTTTCTTAGTAACATATTATTAAAAATATGATTTGGATCATTAGCTACGAGATTTGTAAAAAATAAACAATCATTGTCATTTAATATGTCAATTGAATGAGTGTACGTAAACATTTTATAACATAATCGTATACATTTTTGAAAATCAAATATATTGAATAAAAGATTTTTCAATTCTTAAAATGTAATATTGACCGGTAGAGAGATGACATGTCTATTATATCTAGCTTTTACAGGTACACTCTCCTCGATTCCATTAATAAACTTTTATTTCCCACCACTACATATCACAACGTTAACAAACATCAAACATTTTTTTAAAACAACAAAACACTTAGACACTAACATGGTTAGAAAGTTTATGGGATGAAATCTTGAAAGAATACTAAGATGGTTGAACTTTATACACAGATGGTATTCATTAATTATAGGTAGTTAGTCATCAATAATAAAAAAGAACTTAAAATACATTTTCATTATGATTCTTTAATCTTTTTATGGAAAAATTCGTTATCAATTAATTAAAATAATATTTTTAAACCGAGCGATACATAAAGCATGTGTATCGCTAACCAAAAATATAAAATTTTAAATTTCTTTTTGGCTATACATAAGGGGACGTGCATCGCTGACCGCAGATACGAATATATTCTTTTGTATTGTTTCCGAGCGATACAGATGCATGATGTATCGCTTTTAGCGATATATGCATTATTTTTTGAGCGATATGTAGGCCATATGACACGGACCAGGTATTGCTGGTCTGTAAAAGCTGACGATACCACATGCATTGGTATCGCCGCATGAATATACTTAGACACATGACACAAGCTGATTCGTCAAATATTTTGAATATTTGAAAAGTCGAAGACTATACTTGTAAACTCATTTGATGAATTTACTACTTTTCTAATTTTTTCAATAAGAAATACATTCCGACCCAATAATTTCCACTAACACTAGAAGTAATAATCAACCTGTATATTGTAAGCCCACAAGTTCTAATGACAATGAAAGGGAAACACATACAAATAAAACACTTTGTTAGCGTGCTCACAAACTTATATGCTACGTTCATGATAGAACACACACAAAGACAGAGTAAATGTCCAGATCATACATTTCGACTATCATGTTAACATCGTATCAACTACTCCCATAAACCATGCCAAAACAACAATATGTCATACAAGGATGTTGCCATTTTTAGGTCGTATACCCAACGACGTGTGTTTCTATCTATAGAAAGCTTGAAGTTAAATCAACAAGTATTTATACTGAGCTTTGCCAACGAACTACTCACAAAAGTTTCATCATAAACGAGCCACACGCCCACACTAATAAATGACTAAAAAGTTTGGGCGAGAATCCAATCTAAAATCTTATTCTAAAATTTAGTGATGGTTTACAAATGAAATTACCATTAGAGCATTCACACTAACAACCACATCTCCATCTGCATATTTACACTAAAAACACTAACTTTTTACTCCATCTTTCAATTAAATAATACTTTTTAATATATTTATTATTATATTTTCTCTCTACTCTACTCACAACCATTTTTAAAAATATTGAAAAATTTATGAGGGTTGTATCTTGTTTCCTCAAATATGAGAAATCACGGTACAATCCCCATATATTTTCTCTCTTCTTCACTCACAACCACTAACAACCATCCCCCATAATATAGAGCACACACTCACATCAAAATGGAGAACCTATTGTGAATCCCTCGAAAACCAACAGGTGTGAATCCCATATATTTTCTCTCCTTTACTATTGTGTTCCTTTGAAAACAAACAGGTTTGTACATTTCCCTTCAAACAGTTCCGTCGTAACAATTATTTTACCATGGTGAGAAAATCCCTCGATAATCTACTAGTTTTTACAAACCGTTTTGGTTGATTTAGATTTTTTTTACACGGAAGCGTTCCGTCAGAGTTCTGTTAGTAATCACTAACTACACGTGCATATCCGTAATAAATACTCATTTGTGTCCGGTCACAAGTAATTGTAGACAACATTTTACTAGTTTTGTTTTTCTGTAAAGAATACCTTCGTTTAAGAAAGTTGTTTTCTTAAAAAACATATAATATTTTAGTTTTTTTAATTGATAAAATTTAAAACTAAATATTTAAGATTGAACTTTGTATAACAAACTCTTATTAGTTGGACACTTGGATTCACTATATATTATCGAAAAACTAACTCAAAGCAAAACATAAGTATTACAACATTAGATTTTGGGTTAATGAGGGTAAACTAACCAATTTTTAATATTTAGTCGTTTAAACATTGAAAAACCTACTTTTCGCAACTTTAATTGTTTACATAAATTTTGTGTACTTTCTAATTTTAAATATTAATGATCCTGTAACTTTCAGATTTATATATACAATGATGTAGATACAAAAGAAATAATTGTACTACCAAAGTACCAATATTGAAGTATAGTATACATGCTCCTAGAGTCGTTTCTATATATTGGTCTTTTCTTAACCAGACTCGATATATTTTAGGCCGTTGCATGGTCTTCCTTTCATTACTTTAAGCATATAAAAGCTAATATCCATCTATAACATTTGTTTCGATTGATCGAGTTCCAAAAAACATGACATCGCTTCAAAAGATTTTAGACGTTGAAACTATCGCGGAGGCCCAACACACACGAGGTCTAGCCACCATTCTAGCCATTGGCACCGCAACTCCTTTCAATTGTCTTAATCAAGCTGATTATGCTGACTACTATTTTCGAGTCACAAACAGCGAGCATATGATTAATCTTAAAGAGAAGTTTAAACGCATTTGTAAGTGCTTACTCATAATAATTTTACGTTGCTTCACTTCAATAAACAGCAATTTTGGTTCATTTATAACATCAAATATATATAATACCTAAGCGTGTGCATCTTGTTGTTTTCACAGTTTTCATATCAAAGCGTGAGTAAGAAACATTAATAATGAGCGTTAAAATATAAAAATTTATGAATACATTGTTAAGTTGCAACTAAACTAGATAATATTACATGAAAACCCTTCATAAATTGATATGGATGAATTGACTGTGTATGGCTATGGTTATAGCTATAGCTATGGTTATGATTACGGTTACTTTAGCGCAATATACAACTCGCAGGTGAGAAGACAATGATTAAGAAGCGATTCATGGTCCTAACAGAAGAGTTTCTGAAGGAAAACCCCAACATGTGCGAGTACATGAGTCCATCTTTGAATGTTCGTCACGACTTGTTGGTCACCGCAGTCCCAAAGCTTGGTAAAGAAGCTGCTACGAAAGCGATCGAAGAGTGGGGACTCCCTAGATCTAAGATCACTCATCTCATCTTTTGCACCACCTCAGGAGTCGACATGCCTGGTGCAGACTTTCAACTCACCAAGCTACTAGGCCTATCCCCTTGTGTCAATCGGCTCATGATGTACCAACAAGGTTGTGCCGCAGGGGGAATGACCCTTCGTCTAGCGAAGGACCTTGCTGAAAACAATAAGGGTTCGCGCGTCCTTGTTGTTTGCTCAGAGTGCATGGCTACTATCTTTCGTGGACCCAATGAGAACCACATTGATTCTTTAGTCGGCCAAGCTCTTTTTGGAGACGGAGCTGCAGCAATCATCGTAGGTTCAGATCCAGATTTGTCGATTGAGCATCCATTGTTTGAGATTGTGTCAGCAAATCAAACAATCATACCTGACACTGAGGAGGCGATACGCTTACACCTAAGGGAGGAAGGGCTCACATTTCACTTGCAGAAGGATGCTCCAAAGATGATCTCTGAGAATATAGAGAACGAATTAAAGCGCGCTGTTTCGCCACTTGGTCTAAGCGACTGGAACTCATTGTTTTGGGTGGTTCACCCTGGTGGTAGAGCGATTCTGGACCATGTGGAGCGAAAGCTTAACCTTAACGAGCACAAGTTGAGGGCCAGTAGGCACGTTCTAAGTGAATATGGAAACTTGACTAGCGCGTGTGTGTTGTTCGTCATCAATGAGATGAGAAACAAATCTATGGATGATGGAAAAAGTACCACCGGTGAAGGTTTAGATTGGGGCGTTCTGTTTGGTTTTGGCCCGGGTGTGACGATTGAAACGGTTGTTCTTTGTAGCCAACCCACAGGCCACAACAACTCCCGTTGTCACAAAAAGTTGATAACGAATGGTGCCAGTTAACCACTTTGTCATCCAACTTCTATTGATAGATATAAGGGTTAATGTAAGAATGTTATAAAATAAAATGTCTTGCAAATCGAGACAGTAAGTTGGTTGCACTATATAAGTGTACAAGATATAATTTACATATTTAACTGTTAAGAGATACTATGAATCTCATTACTAATACATTTGAATTTATAGCGAGGGATAATGTTGAAACTTACAAGTGTTATCAACTGCAAAAGTGTAAAAGTGAACAAATCGGTTTGTGATAATCATTTTTCATTACGCATTCTCTTGTGTGGTGAATTTAGGTGTAACAAGTATATATTTTTAAGCGTTTAAGTGTTAATAAGTCTTATGTACCAACGAGCATTTGGCTTAATGATATCATTACGCGTAATAAATGTTTCATCTTTTAAAGGTTAAGGGTTTAAATCCTATAATAACATATCAGATGGATATAAAAGTATGTTAGGATCCATTCCTAACTAAATAAATAAAATAAGTCGTTATGTTTTTACACTCATGCAAGCGCTATAAAGGTAAAAGTTGTTATGTAACATAAAAGTAAAAAGAAATAGAGGGAGAAAGTGGGAAAGACCCTTTCATCTATCATATTTTGTAGCATTATGATGTTTGCTGTGGAAATAGTGACACATAATATCGCAAATACGAGTTTTCTGTTTTCAACTTTGCATACATCTATTATATATAGTTATTTTTAATATAATTATTGTCTATTGGGTTTAAACTCTTTCTTGATGAGAGCTTCCAAAATAATCAAATCACGTCTAATATTAAAATAAAATGAATGATATAATATATCGATACTTATAATTATGTGTTTGAAATGAAAAATTATTGAAAAGCAGATAAGAGTGTGTCCTACATGGTAGGAAAGTAGAGCCTTAGAGTGGCATATTAAGTGGAAACCTTCATTGGATATTGTCTTCGTATCTATAGATAATAAGTGGCAACACTACTTGCATCTTGGGCAATGAGCGCAAAATGACCTTTTGATGGCGCCACTTTGTATTTCCTATCCCCTCACCCTATTTATATCTTTTTATGGTTGGTTCGATTTCAACAACAACTTAGTCGGATGGATTGCTACCGACGCAATGGAAGATCTCTCTGATAAGGTGCAGGATATAGTTGATATGCTCGACTGCTATGGGGCTTTATATTCTTTGAGGTTGGTTAGACATAAGCACAAACATAAACGAATGGCTTGTTGATGGCGACAGTTCCTATGATTATTTATGGGTTGCAACCGAGTTGCTTGATTACTACGCATGTTGTGCAACAGTTGCCACGGTTGGTACATCGTGTTGTTGCTAATTGGTGCTCGACAGGAGGAAGTTGTTGTTATTGTTAGCTTACTATTTATGGTTCCTACTGATGTCACGTAATAGCATTTCCTACTAATGGGTTACAACTAAGCTTGGTTAACATTGACGATACCCATTAGTATTAAGCTCTAACAATTCTCATTAACAATTACCATTGAGTAGTTGAAAGAGGGAATTTCACAATCAGACCATTAAACCAATTAAATTGTAACAAGAGACATTTAACACATTTTAACACCCAGTTTAATGTTTTCAGTTTTTATTATGAGAAAATTACATAAATAGTCCCTGTGGTTTAACCAAATTGTATGTTTAGTCATCAAACTTTAAAAATAACAAAGATAATCCAAACTTTTATGTAATCATTGTATGTTTGGTCCCTAGCATTAAATTCATTCATTTTTTATGCATTTTATGAAATTTAAATTAACTTTTAAATTTAATTTTAAAGACCAAAAGTGCAACGGCCGCATAAAAATTTGGACTAACTTTGCACTTTTGTAAAATTTGGGGACCAAATTTGTAATGACTACATAAAAGTTTGTACTAACTTTGCAATTTTAAAAATCTGGGGACCAATCATACAATCTGATTAAACCACAAAGACTATTTTTGCAATTTTCTCTTTTATTATTTGTTTTCATGGCAAAACTAGGACCACCGCAAATGCACACATTGATTTCCATTAAGTTAGGGTCTTTCATGACAATGCATACTTTTTCGTTTTTGCTATTGAGCCCAGGAAATAAATGTGTTATTTAAGAGGATACACCAAATGTGTTTTAAATTACCCGTGTCAAACAAGACGTCTCAACAACCATTTTAAAATTGCTTTAAAACAATAAACTATTTATTTTTTGAACGACCAACGAATACTTCTAAGTCGGGCTGGCAAATCGTGTTTTATCGTGTTTAACAGGTTACAGACGACGCTATTAGCACAAGTATCAAACATGAAAACGACACCTTTAACACTTAGATTTGGTGGTTTGAGTGTGACAGTTATATGTTTTAGGTATCAAGAAGAAGAAATGATAAATCCAAGACTTCTAATTTTAATTATTTTAAAAAAGTAAAAAAATACATAGTGCACTTTTTTGCTAAACAGGTCTTATCGTATCTAAACAGGTACCCATTTTGCCGGCCCTACTTTTAAGCCCAGTCACCCGGGTAAATCCATTGGCGAAAGGTCACCCACATCCGCGAACACAAACAGCGCTGGTGACCCGGACCCGCCCACCAATTCTAGGGAAACCCACCACTCAAAAATCCACTGTGGTAAAACCCATAACCCACTTAGAGTATATTGCATCAAGTGAGACTCGAACGTATAACTTTCAATTTAAAAAGTCATGGAGTGCATTCTCCCAAACCAATAAAGCTCATTATAAAACAATAAACTATTAATGAAAACAATCTATCCTAAAAACATCGCTTTATAATTTGAAAGCAATCTTAACATGCACACTTACATATAAAAATGTGAATTAAATTGGAAACAGAAAATTGATGCAAAGCGTATTAAGTGTACGGAGGAGTCATGGAATAACGCATGTTCTTTTCTATCGGGGCAAAACTGCAAAACAGATTTATCCTATTTATCTGTAATATTTTATGTGTGATTACTTAATTATGGACGCCATTTTTAAGTTTTTTTTTTCTTTTTGAAAAATATGTTGATTTTTTAGTAAATAAGAATTCAGAAATAAGGCATACTCTAAATTTAAGGATTCAATAATGTGTAGTTTATAACGAAGATTATTATTAGTTATGATTCAAGTAGAAATCAATGATTTTTAGCTCAATGTTTAATATGAGATACCTGAATACTTTATTCAAATATAGAAGGTTTTGAATTCAAGTTTCAAATGTTATAAAAAAATAATATTTTAAGTAGGATTAGGGGGTGTCCCACCGATAAACAAGATCCTTAATTCACATGTGTTCCTCCCGGTGGTAAATCTCCCAAGGTATGCATCCAAGAAGCTATGTTTCCCTCTAACATTCCTAGCTTTTCAAAACCCACATCCTTGTTTTCTTGAAAAACAATCTGAATAAAGTTATTTATGTTAGATATTTTAGTTTAATTAGATTAACTAGTTGACTATTGTGATCATAATTAATTCACCAAACAAGTTAAGAGATACAAAATGCATGCTTGTTTAAGTTTATTATTATTTTAGGTACTAGAAAACTTTATAATTTCTTAGGGGTGAAGCCTCTAGAAATGAGGGTTTCAAAAAAGCAATGCCCCTGGAAGTGGGGTCCAAGGAACGACAACCACAGACAGGGTCCAAGGGACAGAGCGCTTAGTTGGGGTCGAGCTAGGGATGTGAAATTTGGGTGAAAAAGGCGCAACTTTTATGTATAATTTTTATTAAAATGAAAACTATCAACGGATGGTTTTCATCTCCATCTCCTACAAAACAAATTCATTTTCTTTGTCATTCCTTCTGGTTTTTCTAATTCATGAAAAACACAAACAAAAATCCATACTTTGATCTTGATAATCATTTGAGTTGTAACCAATTGAATTATTCGAGTGAGCCAGCGAATAATTTTGATATAAAAATGTCTTACATGACTCTTAGATTATCTCAGTAATTAATTCAAATTTTCTACAATTTCATCCTTCCCATCTTCGAAATCTTATTTAATAACCCCTTATAAAGCTGACGATCGTATAATGTCGAAACTAACAAAGTTGCAGACAAAATAAACTTGAAGTTTTTAGAGGCAAGAGAAGATATTGAAAATACAATGAAATAGTGTATTCAATGAAGAAGCTGATTGTACTCGTGTTTACTATCTTTCACTTTCATTTGCACCTGAAAATAAACGAAAGTTTAAGGACTTGAGAATCAGCGATGATTCCACTACCGTTGCTGGCGATGGCAATGGTGGATCTTATCTAGGGTTTTTCGAGGTGGTTCTTGTAAAGAAAAAAGTCACATTGTAGAATAAGTTGCCCCAATTAAATATAGTATGTATATTCTTTATGTGTTATGTGTTATTTTAGTAGGTTTGTAAAATTGGGTGTATGATTTTTGTATATGTTTATTATTTGGCTTGGTTATAAATCCGTCTATTACAAAATTTGAGTAATAAAAAATATGTATATATTATTGTATATCCGATGCTAAATTTACATTATATTACGTATATAATAATAAAAAATAAGTTTGCAATTACAATTCACAAATCTTTAGATACGTCTTTTTATACGACATTTGATAATTTATTTGTAACTGTGCTGTCTTTATCAAAGATTAATAGCTTAACTTTATCTTTACTTTAGTTCTAGACGATAATTTATCAAAATTTAATAGCTTAACTTCATCTTTACTTTAAATATGATCAATAGTCAAGTTTCGTTACACAAACTTTTTTTCTTGTCAAACATTTCTTAATAACATCATAGGGGTGCCTATGTTTAGTATTAACTTATGGTTTGACAAACTAAAAAGTTTAAGTAAATCGGGAACATCATATATTCAAGCATTAACTTTCTTCAAAATTATCATGACAATGTTCTGACTTATAGATACCGTCTAAATTGAGGTACCCCTTCTTATCTTTTGAAAATATAGATTACAACCAATCATTGATTTCATGTACAACTTCATTTTTTGATAAAAGTATTGCTCTTTCTTTTAATTTAATATTCGAAATTCTAAAGAATTTAATGATACACAAAGTCAATAAGATCATAAATAAAATTATATGATTCAGTGATTAGAAGATCATTTACTATGTTTATAACTACCTCACCATCACTATACTCATCGACATTTCCCAACAACCATCTTAAAAAGATCTTTGTTTCCTCAATCTCACTCGCAACACTTTCTACACTTAACCTAATGAGTGTGTGTGTGTGTGTTTTTTTTTTGTTTTTTTTTTTTTTTTTTTTTTTTTTTTTTTTTTTGTTTTTTTGAACGGCAAATGTAATGTGTTTAGTTAATCTAAGAAATTGTATTAAGCTCAAATGTATGAAGAACACAAAGACATGTTCGCGATATCTTGTCTTGT
The DNA here is from genome assembly GCA_025506415.1 of Flaveria robusta. Taxonomy (NCBI): domain Eukaryota; kingdom Viridiplantae; phylum Streptophyta; class Magnoliopsida; order Asterales; family Asteraceae; genus Flaveria; species Flaveria robusta. The sequence goes on along the minus strand of CM046459.1, from coordinate 13,833,465 downwards.
TCCATTTGGAATTACCGTGAGAATTGCCTAAACATCTCCTCTAAAAACAACTTTACCTCCAGATGATGATTCATAATTGTCAAGACCCTTAGAAGAAAGTGTGTCTTGTAAAGTTCTATACCTAAAACTTTAAATCCATGCCTATGTGCCATAGATGCTACATCTCAGATAATCAAATTTGTTTATTTTTTAATAGATGTGCAACGTCAAAGTCTGACTTTATATGATAGAGTGAATTAGTACAAGCAAGTTTGGGTATGCCACTCTCTCACAACCACTGTTTTGAAGACCGGATCGGACCGGCCGGTCGAGCCGGTCCGACCGGGATTCGGAGATGTGGCCGAACCGGTTTAGGCCAGTTTGTTTTGGAGGGGTCGGACCGGCCGGTTCGTCCCGAACCGGTGGTCAGACTGGATTTTGAATTTTTTTTTTTTATTTTTTTATTTTTTGTTTTGGATTTTAATGGGTAAAAACGTGGAGTTGTACAATAAATTATTATGCTGGATATAAGATTATTGTAAGTTTTATATATAACTATAATATATACACATATATTATTTATATTGAATTATATATATAACTTGAGAAAATTACATAAATGGTCCCTATGGTTTGATCAAATTGCATAATTGGTCCCCAGACTTTAAAAATTACAAAGTTAGTTCAAACTTTTATGTAGTCATTGCAAATTTGGTCCCCAAATTTTACAAAAATGCAAAGTTAGTCCAAACTTTTATGTGAGCGTTGCACTTTTGGTCCCTAAAATTAAATTTAAAAGTTAGTTTAAATTTTATAAAATGTATAAAAAATAAATGAATTTAATGACAGGGACCAAACATACAATGATTACACAAAGTTTTGGACTATTTTTGCAATATTTAAAGTATGAGGACTAAACATGCAATTTGATTAAACCATAGGGACTATTTAGGCAATTTTCTCATATAACTATATATATAATATCTTATATATATAATTATGACATCATCCAATTCTTAAATCCGGTCCGACCACCGGACCAGTAAGGCGTCCGGTTCGACGTCCGATCCGGTTATGAAAACATTGCTCACAACCACTCAAAGTTATATATTTTCATTTTTAGTATTTAATGTTTAAAAATAGGGTTTGAAAATGGATGTAAAGTTGGGGGAGAGATGAGTGGTTTTTTAAATATGGGTGTAAATATGATGTGATAACTAACGTGATATACTAGTTATGTTTAACATTGGAGATGTTCTGAGAGGAAAAAAGGCAGAATCCAAACGCTACTATTTAAGCCGCAAGTCCCATAAACAAACCTGGTTTGCAATTATAGATTATTTTATGGGAAAAAACAAAAGATTTGACTTAAACTATACAACATTCGTACATGAAAGTTTGATGTTACAACAGTTGTTTTGCATAATTCTAATATACAACAGATATTCTGAATCAATTCATATGTATTCACACTTATTTAAAAAAAACAACATTTGACAATAATTTTAAACTTACACAAACAAAGAAATGACAAGGAAATAACTATATCCGCTACTATTAATCTAATAGCCTAGAAGACCATGAGCCGTTAAAGTATGAACCATATCGATCACAATCTAGAACAATGAGAAACAATCCTAACAACATGAACTAATCAACAAGGAAGCCACCTTTATTCCCTCTTCCTCTTTTATGTATACATATATGGATCGAAGGACATATGAAATGTCAATCATATGTGCATGTGACACATCACATTAGTTATAAACTTCTTGTGGCAACAGGAGATACAATAGGTTGGCTATGAAGAACAACTGTTTCAATCGTCACACCCGGCCCAAACCCAAACAGAACGCCCCAATCTAAACCTTCCGTGGTACGTTTTCCATCCTCTAGAGATTTGTTTCTCATCTCATCGATAACGAACAAAACACACGCACTAGTCAAGTTTCCATATTCACTTAAAACGTGCCTACTGGCCCTCAACTTCTGCTTGTTGAGGTTAAGCTTTAGTTCCACATGGTCGAGTATGGCTTTACCACCTGGATGAACCATCCAAAACATCGAGTTCCAGTCGCAGTCACTTAGACCGAGTGGAGAAACAACGCGCTTTAATACATTCTCTATATTCTCAGAGATCATCTTTGGTGCATCCTTTTGCAAGTGAAATGTGAGCCCTTCTTCCCTTAAGTGTAAATGTATCGCCTTCTCAGTGTCTGGTATAATTGTTTGATTTGCAGACACAATCTCAAACAACGGATGTTCAACCGATAAATCCGGATCTGAACCTACTATGATTGTTGCAGCTCCATCTCCAAAAAGAGGTTGACCGACTAAAGAATCAATGTGGTTCTCATTGGGTCCACGAAAGATAGTAGCCATGCTCTCTGAGCAGACAACAAGGACACGCGAACCCTTATTGTTTTCAGCAAGGTCTTTCGCTAGTCGAAGGGTCATTCCCCCTGCGGCACAACCTTGTTGGTACATCATGAACCGATTGACACAAGGTGATAGACCAAGTAGCTTGGTGAGTTGAAAGTCTGCACCAGGCATGTCAATCCCCGAGGTGGTGCAAAAGATGAGATGGGTGATCTTAGATCTTGGGAGTCCCCACTCTTCGATGGCTTTCGTAGCAGCTTCCTTACCGAGCTTTGGGATCGCGGTGATCAACAAGTCTTGGCGAGCATTCAAAGATGAACTCATAAACTTGCACATGTTGGGGTTTTCCTTTAGAAACTCTTTTGTGGGGAACATGAATCGCTTCTTAATCATTGTATTGGCACCTACAAGTTTAATATTGTGTTAATGTGTCATTTTTTTTCTAGAAAAAAGGTATATTTTTTATGCATGCATAACAAAGAGCGGCTTGGGATTCATGATGAGGCTAGAAGAATGGGTAAGAGGTCACACTTGCCAATTGCGACAACCCCTAGCCTATGTGTCATGAGATCCAAGCAAACTCCTCTTGTGATACATGCATGAGTAATGTATTCTAAAAGAAACTTTTAAAATAAACCTACCGCACTTGGTTACTTTGTGAAGGATTTCAATATATTATTACTTTGTTTGCAAGCTTAACAATGTATCCAATATTTTTTTTTTAAATTGTTGTAAACCGTTTAATAAAAATTAAGCCAAATTGTTCATGGACTTTGATTTGGCTTGATTAATTTGATTTCTATTTTCCAATAGTTTGGTTTTGGTTTAGAGAATTGAAAAACAGTTACGTATAGGTAGTTTAGCCTAAAATACATCACGCTTCATGTGAGGTAAATAGGCATGGTTATCATGATTATTTGATTTTAATATTTTTACTCTAATAAAAAATAAATAAGTAGGACACGTGGTATCAACATATTCCTTCTCACAAAAATTTTTCTTTTTTTTTCTCTCTTATTTAATAATTTCTATAATTACTGATAATATTATTTATTTCTTTATAAATTAACAATACTTTTTTATAAAAAAATTCCTTTTTATTAATGTTAATTATAAAGAAATAAATTTTATAAAATAATAATGTTTTTTAAAACATCAAAATATTACAAAATTGATGTTTTTAAAAAAGTAAAGTTTTTATAAATAAAAAATAATTAACAGTAGAAGTTATAACAATGAATTTTTCTAAAACAGTTTGTTTTAAAATAAAATGTTTAGTTTTTTAAATAAAAAAGTTTAAATAGTTAATATCATTATTTTATTAGTTATAACCTTACTAATATGTAATTTTAATTATATCTTATCTTAAAATATCATTTATAATTAATAAAAATTTATTATATTTAATATTTAATTTATTTAATACGTGTAATACACGGGTTACTAATACTAGTTATATACATAAACTACAATTGCGTGATTAAAGTAAAGTCGCACAAAATTAGTACAAGTAAATTCTTACAAATATGTTTAAACTTCTCTTTGAGATTAACCATGTGCTCGCTATTTGTAACACCGAAATAGTAGTCAGGATAATCCGCTTGTTTAAGACAATTGGAAGGAGTAGCGGCGCCAATGGCAAGAATGGTGGCTAGACCTCGTGCACGTTGGGCCTCTCGGATTGTTTCAACATCAACAATCTTTGTCATGTCTTTCTCTAACTCGATCTACAAAAAGAAAAAAAAATAATAAAGTGTTGTACATGTTTACTTTTCTTAAGTAATGAAAAGAAGATGGATTGGAGTCTATAATATGATCTGGAAAGAAAATAAAAAAAAATCGGGTTGACGTCGAAGTTCAAAAAAAAGTTATTACGTCACGAGTTTTATCTGTCTGTGACTGTGTGTCAAACACAAATTTTATTTGCATAAAGTTTTCTAACATCTAAACATATTTGTATTAAAAAGTTAATATTAAAATATTTATATTAGAAAGTTAATATTAAAATATTTGTATAATAAGCATGTTGAAAAAAAAAAACACTTTACAAATATAAACATGAAAAAATTTTGGATTTTATAAAATATCATATTTTATAAATAGTTGTAGGAAGAAATAAAACTATAAAAATCACAAAGTTGAATAAGATTTAACACCTTATATGTTTATAATTTGATTACTTGTATATTATGACCCACAACTTCATTTCAATAAAGATTTAGACCGTGATGTAAATAAAAAAAATACATATCGTAAGGTTATATTTGTAATTTATAAAAATCACAAAGTTGAATAAGTTTGTGTTACTATTCTAGTTTAAAAATTGTTTTATTGTTATTTATTGACAATGTGTAACCTTAACAAGTAGACAGTAATTATACTTGTTTAATTTGTTACAGTGTAACGACCCATAAAACATGGCACTTTTAGAGTTCGACACCTACTCAACCGGAGTCAATATTAAAAAAGTTACAAGCCGTTGGCTGATGTACGACTTTTCCATAAACCACTACGAAATCAGTTTCAATCTAAAAAACCACCACACGAACTCCAAACGATCTATTTAAAAAATATATTAACAAGTGAAACATGAACAGGTGAAGGGTGAGTGTCGAGTGGTGATCGAGCAACTATTTTACATACTAATATACGTAATAAAAGCCTGCATTTTCTTTTAAACGGTTAAAGAATCACTAACGGACCATAACCCACCCGATCATCTTCATATCTCGACTACAAAACTGAGAGTGAGAAAAACTCCTACGTTTAAATTGGAAATTAGTAACGATTGCGTCAGTGTATCTTCTTCTCCAATATCATGGCCGGCCCTAAGGAGGGGCGAGATGGATACCCGTTCAAGGTTCACTCGCTCAGGGGCACAAAATTTTTTAAATTGTTTTTTATATTATATACATATTTTCTATAAAAAAAATAGTTATAAACTATAATTAAATCATAAAAATTAACCCAATTGTATTTTAAACCCAATTTAATTTTTTAGGCTCGTTTTATTAACCCAATTACTCAATTAAAGCCCCTTTTTAAAAAATAAAATATTTAAATCTCATATGTCATGGTTTATTATTGCTTGTTTAATTATTTAGATGGTCAATTGAGCAGCCAAAAAATAAATGATTTTGTTATGTTTATTGTAATACCTGGACCTCATGAGTTATCGGTGAACAATTACGCTATGTCATTGTAATACTATGATTTTGTTATGTTTATTTCTAAAACGTTTGTTTTTATTAAAAAAAATTAGTTTATATAATTTAATTCGTTAGGCCCAAAAGGTCTTTTTTTTTCTTCGGACTTGTCCTGTGCACTAAAATCTTTAGAACTGGCCTTGTCCAATATAGTGATATACTCACCGGGAAAACGAAGGAGAGTTCGCCGGACAACCGCTTTCAGCCGTGTGAGGATTCTGTGAACTGCGAAACACGAGCGGATGTTGCTTCGAGAGGCGGAGGTATAAATTAACCTTGTGGGAAATGATGAAGTTTAGAGGTGATGATCGGGGGTTTTATAGTGGAGTTTGGTCCGAAACAAGGGTGTAGATGATCAGGGGTGTTCGCTAGCTATGACACGATTCACATGAGACGTGGAGCGGTGGCTCATGTGGTGTCAATGGCTCGTACCTGCGATTGAACCACTGAACCAGGCGGTAAGTTGCCAGAGTTTCTTCCTTTGTGTGTCTCTTCTTGTTTTCTTCATTTTTTTGTTTTCTTTTTTTTTTTTCTCTTTGTTTGTTTTCTTATTAGAGCATTCCCAACTCGTTTTCTAAATTTATGTGAGTGTATTTTTTATATTATATGGTATGGTTATAAGTGATTGTGAGTGAAGAATATAAAAAATTTACTGTTCAATCTGTATTTTTAGAAAATACTGTTCAAAACCCTATAATGTTTTTAATATATTTTAAGTGGTTGTGAGTGGAGTAGAGAGAAAAAGTAATGATAAAATTGAAAAGAAGAGAAAAAGTAGTGATTTTTAGTGTAATTATATGGATAAAGATGATAAATAAGTCGTGAATGCTCTTATTTGTACGCTTGGGGAAAATAGAGAGAGTATAATGGGATTTGGTTAGCGGCGTTAAAAAAAAATTATATCCTTATATTAATGAACATGTGAAATGAATAGTGTTTTACAACTTTTTAAATAAAACGTACAATTTATAAAGCTTGAGTTGTGACTTTCCTCCTCATTAACACCACCATCTACCCCTTTCTTATTTTCCTGTTTTCGCCAGCCATCGCCTTTACCTTAATTAAAACCCCTACTTTGCTTGAAATAATCGTAACAACGATGTACGAACATGCAAGAACTTGTATGAACTAGGAATCAAGCAGAAATCAAATGTACGATCATGCAACAACTGGGGTATTTTATCCAAAAGACATAGATATTGGCATGTGTTCGTTTAATTTAATTTCATGTTAATTTTTATTATTTCTAAAATTGGTGATATTATGTAAAACTCAATGTTGTAGATTTCCAAAAGGAATTAAGGTCGCTAATAAGATACCATAGATGCATATTTTACAATTACCTGATGATGTTAACAGAGAGGCTATCATAATATGCAAGGAGAGATGACATGAGTTGTACTGTGTTGATTTTCATTCATGGTTGCTAAAAAGGTAGGTGATGATTTTTACAAATCTTATTGTGAACTAAAATGAACAAACTTGATTATAGATTATTTTTAAAATACAGAATCATTGTTTAGGTTTTCATAAATTTTGTGATTTGTGTTTCTTAGTTTGTGAATATGGGTTGTTTGTGACTTACTATTTTTGTATATTAAGCAATCATGAACTTGATCATTGAAGGTTAAAAACATTCGTTGCTTGAGACTCACAAAACGAGTTTGGTATTCTTTTTTGCTTTTTTTGTTTACTTTATTGTTATTCCTAAGTTCTTCTATTTGTGGATTTTGATTATATTGTTGTAATGTGATTTCGACAGAAAGCTCAGTTGATCGGAAGTCTTGATCAATTATCCTTTTTAGTTTCCAATAATTTTGATTTGTTCTATCTGCAATCATTTGAATATCTAATTGCTCAACCCAAAAATAAGATCCTTTTCAGGCCATATATACATTCATTCATATACTCGGACTGCAAATACAACGATAATTGACGGTACGTCTGAAGTTGGATTTGATCCAATTAGGAAGCCATTTGATTTTTAAAGTATGTGGTGTTTAGTCATAGTATTATGTTTGTTTTAGCTTAAATATTTGTTTGCTTTTAAACTTACATACCTTGAATAGCAACCATTAAACTCAAAATGTTTAGTCCATGTTCTATAGCTAGCTTATTTTAAAGGTGAAAAGAAAACGTATTGATAAATAATTAAACAAAATATGAAATAGAAATTCTATTCTCACCCAAAACACAATTGTCAGTTACACAAGTTATGCAATGTGCCCATTTTATGCACATCTGTTTTTTTTTAAGTGTTTATATTTTGTGCATTTTAATTTTGAATTAGTATTTTACATGAAATTTGTGATTAGTTTCATTTATGTGCAAAGTTAGGTAGTTACTTACAATTCTTTTATTACTGTATTATATATAATTTAACACTCTTTATTTTAATAAACAGTACAATGATCAATGTAACGTTACTATTACACGTGATAGTTAGAGATTACATGAGCAACTTGAGATAAATTCTTTTATTACTTGTGATTTCTTTCTGTTATCTTTTTTGTTTGTTAATAATCAATACATGGAATTAAAGGGGGCAATTTTGACCCATTTTATTAATTACTAGTTTAGAAACCCATGTATTACATGGGTAGAAAAAAAAGTCAACATATTAAAATCATTAGTCTTTAATAATATATTGTATGTTACATGTCATTAGCCATTAATAAAATAACAAATAATAAAAATTTAAGAAATTATAAATAACAAATAATAAAAGCCAAGAATTATAAAATTATATTTTAAGATAAGATATAACTGAAATCTACCAATTTTGCATGTTTTAATAATTTATTAGAATAAGAAGATTTATATTTTAGGTATCTATTTATTTAGTTTACTTAATTAAAAATATTTTCATTTAATAGGAGAGAGAGGCGGGAAACAATAGTTTAGACCTCAGCAGAAGTTGTCACGTGTCCTTAAAAAACCTTCTTTTATTATCTTACTACTATAGGTTAACTCAGGCAGTGCATTATCAAGGATCAAATACGTTAAATGGGAAATTAAAACTAGCTAAAAAGAAAACGGATCATAGTTGCCCCATTTTTTTTAAATGGATACAAAGTATAAAATCATTATATTCAAGGGATTCTATTTTAATTGTAATTGTAATGGTAATTTATTTATAGTAAGTTTTTAGAAATCAAGCAAAAAAGGTTTCTAGCAAAACCAACCTAAGCCTACATGACCCATTTGAACATTTTGCCACCTCTACTTGGAATCAACAATTTTGATTTAGTATCCATAAGTTTTCTTTATTTATGTTCTTAATTTTTCTAACGGCTTTTATTATGTTTTTAATAAGGAGCATTATTTAGACATTTAATTAATATGTCAAGTCAAACTTCGTATGTATTTTGTGACCGGAGAGTGAATATTTTGAAATGATCACAACTTCATGAATATTCATCTTTTGTGCGGATTCAAAATAATCAACAGATGAGAATAGAAGAACAAAGGATATGATAATCAGTTTTAAAGATTAGTTGTTCATAAAAGAACAAGGGAGATGGTGATCAGTTTCAAAGGTTTATTGTTCATGTTAAGTGTGTACCTATGAAAATTTTCATTTAGATATCTTTATTGAATAAGTTTATTTTTTGGTTATATCGATTGCTTTTTCAGTTGTAAAATTAGATTAGGTGAATTCCGCCACCACGCGTGATAGGATTAACCTAGTTATAAAAATTTGTATTAAAAACCATGGTCTGGTGGTCTATTGTTCTTGTATATGCTTCTCATAAAAGTGTTATGGATTCAAATCATTGCAAATAGATGCAATGAATAGTTAGTTGAAATTAGATGTAAAAATTGTCTTAAAGGATGAGAGAGTGGATGGGAGAAATATGTTACTGTTCATCTGTATATTTTAAAAAACAATGTTCAACTCTTATAAATTTTTTAATATTTTTGAAAGTGGTTGTGAGTATAAAAGAAAGAAAAAAGTAATGATAAATATATAAAAAGTATTATTTGATTGTAAAGAAGAAAAAAAATAATAATATTTAATATTATTATATGAATAAAAATAAATATTTTACTGTGAATGCTCTAAAATTCGATAAACCTTATTTGGGTCCATATGTTAAAAACCAATTTATAAACAATAAAATAAATCAAAATAGCCCATAGTTTTAAAGCCTACGTAATTTTGAAGCCCAACAATTGTTGAACCGATAAAGTCAAGAAAGTGGATAATAGTTATTTTATATTATATAAAAAAAATAAAACGATTATATACCGTGCTTATTTAGGTTATTCGAATTGAAAATTCGAATCCAAATCGATCTATTATTCGCGTCTGGTTTAATTTGAAATTAAGGCCATTTAAATTTGATTAGTATAGTAAACACCCGTAAATGAATTTCAACCTACTAGTCTCTATAAGGTATCATTTGATTTTGACGAGAAGTAGTTCAAACCATTATGATGAAGTCAGAAGACTAGAAATTTATAGGTTTTGTTGAAATCTTAGAGAGAAAACACGAGGCTGAAGTCGTCAATTACTAAATAAGTATAGGAAATAGATATATTTAATATTTCCAAGGTTGGTTGTAAATTTATAACCATGAAAGTCTAAACAGTGATAAAATTTGTGAAAAATTTATGTGTATATGAAAGGTAACTTAGGTAAGTATGAAACTTTTTAAGACGAACAAATATAATAATCACAAAAGTGGGTATTTTAGAACTTTAGTAATCATGCATGCCTATACATTTTCTACAAAATGGTAATATTTGGTGGTTTCTAGTGGGAAAATAAAATTTAGATGGTTTATGGTAAGTTCTCAACTAGAAATTGTGAAGTTTGGATTTTTTGACAAAAGAGTATGCAATTTGGTAATGCGAACTCAGAGTTCGTACTTGAACTTGCATACTTTGCCAATGTGGCATGCTCACTTGACTCGCTATCATGCTGACTCACTATTAATGCGCATGCATGCGGCTTCACCCCATGAGTTTAGAACTTCAATCTGCTAAATTGTTTTTGCGTTTATATGCTAGAATAAGAGGTTTCTCATATGGGTTTTGACATCATATGGGTTTTGACTTCAAACTGCTACCTTTTTGGAATGTATGCAGTTAACCATGCTCCACTGTTGGAGCTGATAAAAACAAGTTAAGATGCAGTCGATAAAAACCTAAGAATTAAATTATTACTAAGGTGTGTTCAAAGTTGCTCTTTTCATATGATTGAGAGTTTAAGACTTCAAGTCTTATGGTAAATAATAGATGTAGATATAGAAATAAGAATAAAAGTTGTGTGATTTAACCGTTTTAGAAAACTAATGTTAATACCATCATATTATATATACACTTAATTAGAAAGGAAGGTGGCTAGAGACCACAGCATTGTTAATTTAACAGTGCCATAGACCACGATACTATAAGATGATAAAAAACTAATTTGATCATTCATTCAAAAGGTGATTACGATATACAAAGTTTATAAAAAAAAAAAAACCCTAGAAACTTTAACTAGGCCCGTGAACTCAACCCTAATAATAATCAACACTAAACCCTAATAACATTATCCAATACTCCCCCACAGTTTTAACGAAAGAAAAAAAGATGCTAAGCCTGGAAACCAAGAAAAACATTAAAACAATAATAAATAAGTTAAACATGCTTCGATCGAATTGAAAATTCAAACTTTTGTGTTTGGTGTTGAAAATTCAACATATCTATATTGTGTTTGGTGTTGTCGTCCATACTTTGTGTGATTGTACTATCCATAGTTTGATTAATTGTGTCATCCATAGTCTTCAAAACAAATGACATAGTAAAAGACTATTGTCCTGGGTCATCAAAAGCACGTGATTGTGGGGCTGGCTTTGACAAGGCCAGTGTGTAAAGCCATTGATCTGTAAGAAAATATCATCAATTTTGTTTGGGATGTTAGCGGGTGATGTTATTTTGGATTCGTAGATCAAAAGATTAGATCCATAGACCTAAAAAGAAAAAAAAAAAAAAAAAGAAAGCAAAGCTTGTGACTATGGTCTGGCGGCGGTCTCTTGAACTAGTAGATCAAGAGATGAAATCATAGATCTAAAAAAAAGTAAAAAAAGAGAGCAAGGCCGGTGACCATGATCAGGCGACGATCTCTTGGATACGTGGATTAAGAGATAAGATCCGTATATCTAATAAATTTATAGTTTGAGATCAGTGGCCGTGGACTTTGGTCCTTAGTGCGGCTAAAACACCGATAAATAAAGAAACAAAGAAAAAAAAAGAAGTGATCCTTGTTATCTTGGAGTCGTAATTTATGAATAAATCAAAAGCCTATCTATTATTTAACTAACTTAAACTAACATGAAAAGAATATTTCAACAGATACACCCTGTGAAAAGTGTAAGGTACAAGTGTTAATTGAAGCCTTTGTAGTTTTCTTTTGCTTCAATAAGCCTATCTATTATTTAAGTAACTTAAACTAACATGAACAGAATAGATAACAATAATACGAGTGATCTTTATCATCTTGGAATCTTTTTATTAAACATTCAATAAAGAGAACCACCTACAACGGCTAGTGTCATAAATCAATTTCCCCAAGCCCACGTGTAAAACATGTCATTTGCATATGCATATAGAGAGTGTGTGTATGTGTGAATAACAAAAGAAAATATTTAAATAGACAAAACTAATTACTTTCACAATAAAATCTTTGATATACTTATTTTATATGCGTATATATAGAGAGTGTGTATGTGTGAATAACAAAAGAAAACTATTTAAATAGGAAAACTAATTACTTTCATAATAAAATCTTTGATATACTTATTTATTATTTAAAAACGAAGACAACGTGATACATGATGATTTTAAAATCCTTTTAGAACGTGCAACCAAATGCATGTGGCATCAAGTAGTGCTTTGACAGCAAATAGAGAATATTCGTGTCTACGCATAATACTCGATACTTAATTGAATATTTATACACTATACTAGTTTTATTAACCCGTGTATTACACGAGTTTAATAAATAAAATATTAAATAAAATAAAATTTTATTAAATTTAAAATGATTTTCTAAAATAAGATATAACTGAAATTGCATATGCGTAAATATATAAGTAATAAAATAATGATATTAAAATTTTAAACCTTTTTGTTTATAAAAAAATACATATTTCATTTCAAAACAAACAATTTAAAATTTTTTTATTATTATAACTCCCAATTTTAATTATTTTTTATTTATAAATAATTTACTTTTAAAAACACCAATTTTAATATATTTTATATTTTTAAAAAACTCTGATGTTTTATAAAAACTTCTTATTTAATAAAAGTTTGTTTATTTATAAATAACATTTATAAAAATAATTTTTATAATTTATTAAAAAATATTGTTAGTTTATAAAGAAATGAAATAATATTATTAAACACCAATACACACTTGTACGCTCTTCCCATTCGGCAACGCCCCCTCCGGCCTCCGGCTTGCCGCCTGCTCCAGTGCGGCCTCTCGCCTCTGACGTCAGGTCGTCAGCCAAGCCTCAACAGGCAACAACCTGCTCGATTTGGTGATTTTTTAAAACCTAAATTGAATCTTGAATTCTTAAAAGGTTAGTTTTCTAAATTGTTTATTCAAAGTTCAAACCTTTTGTAGTGTTTTCATTGTTAGACTTGACTAATTTTACTATCTTGTTAGTTAATTTGTTTGTTGATTTTGCTATTTTGGTATTTAGAAATCTAGAGTATAGTTGATTTGTTTGTTAATTTAGATATTTAGAAATCTAGAATCTATATATGTTTGTGTGTTTTGGGTATTATAAATCTAGAATCTAGTTAATTTGTTTGTTATAATTTGGGTATTCCACTATATTAGTTATTTAGTTTAACACAATTCATAATATGTGATACATTTAATATTTTAGGAACATGCACCGTTTTGTTGTGAAAAAAAACCATCAAATGTTGCTTCTTCATCTAGTAATAGTAATCAGGCAAGAATTAATTTAGATGATCTTCCATAGATACATTTAACATTTTCAATGCAATTTAATTACATTCGAGCCCGACCCGACCCAATTCGATCGGACAACAAGAAAATTTTTATATTATTTTGTTACATATCAACAACCAGAAAAAAAAAATGACCCCTTAAGAAAGAATCTCTGGTTTCACCGGGTAAATCACAAAAGTAATCCTCTTCATTTTTACGTGCTTATGTTTTAAAAAAATTACACATATAGCCATGTGATACATGACTCCACAATCACGATATACCTTTAATAGTATATCAAACTTTATTCTTGTTAATACATAAACAGCTGCCTATTATATTCGCCTAAGAGCAAGTTTCATATTTTAAAATTTTGTATTTGTTTCTTTAAACCTGAAAACTTAACAATTTTTATACTCAATTTATTACCCAAAAAATAAGTTAATATATGCTTGTTTACATTAATTTGCATTCATTTTTTAACGAATACAAACAAAACCAAGTACAATTCTTTAATTAACGAACATAAAATAAGAATTCATGTTCAATTATTTCTTCGTGTACCATTTGCTTATCCGATAAACACTACATAAACAAACATAAACAAAATTTCATTAATTCAATTTGTAGAATTGAATTCTACATATGATATTATTTGTACAAGTCCCAAATCAATCAATATAGTGAATTTAATAGAACTTACTTGAAGGAAAGAATTCCATCTTTTGATTATGAGATGATGATGAACTCGTGATGATTAATCCGATTGAGAGTTTTGTTTGTAGGGTTTCTTCTCATTCCCTAATAAATATACGTAGGGAGAGAAAAATGAAAAAAATGAATGATAATTTGACAAACAGACTCCTAAATCTTTTAACCATCAGTATTTAAATATTAAACTCTTAAAATATTAACTTCTATCAAATTATATATCCCAAGTATTAGAACCACACACACACAACCCAAACAAATATCAAACAATCAAAACACCACATAAATATTTCTAACACAATTCATTTACAACTCAATTCGTAACAATAATTTAGGGGTAACTTTGTAAAATAGTAACCAACTTTCAAAATTGTTTCAATTAGATAACTCAAGTTTTAAAAGTATGCCAATTAGGCTACTTAGTTTTCATATATATAGTCTCTAATAAAATAAGGTTTTTTATGCCACTTGTCACTCTCTTAAACAATCATTTTGACACTTATCATTATTTTAAACATCATCACTTTATTTTCTCTCCAAATGGGTATTATAGTAATTTAAACATTCAAACTAATTTCTCTCTCTTAATAAAAATCAATTTTATTAATTAATACATTTCTCTCTCTCATCTAGATTTTTTTAGAATCAAGTTATGTTTTTAAAATTAAACTTTATTAAGAAAACTAAAAATCACATATATTTATTAACATAGAAATCATAAAAAAAATTTTTTATATAATATGAAATTTTCTAAAACACTAAATCTTTTTAAAATAAAATATTTTAAATCGGTCCTTTTGAAAAAAATTATAAAAAATATGAAATTTTCTAAAAGCAGTTTTATTAAAATAACCAGAATAATTAGAAACTCGAGTTTTTAATAAAAAAGATTCTTACAAACAATAAATTTTTTTATAAAACAAATCTTAACACGAATGTTTAAAAATGAAACTTTTTAGATAAGAGTGTTAAAAAAATAGTATAATTGTTTAATTTCTTGAACTATTACATATATATAATTTTAATCATATCTTATATTAAAATATCATACTATAACTCTTCGTGTTTATTACTAACTATAATCTATTTAATAAATGAGTTTCTAGCCTATCCATTTATCTGTATATCTATCTATCTATAACAAAAAAAAAAAATCAAAATAAGACTTTACACAATTGTAAATTTTATCATACTAACTTTCTCATTTTTATATTATTATTAATAATATTGAATACTAATAATATTACTCATACCATTTTCAAATAAAAAATTATATAATTTAATAAATTAAAACCTATTTTCTTATTAAAAACAAACTTTTTAAAAACAAAAGTTTTATAAAATACAGAATACAACAAACTTTTTTTAAAAATAAATTCATTTTTCTTAAAACAAAAAATATTTAAAACCCATATTTTTTTATAAAATAAAAGTTTAAGAAAAATACGTTATTATTTATTTACGTAAAATAACTATTGATATGCAATTATATTCATATTTTATCTTCAAATATGGTTTTATAATTTATAAATTTTTATTACTAATTATTTTATATTTTATTTATACAACTCGTGTAACACACGGGATACTAACCTAGTTTTATATAAATTAAAAGCCTTAACATGTTTTTTAGCATGTTATACTTTTTGTTTCAGATAGAAAATATTTTTTTCTATCTTTTGATGCTGATATGGAACGTTAACGTAAATTTTAGGTACTTTTTTTATTTTTTTTCATAATTAACATGTTTTTTTTTATTTTTTAATATAATTTTATATATTGAAAATTCTAATCCCCACGTATTCTCCATTGTTACTTTCTTAACATAAGAAAAATCGATTATGAATCGATTTAATCGTTTAGTGGTTCAATTTGAGAAAAACATGCATGAGTGATTAAATTAAAAAACTTTTGAAACTTGGTTATTATTCTGTGACATTTTCCCCAATAATTTAACGAAATTTCATATGAAACACGAGTTGGCCGGTCGTAGCGTTGATTCAAACACTCACGTGGGTCAACAAAAGAAAAAAAATACGAAAGCCGCCAATAAAATATTCAGCTTTTGAACTCACCGACCAATCCCTTTTCCACACCTGTCACCCACCTAAACTTTAAAGTTTAACCCCACACAACCCCATATATATTATATATATAGCACCACCCATTAACAATTTAACATCCGAAATCAGAATAACTAGCCAGCCTCATCAACACCACAATAATCTCCTTCAATGGCTACTGCTTCAGCTTCTTTGCAATCAATTACTTCATCTCTTAGCCTATTACGCACCACCAGCGCCACCGCCGCCGCAGCTCCTAGCCTCCTGTCGTTCAAAAACAATGTTGACCGACTTTTCTCTCGGAAATTGACCACTGCAGTAAACTCTTCCGGCTGCCGGAGAGCGTTTAGTGTCAAGAGTCAAAGCAACCCTGCAGATTCTTCTAGACCCAGTAAGTATATAAGTAATCTGTAAAATCTCGTTTTCTTCGTAAATATTTAGGCAGGGTCGGCTAAATTTTTTCGAACGATAGTCATTTCCGGAATTTCATGTTATAAAGTCACAAATAAACTTATGAAATTTTGATGCACAATTTTTATATATACATATGCACAATTTCTAAATCATATTGGGGTTGTCTCCTATAAAAATAGTGTGGATTTAAATCACGTGCAAGTTTAAGTTAAGTAGAATTAGAAGAATTACTATTAAAAACAATATACATATGAACTTTTTTTATTTGGGAGTTGGGACAGTAAAAAAGTGAGGGTATAAACGGTTGTTTCATTTCACTTTTCAACGAGCCAGCTTTGAATTGAGGAGATGACTCAAGAAACTTTTTTTTTAACTAGACATTTTTTTTTCTCCTATGGTTTCCGGAAAAACAATGAGAGCCGTTTGAAAAATAGGTGTCTCGACAGTAAAACTAGCAGATGTGGGTGAGTCGGCGCCACTTCTGCAGCTTAGTCACATCCGCTAGTGAGAGTGAAAAACCCACTTCCAAACAACTCTTATTTTCTGCCTAAAAACCATACAAAAACCCGAAATTTACCCGCTTTAAGATTTTTTTAGTTTTGATCTCATCAAATACTAACCGATGTTGTGTTAATTGTAATTTGTAGCTAAAGTTCATGAACTATGTGTGTACGAGATCAACGAAAGAGACCGTGGAAGCCCCGCGTACCTCCGATTAGGTCAAAAACCCGTAAACTCCCTCGGTGATCTTGTGCCATTCACCAACAAAGTAATAATCTCTCACCTTTTGATTCATATTTTCAAACTTTTGTCATCATTTAGGACCTCACCAACAATAACTTAGCTGAACAAACATATAAGTGAGCCGAAAGCCACAGGACACATAAAATTTTTTTTCTATCGCTATTAGCAGGATAAGACTTGATACGCATAAAATTTTCAAACAAAATACATATAAAATTTCCAACTTTTAACGAACAAACCAGGAGGGCCCCGGGGGCCTTAAAAGCTCCACCATGCTCACCATCGAATCAAATAACAACAATAACAATAACCATAACCAATACCAAACCCAGTATATCCCGTCCATAGCGATTATCGCTATTGATAGGGTCTGGGGAATCAAACAACAACAATATGATCTCAAACCTTCTCTGATTCCGGTGCAGGTGTACAGTGCAGATCTGCAAACCCGATTAGGAATCACCGCCGGAATATGCATTCTGATCAAGCACATGCCGGAGACGAAAGGCGATCGATACGAAGCCATTTACACCTTTCATTTGGGGGATTACGGGCAGATAACAGTACAGGGTGCCTATATAACGACGGAGGATACTTACCTCTCCGTCACCGGCGGCACCGGAGTGTTCGCCGGAGCGTACGGTCAGGTGAAGCTTCAGCAGCTGGTGTTTCCGTTTAAGCTCTTTTATACGTTTTATTTGCAGGGTTTAGCGGCAGATCTGCCGCCGGAGTTGTTGGTGGCTCCGGTGCCGCCGTCGCCGGCGGTGGAGGCGTCGCCGGCGGCGAAAGCGGGGGAGCCGGGGGCTGTAGGTCCTAATTATACGGATTAGAGGGTTGGTGATTTTTGAGTTGTACTTTTGGCTATGTGGTTTGTACTTTGAGGCCATAGAAGTTAGAATGAGGCTCATTTTTTGAACTTGCTCATCATGGTATGAGATTGGTTTTTAAAGTCTTAATAATGAAAATATTTGTTGGGTTGATAGTTTTGATTCCTCTATTTGTCAGGGAGGATGTGTATTGTATACCTTTTCAAATAATATTTCATGAAAGTTATATTTTTTTAATTGTGTCGTAATTTTATAGTAGTTTATATTGATATAGCGTCTAAAGTTCCCACCATAAACAACCACATACAAGAGTATAAGAATCTCATTACGAATAAAATGTTGGGAATTAGTGTTAAGTCAAATAGGTAGCTTTAGTGAATTGAATTTTCTTTTATATACGAAATGAGAGGCTTAAATACATCTTAGAGTTTGACTTGAAGAGCATCTAGTACTCTTAATTGTGAGTTACCATCGCCTAAAACTTATATAGTTATATGCGTTGGTTGGTCATTCATCTGATGTTTATAAGCTTGATGTGCTAGATAAAAACTTTTGTCTCTTGGAAATTGTGTTCAGTATGGAGGATTTGTTCCTTGTTGAGATATTTGACATTAATAACATGGCATGTTGTTGTTGGTGCTTGTATAAGTAATGGTCAACAGTTATTATCCCCGACTCATGATTTACAAGAATATTCATACGTCCGACCATGATAATGAGAACTGGCCTAACCACATGTCCATAACTAATTTTGAACTAACTTAAATGCTTTTAACTTAACAGAAAAATCAATGTAAGCTTAATACTCATTCATGATATAAATTTAAAAGAAAAGAACTTTCATCTATTAAGTTTTAAAGTTAATACATAAATACACATGGATTTTTGGTTTCTCAAAAGAATATGAATATACAATTTTCATACAAACATAATTCCAAAAACAACTGAATAAAACCTTCAAATGAAGAGTTTCTTTTCAACCCTCTCTTTAATTCAGCATAAATTCTATGTTTTCCTCTTGTATTTGCTACCACCATTCTTACCGACTCTGATTTCTTCATTTCACCCCTTTTTAGACTAGAAAATCGAGCCCCTGTAGCCACCAACATTGCAAACCTCTATAGAATCAATAATGGATATAACAAGAAAAGTTAAGAAGTTGTTCACCTTCAAGCATTCAGTCAACTTTGAAAACTGCCATACGCCATTCCAAAGAACTTGGAATGGTGATTTCACGAATCATTAACAAAGAATGAATCTTGATGCTAATAGGTCCCAAACCTTAGCTTGTATGCTCATGCTAACGAGTCGGCTATGTTTATATAAATGCTAACTAATCACCTTATATCTATTCATCATCCGGTTTAAGAGCATGTTTTCACTAAAATCATTTCTTTAGAGTAGTAAAGATTCTTGTTTTAGTTAATGATATCTACTTTAGTCTTGATACCTTTATTTTTTTATTTATTTTTTGAACACCAAAAAGTCTCGATAACTATATTAAGAGGCTGTTTGACAATTTCTGAATAGGTAAGTGCTGAACCATTAAAAGTTCTAAAGCATTAAGTGCTGAACCAATAAGAGTTGTGAATCATTAATAGTTAGTATATTGCATAAATGTACTTATGCAGGACCGTTGAAGGGGTTTCAATGCAATCAGTTTCATAATGATGAGAGACTTAGAACACTTAACAGATCAAATAGGGAACTGAAACATTAGAATGATACTAAGAAACACAAGCAAGCAATAGAGACAGAACTAAGAACAACAACAAAATGGTTTTCAAGGATTAAGTATATTGCTCTCAAGTTTTTTTACAAGTGTTACAAAAGCATAGAAAATAAGATACAAGGACCTGAGATACTTTATACTACATCCTACAGCCGGTCATACTTTGAAGGCCAGCTGGAAACACTAATCTAGACAACAAGATCAATTTAAAGTCAAAAGGCAGATCGCCTTTTGACTAGTGACTATGACATGCCATAGCTCACATTATAATATATTACAAAAAAGATAAAAGCACATAAAGTAGAAAGTTACAGACTCAAGAGCATAATCTACAGTTTCCTAAAGCATGGACCTTTTCACCAACTTGTGTAAGTTGGTGAGTCTTCAGAATGACAGCGGAAAGTTGGTTAGCTTTCTGAAAAAGTTGATCAGAGAAAGCATGTCATCTCTGTATTCGGAAGAAATTAGTCTTCTATCTTCATGGCTTCGGAAGACTTTGTCTTCTAAGCTTCGGAAGACTTTGTCTTCTAAGCTTCGGAAGACTTCATATTTGGCTTCGGAAGATTTGGTCTTTGGATTCGGAAGATTTGGTCTTTGGCTTCGGAAAATTTTACACTCAGAGTAATTTCTTTGCAGTGTATAAAACTTTCGAAGTAACTTTCACCATGCACAAAATGCATGCATGAAAGAAGCACCTTGAATGTTTTGAGTGCATCAACCTCTTCTGTAATCTTTACAACTTACATAAAGCACATTGGGGCAATATTTGATATGATATTTAATTATTTTAAACTTTTTTGTGTTCTTAGTATCATGTTTCACGTCCTGAAAATATTTACTGTGTCCAATCTAATAATGTAGGTTTCAAAGTAAATAGGACAACATAAAAAAGTAAGCTAACTTATAAGCAATTAAGTGATTAAGTGTAGTCCGTAAATAAAAGTAATTGAAAATAATTTTGTAGTTAACATATCGCCACGTCACTAGAAATTCGACGGTTGGAACGAAACTTCATCCATCTTCTTCCCCTGTAACAACATCCTCTTATTTCTCTCACTGTACCATTAATTTCACTGTGTGTGTGTGTGTGTGAGCAATCACAAGCTCTATCACAATGAAGGCATTAACTCCATCGATCGTCGGAGGATGTAGTAGCATCCTCTGCTCTCACCGGCTAAATCTCGCTGGAAACCACCACATAATCTCTTTCAACCACCTTCCGCCGTTGAATCTCCGGCGGACCTTCAGCCACCTCACTAATCAGGATCAGTTTAACAAAAGACCTGAAAGTTACCTTAGGTTTAAGTTTGTTGTCGCTAGAGCGGCTGATTCTTCTCAGGCGTCGGTTCCTGCGGTTTCTACTGGTGGTAAAACGATTGTTGAAGACGATGAGTTTTCGCTCGCGAAGGTAGTCGATAGAATTGTATCTAGTAATCGTTTATTGTCAGACTTTAATTGCTGAAGTGTGGTTTCGTTAACTGTTTTCTGCAGGTATCGTTTGGGGTTATTGGTCTAGGTGTTGGATTATCACTACTATCGTAAGTATACTGCTGGACTAGTGACCATACTTTATCTCTTAAGTTTCATTTCTATAGTAGAACATAATTGAAATTAGTACATTTTGAGCTTGTAATACAGAAAGAGAATAGATTTTGAAGTTGCTAGAACAAGTGTTGTTTGGATATAGTGGGGCTAAGGGAGAGATATACAGGCGATTAGGCGGTTACTAACCGTCTTATGTATCATATTAAAAGAAACATGTACATGTCTTTATGTGGTTCTAAAGTCTCTGCTTAAAATTGGTCATTATTGAAAAAATAACCTTATATAGATAACTGGATAACGAGTCGTAGTATGAAAATTAGTGCTTTTGTGGAGTTGAGTTTTTAGTGTGCATGTGTATCTCTATTGCTCTTGTGATCTTCATATGCTTTCCCTATACAGTATGTTAGTCATTGAAAGTTAAACATTTAAGCTACATTTCCAGCATTTTTGACATTGTGATGTGTACGCCTTACAGTTATGGTTTTGGAGCATATTTCAATATTCTCCCCGGATCTGAATGGTCTGCATTGATGTTGACATATGGATTTCCTTTGTCAATTATTGGAATGGCTCTTAAGGTGAGCAAATTGAGTTCTTGTTAATGATAAATCATAGATTGTTTGTAATGCTTGTGGCTGGAATGTAACATTCTGTTGTGAATGCAGTATGCAGAACTCAAACCAGTACCATGTTTGACTTATTCTGATGCTCTGATTCTAAGAGAAAAATGCGCAACTCCTATCCTAAAGCAGGTTACATTTCTTTTTTGGCGATATGTTGTTGCCCACAAGTCAGTGTGGGCAAAGGTGATTTGGTTGACTGTGTTGTGCACTTTTTCTCCATCATTTACCATTAAAACTGGTCCTTTGTATTAGGTTAGAGATGATGTTATCAGATACCGTTATGGGGATGAACAACATTTGGATGAGGCTTTAAAGCGTATTTTCCAATATGGTCTGGTAAGTTCTTGATTTTATATACATTCTATGTAGGTGTTTGTCCGATGCAGTGTTTTCAATCACAAAAACTTTAATCACAAATAACTACATGTAATGTTAAACCTTCAATAGTGGCACAATGGTAAGCCTGTAATTCCCCTCAAGCAGATGTCTTCCACTTGTTTCCTGCCTTGACCCCCAGCATAAGTTGCATTATACCTGATTAGCATGGTATTGATGGAGCCCTATGAGTTTTCCCTAATGGTTCTCAACTTCTCACGGTTAAATGAAAAAACATGTAACCACCAATAATTCAATTCGTTTTGCTATCTTATACCTTACAATTTTCACTTTGTGTAGAATATCAGTTATCAGTTGTCTAATGTTGGTAAATATCATCATTTTGTTTAGGGTGGAGGTGTGGCACGCAGAAATGCTCCAGTTTTACAAAAAATCCGTGAAGAAGTAAGCCTCTTAACTTCGATTAACATATTATTGGATTTAAAAATGACATTTGATTCCTATCAGTGTATTGCTACTCCAATTTCTCATAATTGGAATTAAAATCACCACCAACTAAATTCTTTCTTCTCCCGGTTGCTACATAGTTTACTTTTAAGATTGCAAGGCAAATTACAGAAATTTACAACTGCATTCGCATGAGATTGCCTGTACTCCAATGCATTGTAAAAAACTCCTGTTGATTTCATAAAGTCCTTCACACATTATCAACATCTTCTTCCCTGAACTTTGTTTAAATTAGAACAATTTCCATATAAGATGTCCAATATCAGTTGCATCATACTTTCTTTTGATCAGTTCTTGAGCTAAAATGACCTGTTTCTGTTACAATTACAAATTTATTTATGATATTGCTGTTGGTTCTGATTGATAGTCAATCACTTTAAATCTTGTATGGAATCAAACATTGCATGATTTATGGATAGTGCAGTACATAATTTCTGGTTCAGTTTTTGTTGATAACCATTTTGGAGGTATCTGATCTACCTCACTTGATGGTTCAGGTTACTGAAGATGGTAAATACTGCTTAGTGTTGGTGTTTGAGGCAAAAGCACTTGAGTTGGCTGATTTTGAGAAAAGACAGGTGAGCCTGTTTTAGCAACAACTAGTGTATCTCCAGGAGCAAAATTGGTCAACATGAGTAAATGTTAATACATTGTCAGTTGGGTTTACCCTCCAACGCTCAGACGCTCAGTAACCAGTTTTGATAAAAAAATTGCCGTTCAGAAAAAAAATAACAATTTTTGAAAATTTTTAATGTATAGAATATGATTATAGAACCTATAATAATTTAAACTTTTTTCCAATAAAGGGGTCGCTGTAAGCTTAAAATGCACTTTAATTGACTTTCTACTTGTTTGGAGTGTTGCAAATTTAGTTAATCTGAAATTTGCACATTTGAGTGTTTGACCTGTTGGAGGCAAACTGTAAACCCAAACCGACCCATTTTAGGTAAATGGCTAGAGGGGTTGAGGTGAGGTAACCAATACTTAATTAAAATGAGAAGGTCTTGGGTTCAATTCGTACCTGTGACAAAAAATAAGGGTTCCATGTTGAGCCACAAGGTTTTCTCACCTATGATAGGTTTTCTTCTGAGGGTGGTCTCAGCTTCCGAACTTATTGGGACGGACTGATGTGCGAGCTTCCCTTCAGGGACTTGCTAGCCTAGAGCCCTAAGGTTTCGTACTCGATTAATAAAGATGATTGAGTGGGCTAGTGCCCGTTAGTAATCCAAATAGCCATTCAACAAAAAGATAAACGGCTAGAGGGTAGATTTCAGTATTTCACCACTTTTGCTTTGGAGCTTTTCTCATGTCACTGGTCACAAATCGGCTTTTTTGTCTTTCCTTTTATCTGAAAAAAAACATGGTACCTCTTGTATGTGTAACCTTTTAAACAATATTGTTTCACAGGAAAAATTTGCGTCCTTTTTCGGCCCAGGAATCTCAGCAGAAGTTGGTGAGTGTTATCTTGATATTTTTATACTAAGTTTACACTTTTCAACCAAGTGTTATTTATTTGGATATTGTTATGGATGTAGGGAAAGGAGACGAAGAGAACACGTATGATGTACGCCTTATTTCCAACACAACATTGTAGTTTACTCATGTACCACATACGTCCCCTTTGTATTTCTTTTTACAAAGTTCAAAAGACTGGTGAAAGCTGTGAATATAACATAGCATTGCCCCTAACATTATGATGGGGGTTACAACATACTTATTTTAACATGAAAACCTCTAAAATTCAACCACTTAAAATCCAATAGCATTAAGAAGAGGGCTATGCAATGAGTCTTTTCTAGAGGCATTTAATAACATCATACTTTTGGAATAGAGAATCAAGTTGTATGGAGCAAAAAACCTATGGATTCTCTTGCTAAAGCCTTTTTCAACATATCGGTTGTCAATTTGTCATCGATACAAACATTATCAAGTTCTACTAAGCAATGTATTGTGATATACTTATGAAACAAAATTCTTAGCAACATTTTCTTCATTACAAAATATCACATAGCATTGTTTTTTGAAGCGAAGCTCTTATAGAAACCATTTTAACCGCATCAGCTCCTTGTATGCTTCTCTTTCTGTCATAAACCTGACCTCAATTATAGACTAGGGAACACACTTTGGTAATCTTGACCGGCTGTCACTACTCTCATGTAAAGATTATCAATTACACGTTGTTTCTTATTTCTTAAATTTAACATTTGTATGTGTGATCATACCTAATTTGGAAGTACCTCATTTTTTAAGAACATTAAAGATACGACCTTGGCATGTTCTACTCCTCACCAGCTCAAAAGTCCACTTTTTATTCTACATTCCTTGATTTTTGGCGTTTTTAGACAACTCCAAATCAAATATTTATAACTTGTAACCATCACAACAATCTTTAAGGTTTCAGTGTTAATTTTGACCAAATTCAATATGTTTCCAATTTTTAGCAAACTAAAAAGAGAACCAAACACCAAGTGCTACAAAGTTCCCGCATATGCAGGTCGATAGGTGTAGGCCAACTTGGGACTGATTTAGTGATTGACATTCATGTGTTATATCAACTGCATTGAACAAACATAACCCATTTAAGGTGTTTTAACACACTACTTAAATTATTAACCACCATTCAAGACAAATGTGGGGTGACAGAGGGCAGGCATGTGCGGGCAATAGATATGTCATTGAAAGGAGGCTGGCTTTGATGGTGACGATCTAACTCGTTTCTAAAAATCTCCCCATTCTAATAGAAAAGTAAATAAATGTGACACATGTCAACATTACATTTATTTCTATTAAAATTTTCCCGCTTTTCTTTAATATTAAATAATTACCTTAATTACTAATAATATTATTTAATATTTTTAGATTAAAAATAGTCTTTTTATAGATTAAGAAAAAGATCTTATAATTAATGTAATTTCTAAAGAAATAAGTAAGGCGTTTTTCTAATAAATCAAACTTTTTTAAAAATACAAAATATTTTAAATTGATGTTAAATTTTTTATAAAACAAAAAATAATTAAAATTACAAGTTATAATAAAAACAAATTTAAAAATAATATTTTTTAATATGGTTTGTTTTAAAACAAATTGTTTAAATATTTTTTGGGAAAAAAAATTTAAAAATTTGATATCATTGTTTTATTACTTATAATCCTTTCTCATACACAATTTCAATCATATATAACTTTAAAATATATTTTTATAATTAATAAATATTCATTATATTTTAATATTATATTTACTCAGCGCTAGTGTAAAATAATGTTGAGAAAGAAACACAAATTTTATTTCGATTAAAAACAATTCTGTTTATAGAAAAGTCCAGATATATAATACCTGGAAATTCAAATGACTGGTTATTAACTGGGTACAAGATTTAGAAAGAAGAAGCTACCCAAACAGCTCCAGAAACATAATAATCCAGAATTTAATTATACGAAAAAACCAACTCAAGTCTTACGCAGATAACAATCACCAAACTTCAAGGATTTCAACACCCCAGGATTGCGCAAAACAGTCTGTCCCTCTTTCAGAACAGAACATCTATAATAAAGTACACACGAGTATTTCCTACAAAACATGTGAATATCAATCAGTGTGTTTCCTCTGCTTTTGGAGGTTCCTTGATCTCGTCCCCAGCCTCATCCTGTAACACAAACCCAAAAAGTTAACCACGTAAAACACTATCTAATATAATTGATTATGCAAGTCCTGTAAAATTTGGATGTTTTTCCTTCAAGTCGAGGGTACTTTAGACGTTCGAATAAACAGTTCAGTTAAGCTTTATCAAATGTAAAAGTGCGTATAAAGTATTAGGAAGGACACGCAGGAGTGTGAGACGGGACAAGAAAGAAAGAGACCAACCGTGATATCAGATGTCCATAAAGTGAGGTTGTCACGGAGAAGTTGCATGATCAATGTGCTGTCCTTATATGATTCCTCACCTAATGTATCCAACTCAGCAATAGCTTCATCAAAAGCCTGCCATCAAAGACGTTGATTTAGCGTAAAAATTACCAAAATCAGAAAACGTGATTAAAAGTTTACTATTTGCATTGGAAACGCAGAAATAAAAAAATAGCAATATATATGTATGTATGATGATATATATGTATTAATGTTCAATGCATGTATGACTAACACAGTAAGCATTTTATACAACGTATAGTACAAATATGCTTTTAGATGTTGTATCATTTGCTTAACTAGTTGAACTTTCTTGGTGTAGAGATCAAATTGGTTATCACCACCTAAAGGTAATTGAAAAGCTTTCAAGCAATACTCATTATTCAAATCAACTGCTAAAAGATTAGTACAAAAAGTAAAAACCACAAAACAGAAGTTGAGACAATAATAGAGTTTCAATGCTCAATAGTAAACAAAATTACCTGCTTGGCAAGGTTGCAAGCGCGGTCAGGTGAATTGAGAATCTCATAATAAAACACTGAGAAGTTAAGTGCAAGCCCAAGCCGGATTGGGTGAGTAGGGGCCAAGTCAGATAGAGCAATATCCTACAACAGTACAACACAATACCACGGTTACAAGTCAACGTAGGAAATCAACTCAAAATATCACAACATCAGAGCATTGAAAAGATTAAACTATTAAAGTAACACCGACCTGAGCAGATTTGTAAGCTAATAAAGTGCTCTCAGCAGCTTCCTTCCTATCAGCTCCAGTCTTAAATTCAGCCAAGTATCTAAAGTAATCACCCTTCATCTTCAAATAGAAGATCTTCGACTCTGCAGAGGATGCAGAAGGAACCAGATGAGAATCCAAAAGACCCAAAATACCGTCACATATTTTGCTTAGTTCGCTCTCAATTGTAGCACGATAATCCTTGATTAGCTTAACATGATCCTCATTCCCACGGCTCTCTTCCTTCTGCTCAATGGAAGATATGATCCTCCATGATGCCCTCCTGGCCCCAATCACATTCTTGTAAGCCACAGAAAGAAGATTCCTTTCCTCGACAGTCAACTCCTCATTGTCAATAATCTTTACAACCTTTTCCATAAACTCAACCATTTCTTCGTATCTTTCAGCCTGCTCTGCCAGCTTGGCCATGTACACATTTTCTTCGCGTGAAGCTTCAGTTGATGCCATTTCTGTTAGTATATGCCTAAATCCACAGAAATACAAAAAAATCAGTCAATGTAAGAACATAATAACAAGATCTGGATGAACAAATTCAAGCTAATACAATAGAATTAACCATCAAACAATAAGAAACTAGAAACCTTTGTTCTTCCTAGATCAACACTCATCAACTTGTGCTAATTCCAAATATAGAACAAAAACAACTAGATGTTTTAGCCACAGAAACCCACAAGGCACACGCCAAGGCCCTCATGTGCAACCCATCGCAGCGTTGTCACATGCTTCTAAAGCCCCGTTTTCAGGTGCCAGAAGTTCCAACCAAAAATCGTCTGAAACAACTACACTTACCCTAAACAAGCTTGGAATCAACCTAAAATAACCTAAACTAGCCTAAAACAAACCTAAAACATTTCTAAAATCCCAAAAAGTGGTATATTTATGCTAAGTGTCTCCCTTAAAAAAAGTCCTCGCTTTTTAAGTGCCTTTGCGACAAGGCCAAAGCTCACCCTATGCGCCTTGAGTAAACCCTGCGCCTTCGCTAGCTGTGTGCGGAAAAGATTCATACACAAAACAACACTATGGCGCTGGATAAATTTAGCCAAATTGACACAATAAGCATCATGACTTGTACAGTACAAGTAAACAATGCACAGTTGACAAAATTCAGACCAAAACAACTCATCGATCTACATCTTATTTCCATTTTTGCTTCATACAAGATAAACAACACCATGGCCCTATATAAATTAAGCCAAATTTTGACACATTATGCATAATGACTTGTACAGTACTAGTAACCGATGCACAGTTGACCAATTTCAAACCAAAAACAACTCATCGATCCACATTCCACAGGTTATCTCCATTTAGGGTTCCGTTTCAACATACTCTGTCACCTTAGCTACAAACTCCTAGCATATAACCAGTCAACCAGATATATACGCAGTCTCTAGCTCATCGAAACTGTTAAGAGATCGTCAAACACGAGATTTACAGATCGAAACAGCTTACGCTACCAAAAATCATCGTTCGAATCAGTTCACATCAATCAAAAAGCAACAGATTCACGTAACCTAAACACACAGGTAGCAAATCATACAGCCTATTGCGAAGAATCAACAGTACGCATATATCTACATTAGAACTATAAATAAGAAATAAGAAAACGAAGAACAGATTGAAGATGAAAAATACCTTGATTGATAGAGCGAATAGCAGAGTTTGTGTGTGATTCTATTTGATCGAAGGAGAATGAAAAGTTGGGGATTTTAAGGGGTTTATATAAGGGGGAAACGCGTGAAAGGGAGGAGGGATTGGCCAATGAGAATGTGACACGTGTACTCCTTGGGGTTGGAGTTGGGTGCACGGTGGTCTGGCGATACACACGAGTTTTCCCCCTACCTTTTGCCTGACGTTGACCGTCAAAAGCGCCAAGTTGTATGCTACATATGGGAATTAAAATTTAAACATATCAAAAGGTTTTTAAATTTCAAAAATATGAATTCTAGATTAAATATAGAAAATTTTATAAATGGTAATATGTTTTGTAGCTGTAGTGTTGAAATGAGTCTTCAAGCAGTCATGAGTATTTGGTAAACTAATAAAGGATTGTATATTAAGTACTGACTTAAATACCAATTTAAATGCAATTATTACAATATCGTCTTCTTTATCATAAAATTGATTTAAAACAAATCGAAGCGTGTCATGAAAATGCAAACAATATTGAAGATTATCACAACCAATATTATAAAAGAGATATCAAATGTTTAGTAGGACGTATGTGATAGTGAGGGTTGCGAGCAGTAAATACTATTACGTAAGTGTCAGGTGGGAAATTCACTCAAGGGTGTTATGGTAAGTGAGTAATTCATATCTTCTTTTTGAAATAATTTATTAGTTATTTTTAGACAGCTACTTGTTAAATAAATAATAAAATAGTGTCAACAACCGAATTGTTGAAGGGCTACGAGCAAGAGCGAGCAAACCCAGCCACCGCTCATGGAACACTCACGCAAGGATGATGCGATATCCACATAGGATGACATGACCTGTTCCCCTTATGCTTTTCACATGGTATAACACATACTTTTAGCTTCAAGTCAACGGGTTCTAAACAACATTGTTTAACAAATTTTTTGCTTGGTGTTATATTAAATACTCTAAAGCCTAGAAGAATTGAAGAGTTTGAAAAGAAAAGTTTAAAAAAGCAAAAGGATTTGTGAGTTTGTCATGGATCGTCGTGATGCAAATACCTAAAATTCACCATTACCAAACTCTGTAGTACCATACATGCCTCTTTTTGAGGAAAAAGAGGAGAGATTTTATTAGTATTTTTAAATGAACTGGTGTATGCTGTATAATATATTTAAGAGATTAAAAAATAAATATTCCCTTTCATTTGTAGTATTTATTTTATGAACTTCCACATAAATTTAACTTATTATAATACTTGATAATATTAAGTATTCGACATAATTTGAATCACATTAAATATTCGATTAGCATTTAATGTCAAAAGAGACCTTTTTGTGATATACTTTGCATAAATTAACTCAATTATTTAAGTACTTAATACATAGCAATTACCTGAAGAACTAGAAAATAGCCATTTCTTAAGAAAATCAGAACACTAGACGGTTTCAAAATGTAACACCGCTAGAGCATAGTTATAAGATATTAGCAAATGATAAGCGTGGAAATGTACATACGCGAGTATGCGACACAAGCTGGGAATGCTATAGCAATGATTTCTTTCTAACATGACTATACAAAACTACAAAAGTGTGTCAAAGTCTAAAAATAATAGTTTTGTGATCTTTTTATATTTTTATTATTTTATATGAACCTTATAAATTCATCTAGACATACATACTAGATAAAATATTTTATTTAAAAAAAAAAGTTAAAGAACTGTATCATGACTGAGGAACAGTACTTAAACAGAAATCAGGTTAGCAACAAAAATGTGTTTCATTAAAATGCAAAACCTCAAAAATAAAACAAACGCAAATTGTATAGATGGCTAGAACAGCTCACAGCGTCAAAATTTAGAAACAAAATCTATTTGGGTACATTCAAACCCCAAGAAACAAACCTCAATGTCCACCTGCAACAATGATAGACTAAATCAAGTAAACCACCACCTAAGTCGGCTTTCTCATGTTCCGGCCCGCACGAATCACTTCGTCCACAAGCAGCAGCTGTGATGCAATTACAGGCCTACAAAAAAAAAAAAACCCCACAAATTTCACTTGAAGAAACTCAAACATCCTAAAAAGATTTTCTTGCTGTTTGCATACCCTGAGTTGATGATTTGGCGCTTGACCGCATAATTATCAAAGATTCCCTCCATCTGAGCGTCGATAGGATCCCCTGTGTTTTGATTTAGTCCAACGACGTTCCCATTGTCATGCTCGCCCTAGTTAAGTTGTTTTAGGTAAGAACATAATAATAAACTGACATATTATATGAAAATCAGAAAAGAGATAGGAGAACTACAGTCAGAGAAATTATTATGTCTTGAGTGTCAAGTCCAGAATTTTCAGCCAATGTCTTAGGCACAATAAGGAGGGCATCCGCAAAAGCTTGAACCCCAAGTTGAGCACGCTAGTCAGAAGAATAAGCACCAAAATGATAAATAATAAAATAAAGATGCTTATATTGGATAGAAACAGATTTAGACTATAAATGATGTATGAAAAAGTTCAACTTACCCCTTTAACAGTTTTTTTCAATTCATTAACCAAATGCTGTCGAGCAGCAACCTCAAAAGCGCCCGCACCCTGATACACATAGAAATTGCAACTTGGTAACTTACCAGGTTAAAAGCTTAATCTTGTTTAAGCCAAAAGGTTAACAACATAATCAAAGTCCTTGTAACATGATTATTGAAACTTACTCTAACAACTGCCTCATCTTCAATCGTATTTTTGACAGCTCGCAAGCCATCTCTAACAGCATCCTTGATTTGTGCAATCGTGTGGTCATTTGGTCCTTCACAATATATGAAATATAATGGAAAAACAAAATACAAAACCCATACTAAAGCTAATTGGGAGCATATAAAATAAAACATGTTAACTTTACCTTTAATTAAAATTGTACAAGAGTTTGGATGCTTTACATTCTCAACAAATGTATACTTTTCTTCCCCGAGAACATGCTCATAGACCAGCCCCGCCCAACCAAGGCAATCAGGGGTTAGATCATCCACAGAGTTCACAGCTTCCCCACCACATGCCAAAACCAAACGTTCCATATTTCTCCTTTTGGCTCTTCGGAGAGCAACAATCTGAAGAATTCCCCATGTAAAGCCATAAACAACACATGAATCAAAGACAGAGTTAACATCGATTAGATGTTAATATCAATCCATAGGTTACTTACACCAGCCTTAGCAAGAAGATCCAAAGATGGAGGGTCGATCCCCTTCTGATTAATAACTACAAAGTTGTCTTCAGTACCATTACACACCTGCACACCATGAGATCTATTAGAATTCAAACTTCCAACATAAACCTCTTCACCAGAAGAAAACTTGTACCTTATTTTTCAGGGCAATGATTTTTCTCACTCTCTCATCAACAGACCGTCTCTCTGCAGCAACCATTGCTTCTCTCTGTTCAGCATTTGAGTAGAAGAATCCAGCATTTATTTCACTGAAAATGAAATGGCAGGCTAACTTAATATTGATATGGATTATGGTTCCAAGAAAAATTCAATGAGCTGGTTCATTTTTACATTAAAGAGAAAGAATTATATACCAACTATGAAATTGTAATATGCTAAGAACTGTTTCAGAGGTAACTCAACGCATATCTTTACCTTTTTTCATATTCCAGAGATACATTACAGGTCAAGATGTGACAATTCTCGGCTCGCCTCTTCATATCGGGATGTCTGGACCCATGATCAAGAACAAGGCCGTCCACCTATTTAACAACATGATAAGAATTCAGAAACTAAAATTGTAATGATAGTCAATCTGGATAAGATAGGTGATCACATATCGCATACCAAGCGAGTGTCTACATCAAACTTGTGGCGCATGTGCATAATCTCAACCATAAAAAGATCAATAACTTCTTCAGGCTTACGGACACAAAGCACCTAGAAAACACAAATACTGTTTAGCTGCAACCTACACAAAAACTTAACATATGTATCTATGTGGTAGATTCGAAAATGTAGAAATCTCACCGCTTTCACCACGATGTTCGTTAGTTGATCTGCTAAAGCTTCATACAACTGCACAACAATTTAGAATGAATATAAGACACACTGGAAAAAAACTTAACTGAAAGAAACAAAGTGTGTGTACATAGAAAATTAAAATCACCTTAGTTCTTAAGGTTGTTCTTGCTACCATCTTTAGCATCTCTATATCAGTCCCGTCACTCATCAGTACAGGAGTCTTGAACTTTTCTAGAAATTCCAGTGTGGCCCTCTTGGCAATTTCAAAACCATCGATGACAACCCGTGGATGCATCCCTGCACAAAAAGCAATAAAAACAAACATATTTTTTCAGTTTCCCAGTAAATAATGATGGCAGCTACCCAATGCACTTAACTTTATAACTTTAAAAATTAAATTACAATTTTGAACATTAAATTCAATATCACTCAGTGATGGATCCCTTAATAAATGAAAATTTACACCTGGATAAAAAAAGGATGTTTCCTTTCATGAGCTTAGGTCCTTGTAATAAATCATAAAGGACTTGAATTTTAACTTGCAACACAGAAATAAATTGAGAAAAAAAAAAAAAAAAAAAAAAAAAAACCTTCATCAATACAGCGCTCAGCTTGTTTCATTAGCTCGCCAATAAAAATGACTGTAGAAGTTGTCCCATCACCACTAATATCATCTTGGGCAACAGCTGTTCTTGCAATCATAATGGCAGTAGGATTTTGGATTTGCTGAAACCATAAAAAAAAATACCAATCGTGATAAAAGAATCATGACCAGTGTAGTGGAACAAAAATTAACGCAAAGATAAAAATAAAATAGGAAATCTGACGACTACAATGAGAACTGCACACTCAATTGATGCTTACTTTCACAGGGTTCTCAATATTATCATTTTCATTTCCAATATCCTTGGCATTAATTATTTAAAGATTCTACTGCCTATGAACTCCTTTGAATTACCAATTCAAGACATGCAAATTGAATTGTCATGGATCTCATCTTGAGTGCACATACAATATACCAGTTCAACCTAAATAAACTCAGAACGTACTAGTCTCACATAATCATTCCTCTGTATCCCATTTGAACAGCGCATTTTGATACTAGGTTAATAGTAGTAACCTTGAAGCATATAGGTATATGAAACAGATATATGCATCTTTAATTCATTTCAAATGAAGTGCAAATTGCATTGGAAAGTTGTGGTGCACAACCAACTTGCTATGTAGCACATACTTGCAGTAATGACTACAAACTTCATTTTGAGAATTCTCAAACATAGAAGTAGAATATGTTTGACAGAATGGGCCTTGTGGGCAAGGAGATCGACTTACAATTGAAATTTATAGATAGGTATACAATGGTGGAATTTAAACACTTCAATTAGAGCCGAAATGTACATCTTTTTTATATTTTTAAATTTTTGTGTGTTTGGTTAGAGGGCCTCTCCTGCCCCCCATTGAGGGTATATGCAAAACAAAAATGCAGGCATGAGTTCATGACCATTGAGGGTATATGCAAAAAAATGCAGGCATGACCATGCAAACACAAAAGTAGCATGCATATGTTACATATTTAACACTGAGATTTCCACTTGTAGATGCTTTCATGAAGGCCAGTGTGATTATCAATTTCTTTTAATCTAGCAAAAAGAATGATCTTATAACTTAGCTATAGATACCCGTTCTAAACTATAAATATATCAACCTTGTTCCTAGCATTAACAATGCAACCTCATCTCTTCCTATTTTTGATAAACCAGTGCTGCTAAATATCGTACCTACTTCCTAGAGTGTCACTTATGCACCACAAGCTGCAACAATATATATTTTTCATGGTGTCACATGGCAGAGACAAAAAGTAAAATAGAAGCCCTAGTAAGTCCAAGGAGCATATATAATTAGCAAGTGCAAACTTAACTAACATAGTAAATCTTCTAAGAGTCCATAGTATTAGGGGAATGATTTATATTTTATACATCACCAACATTACCACACACATCACTGTTTCGTTAAAACAGGCAAAACCAAAGAGACATAAATGTGCCAATAATAACATTCTCCAAGCTAACCATTTCTTTCAGTAACGTGTTGCCATCCTTAGTTAACTTGATATCTCCAGCTCCTCCAACAAGCCTATAAGCAAAATAACACAACAACGTACACCATTCCAAAACAGATCAAAACAGCAATAAAAATACAAATATACAATAAACAAAAACGACAACACCGAAACAGGCGAGCACGACAACAAGAAGCTAACATCTTAATAGTGCCTTTAGGGCCAAGGTTGCTCTTGAGAACATCTTGTAATCCCTTAGCGGCGTTGATGTTCATGTGAAGGGCTGCCGATTTGTTCAGCACTTCGGCATTGGGGTTCAGAACTCGCAGAGACATCTCCTGAGATTTTGGGGAATAGAAGCACAGGTTTTCAGGAGATGAAGGAATGGTGTGAAGATATATGGTGAAAATGTAGTGGATGCGAGAGGTTACCTTTGATTAGGTGGAAGTAAGCTGGATCTTGCAGATGTGATGATGATTGATGGAGAAGATGATCAATGGAGAACGAAAAAGTGCGTCGGAGCGGGAGTTTTCGGAAGTGAAGTGGGACTCGATGTTTTTAGGGCTTTTTGATTTAGTTAAAGCTTACTTCTCGAGTTCAT
This sequence comes from Flaveria robusta, assembly GCA_025506415.1. Classification (NCBI taxonomy): domain Eukaryota; kingdom Viridiplantae; phylum Streptophyta; class Magnoliopsida; order Asterales; family Asteraceae; genus Flaveria; species Flaveria robusta. The sequence goes on along the minus strand of CM046459.1, from coordinate 13,797,486 downwards.
TAACTGGAAAAAAAAAAAAAGGAAAAAAAAGAAAAAAAAATATATTTTATTTCTTTTCTCTCGTCAAGTAACTCGAGAACACGACACATGGTTTAAACACAAATTTACTCATTTTATTAAAATTAACTTGTTAAATGATTGTTTTACTTTTAACTTTAGCAAGTGGGTTTCACATATTAATTTTTTAGTATTATAATTGTTTAAAGCTTTGATTTTTTTAGAGTAACTTATTTAGACGGTCTATGTAGTTTGATTAGAATTTTAGATTTTTTTTTTAAAGTTTAAAAATTACAAATGCAATCTTTAATGTTACATTTATTTTTAATCAATGGTGATACTCATTTAGTTTAGTTAGTTTTTTTTAATTTTTTAAAATTATTATTTTATTTGTAGGGATAAAAAAACCAAAAAACAAAACAAAAAAAACAAAAAAAAAAAAAACATAGGAAAAAAACACAAACTGAAAAACCATCGAAAATAGGTAACTATTTCTAACTAGGGTATAACCCCGTGTATTACACGGGGTGAATAAGAAAAATATTTAAAATTTATTAATGAATAGTTAGGAACTGTAAAACGTTATTTTAATATAAGATATAACTGAAATTACGTATGAGTAAGAACTTTGATTAATCAATAAAACATTTTTATTATTTCTAAATCTTTGGTTTTAAAAAATTAGTGCTTTGACAAAAATTCAAATTTTATCAATATTTCGTTGTTTAAAACTCCGGGTTTGTTTTGTAAATTTTTTATATAAAACTTTTATTTTATAAAAAGAATGATTTTAAAATTAAAAAATTTTTGTTGTTTTAGAAAAAATCATAGTTTTAGAAAATTTTGTTTTTGAAAAAGTGTATTTTTTAATCAAAATATTTAGTTTTTATTAGTGAAAAATGTCTTTTTAATATAATTGATTAAGGAAAAACTTATATATATATAATATAGAGAGAGAAAGAGAAATATTTATAAATTAATTATTTGATTTTGTTAAATGAAATAAATAGTTTAGACTGAAAAATAGATGAAAGAGTGAACGTGAGAGTGACATGTGTCAAAAATCATAAAAGATTATTAGGATGGATACTTTGATTGAATTTACAAAGAGGACAACACCTTCACCCGGAGTTCATATTTCAATACCTTCGGAACCCTAACTCCGGCGTCGGCTTCTTCGTTCTCCGGCCGGATTCCACTTCAATTTCCTCTTCCGTCGCTACCGGCGCTTCCGTCTCCTCCGGCGAGTTGCCGCCAGTTCCGACGGTTAGAGCGGCTTATGCCACTCGCACATCCTTAACAGGTATATCATACTGATTGATCTGTATAATTATAGCATCGATCTGTAGGTATACATAACTTGTGGTTTATATCATTACACGTGCTTTTGGTTTGCGGATCGGTTATACGATACACCGTGCAATCGTTCCCGATTTCATGTTTTAGTTGGATACTGTAGTACTTTGTGTGTGAATTTGTTTAGAGTTTTGAAAATTGAACATGCTTTTAGGGTATATGCTACATGTTTGCCCTTGATGACTGATCTGATTGGAAAATGTGTCTGCTGGTACTTTGTTGGGGCGATTTTGTTCTTTGTTTTAGCGTAATTCAATAATGTAGGAAAAACTGCAAGTGTAAGAGATAATTGAGCTAAGTTTGCTTGCTCTTTTGTTCAGAATTCTGTCACCTTACGTGTCCATATGAAAGTTTTGAATTTCAAAACATCATGTTGAGAAAGTTGTCGATTTGTATTGAAATAAAAACACTAAGTGTAGATGCAAGTGATATAGGAGCTAAATAACTGTTGTTCTTGGGTAATATGAAATAAAACATTGAAATTCAACATGACAGGTTAATTTGGAAGGAGCATAAACCTTTGTATACTGATATAAACTTTTTGACTTGATAAAAGGTAGGAGTTAACTGAAATATGTATCTTGTGGTTGGAAGTACTAACTACCCATTCCCAATTGCTTCTTTCAATCTCGAGTTAAATTTGTAACCCAAAGCTTGTTAATTGGAAATGATAGATAAAGAAAAGAAGACAATTAAGAGGACACCGATTACCAAAACGTCTAATTTGAGTTGACGTATTTGACCTTTTAAATTGTTACAATGTCACTGAGTATTACTAGTATTCATAATTCATAAATAAAGATAAGCATTGCCAACCCAAGATCCTGACATGATTGACACCCCTAGTACAACATGTTAACAACCATTTTTTATTCAAATAATATACCATCTTATGCACTTGTAAGCAATGCTTTCAGAACCGACATCTTACCGGTCCGCTGGTCAGACCGGATATAAGAACTGAGTAAATTTATAATTATTTTAATAAATATATGCAAAGAATACTAAAAATTAAAAAACACATATAAAAACCGGTTCAACCGGTCCGGTTCCCGGTTCGAATGGTTCGATCGGTCCGACCACTGGTTCAACGTCAAAACGATTTTAAGCACCAACGGACCAAATTGGAGTTTGGTTCCCGGTCCAACTGGTCAGACCGGCCGGTCTGGTCCGGTTTTCAAAACATTGCTAGTAAGTAGTGATGACAATAAGACCCGAACCTAACACACTTGGAATGGGGTATTTGGGTATGTGACTAATTACAAAAAAGTTTACACGTTTGCATATTTGTAGCGAATATGATATTAGGTGATACTTAGTTGGAGTCCTCGAAAAACACATATCCGTTTACCCAAACCTTACTTGAAATTGTTGTTCTTTTTTTATGTTCTCTTTGGTGGCTGGCTTATAATATTCATACCAATTCCCAAAATTTCCCCGAGAACCCTAATTCACTTTTGTTCTATTTGTCCCACTGCACAAAGTTTTGTCATTTCCTCGGAATTCTTTCTTTCATCGTCGTTTTGAGGTAATTTCTTTTCCATGATCTTCACAATTTATCAAGTTACCTGTTTAATTTGAAACTCCTGATTCTAGTGCCCTAATTTGCTTACATATATTATGGGTTGTTTGGTAGGCTCTTAATAAAAGTATAAAACCAATAAAAAACTACCTCTGGATCAGTAAAATGTAACTGTGTTTGTTCCAAGGAAACATAAGCTCTTAACCGTTCCATCCAACACTGAATGGTTAAACTTTCTCACAATATTGAATGCAATTCCTTACCATTTTAGCCCTCAAAAATAAAACACCATTCTTGACCATCAACCTCCCCACCTTCGACTCCCACCCATCGAACCTACCACCGGCGGCTGACCACACCCTCGCCGCCACTTTGTCGGACAGTGGCCGCCGCCCCGATGCTCCATCGCCGCCCATCGACTCCCACCCAAGTTTGATTTCTTGAAGTTAAGTTTCTTTGATGATTTGGTTCTCAAAAAATAACTAGCAGAAGATGCATTCGCATTCATTCTAATATGTGAGGGACTCGATGCCAGATTAAAATTTAATTTCTTAGCATTTGGTGTTGGTGCTATCTTGATTTGAGTAGATTCTTGAGACAACGAGTGTTGTGTTGTTCTTGATGATATCTCCAAGCACAGTTTTTGTTTTTTCCAATCTGGTGAATCTGTTCTAGCAGTAGAAATCTCTTCCTCAACCTGAAACATGTTTGACATATGTTTTATTATTTAGTTTCTTAGCCTCAGAATGTTGTAAGCAATCCTCATTATATTAAAATAAATTTCTAAATTTGGGCTTCTGTTTCTTTCAATGCTAAGTTGCAGACTCTTCAGCACCAAAGCAGGAGTCCTATAGGAAACTTTATAGTGGGCAAGATTAAAAAGGTGTGACTTGGTCTAGTTCTTTATATAAAATTTATATGCTTATGTTAGTGTACCAGAAATGGATCTTTCTTTGGTTACTTTGTCAAGGACTCAAGGTTTTTTTAGATTCTTAGTAATGTTTGTTAAGGTGCCTTGTTCTTGATAATGTCTACTGCATTTCTATTGCATCTGTGTTCAAGTGCAGAAAATGTGTTGATAGGATAATAAGGATCAATTGCGAATTACTGTTGTTATGAAACAATATGGTTCTGTGAATTACTGTTGTAATGAAACAATATGGTTTTGCTTATTGATTAGTTACTGATATGGTGTTCTATGAAGTAAGGATGGAGTAGAATTGTACTAGAAAATCTCAATGGGCAATTTTTAAGAACCTAAGGATATAAATGGGTATGCCAGATACCTACGGGTACCCAATATATCATGGGTAATGAGTAACCGAGTACTCGACGAGTATGGAATTGGGTTTTACAAGCAGGTATGGGACAAAGTTTTACAATCGTGTATAGGAAAAAGTTCTGCAATCGTGTATGAGACTTAAATTACATCACCCATCCCATCCTCTGCCCACTGCCATCCCTAGTTGATAGGAAGTACCATTGGCATTTTGGTCTTGGAATATTCTTATTGTTATTGCTGTTATTTACATTGTGCCTACAAAGCAAGCCTATCTAATATAATTCACTATTGTACAATATTCTAAGGAGATGAAAAAGTCAAGGGTAATAAAGGCAGTGATAGTAGAGGTCAAGAATGGTAATACTTGGTGGTGGTCGACTCACATGGGTATTTCAGCTCCATTCATTTGTGTTAGTCTATTTGCAATTCTTGTGCGCCTTGCTGTATCTCTGCACCCATATTCTGGAGCTGGTGACCCACCTAAATATGGAGACTTTGAAGCACAAAGACATTGGATGGAGATCACAACCAATCTTCCAGTCAAAGAGTGGTATCGAAATACCACAGAAAATGATCTTAGCTACTGGGGACTTGACTACCCACCACTTACTGCTTATCAGAGTTATGTTCATGGTCTTGTTTTAAGATTCTTCCATCCTGAATCGGTTACATTATATACTTCTCGTGGCCATGAATCCTATTTCGGGTAGATTATTTTCGTTCTCGATAACATTTTGTAGCATTATAAGTTTTCAACTTCTTATTTACCTTTTCTTGCAGAAAACTGCTAATGAGGTGGACGGTTTTAACCTCTGATGTCCTCATATTCTTTCCTGCAGTTCTGTGGCTAATTGTAGTCTTGGCAGACCTATCAAGAGGGAATAAAAGTAACATAGCATGGCATATTGCGATGATTTTACTTAACCCATGCCTCATCCTCATCGATCATGGTCATTTTCAGGCATGCCAAATAGTTTTAATCGCTATTGTTGTTTACTGAAGTTACATTCATTTTACATTTCAAAACAATATCTTTATTCTGTTTTTTAATTACAGTACAACTGCATAAGCTTAGGACTTACTGTTGGAGCTGTTGCGGCTGTACTTAGTGACAAAGATCTTGTTGCTTCATTCTTGTTCACTCTTGCTTTAAACCACAAACAGGTGCTTTTAATCAAAAATTTTAAGCATATAATATATAATTAGAAAATGTTGCAATATGCTTAAGGCTTTTATATATTTGTGCAGATGAGTGCTTATTATGCTCCTGCATTTTTCAGCTATCTATTGGGTAAATGTCTAAAACGTCAAAATCCATTTCTTGAAGTATCAAAGTTGGGTATGATTGTTATAGGAACATTTGCTCTTGTTTGGTGGCCATATCTTCACTCTAGAGGCGCTGGTTTGGAGGTACAACCAACTTATATTACACGCCACATAGACTAATTTAAAATTCACTTTTAGTTAAAAGTCATCCTCTTGGTTATATGCTTTTTACTTTGCATACTCTCATGAGGTTAGAATTTGATAAACAGTTCTTTTGACATTTGTAGGTATTATCCCGCCTAGCTCCATTTGAGAGGGGATTATACGAGGACTATGTGGCTAATTTTTGGTGCACGACTTCAGTCCTCATAAAGTGGAAGCGATTGTTCACCACACAGTCACTAAAATTCTTATGTCTATTCATGACGGTTTGTTCATGTCTGCCGTCAATGTTTCTGCAGATACGAGCTCCAAGTACCCGAACTTTCCTCTATGGGTTGCTCAATAGTGCTTTCTCATTCTATCTATTCTCGTTTCAAGGTGAGCTAAGTATTTTTCTTCTTTTCTTCATCAGGGCTTTGTTTTATTATTAGTTATATGCTGCATATATGTGTGTCTGTGTCTATTAATTTACATTAATAATTAGTACTTGAATTATCCCTCATGATATATTTGTAGAATAACTAACTCATATACCGTCTGCCTACTCCTAAATCTACACCTTTTGTCCATCACGGGACTTGAACTCTCAATCACACGTGGAGGGACGCCTTTCCTACACACATTGGTACCATTAGGCCACAAACCCTTTGGTATCCCTCGTGACAAGTGATTGAATATTGATGGTTGGGGAAGATGCCTCCACCCCCACCAAAACACCCAAATGTAGGCTTGAAAATAGATGCTTGTTGGGCTGTATCTGAATTTAACGGGTACCAAAATCTGGTATCTGAGATCTGTTTGTCATTGTAAATTGATTTTATTTTAATTAAATAAAATTAAAAAATATAGATCTGGTTCTGTGTTCATGTTGGACCCTGGAAAAGACAAACTTCTGGCTTTTGAAGCTAAATAATGTTAAAAACCAGCAATAATATCTTTGAACAAAAGATAAAGTTTCAAAATTTCAATAATTAAATGTTAAAAGACAATACAATTCACCATTATGCAGATAGCTTACAATTTATATTATTAGTTTATACAATAATCACACGTGGAGCAATGGATATCGCTATATATGTAGATGATTAGTATTTATATTGTGTATAAAGATACCAAGAGATAGATAGTATTACTGAATTTGAACTTCAATATATCGAATGTTGATAACATAACTATTACTGAATTTGTAACCCGACTTTGTGATGCCTGTAGCAGTATAATCTTTCTACTTAGACTAACTCTGACGTTGTTGTTTGTTTTTGATAATTACAGTACACGAGAAGTCTATTCTTCTGCCACTCTTGCCAGCAAGCATCTTAGCCCTAGAAGAACCTTTTGTGTTTCAATGGTTTACACAGTTCGCCTTGCTCTCGATGTTTCCACTATTATGTCGTGACAAATTACTCATTCCATACATTGCGCTCTATGGTATCTTCATCTTCATTTACTATGCCCCAAATGGAAAACCCAACACACCAAAACCTCGTTTTTGGCCTCGTTTGATGTCGTTTTTTATCGGCTTTCTTCTTTTCTTATCTTTTGTTCTGCATATTATTTATCTCACCATAGACCCTCCAAAGAAATACCCTTTCCTCTTTGAAGCTATCATCATGCTGCTTTGCTTCTCTCAGTTTGTTTTTATTGCTGTTTACGCAAACCGAAAACAGTGGATTTTGTCTATAAAATCGCCAGTGGGTAGCGAAAAGAAACAGGTTTGAACCTTGAAGTTTAACCAACTTGTTTTTTCCCCTCATTTAGGCAATGATGAGAATATTTTTGTAACTTTGAATGATCAGTTTTGCAACATATGTTGTATCATTTTTATTTTCACTTGTCACACTTCATATTCTTTTCTTGTTTTTTTATTTTTATTTTTATTTTAATTCTAATTTCAATTAAATATAGTTGGTTGTTTAAATGAATAATTGAGACCAATCATACACCCTCACTAGTAAAGGTGTAAGAAAGCCAGTTTTTGAAATGGAGCTGGCAGATTGACCCGAACTGGAACCGGAACCGAAACCGGTTAGGGTTGAACCTGCTGTTGGTGTTCGGTTTGTAAATATCCTCATTCAAACCGATTTGAAAATGGTTTAACCTGAACCAAACTAGTCAATAAACTAGCATCTAATAACATCGTATTAATCATTTTCCTCTCTAAAATTGATTCTAACCCGAATATTCTACCAAACATGGGATTTGACTTTCGTTGACCCAAGCCAAAGTCAAAACCCACAAACTTGTACTAAGATCTTGAATACAAAAAATAGATAGATCATATATAAAACCCTTAAATATAGATTCGGAGAAAACATGAAGACATAACAACACAAACGTGAATATACACACTCCAAAAGGTATGTAGTGCAAGAGCATCAAGATGTGTAGAAAATATATTACTTTTTAATTGATTGAGGGTTGTAGATTTAATAGTAGAGTTTAATGATATAAAATTTAGTCATTCTAAAAAGAACATACACAAGCCCTAGATTGATTATGTGAATACTGGTGGTGACAAGGTTGTGATGACGAGAAAGGAGTGGAGGAGTTGGTCCGGTGGAGAGATGCGGGTCAAATAATGGAGGAGGGCCATCCTTCTCCTCCGTATCACTTTTAACACTCTTTTATCCATGCAGACATCTCATTAATCTTTCCATCTGATCTCCAACTCTCCTTAATGTTTCTCATCCCCTCCTCTCTCTAGCTCCATCTCTTATAATGTACGAGATTTGTAGCACAATGTACAAATTTCTCGGTTGATTTAGTGAGTTTAATCTGTGGTTCTCCCACACCCTACTGTGGTGCCACCTTCTCCCTCTCGTGTCATCACTTGTCTATCTTTTTCAAGTTCCTCTCGTACCATTATTTGTTGCAGAAGGCCATCTTTTTCATCAGCATAAGCCTTGGTTGCAAAACATTTGGGTTAATGAACTTGAAATCTTTTAGGAAACCAACAAAGTTTGAAGCATTTGTTTGTTGTATGAATCCTTTTTTTACGATTAGAGCAAGTGATAATATTCTTGCTATCTAATTTACAATGTTGATGTTCTTGAAATCGAGTAATAACATTCATTGAGGCTGAATGTGGAAAAATTGGCCGGTAGAATGAATTTTCCTATGTTTCTCATTTTGGATGAGAAGAGCATAAGCATGGTTAATAGAAGGAAGATGTTGCATTGTTAAAACTAGTTATTTCTCCCCGCTCTACGCGCGAGTCCAATAAGTTTTTTCACATGTAACGTTGTGTTACTTTGGTCGTTATCTATCCGGCTCGTTAGAAACCATAAAATCGAAGTTTGGTCACGAAACCCAAATATACTAAACTTTAGTGGCCAAACTTGAAAAAAATAAAACTTCACTATACATATTTCAGTGTTCGAACTCTAAGATCTTAAATTTTAATGGCCAAAGTCACACACTATACGGTGTGAGTTTGGTCAATTTTCCCAACCCGACGTTGCGTTACTTTGGTTGTTATCTGTCCGTCTCGTTGAAAACCATAAAATCAAAGTTTGGCGGCAAAACTCAAAAATACTAAATTTTAGTGGACAAACTTAGAAAAAAATAAAACTTCATTATAAATAGATTAGTGACCAAACTCCAAGATCTTAAATTTTATTGGCCAAAGTCATAAAAACACATCGGTAACCAAACTCTAGATCCTAAATTTTAGTGGTAAAAGTAAATAAAAAAACGACGGCCAAAATACAGAACACTAAACTCTAGTGGCTGAACTCGATAAAGTAAAGTTTCACTGTAAATAGTTTAGTGATCGAAATCTATTATACTTTCGTTTAAAAAACCATCAGTTTAGGATTTATTAAATAAAATTATATGCTCTATTACATGAATCTCCTCTTCTCTTTCTATTTCATACAAATCCATGTGGCCAAAGTTAAAAGTAAACAAAATTCAATGGCCAAATTTGAAAGCTAATAAAGTAACTGTATCACTCAATTTGTCTTTTTAATACATATATGTGTGTGTGATGTTTCCCCTAGAACCAGTAACTTTTGCTATTGACATAAGAAATTTTGATGTGTTTATAATCTGAATTCATAGTTTTCGATCCAGTCCGTTTGGTTGGGTAAAAATAATACCAAATTTATTTTACATTATAAAAGAAATGAATGTTAAATATCTACGAGGTGAATCTGGTGAATGTTAGCACGACTCAGTTTTAAATAAAATTTATATAAAAAATAGGTAAAAAAATAACGATGCATTTGGAATTTTATAAATTTTGTTAAACATTATATAACAAAATTTGTAAAAGGAAACCAAGTGGTAGTTAAAGATAAAAATTCAAAAAATATGCATTATATTTGACCCGAGTACGTATTAAAGAAAATTTATATTAAAACGTATTCAAAATTTTTTAAAATATTATATTTAAAAAGTTGTTAAAGGAATAAAATAATGTTAAAAAGTAATTATAATATTTAAATAATAATAATAATAATAATAATAATAATAATAATAATAATAATAATAATAATAATAATAAATAATAATAATAATAATAATAATAAAAATGAAAATCAATTAATATAAATTTTGCCGGTTTTGAAGAGTTAGTAATATTGTTGTGCTTCGAGAATATGAATCTTAAAGCTCATAAAGATTCAATTCAATGCTAATTTGGAATATACTTTGTAAAGATAGAACCTATTACCCACATTAGTAACCATTAAGTTGTTGAATAGATTCACCATCACCTTAAACTGACCTCCTTATCGCAATCCCGTAAATAAAAAATAATATGCATCAAGATTCTTTTAGATATCAAAATCGTAACATAATTGACAAAATACATTATTACACTCACCCTCCTTCCTTCCATGCCTACCTCTCCTTTAAAAGATGAGATAAGATATTTTGAGCAATGAGCGCATGACACGTGGCTCTCCATTTCTGGTGGTTAAATGATAAGGCATGCAAGTATGTGATTGTGGACACAATGCATGAAATACCGTTAGCCACAAGATCCAACGGTCATAACCACTAGACGTTAAGATTGATTTGTTTGTGTTCGTTGGATGGTGAATAGCAAAAGGCATTTCTCATGTACAAGTGTTATATATAGAGCTAAGGAAACTTAACTCACTCATTGGATTTGAAAAGGTGAAAGGCCATCCTTTCAAGCAATATTATCATAATGGCTTCGATCCCCGCCACTGTTGCCGCTGTCGCTCAAACCAACATGGTGGCTCCGTTCACCGGTCTTAAGTCCAACGCCGCCTTCCCCGCCACCAAGAAGGTTAACGACTTCTCCACCCTTCCTAGCAACGGTGGAAGAGTGCAATGCATGAAGGTACGTATGCATAATTGTTTTTGTTTATGGCAATAAAACGATTTAGATTGTTTTAATAAAACAGATTGAGTGATTTTGAGGTTGAAACTAATTAAAATGTATTGATTTGTTGTTTAGGTGTGGCCACCACTTGGAAAGAAGAAGTATGAGACCCTTTCATACCTTCCAAATTTAACTGAGGCCCAGTTGGCTAAGGAAGTCGAATACCTGCTCCGTAACAAATGGGTTCCTTGTTTAGAATTCGAGTTGGAGGTCTATTTCTTATCTTTTTATATTATTCTTAATTTTTATGATTTTACAAACTCGTCACAAGAGAAATATACATTTAGAGGTAAACTGGTCGATTTGAGTAAAAATTTATCTCAATCTGATTTAAACATTAAAGTATGTAAGAAGTTAAAATGGAAACGAATAAAGCCAGTTAAATTTGCTTGAAGTGCTTTAAATGCGTACATACTTCTAACTTTTTACTAAAAGAATATGTTATTACATTACAATAACATAAACTTTATGATGATATTTTACTGGTTAATTATTGCATATGAAAAGTCAGGTCGGCAACCTATTGGTTTTGCTTAAAAAAATACATTGTAAATGTATATTAACAAACCCTTAATATGGTTTTTTTATTGTTTTGGGGTAAATGTAGCACGGTTTTGTCTACCGTGAGAACGCAAGATCTCCCGGATACTATGATGGAAGATACTGGACAATGTGGAAGTTGCCTATGTTCGGATGCACTGACGCATCCCAAGTGATGAAGGAGCTTCAAGAATGCAAGAAGGAGTACCCTCAGGCATGGATCCGTATCATTGGATTTGACAACGTCCGTCAAGTGCAATGCATCAGTTTCATTGCCTCCAAACCAGATGGCTTCTAAGCAACTTCTGGAACTATTCGATCTAACCTCTATATGATAGGTCGAGTTTGTTTGAATCTTTATAGTTCTTCATCAATTTGTTTTTCGAAATTGGAATTTCTCAATTTCATGTATTTCTATGTATTTTGTTGTTTATTTCGCATTTGTATGCGGTGGATAAAAAATATCTATAAAATAATCATTTGTCGAAAGGTTTGTATCTTGATTCGGCTCTTTGTGTTCCTTTCTATGATCATATGTTAAAAGCACTTGTCTTTTAAAGATGATATAAATTAATATATTGGTGGGCTTATAGCCTTATATGCGTGTGTATTCATGGAAGTCAGACAAGATTTAATAGATAATCATGTATATATAGAAGTGTAAGAGATATAAGTAAAAGATTTTAATATAATTCAATTGAAAAACAGCTGTTTATATGTACGTTCTTGCTCAAATAATGATTACCACTTAACCTGCACAAAAACATAACATTTATTATTACTAATTTAAACCGAGCTTCCATCTATTATCTTACTTTATATGTTTTCCTCTGTTCCTAAGGCCACACAGGTTGGACTCGAGAATTAACTAGGGAACCGGGACCGTTTGGAAACTCCACGCCCCTGGTTCATTTCCTCACCAACCCAGTGAATATTCACCGGCTTTACCGATTGAAAGATTCAATTTTTTGATAGTTGGGGTGACCGTTAAAATGATAATGATAATAATATTTTTACACTATAAATTTCATTTTTTTAGATTGAAGATTTAATTTTTTTTATATTTTTTCTAGATGTTAATTTATTTTTTAATGGAGTTTGTTTTATTATCTAGAGTAAAATGTCATTTTCGTCCCTGACGTTTTGTTAAATTTGCCATTTTAATCCAAAAACTTTTTTTTTTGTCATTTCAGTCATTGTAGTTTACTAAATGTTATCATTTTCATCCACTAACTAACACCGTTAAAACTCTGTTAAAAAACGGACCTGATAGAAGTTGAGCGGCGGCGGAGTTGAATAGTGACTCAAAGTTTGTCCCGTTTCATAAAAAAAAAATAACGCGATTAACTCTCAATTAGCAAATGATTATTGAAAGAAAATAAACTCAAAGTTGGAAGTGTATATAAATATTGTTTAAGTTGAAATTAATCACAACCAATTAATAAAAGTTGTGATTATTAAAATCTTATAAACTTTATCATAAAAGGAAAAAGGGAAGTAGAAAATCAATTTGGCTTATCCATCAAACATCTCATTTTAGGAGTACGATAAATGAAGGAGTTGAAATAGCTTACCCATCAAACATCTCATTTTGGGTGAATGATAAACGGACTAACGGAGGAATTGAAATACATAGGTTTTAACTTTTGTGTTTTAAATGCATAATATTCTATCAATCTATCAATACTAATAAAAAAATTTTTTTTTTGTGACACATGAGATAATTATAAAGCCTCTAAATCTTATTTTACTGCTTATCTCTCCTAATTAATAATTCTATTAACTACTAATAATTTATATAATTCATTTAAGATTAAAAACATTTTTATAAATTAAAAAAGAGATCCTTTTATAAATGTAGTTTCTAAATAAACATTTTTTATAAAATAAGAAATTTTACTAAAATATTAAACTTTTTTAAAAATATTAAATATTTTAAAAATTGAGCCTTTATAAAATAAATTTTTTTATGAAACAAAAATGATTAAAATTCAAACTTTTTATGAGAAAATTTTTAAAAATAGCATTTTTAAAAACGTTTTGTTTTGAAACAAAAAAAAAACTTTCAAAAAATTAAAAATAAAAGTTTGAAAAATATATCATTGTTTTATTATTTAAAGTACTTACTCGTACATAATTTTAATAATATCATATCTCAAGATATTGTTTTATAATTCATAAATTTTTGTTACTAACTATTTAATATTTATTTACCCAACCCGTGTAATACACGGGATAATAAACTAATAAAATATATGATATAGAATAATAATACATACAATGTATAACTTCATAATACATGTAAGAATGAATATTTACCTACTCTACTAAAATAATAATTAAAAGGGACACGTGGCAACACCATATTTTTTCTTACTAATGTTTTCCCGCTTCTCTATTCTATTAAATAATCACATGAATTATTAATAATATTATTTAATTTTTTATATTAAAATAGTTTTTTAATAAATTAAGAAAGATATGTTTTTATTAATGTTATTTCTAAAAAAATAAATTTTTATAAAATGAAATTTTTTTCTAAAACATCAAATTTTATCAAAAATAAAAAATATTTCAAAACTGGTGTTTATAAAATGTAAAATTTTTATAAATAAAAAATAACTAAAATTGAGATTTATAATAAGAAGAATTTTAAAATGATATTTTTTAAAACGTATGTTTTGAAATAAAAATTTTATTCTATTTATAATAAGTAAGATTTCAATTATATTTTATTTTAAAATACAAATTTATAATTAATAAATTAAAATTCTATGTAATATTATTTTATTCAAGTCGTGTAATAAATGCGTTTACTAAAACTAATAACATATAAAAAGAAATATGATTAATTATCAATTTATTTATATATTATGGGTTATACCTAAATTTTTGTAGGTTGTACTCATTTTTTATTTTTTTTTATTTTTAATTTCCTTACTTTTTACCACAATACTTTTACATATTTACAACTTAACCCTAAAATTTTTCACTCTTAACTTTAGTTTCCTATACTTTCCATCATTTACAAAATTATCGTTTTACGTTTCGTTTTAAATTTTACGAGTTAACACGTCGCAACGTGCGCATGTGATTCAACATTTTTATTCCTATTTTCCCTAGTTTAACGACCTTGTCACAACACGTGTTAGATCGTCTTAGTTATTATTTCGAATGTTTTACGTTTCACGCGATGGGTTTGACGTTTTTACGTCTACTTACCATTTAGTTTTATTTCTTGCGTTTTTATTTCTTTTTTAATGCGAGTTTTTCTGGTGTTGGTAGTCGCTGATGATGGTATGAAATTGGTGCTACTTGGCATGTTTTTACGCCCTCGTCGTACGCGGGGGACTGAATATAGTATATTCTAGTTACCAAGATGTATGTACATATTATTATGCATATAGTACAACCATCTAATTATTTTAATTTTTGTTATAACCTAATACTTTTACATCGTTGACAATTTAATCGCTACAATTTTTTTACTTTCAACTATGTTCATCTGTACTTTCATCTTTTATAAATTTTTAGTTTTGCATTCGGTCTAAATTTTGAGAGCTACACTTCATAATGTGCGCGTGTGGTTCAACATTGTTACGTCTATTTTTCCCGTTTAACGGTTCTATTGCAACGTGCGGGTCCTAGATCGACTTGGTTATTGTTTTAAAGTTTTATGTTTCATGTGAATGATTTAAAGTTTTTACGTCTACTTTTTGTTTGATCTTATTTTTTCATTTTTATTTCTTTTGTAATACAAGCTTTTCTAGTGTTGGTACATGGTCGCTGGCGTTGGTCTAAAGTTAATGTTACTTGGCATGATTTTATGTTCCCTGCAGGCCGCTGCAGCAATGCGGGGCTTATACTAGTATAATATTAAGAGTAAATTACATTTTTCGTCCTTTAGGTTTATAGTAAATTTCAGATTTCGTCCTTAAACTAAGGAAATTACAGTAAATGTCTTTTACGTTTAAGAAAGCTTGCACGTTTCGTCCTTTACTCTAACGGACGTTAATTTTGTCCGTTAAGTGAGGTCATGTGCCTTGCACATGAGGGCATTTTAGTACTTTTACCCTTAATAAGAAAGCAGAATATTAAAACCCACCCCAACCTACCCCACCCTCATACCTTTTTTTCTCTCTCTACCCCCCTCTCTCTATCTCTCTCTGTCTCTCTCTCTCTCTCTCTTCTTCTCTTTATTTTCACACACAAGAAACACCACCACCACCCTTTCGCCGCCACCACCTGCCCACCGCCACCACCGCCACCACCACCGCCGCCTGCCGATGACGAAATTTCCAGCACCATCACCGCTCACTGCGAGCACCGAAGGCGATGACGAAATTTCCAGCATCATCACCGCTCACTGCTACAATCCCCCCTCTCTCGATGTCTTTCTCTCACCACTCACACCACCGATGTCTCGCGATGGTGGTGGTAGCTTGGTTGCAGGTTGGGCGATAATAGAGGTGGCAGTCATGGTGGTCGTAAGCTTGGTCTTGATGGAGATGACGGCGGTGGTGTTCGGTGGTCGTAGGTTAGGGTTTGATGGATGCGAGGTCAGGTGGTTGCGGGTTGGGGTTTGATGGAGGTGATGATGGTTTTGGTCAGTGATAGAGGTGACGATGGGTGGTGCTCTGTGGTGGGCGGGATGGCTGGTGCTCAGTGATGGGCAGGCAGTGGCGGTGGAGGTGGCGGTGGGCAGGTGGTGGCGGTAGCGATGGGCAGGCGGTGGTGGTGGTGGTGGCGGTGGCGGTGGGCAGGTGGCGGCGGCGAAAGGGTGGTGGTGGTGTTTCTTGTGTGTGAAAATATAGAGAAGAAGAGAGAGAGAGAGACAGAGAGAGAGAGAGAGGGTGGGTAGAGAGAGAAAGAGAGGTGTGAGGGTGGGGTAGGTTGGGGTGGGTTTTAATATTCTGCTTTCTTATTAAGAGTAAAAGTACCAAAATGCCCTCATGTGCAAGGCACATGACTTCATTTAACGGACAAAATTAACGTCCATTAGAGTAAAGGATGAAACGTGCAAGCTTTCTTAAACGTAAAGGACATTTACTGTAATTTCCTTAGTTTAAGGACGAAACCTGAAATTTTCTATAAACCTAAAGGACGAAAAATGTAATTTACTCTAATATTAATTACCAAGTAGTTTGTGCGTTATGGATTGTACCTGAGCTTTAGTGGGTTATATCCACTTTTGATTTTTTTTTTAAATTTTCTTACTTTTAATCTCATAACTTTTACATCTTTTATAACTTAACCCCTATAATTTTTTACTTTCAAATTTGGTTCCCTATACTTTTCATCTTTACAAATTTTTCGTTTTAAATTTCATGATTTAACACGCCGCAACGTACGCGTGTTGTTCAATGTTTTTACGCCTACTTTTTACCGTTTAATGGCCCTGTCACAACACGCGGTTCTTTGATCGACTTAGTTATTGTTTTTAATGTTTTACGTTTCACATGTGGGGTTTAATGCTTTTACATCTGCTTTATGTTCGGTTTTGTTTTTCCCTTTTTTATTTTTTTTAATACGAGTTTTTCCGGTACTGCTGGAGCCGATGGTGAAGTGAAATTGATAAATACATTACTTGTGAAATTGTAGTGTATACATTAGTGAATTCAAGTATTCAGATTATATTTACTCGTTCTCATCTAATCTAACTCTTGAATATTATAGCATCTTTGGAAAACATTTTTTTTTTTTGACAATGATGCTAGAAATCGAACACAAAAGAACAGAAGGAAGATATACGATTTTCAACAAATGATTATTTTATATAAGATGCCTTTTCTCATACAAATCAGAAATAAACAACAAAACACGTGAAAAAGAAGTTGATGAAGAACCCTAAAGATTCAAACAAATCCGACCCATATATAAAGGTTAGATCGATTAATTTTTCGAATTTGCTTAGAAGCCATCAGGTTTGGAGGCAATGAAACTGATACATTGAACTTGACGAACGTTGTCAAATCCGATGATCCGAATCCATGCCTGAGGGTATTCCTTCTTGCACTCTTCAAGCTCCTTCAACACTTGGGCTGAGTCGGTACATCCAAACATAGGCAATTTCCACATTGTCCAGTATCTTCCGTCATAGTATCCGGGGGATCTTGCGTTCTCACGGTAGACAAAACCGTGCTACAATTACCCAAAAACAATGGGAATCCATATAAAGAGTTAGTCACTCAACATGTACAACAGATCATTAGGAAAAATAGTATGTAAAGTAAGTCGATGACAACATTAATGTGTCTTGACGGACTAAAACCATCTCAAGCGTCCTAAAATAGTAAAATTCATTTTTAAATCATATACACGAAAAATGAGTTATTATTCTTTAAAATAATCAAAATTTGAAGAAATGTTGTTGCATCTATTGATGATGATCTTTTTTTTTTTTTCCCAATATATGGTTATAAAAATATGAATTTACAATAATAACAAATAATGAGGGTCGTTTCACGTATAAGGAAGCTGTCAATACGACGTCCTATTAAAAAATAAATAAATAAGTCTATATGGCCTCCCTATATGTAATAGTTGTGTTAGTAAGTGGCGTTTAACATTCTTTTCAATAAAGTGGTTTGGATAAGTTTAAAAATTTAATATACTATTGTTTAATAATTTATATGAGAATGTACGTTATTTCTTTTTATCAATCGTAATAATCATAAATAAATTAATCTATAACTTCGTACTTATTTCTAAAAAGAAAAAAAATGGTACACATATTTAATAACAACAAATTTAGAGTTGTCAAAATAGACGGCTTAATTTTACGCCCTTAAAAATATTCCCAAGTGATTTTTAACTCATTTACTCAATTCTATATCTTCTTCTTTTGTAATCTAACAAGTCAATCAGCTTAAGAAAAATGATAACTCAAATAGTAAGTTTCCTTTTAACTAGTTAAAATTCTTGGCCTCTAGATATAATAGCTACTAAATCATAAAATCATAAAAATCTATGAACTACATAAAAAGATAAGAAACAAACCTCCAACTCGAATTCTAAACAAGGAACCCATTTGTTGCGGAGAAGGTAGTCGACTTCCTTAGCCAATTGGGTTTGAGTTAGTGCTGGTAGGTAAGAAAGAGTCTCGTACTTCTTCTTTCCAAGTGGTGGCCACACCTAAATAACCAAACCAAACCATTTTATTAATTTCAACCTAAAATCGTTCGATTTGTTTAAATAAAACAATCTAAAATTTTAAATTAATAACAATTATGTATGCATACCTTCATGCATTGCACTCGTCCACCGTTGCTGGGAAGGGTGGAGAAGTCGTTAGCCTTCTTGGTGGCGGGGAAGGCGGCGTTGGACTTAAGACCGGTGAACGGAACCACCATGTTGGTTTGAGCAACGGCGGCAACGGTGGCGGGGATCGAAGCCATTTTGATGATCTTGCTTGAAAGGATGGCCTTTCAAGTACCTTTTCAAATCCAATGAATGAGTTAAGTTTCCTTAGCTCTATATATAACACTTGTATATGAGCAATGGCTATACCATCCAACGAACACAAACAAATGAATCTTAACATCTAGTGATTATGGCCGTTGGATCTTGTGGCTAATGTTATTTCATGTATTGTGACCATATAGTTGCGGGCCTTATCATTTAACCACCCAAAATTGAGTGCCACGTGTCAGAAGCTAATTGCTCAAAACATCTTATCTCATCTTCTAAAGGAGAGGTAGGCATGGAAGAGTGAATAATTATTTATTTTTTCGTTTTTGTTACATTTGAAATTTTAAGGCATCTTTAATCCGTAATTTTCTATTTACTTGTAAACAATATAAAATTTCTATTTAAGAGCAAAAATAATAAATAAAATATTTACAACAACACTTAATTTTCGTATACATTAAATTTTTTTTTCTTTTACAAATTTCGTATACATTAAAATAAGAGTTGATTTCAGTTTTACTCCTTAAGGTTTAACTAAAGTAACAATTTTCCTTCAAAATATTAAAAACATCAATTTACCTCCAAAAGTTTCATATGTTGTTTCACTTTCACTCCAAATGTTTTATTATTTTGGATAAAATTAAAACAACTAATGAAACTTTTGGATTAAAATTGAAACAATTTATGAAACTTTTGGAGGTAAATTAATGTTTTTAATCTTTTGGAGGAAAATAGTCATTTTTAACAAACCTTAAGAAGTAAAATTGAACTTCACTCTTAAAATAAAGTCTAATCAAAACCCAATTGATCCATTGCCTTAGTCCGACCATATAAAACAAACATGAGCGCCAGTCACATTAAGATGACCCAAAAACAATCCATCACCTATGCCATCGGCGACGTAAACCCACGCGAGTGTACGAGCTCGACGCTCGAAAACTCGAGCCCATCCCACGCGAGCCACAACCACGATACCATGAAGCCTCTGGTAAAACGTCTCACACCCCATGACAACATAGAAGTATTCAACATATATGGCCCCAAGTTTATAAGTCCCAACATAAAGTGCCACAAGAACTTAGGCGACAAGGATCGTGCCTAAAAGACTCCCCAAGCGGGAACCTACATGAACATAAACGAGATGAAATTTCGACTTTCAAAACTCACTAAACCACCCCGGTACCACGTCATGCTCCATCCCCCAAAAGTTTTTTAATTCACTTGTAGCTAGTGTTAAAAGACCAAGAAAATAATTATTGAACACAAGAATCTTAATAGACATGAAAACACTATAAGCCCCTTGCCTCATTCAATCAATCCCTAATTCCATATATATGAACAACAACCTTAGCGACCACACGAGGATATATCCTAACCGAAGGACTATTCCAAAAGTGATCAAAAAAATTACTAACACACCACACGGATCCCACTATAAGTTGATGGTGACATAAAGTAGTAAATTTCTTCTTCGTCCCCCTACTATCCCATGGCAACAAAGTTATAATACTAATGCCATCATGCATGACAATTCAATCAAAGTGCATGGCATAGGCGAAGCTTAGTGGGGGCCGGAGGGGGGCCCCCGCCCCCCTCCTTTTTTCGTCAGTAGTGTTAATTTTCGGTCTGGTAGTGTAAATTTTCGGCCCGGTAGTGTAAATTTTTAATCTCACACCACACCTCGTCTTGGTATTTCGATCAAAGAGGGAAGGGAACCAAACATCACATATCCACACGAACAATGTTACCATTCCTTAACTAAACAAAATGATAGGTTCACACTAATCCTATAGTTTCAATCTAAGCCTTTTCACCATGGTAAGAGAACTAAAGTTTTTACAACTCACACCAACAAAGAATATGATACAAACACTATCCTTAAAGGTGCACTTCATGCCAAAAAAATGCTATTGCATCTCTACATATCCTATTCAATATCAAATGTGTATGTTGTATTAAGCGCCCATTATATAATCAAAGCCTCCCCATGATCAACTCTAACCACCTTATCCATTATTATCAAGTCATCCCTATCATCATATTCATTATAAATGGGCTTAGGTATCTTTGATAGAGTGACCAAGTGTTATTAGGGCACTCATGTGTAACATATTCCTACCCATTTAACACCCGATAAAATGGAACAACTTGGGTGGCCAAGAAATCCGCTAGCGGCCTTAGGGGTTCCCATGGGGTGATTTGGGGTGGGGCCACATTTTGCAATAAAAAAAGATATTAAATGTAATTATTGAATCCAAAGCCCCCCACTCTAAATCACCTAATGTAATTAGTGCAAAGAATGATAATAAAGATATAAAATTTATAATAATAGAACTTGTCCATTATAATTATTGAAGTGTAAAGATACACCATATAAATTTTTTTATCTGATTATTATATAATGCATTTGAAATGGATAAAGTTGGCATTTCATTTTTTTTTAAGACACAAAATGGGGATCGTTTTGGTACTTAAAAATTTTAGTATTCATGACATAATTTTGTTATTTAAAACTAACTTTAGTAAACCCGTGTATTACACGAGTTGAATAAATAAAATATTAAATCTAATAAATATTTATTAATAAAATTTAATATTCTAAGATAAGATATACTTAAAATTACGTATAAGTAATAACTATAAGTAATAGAACAATAATATTGATTTTTCAAACTTTTTTTGTATTTTTTAAAAAATAAATTAAACATTGTGTTAAAACAAACCATTTTAAAAAAGTATCATTTTAAAAAATTTTCTTACTATAACTCCCAATTTTATTTATATTTTATTTATTAAAATTTTACATTTTATAAAAATTACTTTTAAAGTATTTTGTATTAGTAATTAATGTAGTTATTTAATAGGTGAGAGAATTAGAAAAGTTTTGATAAGATAAATGTGGTGTTAACATGTGTCACCTCTAATTACACTTTTATTAGAGTAGAGAGATAAATATTAATTTTTGTGTATATATTATTACTAGGTTAGTACCCCGTGTATTACACGGGTTGAATATATAAATTATTAAATAATTAGTAAAAAATATTTATGAATTATAAAACTATGATTTAAGATAAAATATGATTATAATTACTTATAAATAGCTACTTTAAGTAAATAAATAATAATATATTTTTCTTAAACTTTTGTCTTATAAAAAATTTATGGTTTGTAAATATTTTGTTTTAAGTAAAATGATCTTTTTTAAAAAGTTCATTGCTTTTTTGTTTTTAAAAAGTGTGTTTTTAATTTAATAAATAGATTTTTAATTTATTAAATTATACATTTTTTAATTTGAAATGGTATGAGTAATATTATTAGTATTCAATATTACTTTTAATAATAGAGAGAAACGAGAAAGTTAGTATGATAAGGCTTACGATTGCGTCACGTATCTTAATTTTTCCTTATTATAGATAGATTGATAGACAAACAGACAGATAGATATATAGATAGATAGGCTAGAAACTCATTTATTAAACGGATTATAGTTAGTAATAAACATAAATATTAACAGCACGATATTTTAATATAAAATATGAATTTTATATACGTAATAGTTCAAGAAAATAAAACAATTATATTATTTTTTTAACTCTTTTATCAAAATAGTTTTATTTTTAAATATTCGTATTAAGATTCTTTTATAAAAGAATTTATTTTTATAAAATTTTTGTTTATTAAAAACTCTGGTTTGTAATTATTCTGTTTGTTTTAGTAAGATTGTTTTTAGAAAAGTTCATATTTTTTATATTTTTTTTAAAAAAAAGGTCGGATTTAAAATATTTTGTTTGAAAAAGGTTTAGTGTTTTCGAAAATTTCATAGTATATAAATTTTTTTATTATTAGTTATATTTTAATTAAAAAAATATGATTTTTTATTTTCTTAATAAAATCTAACTTTAAAAAGATAAATTGATTTTAAAAAATTTAAATGAGAGAGAGAAATATTACAATTAATAAAATTAATCTTTAATAAGAAAAAGAAATTAGTTTTAATATTTAAATTACTATAATACCCTTTTGGATGGAAAAATGAGATAATAATGTCTAGAAGAATGACAAGTGACAAAAAAATAGGTCAATAAAATGACATGTGGCTTTAGAAAACTTGTTTTATTAAAATCTATAGATTCAATTTATTATGTTATTTAATGACCAATTATTTAATGAATGATATATTTGGACGTATAGATAACTACTAAAATTTAATTAATAATTATATGCATTAAAAAATCATAGAATTTAATAATAAAAAATATAGTGTTTTTATGTTCCAAAATTTTGAAAAATGAATAAAACTTTAAAATTGTGTTTTTGGTTTCCTGTCGGTTTTATCTCAAAACTTTATGCATACCCTTAAAATTATCTATAATTTTATGAAAATATTCAACTGCAAAGTCTTTAAAAGCTAGAAAGTATAAGAAAGATTAATATATTGACATGTATCTTTTTAATCAAGATTAGATTCATGGTAAAATTGTTAATGTTTCCATTCTCAAGTTCTATCTTTTTTTAAATGCCCATAAGTTTTACATAATATATTATTTTCTAAAAAAAATTACCCCATAAAAGCGAGCATCTTTTTAAAAAGCATATAGTGTTGATGTAAAAAAACAAAGTTTTTTTTATTTTTCTTTAACTCATCATGTAATTTCATCAGGTCATTTTGTAATCTTCTGATGGACAAGTTTTACATAATTACCTGATAAAGATTACATAATGAATTGGAAACATAATAGTCAATGTTAGACACAACGAATCATCATTTTAAAAGAACATAATACATAACACAAATTTCAATATTAGACACAACGAATAACACAATAACCAACTACTTGACGAGGATTACACGATTACCTGATTAGGATTATACAATGATCTAAAAACATAAAAAGATAATATTTTTAGTATTATGTTATTTAAAAATTATTATTTTAGAAAAACACAATAGAAAACACAATGATCAGATTAGACACAATTATCAGATTGGATCAATGATCTGAAAAATATTACACAATGACGGGGTGAACCGTAAATTGGTTAAAATAAGTTTATTAAAGTGAATGGGTGTAAATATAAAATTAACACTAAAAGAAAAATAATAAAATATGCATTAAACACTTGTAATACACAAAAAAAAACTTTCAAGTTTGTTAATTGTTATTAACTGAGAAAGTTTCTCATTTCTTAATGTACAATAATAAGTATAACATAATTACCACACCAATATGACAGAAAGAATTAAGTTGGTAATTAGTATTTTCTAAATGTTTTGGTTTTTTGGGTGTAAACAAATGTATAGTCATTTGAACAACAAAGGAAAAGGGACTACACATAGTGTGAGGCAACGGTATGCATTGTGGCATGTAAATTTACAACTCTTCGTGGCACTGTGACTTATGAGGTTAGACCTTTAAAACATATCATCGTATACATTTAAATACCTATCATTGTAAATTGTAAATTGGTTGTATGTGATATTGCTTAAAGTCATGTCATAATCTTAGGAGCTTGAATTAATAACCATTATAGTTCCTACGTCAAAAAAATGGAAGTTTGAATCTTTGCTATAATTTAATGTGACTTGGCCAATTCTGACATGAATCAATTTCACATTGCATATTTTTTCTCCTACAGAAAAAAAATTCAAGATTTTCACTACTCATGCTATTATATCGAACTTGAATATTCTTTCCAAGTAAATTGAAAAAAAATACAAATTTAAGATTTCTAAAAACAAAATATTATTACACTCACCCTCCTCCCATGCCTACGTACCTCTCCTTTAGAAGATGAGATAAGATTTTTTGAGCAATGAGCTCTTGACACGTGGCACTCATTTTTGGTAATTAAATGATAAGACGTGCAACTATGTGGACACTATGCATGAAATAACATTAGCCACATGAATACATGATCCAACGGTCATTATCAAGCTTGATTTGTTTGTGTTCGTTGGATGGTAAGTAGCAAAGGCATTGCTCATATACAAGTGTTATATATAGAGCTATGAAAACTCAACTCACTCATTGGATTTGAAAAGGTACTTGAAAGGCCATCCTTTCAACCAATATTATCAAAATGGCTTCGATCTCTGCCACCGTCGCCACCGTTGCTCAAACCAACATGGTGGCTCAATTCACTGGACTTAAGTCCAACGCCGCCTTCCCCGCCACCAAGAAGGCTAACGACTTCTCCACCCTTCCCAGCAACGGTGGACGAGTGCAATGCATGAAGGTATACATACATAATTGTTATTAATTTAAAATTTTAGATTGTTTTATTTAAACAGATCGAACGATTTTAGGTTGAAATTAATAAAATGGTTTGGTTTGGTTTGGTTATTTAGGTGTGGCCACCACTTGGAAAGAAGAAGTACGAGACTCTTTCTTATCTACCAGCACTAACCCAAACCCAATTGGCTAAGGAAGTCGACTACCTCCTCCGCAACAAATGGGTTCCTTGTTTGGAATTCGAGTTGGAGGTATATATCTTATCTTTTTATATAATTCTTAGTTTTTATGAATTTGTAGATTTATTACATCTAGAGGAAGACAATGAACCCTATTGGGAATCGGTAGCTAGAAACGTTGAAACATAGTTTTTAATCCGTCACTACACTTTGATATCGATTATCGACCTTAGTATTCTATGTTTGCTAACAATACATTGTAAATGTAGATTAGTTTGATTAACCAAATCTTGATATGTTTTCTTACTCTTTTGCGGTTTTTATAGCACGGTTTCGTCTACCGTGAGAACGCAAGATCCCCTGGATACTATGACGGAAGATACTGGACAATGTGGAAGTTGCCTATGTTCGGGTGTACTGACTCAGCCCAAGTGTTGAAGGAGCTTGAAGAGTGCAAGAAGGAGTACCCTCAGGCATGGATCCGTATCATCGGATTTGACAATGTTCGTCAAGTTCAGTGCATCAGTTTCATCGCTTCCAAGCCAGAAGGCTTCTAAGCAAGTTTGAAAATTAATTGATCTAACCTCAATATATGAGTCGGATATGTTATAATATTTGAGGTTCTTCATCAACTTCTTTTCCAAGTTTGGAAATTTTCATTTTCTTGAATTTCTATGTATTTTCTTGATTATTTCGGAATTGTACGAGGTGAAAAACAAGATGTCATATATAAAATAATCATTTGTTGAAATTTGTATGCTTTAGTTCCTTTGTGTTTGATTCTAGGATCATGTGTCGAAAATTGTGTTTTGAAGATGCTATAGTATTCGTGAGTTGTATAATATGAGAGCCATTAAAAAATACATATAAATGGATTCACTGATAAATACACTATAGTTTCGAAAATAATGTACTTCTCGGTTAATACATGTAGTTAAACTATAGTTGCTAATGATTTTACACATTGTGTGTATCAACTAGTGAATTCATGTGTATATAGAGATTGAATCAAATAAAATGTGATTGTAGTATTAATTAGGGTAGGAAACATTAAAAAAAAAACTAATTAATCACATTAATTTAATGATTAAAATTGATGCGAGGGCTGGTAAGATTATATTTATCAGGAAGTTAAATATTGCAGGAAAGACAAAAGAAGAAATTTAGTTGCCATTAATCTTTTTATTTAAATCTAGTTCACATTTATTTAATCTCAAATAATTTATACTTCACTACCTTAAAAAAAAATAATTAAAAAAAAACAAAAAAAAAAAAAAACATTACCATACAAATGACAATTTTGTTCGCTTTCATTCGAGCAGATAGCATTTACTATATATTTAAAAATAATGTTCTTAAAAACTCTATGATACTTTATTGACTCTAAGCATGGATCTAACCTAAATACAATGGTATGTTTAATCATTTCTAATGTTTCTAATTGTCATGTACTACATGAATGAATTGTACGATTACAATGTGAGCATCCACCCATTAAAATGATGCGTCTAAGACGGATTTCCTTAATTGGATCCGGTTCACACAATAAGCATTGTACTTAAACTAATTAAAAAGATGTATAAGTAGTCACATCCTAAATCTCTCTTATTGTACTTTTTCCCGTTTGACATTAACCTTTCTCTGGCATCAAGCTTAAATTATTGTCTTATTCTTTATTTTTCTATTCTATAAGTGTTATAAGTTAAATTATACAAACATAATATACAGTGACGGAGCTCGAAAGGTTATATGAGGAGATCGAAAGTCTTGAGACTAAGGGGGTGTTTGTTTTTCCTGAAAAGCACTTCCTGATCTCTTTTGTCTGCGCCGCGCAAACCACGCGCAGACGTTGGGCTATGAAGATTGTTTGTTTTTTAGAAGAGCTTTCATTAAAAAACGTCTTCCTGACGTCTGCGTGGAGAAGACATTGAATTGCCACTTCTAACCTCTTCTCACTTCTTCTCAACACAATACTTAACCTCCTCCAAATCCATCTGCATCTCATCTCCATCCTTTCCCTCTCACCACCGCCGTCCTCCTCCCCCGCCGGAACTGCGCCGCCGCCGCCCTCCCCCGCTCCTCCCTTCGCCGGCCCGTCCCTCCGCCGCTCCTCCCTTCGCCGGCCCGTCCCTCCGCCGCTCCTCCCTCCGCCCCCTCTACCCTCCGTCGGCCCCTCTTCTGCCGTAAGATTTGTGATTTAGGTTAGAGTTTTGTTTGCAGATGATAAATAAACAAACAGTCTTTTTGTTGCAGACTGCAGACATTTGGTCCACCTCTTCTGCTGCAGATGTCTGCAGATGTGATCCGCAGACTGCAGACATTTTACCTCTTCAAAAACAAACACCACCTAAAATTAAGGGAGCGGATTCAATACATATAAATTTACACTTCCGGGGGGGGGGGGGTGGTTCTTTTATTATACATTTAAGACACAAAAGTGGAAACCTTTTGTATTTAAACTCTATTTATCATACTCACGAAATGAGATATTTGTTGGTTGTATATGTGGACGGTGTTTCAAATGGATATGGTAATGGATAAGCCAAGTTGATTTTCTGCTTTTCAAATTTTCTATATGAAAAGTTATTGATTTCACGGGTTCTTAATCATAAAAATATTATATTGGGTTATAGGCATCACAATTCATATATGATATGTTTTGAATTTATAATGCATAAATATTTGAATGAATATCTTGTATGTCCGTTCTGGAAAGACGATAGCTTTATAATGTAACCTTTAGTTGACGACAATGGAATTGTTCTAATTCTGATTCTTCCCGTACTAAATCAATTATAATATGAAAAAAATGAACAACTTGGTACAACATAACTATAACCCTTTGCGACGTTTTATGACATTCGTTAAAACTTGATCGGTAATTATTTTTAGGAGTAACTTTGTAAAATAATAATTAAATTTTAAAAGTGTTTCAATTAGTTAACTTAAATTTAAAAAGTGTTTTAATTAGGTCACTCGTCTTTTATATTTTATTTTAATTATAAATTTGAACATGTTTTTTAACATGTTTTCCTTTTTGTTTCAATTAGTAAATATTTTTTTCTTTGTTTTGATGCTGATGTGTAACGATACTAGTTGTAGGTACTTTTTTTATTTATTAATATAATTAACATGTTTTTTTTATTTTTTAATATAATTTTACATATTGACAATTTCAACTTCCACGTCTTTTTCTTTATTACTTTGTTGACATAAGAAAATTCGATGTTGACTCGATTGATGGTTTGGTGGTCCAATATGTGAAAAATATGCATGAGTGATCAAATTGAATCATTTTTAAAACTTAATTACTATTCTTTAATATTTTTCTTTATTTTTATAAGTACTTTTTGCGTCTGGAATAATCTTGCATTCAATTTTGCTATGGAAAATTCCTTTGCAAAATTGACGACCATTTCACAACAGAATATTTTTTACAGCCGATTTTGTGCATGTACCTTTAGCGGTTGAGATGACAACTGAAACCTTTTGTTATGGAGTTTGTGACCAAACTATTAGCTCCTGCAACAGCAGCTGAAAATATTTGCGACCGTAACTTTTTGTGACCAATTTTGCCGCTGAAATGTTAGTGACCGAAACAGCAACTGAAACTATATGCCGACTTTGGGTTATCAGCCCCCTTATTCTTCCTCATTCTCCACAAATGCACTATTTATCAAATTGTTCTATAACTTTTTTATTCTAGATCTTTTTTTCTATAACATAATTATAACAATATTTTGATCATCATAAAATAAAACATGATCACCATCATTATCACATTCCAAACTTATCGATTCAAGATTCAAAGGCTCCTCAACTATCTTATTATTAGAACAATTTTTGTTATTTATCTCCTCCATTTGAACTTTAAATTCATTTGTGATAACCATACTAGTTGTAGATTTTGTCACACTTTTCATTGAAGTAGGGTTGCTTGTTGGGGCCGTTAAAACCAATCATTGGACATCCACTTTCAACCACCATAGGGCCACTGTCAAATCACCGGATCCTCCTTCAAAAATTCATAAAACATACCCCAATAAGCCCTTGTATAATCATGACCATTGTTTTCATTTTTCAAGACCGGATCAGACTAGCCGGTTTGATCGGTTGGACTGTAAACCGGACTCCAATCCGTTTCGATTCGATGCTTAAAACCATTTTAACGTTGAAACGATGGTCGGGCAGGGAGCCGGATCGGTTGAACCAAGGATCAGAATGGTTGAACAGGTTTTTATATATTTTTTTTAAATTTTCAGTACTTTTTTACACACACACACACACATATATATATATATATATATTAAAATAACTATAAATTTATCTGGTTTTTATATCCGGTCCGACTGATTGAACAGGTCTGATTCACTGTCCGGTCTGATTCTGAAAACATTGCTCAAGACCATCATCTTCCTCTTCTTTTATCCGCCACGTGAAGGATACTCCACTTCCCCAGAGTTCTCGCACCAGACACGATGTTCGTGTTCAGTTTCTTTGAAAGTCAGATGATATCTCAAGATCTTGGATTCGTTGCTTGAGTCTTGTGATATTGGGTTGTAACTCGAGGCATCCGACTCTTCACCATATTCGTTTGATCTTAGGACAATAAGACCTCTTGAGTCGGGATCAACTCCATCGTTGCCTCGATCAGCGGTTCTACGAACTATGTATAACAAGCCATCTGAGTCAACTAAAGCTCTTATGTAAAATAATGTAGTTACGAAAGGGATCAAATAACTCAAGAGAAATTAATTAATCAAAGTTTAAAATAAACAGTCTTAGAATAAACCAACAAGGTTAAATACAAAGTTCTTACAAATTCAAATCTAATACAAAAAACTACATAAATCCTATGATTCATACATCCTAATAATATAAAGATAAACTATAAAAAAATAAATCAATAATCTAAAAAGATAGAAAGAAGTAAATATTCAAATTTAAGCTTTTAATAATTGTTTCTATAAGTTTTGAGGGATATGCACTAAGCAGTCCTTATGTTCATAAAATTAATTGTATATTTGTAAACATTATAATAAATCTAACAAAAAAGATTAAAATATTAAACCAACATACAGCTTGAACGTACTTTGCGTAAATATATAACAAAACAAACTATATATGCATATAGCAAAATGACGTGTCGGGTCAGAAATGTTATAAATGGGTCATACACATTCGTTCTTGTGCAATCAAGTATATTAACACTTTTGCCATAACTTTCTTAAAAAAATGGTCTACCTTTCTTGTAACCTTTGTAAAATATTCACATTCTCTTTGTTCTTTTGATAATTCTTGTTTTAAGGTGGTCGACACATCACTTGTGTGTTCCCGTATTTGACCACTATTATTACCAATTCTATCCTACTTCCTTTCCATTAGCCTCCAAATCCTCTTGTGGCATGTCAGCCCATGACATTCTTGGCAGGATATATAATTAAATAACATAATAAATATAGATTTTAACCTCTTACACTTTCAAATTCAAAATTTTTATAGTAATATAGTATTTAGTAGACAATAATAGGAGTAAATTGCAGAAAAAAAACTAAGTTTATTTTTTAACTTTTCTCTTTAATTAATTACGCTTGACAACCCTTATGTATAAGTTTTACGGTCATTACTTTGTATCGTTAAGTTAGGTCTCATAATTATTGCATGATGGTAGTTGTCTAACAAAAACATCCACACATTATAATCCAAAAAGGAATCAACGTATTATAGAAATATGACCTGTAAAATGTTGAGATTAAACCTCAAATAATTTTTATATATTTTTATCATCACTTTTGAAAGCTAGTTTATAAAGATTTATTATTTCATAAGAATTAAATATCAATAATAAACTTATTATATAGAAATTAAAATAAAAGACACGTGAAATTATTTAGAAAAATATAATTAGTAAAACGTTAAGACTAATGAGTAAAATGTCAAACAAATTTGAGATAATTTTACAATCATTTTTTCTACGGTTAGTTCTATAAAAATGTATTGTATCATATGATTTCAGAATCAATGCTAAACCTAATACATAAACATCAGATTGCAAGCCATTTAGATGCTTTTGTTCAAATTAGAATAGTAGTTCTATAAAAATTATAGTCTCATGTGATTTCTATAATTATGAATGTGAAAAACATCTAAATTACTTCATGGGACATGTATTTTAATTTTTATGTATTAAGTTTATGTTTTATATGTATATAATATGATACAATTATCTTTGTATAAGACTAGTTTAAAAAAATGACGATAACATAATGGGTTATTGGATTTTAATAATCACAACTTTTATTTATTGGTTGAGATTAATCTCAACTTAAAAAATATTTATAAGCACTCTCAACATGATCTATTACAAACTGATAGTTAACATCATTAGTTTTTGGATGACGTCGACTGCTTATGTGGCCAAAACATTAAGTAAAAAGTAGAAATCCACCGTCAGGTTCGTCAATCTGAAACTTTTGCACGCTAAAACACCTCAATCTCCACCTGCTGACCTGAAACACTTAACTCGTTAGAGGTAGATTTCAAGTGATGATGGAGGCTAAACTCCAAAAAACAAACCCGATGGAGGCTGGGTAATGACGAAGTTGAAAACTTGCTTAAAGTTGGCCACATTTCATAAAAACTAGCGGGGTTTAACTATTAGTTAGTAATGGATCGTTGTTGGAGGAAAATAAGTTTAAATTTGAGAGTGTCTGTAGATATTTTATGAGTTGAGATTAATCTCCGCGAATAAATAAAAGATAGTATTATTCAAATCCAATAACCCTAAAATAATATGTAATTTGTTTGAAGTGTTACTCTTCGGTGTCAACGTTTTAATAATCATATTTTCCTCATACATCAATTTGTTTTTGTATTATGTTGTCTGGATGTTTTTACACATATACCCTTATGTGATACTCATGCGACCTAATTTAAGATGCAAACTAAGAACCGTTAGACTAAAGAACTAAAGATAAAACAAACCACATACATAAATATTGTATAATGTAATTATTAAAGATAAAATTTAAAAAGTAATATTAATTACAAAAAATAAAAAATAAATGTCTTTTCCTCTAATTTACTCCATTAATAATCTTAAAAGGTTTATATATAAAGCTAGACAAAATTGTACATCATTCTCAATAATATCGGCAATCATCCAAATTTATAAACGCGAGGTCTCAAAGTTGTCATTTTGTTTACTAAAAGATGATAGCGACTTAATAACACAATTAATAATCTTACAAACATATAAAATTCTAATATAACAAATGAAAGATGTTAGAACAACCACCACATACTTTTTGTTGTATGTAACCAGGGTCGTCTCATACTATTATTTTAGTATTTTGAAAATTCAGGTTGTTACGACACAACATCTGCGAAAATGTTTCATCCACGAAACTAATCACATGAGAGACTATAAAGTTTACATACTTTTCATTAGATATTTCAATGATATCTATTAGTTGACATATACGATCATGATATCCATCAAACAAATCAGCAATATGAACGAAGCCTAAAGCAATAAAGGTTCCAAAGGAACAACTCTCTCATGGCGGGGGTCCAGGACATCGCCATTGGAAGCAAGATCCAAGAGGCTGGCCCTCTAGCTAGGGTCGAGCTTCACATGTGAAATTTAGGGTAGAAAGTGTTTAATTCTGGTAAAAATTTATTTATTAAAAACACATCAAAATTTAGTTTTTATGAACTTTCACATGTAAATTAGGGGTAAAAAGTTCTTAATTTTAAACTTGAAATGGCCTTCGACAGTTAGTCCCATCCCTACAAGAAATATGAATTCTTTCATTTTGGTCTACACCTCTTTTTCTTCTGGTTAGTTCAAGAAACTCACATAAAATTCATACATCGTTCTTAAAAGTCCGAGTTTTATTAGGTTGAACGTTTGCATTGAACCCCAAATATATAATTTTAATCTAAAAGTGTTTTTCAAGTCTCGAATTGTCCTAGTTTTAAATCAAATTTTCTACATGAATGACTGCATATGGAAAACAATTTATACACATAATTATCTATACAAATCAGATTTTAGTTGCGCAATGTACCTATGAATTTATCATTACGTGTGAGTACCATAACATCAATTCACCTTACCATAGTTCACTAACTATCATCCCATCATGCATTTAATGGCTTATTATGTTTGCAGGAATGGGAACAAGGTGGAGCAAAGCCAAGCGAACCTCAAAGATATGTCAAATCCTAATAAGTTATAAGTATGACCTACCTGAGTATAAAATTGTTTCAAGAAGTTGGGACTTGCTTACATATGCTTGGTAAAGGATATGGACACAAAGGTAGTAGAAAAAGCATCAAATAAGAACATTTGACTATGTTGTATTTTGTGTATATTATCTTCATTTATTCTAATGAATAGAAATGTTTTAATCAATGACACAACCCCAATATATGAGTATTTGGATTGTGTAATGTACTTAGATGAAAATTCAGTCATTAATACATTGTCATTTATGCATGAGTTTGTATTTTCGATTCGTTATGACACGTTTAAATGAGTAAATGACTACACTAAGAACGAAAAAAAAATGTTGAGGTTGGTGTTGGTGTTAGTGTTAGAGAGCTATTTTAGTTTAGTTATATTTACTTAAGTTCAAAGAGAAATGAGTTTAAACATTGTTACAAGTTAGGAGGTGTGAAGTGTATAGATGCAAATAATGAAAGCAATCAAATTGCTCAAGAACAATAGTTAATAAAAAATGATAAATTGAACCAAAAGGTTACAACAACAATGTTCTTATATTCAAATATCAATCAAAACTATTAACAAATGTTAACCTAACCGTCTATTTATATTAAATATTAACAAACTAAATATAATAATAAATAAAGAAAAGATACTCTAAATACACTAAAAAGATAATTAATTTGAATACATATTCAAATTCAAACTTATAGATGCTCTTGCATCTTGAATTATTGTACAAAAGACTATATTCATTTCTACCACCTCAAACCCTATGGTAAAAGGCATCAATCCCAAGGCGAGTGTCCGAGAATAGTGCCCCTGGTGCAAGGTCTAAGGGGCAATGCTATGGCGCTCGAGTTTTCTCATCAGCAAGAGAATTTTTATTTTGATAAGATACTTTTATATTAAAAGTTACTTCATATTCACAAGATTAATGAAAAGTTGTTTAAAACTGATTATGAAAAAGAATTTATGGATAGTTATAAGTTGCTACTAATCACTAGTAGAACTAATTTATAATCAACGAAAACTTGGGTATTAGTAGAAACTAATGATCAATAGAAACTAATGATTTGTGAATATTGAAATTCGGTAGAAACAGACTATTGGTAGGAAATGAAGTACTTAATATTGTTAACATTAGTAGCACTTGGTCCATTAGTAGCAGTAGCAAATGTGATCATCAGCAACTAAGTTGCTATTGAAATGCAAGCATCCATGGTAACTAAGTTATTAACGTTGGAGTTACTACTAAAAACTTCCTACTTATGTCAGTCATTATAGCCGCCAACTTACACCTTTTGTGAATAGTTGTAACGATTCATTGTGCTGGTACCACTACTATATAAAGATGATATATCTTAGTTCTGATATATGGTATCCTTTTCATTAACGAATTCGCATAATTCTTCTTATTATTTTCTCTTTAAACTATGCAATTGTAAATTATAAGTACTAAGGAAATATTTCAATCTGAAAGCGATTTTCATACAATTTAGAAAAAATCCAAGTCAATATGAATTACAAAACCTAAGTTAATGACATCTGAAATCTAGTTATCTTAAATGATTTTCATGAAAAATACTAGACAGCCATGAGTCATGAGTCATGACCCTTTGTATTTTAACAATTATTTGAAGTCTAAAATATTGAGCATTGTTGTAATTGGTATTTTTATTTTTATTACTTATGTCATTGAGTCGAACTTGAATATTGTTTCCAAGTAAATTGGAAACTAGGGACTCAAGATTTTTGTATTAGACTATATATTATTAAAGTTTAGTATTGATTATTATTAAAGTTGAGCCTACGGATCCGGTTTAGGTTTCTAGGGTTTCTTATAATTACATTAGTCTAATATTTTGTACTCAAGATTTTTGTAACATTTCAAATGTAACATAAATGAAAAAAAAAAAGAAAACATTTTTACACTCACCCACCTCCAATGCCTACCTCTCATTTAGAAGATGAGATAAGATTTTTTTGCCAATGAACTTGTGACACTTGGCACTCAAATTTTGGTGGCTAAATGATAAGGCTTGCACTATCATGTGGACACAATGCACGAAATAACATAGCCACAATATCCAACGGCCATAATCACTAGAGGTTGAGATTAATTTGTTTGTGTTCGTTAGATGGTAGCCATTGCTCGTATACAGTATTATATATAGTGCTATGAAAACTTAAACTCACTCATTGGTTTTGTAAGCAAAAACTTACCAAATGGCTTCGATCTCCGCCACCGTCGCCACCGTCGCTCAAGCCAACATGGTGGCTCCGTTCACCGGACTTAAGGCCAACGCCGCCTTCCCCGTCACCAAGAAGGCTAACGACTTCTCCACCCTTCCCAGCAACGGTGGAAGAGTGCAATGCATGAAGGTATATATGGCGTAATATATTTTTCTTAACTTATAACAATAAAACAATTTTTAAATTGTTTTACTAAGGGGCTGTTTGATATGATCTGACCCGGTCCAGTTAGAGCTGACTGTTGACCGGTCAGTTAGAGCTGACTGTTGACCGGGTAAGTGATCAGGCTGTTTGATTTTCCTTCTTCACCTTCTGACCGAGTCTTTTGCTTCTGACCCACCATTTCCCTTGCTTCTGACCCGATCTGGATTTTTGATACTTCTGACCCGGTCCAGTCCATACAAAATATTCAAACAGCCCCTAAAACTCATCGAAAGATTTCGATGTTGAAACTAATAATTAAAATGTTTTGGTTTGTTAATTAGGTGTGGCCGCCACTCGGAAAGAAGAAGTACGAGACTCTTTCTTACCTACCAGCACTAACCCAAACCCAGTTGGCTAAAGAAGTCGACTACTTGCTCCGCAACAAATGGGTTCCTTGCTTGGAATTCGAGTTGGAGGTATAAAAATCATCTTTTATATAATTCTTAATTTTTGTAATTTTGTAGATATAGTATATCTAGAGTATGACAATTTTAGTTCATATAGATGGAAATAATTTGATTTTAGTTGTAATTTATCTTAAACTGATTAACGAATTAAATTTAAGAAGAAATTAGTATATGAAAATAAGTAAAATTAGTTAAAAGTCACTTGACAATTTTTAGTGTGCACAATTATGAACCATATTATGATTTAAGAAATTAAACGTCATTTAAGTCCTCAAGCCGTCTATTTTTACAACTTGTGTTATAAGATATATGTGCGTGTAACATTTTTCTTTCACATTAGAAATAAGTAAAGTAGAAATAAGTACTAAGTTATAGATTAATATTTAGTTACTTTAACATTATATAAAAAAACCAGCATATGAACCGACATATGTTCTTGTATATGTATATTGATAATGTCATCGGCCTTAGTTTAGGAATTCTTTGTTGGCTAATTTTGTGTTGTATCTGTTTATTGACCAACTCTTGACGTTGTTTATAATTATGGGGTACTTGTAGCACGGTTTTGTCTACCGTGAGAACGCAAGATCCCCTGGATACTATGACGGAAGATACTGGACAATGTGGAAATTGCCTATGTTCGGATGCACTGACTCAGCCCAAGTGATGAAGGAGCTTGAAGAGTGCAAGAAGGAGTACCCTCAGGCATGGATCCGTATCATTGGATTCGACAACGTCCGCCAAGTGCAATGCATCAGTTTCATTGCTTCCAAGCCAGATGGCTTCTAAGCAAGCCCAATATATATTCGATCTAACCTCTATATGATGGGTCGGATTTGTTTGAATCTTTAGGATTCTTCGTCAATTTCTTTTTCAAATTTGAAAATTTTCATTTTCGTCAATTCTGTGTATTTTGTTGTTTACTTTGAATTTGTATGAGGTGAATAAAAGATGCTATATATAAAATAATCATTTGTCGAAGTTGTATATCTTCCGTTCTTCTTTTCCATTCTCGCATCATTTGTTATAGTTAAACATGATCCTAGGGGGAAACCATGTAATTTTTAATTTTCAACATTAGTTACTGGTTGAGCTAGTTGAATAGAATGAGATAAACATCTCTAGAGATCTTTTCTTTCCGCTCACTCGTAACAGACTTTCCCTCTCTAGAAGACTTCTTAGTAGCTGATGTAGAAAAAGAAAAACAACTTCTTCTAGGATGACATTTGCAGCAGATTCAATAACCTCGGTTTACACATTCTCGAATTCGAAAAAAATTTCATATTGTGTTTTGCCAATGCTATAATATTCAAGCATATAAGTTATATTATTACCAATTTAAACGTTGTATTTTGTTTCTATTGTTTTTCTTTGTATGTCTTACTTTCTGTCTTATCTTTTTACGCTAAATATAATGTAACATGATACGTTAAAAAAATCTAAATAGTATTAGGTTTTAATTTCATACAATAAACACAAAACACAAATGTTAAAACCATCATATTCAATTTCCTCTTTATCATAGATATATGATGGATGTATATGTGGACATAGTTTCAAATGGATATGATAGTGGATAAGCTAAAGTTGATTTTCTACTTTTACAATTTTTCTATACGAGCTTTTCATCGTCTATTATTTTGGAAAACAATTATTGGTTTGACGTATTTTCTAATGATAAACAAATTGTGTTGAATTCTAGCATCACATCTGTTCCAGCTGATTTAATACATAAATAATTAATGAAAATCTTGCACATCTAAGTCCCAAAAAGGCAATACATAGTTGTATAATTCGACATTTAGATGACAACAATGGAAGTGTTCTAATTTTGATTTTTAGCTAATTAAATTATTTTATTATATAAAAAGTATAAAAGAGGTAGTGCCAATGATTTGATAATCTTCAACTACTACTTATTCAAATTCAATGACAAATAGAGAGGACGAAGTTTTTTCTTTTCCTTTAAAAAAAAAGAAAAAACAAATTCACATACCCTCTTAAAGCTACACTTTCTTTTTGGAACAAAAGCTAGCTAGAACTCTCAACCTAAAAAACATCTTCGTTAACTATTAGGCTACAACCTATTTAAATGGCATAATCTTTTTTATCTGTTCATTTACATCATAACCGTACTTGCGGTAAATTAATGCACTTGTCGACAATAATTTATATTAATAATTCTACCAGTTACAATTGCGACTTTTACCTTCGTTGTCTAGGGCATATGTAGTTTTGTCCCTCATGCTTGGGACAAGTTTCACTCATTTTTTTCTTAAAATTCGTAGTTTCAGTGGTTTTAAACGCAACTTCGTGTGCGGTGTGTTGATATCATATTTATCTAAGTTTCGTTTTGGACATCGTTTGGTTTGTTGCAATGCTCTCATATAGTAGAAGACAATTTAATAAAAATTAATTATATTAATTGAAATTGCATATAATAATTATTATTTGTGTCCAAAGTCGGTGAATAATCATCTTTCCAACTTAAGGACTTCATGCACTTTCCAACTTATAGCTCACATATTAAAATTCTTTTTGTTTTACATATATCAATTTATATAACAAATATGTATTTTTATACTAATGCTAGACTGCTAGTATTCTAATTCTAGATAAATAAATGATTTTAATTGTTTCTCATGAGTCACGAGCACTCACAAGTTCTTGTAATATTTATAATTCTCATTGATTCCTCGTATACATAGTATGAGGTTAAACTAAGAGCGAAAACCTTATAATGTTTCTCATATGAAGAAATTTGGTAAATTAATTTGTAGAATGAAAGGATAGGAGCATGCTATGACACAGGGCTTTCATTTAAAGGGTGGAAGGGCAGAATATAAATATCCCACCATTTTTAAATTTATTCAACTTCCCCCGTCTTTTTTAATTTTTAATAATCTTTTATATGACACTACATTTAAAAAAATTAACATAAAATCAAGTGTTTATAATCTTTTATGTGGGTATGGTATTGATATGATTTTTCGAAAAAAATCTTTTCTAACTGGGGATTTAAGTTTTTTGTACATGACGTTTTAGCTTTTGGTGCATGCCGTTAATCATCTAAACATCAATTTCAACATGAAGTTTTAGTATTTTCAAGGTTTTTTACATTTTTCTGTTAGAATTCAGCATGACATTTTAGTTTTGTACTTGTCTGTCAATTAACTATATGTCATTTTTAGTTGATCATGGCGTTTTGGTGTGTGTTCCAGCTTCGGTGTCTTTTGGACACATTTGTCCTTTCTTTCTCTTATTGGACATTTGTAGCTCCCTAGTGTCTTTCTAGCCATAAAAGTTCCTTTTTTTTTTTTATCTTCTGTTTTTAAATTTTAAGTTATGATAACATGCCCATCCCCAGGCAGAGAGCATCAGCAGTTGAAAAGGTTGACGGCTAGATTCAAGCAAACAATATTGAGATTATCTAAGAGTGTTATCCTACACATGTGTAGTATAGTCTGTATGTTACTTACACATCTGTAAGTTATATGTATAAATGAAATTTGTACACTAGTTTTTTAAATTAGACCTAAACTTCATGCATTAAATTTGAATACTAACGCCAAGATACTTGAATATTATGGGGAGCATACGAATATGGTTGATACAAGATACTAATTTCGTGTACATTTTATTTATGCAACACGTTGAAAAAGTGATACATGTATGGTATAAGTTTAAACAAGCATTTGATGTAATAAGGATGGATAGTTACCACTGTGACGCGTAACTCTATGACTATAGGTGTAATTATTTACTAACATGGTCATATGAGTATATCACAACTCAAAAAGTGACCACCATGATTTTCTAAATAAATACACCAACAGATAAGTTCTATAAATGATTAATATATTAATACACATGAAATCTATATTGTTAAAACATGTTTTACTTTTTAAATAAATCAATTAGTAGGTTAAAAACTCTTAGATGTACTTTTTAATTCATTGAGGATGTCACGACAACATGAGTAATTTGTAGGTTTCTGCCATGGCCTTTGTTGCTTTGGAGTCCACTCATATCAAGCCTTAGATGGGAAAAAGAGAAGAGAAAGAAAAATATTTTCATAAAGGAGAAAAGTTTATTAAAGAGAAGGGGTAGTTGGTTGGTTGCTTTTGTGTCTCGTCTCTAATTCTCATGGACCCTTGTGTTTCTTATTTAGGCATAACTTTTCCTAACACGTTTACAAGTAAATGTTATTACTATTTGTACTTTTGTGTATGTGTATAAATAATTACACTATTTTAAGTTTGTCAAGTTTAGCATTACGGCAAAATGACTCACGAATTAAATTATTGTGGGTTCATGTCTTAATTAGCAGACACATCTATGTGTAACTATTAACTGTTAGAAAAAAAAGCTTTTGTTTTGTGAACACAATCGTATAGTTAATATCTGTACCATGTCATTATCCAAATAACAGTTTTAGACTTTGTACGATATACATAATACTACCATCCGATATCTTGAATAAATGTATCATAATTCAAATAGAGGTTATTAACAAAAAGAAGATGACAAGCACTAATCATATGAAGGTCGTTTTCACTCATCTAAAACCATGAACAATCAATTATACTCGTATCATAAGGCAATTGACATATGCGATCTTGATCATTATTCGTTACTTTGGTAATGGCCTTCAAATGGAACTAGTTGAAGCAATGAAGTATGAGTCAATTTGGTTTCAATCGTCTTTTGGATGTGTGTTGGTCCAAAACAGCACTTTGGCCACTTTTTCTTTAGTGCTCACACGACATGAGTTGTGGCATAAGTAGGAGTAGGAGTAGGAGTAGGAGTAGGAGTAAAGTGCAAGCAATATGAAATTATTTTGTGGCCTATTTATCGAAGCATAATTCTTTGATACTGTTTAGATATGTTAATGAGCCAAGCTGCTCATAAATAACAAAATATTAACTCATCAAACTCTCAAATCAAGTCAAGCTTAAAGGAGCTTTAACTGATCTTAAACAAAAATTAAAGCTCGGGCGTAATCAAGAATAAATTAGAGCTTGGGCACAACTCAAGCACATATTAAAGCTCATTTGATCGCGATCACCTAGCTTAAGTCCAAGTTTTATAAACCGAGATTAATTTGGGCTTGCAAGTCTAAACAATCATATTATATTTTTAGTATAACGATATATCTACTAGGATAAGAATCAAATGTTAATATTGTATTATTGTGATAACCATGTTAACTTTACAAGATCAATCAAATTCGTGATTTTTATGTTGGAATAATATCATTATACATATACAAAAATATATTTTTTTATGTATATATGTAAATTTATAAGCATTAAA
The DNA here is from genome assembly GCA_025506415.1 of Flaveria robusta. NCBI lineage: Eukaryota > Viridiplantae > Streptophyta > Magnoliopsida > Asterales > Asteraceae > Flaveria > Flaveria robusta. The sequence goes on along the minus strand of CM046459.1, from coordinate 13,755,767 downwards.
AAGTTTACACTAATGTAATTTACACTTACATCTCGTAAATATTTACAGATGTAAGTATAAATTATAATAATGTAAACATTTTATGTTTACGAATTTATATTTATATACAAAATAACATATTTGTATATGTATAATGATGTTATTTCAAGAAAAAAAAATAATAATTTTGATTGATATCGAAAAGTTAACACAGTTATCGAAATAATAAAGGATTAACATTTAAATATTAGCATAACAAAATCATACTATATACATAAGTGTGATCAAAAAGTAAATATTATTAGTTTTTCATATCTATCATTAAATAATAAATTATGTATAAACCACTCACAAACATAACTTGTCTTTATACATAAAACTCCAAATGATTCGTATTCAGGGTACTTTAGATTTTTTTATAATATGATAAAATAAAAGTTGATAACATAAATGCTTATGTTATGTACATAAAAGTACTTTATACTAAATTTTTGTATGTTTTTAAACTTTTAAATGTTCACCTAGTACACCTTAACTTGTAAAATGATAACATTGTATTGTTACCATTTTCTTTTATTTCAAAGAAATTAAGAATGTAAAAGTAAATAATTCATTTTACGTATGTTTGCATTATTATGTATTTTGCATATAACATTTCCTTAATACAAATTAGTAAAAAGCATGGTCAAATAATATCACCATTTCTTCGGCCAACTATAACGGTCACGCCGTGGTCATCGGCATGCTAATGTGGAGGTGAAGCTTCAAGCACTGCGCCTTAGCATGACTCCATCCCATGCCCTTTTGTGCGGCGAAAACTTGCCTTGCCACCCATTTTCCTCGCCGCACCCTTCCTACACATTCACTTAATTAAGTTTTTTGCTTTTCATTTAATGTGAATAGAAGAGCGAAAATAATTGGTGAGATGAAGAAAACCACTAAAGTAGTATAGAAGAGACTGATATAACGTTAACACGGACCTTAAAATCATAATGTTAAAAAAAAACCATAATCGTGCATATTCATTTCAATATGTTTAGTGTTGGAGTCATCTTTCCCATGCCTCAAACTTGTTCTCTCATATACAAACTTTGGTTGTTTCTTTTCCAAAAGTGCTGTTATCTTCATCATCAAGTCATCTACCACCAACTGCTAACCCTAAATACTTCATCCACTCATACCCTCTGAGTACCATCACTGTATCAATCAATCATTCAATCAATCAATCTATCTATCTATCTATCTGAAGATCAATTTCAATCACAATCGATCAAAAACCTCATCTAAAATGACGACAGATCTCTTCTCCGATAACTCCGGCGATACAACGACGACGACGAGCCCTCGGATCTCCTCGTACGATCTCTCTCAATCCGACACCGTTCCGGTGGAACACCTTCTCCGATCATGTTCATCTTCTACCGTCGATTTCAATTTCTACGTTCACGAGAACTCCGATCTCCATTGCACTTTAATGGCGGACGAGCTTTTCTTCGACGGTAAAATCCTCACAACGCCGATGAAATTGCCATCAGAGGCATATACACCGTCGCCGGATGAAACCGAAAAGTCTCAATCGCCTCCGCCGCAGCTGCCATTGACACCGGCGGAAGATGATGAATTGAACATAAAACAGCGAAATTCGAGATCAATTTGGGGGTTTAAGAGGAGTAACAGCTGTGGAAATGGATACACTCGAAGTTTATGTCTGATTGCTCTGTTATCTCGAAGCAATTCTACTGGATCTTCAATGATTTCGAAGGATTCATCGTCGTCTTCAAAAGGATTCGATCAAAATCGCTATCAAAATCTCCAGAAGAAACCTCCATTGAAGAAGAGTGGTTATGGTTACGGAAATTATGCTAATGTTGCTGCTAGCAATGGGGTTCGGGTCGACCCGGTTCTGAATCTGGGATTCGGATCCTTCTTCTTGGGTAATAGTAAGAATAGGAGGAAGAAGTGATGTGATTGATGAAGATGAAGGTTATAACTTTTGGATTGGTGACTTGATTAGGCGTTGATTAAGTGATTAATTAAACGTTAATCTCATGAAAATGTTTCAGCTTTACGTTGTTGTGTATGCGATTATGGAACTATTCTAAAAGCTTTAAAGTTTCTTTATTTTTTATCTAAAATTAATTAATTATAAAGTGTGCTATATTATACCATTCTGTTTTTTAAAGCTTTTTCCCAAACTAAGTATTAAAATCCAAAATAACATTATATCATCGTAGTGTTCATATGCTATGGAAGAGGGGACAGGGGTTGTGTTTAACATCGAATCGAATCAATTTTTTCGTAATCACAATGGCGTATATAAACTAGTTATATGTAGTGAGATATTAATATGATTAAAAAGTTATGTTATACTAGTGTTATCTCCCGCGCTACACATGCAAAATTTTGGTCACCTTCCTCGGTTTTACGCGATGTGACTTTGTTCGTTGTCGGTTCAACTCATCGAAAACCACAAAAGCAAATACCGACATCGTTTTGATAATACCAATGCCGGCAAAAATGATGTTCATTTATAATCTGTTCGGTTCGTTGTAATATCGCAATAGTCACTATACTCATTATACTCTACAATACAAAAACACATGATTTTAAATACAACTTCATTTTGAAAAAGGTTATATCGGAGCATAAAAATAAAAATAACCACACATTTCATTTTTTCTAATTAATGAACTGAAAATATTAAAGATCAACAAAAATTATTAGAAAATAAAGTGGGTTTAAGCGTAACTTATAGATGATAAAAGAATGAAAATGAAAATAAAAAAAATAGACCCAAAATTTTAAAGACCCAAAAATTTGTTGTAAAATTAAGGCACCACAAAACCATTTCACTAAAATCTTGTGATTAAAAACGACCCAACATTCAAAAAATATCAAGTTTTTTTGTTGGAATATCTAACAGTTTTAAAAAAACGAGTCATAATTGTTTGCCATGCATAATTAAATTGTTCATGTTTGGGTTGACGTGTTTAACACGTTTTGTTAAAGTGGTCGACCGGACATTATGTTTGATGAACGACGTCGACCCATAACCTGTTTAAACCATTTTACCAACAAGCCAACCCGATTAATACATTTACAACATGATTATTAACGGCTAACCCAGTAACCCATTTTACAACCCGTCAACTCAGGATTAATACATTTAATAAAATTAGCAGTCATGTTTGGGTTAGTGAATATGAATACAACCCTGTCAACTCACAACCTGCCAGTCCAACACGATTTACACCTCTAGAAAATGAGGCCTGGATTCATACACCACTGAAATCTCATTCAACACTACTGACATCCTGTAAACGGCCGTTTACATATAGTGAACTGAACGATCGTTTTATTCTAGGTAAACTGCAGTTTACAGATTTCTGACTAAAAAAACCACTAATGTGACTTTATTTTTTATCGAATATAAAAATTCAAACTGCGGTTTACTTTTGCAAACTGCCGTTTATATTTCAATTTTTGTTATACAAATAAAATATGAATTAAATATATTATTTAATTTAACAAACAATATTCAGCAACTAAATAAACTAGTTTCTTTAACCCGCTGCGTGTTGCGACGGCATTGTACACGGCGTGATAAAATATAGACTACAATCGACCTAACTCGTTTATGAACTAAATTCGTCAAATTGTAGAGTAACTCGAAAATGTACATAAAAAGCACGTGTAGTGGCGACCTATGCATCATGCTAAAGTATAGATTACAATCTTCCGACTCGTTTTCGAACTAAATTTACATTGAAACGTAAAAAACTCGAATTTATACAGTTGAATGAAAATATATTATACATAACCCGACGCGTTTCCAAATAATACTTACATGGAAACGTAGAATAACTTTAAGCATATATGAAAATAAGCAAGGAAACGATTTATATTTGACCCGACTCAATTCTAAACAAAATTTACGTTAAAACGTTGACGAACATAAAAACGTATATAAAGTTGACCATCTTTAAGATATCAAATTGCTACAATAACAAAAATTGTATTTAAAAAGTGTTACATGTCACAGCTCTTTGAGTGAAATGAAATATTAATAACATCTTATTAGTTCTAGAGGCTACTGAACATAGAGTAAAACCCTAACCTTCAAGATAGCAAATTGTTTTGGGTTTAAGAAGTATCGATTGAATGATAAAGAAAATCTATAACATCCCTCGATCGATCCTCAATTGCTTAAGTTCGAGGGCGTGGAGACGAAAATATAGGTTGTAGCAGGAGGTGGGTAGAGCTCTTGTTTTCTCGCAGACTAAATGGAGGGTGTATCATCATTTTCGTTGATTTAAGAAAAAATGTGGGAAAATGGGTGTTTTGGGCATGATTACCCGTGGCAACATGGGACAAATAAACGAACACGTGTGTTATCAATAAAACTATCGGTAACTGCTGCTCAATCTGGATATGAAGGAATGTAGGGAGGTTACTAGACGACATGAGGAGCCAAGGAGGAGAGATGGAGTTCCAGAGAACACGGAACGTGGGAAGGCAACCACCGGTAACCTTCACAACATTCAACAACTGCCTAGTCCAAATCAAAAGAACGTGGGTCTCAATGGCTGAGATTAAACGAAAAATGTAACTGTTTTGCCATGACCTACTGTTTTGTCATGACCTACATATATATAAAATAAGAAATATTGAAACCTAAAACGTTTAATTTATTCCTAACCTACCGATTTTATTAAAAATAAAATAAATAATAACTATTAGCTCACCATGAAATTCATCCACACACTAACCCTAACCAAACCACAGATATATAAACAACATTAATATGTACTTAGAGGGTCCAACATAAGCATAATTAATCTAAACTGCAATAAATAATATTTTATAAGAAAACGAGGTCAAATAAATACATATTGACCTTATAGTTTTTAAAAAAAGGTTTCAAACAAGATCAAAAGTACCTTAAACATTCAAAATAGATGAAAATTAGAGTGGGTGACTATTTATTTGAAACATACATTTTACTATAGTAAACTGCAATTTATATTTTCAAAATTAATTCATGACTTCTCGGTTAGTATGAAATGACTACTTTACTATAGTAAATTCAATAAAGGTAAACTGTAATTTACGTTTGTAAACAAACATTTACTTGGTCAAAATGATTCACCAAACCAAGGATCCTTTAGAAAATTCTATTTTATCCTTATAACATTAAAAAATACTATTTTTTTTCTCATATTTTTAATTAAATAATATTTTTTTATACTTTTATCATTACTTTTTTTCTATCCTTTACTCACAACCACTTTCAAAAATATTAAAAAATATATAAGGGTTGAACAATTATTCCCCAAATATACAAATTGAACTGTAACTTTTTTTTCTCATCCACTCACAACTATTTACAACTATTCATTAAAATATAAAAACACACTCATATAAATATAAAAAAACTACTGTGAATGCTCTAAAGAAAACCATGCATCGAGTCAATAAAAATCTATTCAAAATATAATATATTATTATTTATTACGACATTATTGACATAAATCAATATGCCAAAAAATCAACTCCAAATTACATATTACATAAGGCAAACCCACACAACTTTTGTACAAATCCAATCAAAAACCAAAACCTCATTTCCAATACAAAAACAAATTCAAAAACAAAAACTCCATAAAATAAAAAAATAAAAACAAATTCAATAATACTGTTTACTTCCCATAACAGTACTTCTTCATCCTCCCCTGTTTCCTCCACCCCTTCCTCTGTTTTCACCATTAATGGCGTTCGCCGCCGCCACCGAAAACTTCTTCAACTCCTCAACATTCGCACAGCTTCTTCTCGCTGCCAACATCCCATTATTCCTCTTTTCTCTCGAAACCACAGACTTACTCCCCATCAATTTCGCATTAACTTCATACAACCTCGAAGACCCCTTCGCCGGAGGCGTTGCAGACTTCTCCGCCAACGGTGGCAGCGACGGCTTCCGATTCTCTTTTCGCAAAACAGGGGAGAAGTCAGGGACCGATTGGGTCAAAACAGAGAACACTTTTCGCCTTCTCGCCGGAAAATTGGATCGATTTTCCGGTGGGGTGGAGACGGTGGCGGTACGGTGGTGGTCTTTAGGGGGTATCGGATGTGGGTTTTTCGTCGATTTTAATCGGAGTTTTGATTCGCGGAGATCGGCGTACGCATTGTATCGGGGGCCTCTTTTGGTGAATAAGACGTCGCAGAAGTGATCGGAGGTGGTGGTGGTGGGGTTTGCTCCGGCCATCGGTGATCGGAGTTTGAGGATTTGGTTTGATTATTAATGGTTGTGGTGGGAATTTAAAATGAAGAGGTTTCTAACGGTCTGATTTAAAGGGGAGAGGGGGGTAAAGTGTACTTTTTGGATTCTTTGATTATGCTTTGTAACGTTCTTATTGAATTTCGGGAGTATGTACTCAATTAAAGAGATTAAATATGGGATTTGGCAATTTATACCCTTTAAGTTTCTGTATTTGCTCGAAGTTCATGATTGTTAACGAAAATAGAAAATTGGTCATATATGACCTAAAATTATAGCCTACACCATGTCTCAATTAAGATGAAACACTACTTGTTTTGACAAATCAGGTTTTTAATTTTCTTTTGGGAACTACAAATAGGCTTCCAACAAAGTCTACTCTTAAATTTATATAACTGTATATAACAACATTATTTTTTTTAAACGGCAAATGTGCTACCCTGATTGGAAGGATATATGTTATTTTAATCAGGCCCACTTATCCGTGTCCCAGCTGGGACCTCACCCCCAACCCTCTCACGAGGAAACTTATTGCTGGAAAAACACTCTGACTCAATTCTGAACATATTACTCAGAGCGAGAATTGAACCCATAACCTTCCCCATATTTACATATCATGGGTAACTCACCTTAACCAGTTAGGTTAAAAATCATTGGTTATATATAATAACATTATAACAATCAACCTCATGAAAAAAAACACTATAATATATGTATCAGATACTAAATTGTTTTGGTAAAAACTATGACAAATACATTTATTTATAATTATAGATGTGATGAAGAGAATCATTTATTGTAATAACAAAGTTATTAGAATTTACCTAATACCGGTCACACAAACTTATATAAATAATATATAAGTGTTTGATTCATTTACTTTAATATTAAGAAAACCTTATTCACTTTTATCTTTTCTTTCAAAGGCATTCAGTTTTGAGTATATGAAAATGAATTGAAGGAAACAAATGAGGGTTTGTGTGAAGATTATACTAGTTAGCAGAAGAAAACAATTATTCAAGTAGCATTGTTATTTTGGATATATGAAATTTTGAGTTTGAATATTTAAAATCTGGATATTCGATTTTGAACACATCTACTAAAATCCAGTGTGTTCATATGAAAGGAAATAAACTAAATAAATACTTCTCCTCTCAAATTTTACCGAGAAAATAGATATGGATGACGCACATGATTTGATTTGACTCAAATCATTTGAGTTCTATAATAGACAACAAATTTTACTCCTTAACTCCTTACTGCCTTTAAGAATGTGGATGGACTACCATTAAAGTGGATGCTCAATGGACAGTTTGAGGGAAGGATGGATGGCGTAAACCTATACCAAGAGGAAAGTATATGTTTAAATTAATAGAGGGATAATTTCATACATCTTTCTTTAAACATTCAAAGTTACTTATTTCTTCAAATCATGTTTGAAGAACATTACACATTATGCATTAAAAGTTGTGTTTCTAGGAATATTTAATTGTACAAGTTTAAAAGAAGATATATGTAATTTCTTATCACTATAAGTTGAACCTTTTACTACTAATTGGTTTCAAAACGAAACTCATGTAAGTTTATATACTAAGCAGTCATGTTGCAACCTATAACCTCTTGCTTCTATTGCATAAAATGATGATATCAAGAAAAGGATTACATCGGAGGGTAGTTCATTAAACTCAGTTTTCCAAAGCATAAACCAAATAAATTACATGTAAAATTGACTAGTTTATTACAGTTAGATTGTTTAGTCGTTATATAAGATATAAAAAACAACGACATTTAATTTAATGGTATCAGGATATGTAATAGATGTTTTATTCATCAAAAGTTAATGGTTTAAATTTTGTTGTAGGCGATTTAGATGGATTTGATAATAGATTAGGAGCCGTTAAGACAAAGATATGAAGGTAAACTAGAACGACTTTATATAAAAAAAAAACCAAGAGAAGAAAATTCTAAGCGTTAATATGATACAAGAATAACAAGTAAAACGTACTAGTTTTGTCTGCATAACAAATAAGAAATCAAAGAAATACATTCACGGTATCTCCTTTCGAAAGCAACAATATGGCCATGTTTGGAATTGTTTATTTTGGTTGAAAAGAACTTTTAGCAAAATAAGTTTTTAAATCTTTTTTTGATTTGTTTATAAATTAAAATGTTGTAAAATTACTAAAAGGAATATACTTTTAAAAATGAGTGGAGTTAATAAAAGATAGCAGAGTGGTATAATAAAAAATTAGGTTAAAAGAATTTTTTAAAAGTTAATAAATAACTCACTTCTTATATTTTAAAACTTTTTTTTTACCTTGTATATAAAATTACTAGCTTTAGTAAACCCGTGTATTACACGGGTTGAATAAAAAAATATTAAATATAATAAAATTTTATTAATTATAAATCGATATTGTAAAATAAAATATGATTGAAATGTTTCGTATAATAAATAAAATAAAATTTTTATTTCAAAACAAACATTTTAAAAAATGTCACACTTAAAACTTTTTAAAAATTTTACTTTTTAAAACACTAAATATAAAATATTTTGTATTTTTTAATTAGTTTGATGTTATAAAAGTTTTCTAATTTTATGAATAATTATTTCCTTAGAAATAACATTAGTAAAAATATTTTTTACTTAATTTATTAAAAACTATTTTAATCTAAAAAAATAAATAATATTGTTAGTAATTAATGTGATTATTAAATAAAAGAGAAAATCAAAAAAAATTATTAAGCAGGAATATGGTGTTGACATGTGTCACTACTAGATATTTTTTATTATAGTAGGGAGATTTTGAAAAATCATTTTATGTTTTTCAAACATTGTTTTAGCTTATTAATTTTTCAAAAATTAATAAAATAAACCTTCCCAAAAACCACCGTAAACCGACATTATGTCCCCGACTCCCCGGCTAATCGATTCAATCTCCGGTTCGCCGGAGCCGGTGGAGGCAGAAGAGTATATGAATGCAATACACGAATTGAAACAACAGAGGCACCGGTAAGTATGCTTCATTCTTCAATCGATCATTAACTAAAATCTTAATTCAATTATACCATGAGATTTTGCACTTTCTCCTTTCCGATTAACAATTTATGTTTGGGATTACTTATTTTGATTGAAAATGACTTTTAGTAAAAATGATTTATTAACTTATGACTTTTCAGAAGGAGTTTTTAAAAAAGTGTTTGGATTAGCTTATAAACTAAAATGTTGTAAAATGACAAAAAACGACATGTTTTTAAAATTGATAAGAGGTAATTGTAGATAGTAAAGGGGTATAATAGAAAATCTAATCAAAAGAAGTATTCAAAAGTCAATAAGTAACCCCCTTCTTACTTTTCAAAACCTTTTTTCTATTTTATATAAAAAATCAGTTTGAAAAATTTTTTTGAGTTTGTCAAATATTTTTTTTTACTTATTAGTCAAAAGTTTAGGGAAAATAAGCAAGTCCAAACATGCACTTTGTGTTTCTATTTTTATTAACAGATCGGACCGGAGAAGGTTCAGATTGCCACCGTTGTTCACGAGCATCGGCGATTCCACGGCGAGGTTGTTGCCATAGACATCGGTAAAGGATATTCACCAGGAGATGCCGCCGCTGCGTTGAATTTGAGCGACGGGTATATTATTATCGATTATTTTGTATTCATCATCTATGAATGTCTTCTATCTGATCTATCTCCCTAAGTTTACCATTTACATGGCTTCTAGTTGCCGATCTGGCATCAATACGTTGCGATTTTGTTTTATAGTATTGGAATCACTGAACATATGAATATAAACTCGATAATAACTTAAAATTTTGAACTAATGATGAACCAGGGCTAGGTTGGGTAGGAAACAAATTGTATAACTTATTTTTGTACAAAATGTTAGGGATCCAGACATCAGCAGGTCTCAGTGTTATGGAATTGATGAAGATGTTAGTCAAATTGGCCAATTGGTAGTCTGAATGTGTTAGTGAAAGTATTCTTATTTGTTGTTTTTTTATGGGATCTTGGTTGAATATTTACCTGTTATACACAATATTTATAAAAAATCTTCTGCAACAAAATCTGGAAGTCTGATAAAACTTATTAAGCTAGTTCGCTACTGAGCTTCGTGAGAGTTAGGTAGGTTGATACACTCTCACCGCTTAAACTTTGTGTTGATGAGGGGGCAGTGTCTTGGAAAGGCCTTGTGGGAGGCGAGTCGAAGCGTCTAGGTGGAACTTGCAATGAATCAAAGCTTCCTTCTAACATCTCCACAACTTTACTTATGGCTGGTCGATCTGATGGATTTGACTGAATGCACCATAGGCTCACCATCATCATCTTCCTGGCTAATTCCTCTTCCTCTTCGGTTGTCACCCCATAGTCCCCTAGATTGCCTCCAACTTCTACTTGTGTGTATATCCAATCTGGAAAGTATGATTCACTTGTGGTTGTCCTGTTAGTGTTATTGTGATTGCGTGCACCTGTCATTTCAAGAACCATCATCCCGTAGCTATACACATCAGATTTGTGAGATGGGTCTCCAAGACTCCTGAAATATACTTCATGGGCCATGTATCCGGCAGTACCTCTTGCGCCCATTACAGACACAATACTTTCTTTCTTCTTGCACAACTTAGCCAACCCAAAATCAGATATCTTTGGGACAAATTCTTCGTCCAACAGAATGTTGTGAGGCTTTATGTCAAAGTGCACAATTCTTGTGTTACAACCTCTGTGGAGGTACTCTAGACCTCTTGCAATTCCTTTTGCAATTTGGAACAATGTGTTCCAGTCCAAATGAAAGCCATCACCACGTAGAAACTTATCCAATGATCCATTTGACATGAACTTATACAACAGGGCTCTTTTCTTTCCCTCAAAGCAGAAACCTAAAAGAGTGACTATGTTGACATGAGAAGTTCTACTGATGCTAGCAACTTCATTAATGAAATCTTCTCCATTTCCTGTTGCCTCACTCAATAGCTTCACTGCAACTAGATCCCCATCAGGCAATTGCCCTTTGTAAACACTTCCATATCCTACTTGTCCCAGTTTCTCTAGGAATGAGTTTGTCATTTTCTTGATTTCAGAATACTTATATCTTTTTGGTGCCAAATTTCCATAGTTCATTATGAATATTTCTACTTGATTATTTGCAGCTTCGGGTCCCTTGGGAGTTACGCATAGCCTCTTTTTTCCACAGAGAATAACAAATGACAGGAATATAATTCCTGTGATGCTACATGAAATGCCTGCACAATATGTTTAATGGATGGTTAGATTCATTTAAAGATTAAGCTTGCTTTCCTTCTTGGTTCATTAAAAAAAGAGGGGTGCATTTCTGTTTTGATACTAAAGTTTTCACGAATATGTGCTTAATTAAACAATATCCTCAGCATAGATAAAAGTCGGTATGTTTACCTATTATAAGCTTCCTCATATTTTCTTTGGATCCTGTTTCAAAACTGAGGTGCTAAGTAAAGACATAGGTGAGTTCGTTATCGTATCAGACTATCAACTTAAGAAATTAGCATATGAGTGTGACTCAACTAACGGTGATTAAGAAGTAAACTATTCAACTTTACGCTAATATTTCTATCAGCCCACACCATTTGTTTTTATTTTTATAGAACCAATATGGTCAACATTTTAAAGAATTTGTTAAGGAAGACCTTTAGGATTTCACCTACTTATGTTTCTCTTTGTTCTTCTTTAAAAACTTGTTGTGTACTTGGTATAGAAAGACATGAAGGAAAACACATTAGGGTCTGTAAAAAAGGGTTCGTAATTTGTTTCTATATATGAAACAAATTATTAAAGGTTTACTTGATAAATAGATTAATATGTAAAAAAAATTTGAGAGCCATAATTTCTAGTTGTAAATAAAGCTTATTTGGTTTTACAAATGGTTAAGTACATGATTTGCAGGCCTTGTTCCTTGACTTTTGGGACCAAAACGCTTCAGAGCAGCTCACGCATTTTTAAAACAAGATTGTATGAAGACTTGAAAATGAACCTTCTTCAAACATGAGACCTGTTAAGTGAGTTAAGTCATATCTTCTTATTTAAATAATAAAAAAAAAAACCCAATATGATCAACATTATTTCTTCTACCACATATATATGGCCAAACGGTAGGTTGATGACTGAGATAATTAGTAGGGTGAAATGCTTATCATAGAACCTTCTTATGTAAAATTATAAAGCTGGTAGTGTGCGGCATATGCTGCTTATTAGAGTTACTCTGTGAATATCAAAATGAACTTGAATGGAATAGGTCGCTGGAAAACTCCAGAAATGGGCAGTTGATGATATGAGTGAAATCGGTTTAACTGGGCTAGATACATTCTCCTGTCCAAAATCATTGTCGTTGTCAAGCGTGGAGTCGTAGGAGGTCTTGAGGAGATGGCGAGGGCAAAACTCTGTCAATCTACTGCTATCCACAGTTATCCGGCCCTCCCAATCCCCAAAAGGAATATTTGAATACAATATCTACACACTGGACCGACTGGCGACATCATATGGTCCGTGTTTCCTGGAACTGTTAAGAGAAACGGATGACGGTTCTAGGAACCAGGGTTATGGAAAATAGCAAGGGACTCGAGAAAAATAGGGATGACGGTAAATGAACCGGAAATGAAGGTGATTGATAGGAAAAATGAAAGAAGAACAAGTCTTTTGGTTTTTAGTATTACATTTTAAGAGTCTTAAAATATCATTCAAGTGGTTAACTAATTAACCGGTCCAGTGGTAGTGGAGTTTTGGGTCAATTATAAGCAACTAATATTCCAAACATTGATGCATCAGTTAAATAGGCAGGTTCAAATAGATAATGAACATGTTCATAATCTGACGAAAAGATGAATCTAAAATATCAGGAACTCACTTACCTCCTCCACTAACTTTGTTGGAATTGTCACAAGTTATCGAGAAGTTCCCGTTAGCACAGTAGCAAGCAAACGACTCAGGTGAAGTCGGGCTTGACCCACATCGACCATTAGACTGAACACACCGGTCACAATCGTTGTTCTTGGCCATCCACTCTAGCTTGAAACCAGCCTGCAAAGCTGATCTTAAATCACTCTCTGAAGCAATAGTTGCAGAAGATCCATCCACGGGTACGGTGATACAACTGTTGCACCGCACCAAGGAATCAGCCACATTGGGGGTGATTATACTGGTTCTATAGAAATAATTATCAGTTTCGATACCATTCAACACGCAAAGGAATCGATAGTTAGCAGGCAATGGTACCGATGCATTATCTTCGCATCCGTAATACAGAGCTACATTCTCCTGGACAAAGTTATTGTCGTTGAAAAGCGCGGTGTCATAGGTGGTGTTGTGAAGATTTTGAGGGCAAATGGTGTTCCACAGATCATTTCTAGCAATAGTGATCGTATGTGTACTGCTATCAGTATTTAGGACTCGATAGCCTACTGATTCTAAAACGAGCCCAGGAACATCAGATTGGCAGGTTAGCTGAAAACTCGGGTGGCCACAGTAGTCCGGCCGCCCGTGCCTCCAAAAGGGGTACTCGAGTTCAATGGTTCCGCACCGGACCGACTGGCCACATATGTCGTATGGGCTAGTTTCCTGGCCCTGGAGGGCCGGGAAATGGATAAGGGTGGCTAGAACCACCGTTATGGCGATTAATGCGGGGCTCGGTACTACACGGGCGGTTTGGGAGGAAACCATGAATGATGATGAGCAATGAATGAACTTGAAAGGAAGCTAGGAAGGTGGTTGATGGGAAAAATGAAAGTGGAACAAGTATATTGATTGTCCTTGATCTTCGATCTTCATTACCGACGAATATATATTAGTTATTACAAGTTGACCTAGTGTTACTAAGAATATAATAGAACACAAGTTTCACTAAGAAAAGGTCTAATTTCTGATCGGATTAGGGAAATAGGCCTATTATCTTTTATTTAATTTTTACAAATATTTTTAATAAAACAATATAAATATAATTAGTTATGTTCATCGTCATTTTTTTTTTTTTAACGGCTGGTTAGTGGTTAGTTGTTAGTATCACCAAGTTAGTAATATTTCGCCAATGCCAAGATTTGAACCTTGGACCTCCAAGAGAGGCAAAGCCTCCCACCTCCCCCTTAACCACTAGAGTTATGTTCATCGTCATGTTTAGTTTGTCTAGCGTACTTAACTAGTTTTTCCTGTATTTTTATATAAAGTTATTAATATTCATCTGTAGCTATAGGTTGACACATACTAACTTCTCGGCCTTTAAATTTTAAAGTTTTGTTTTTAGTAGTATTGATTTTAATATTTAAAAAAGAAGTTGTGGGGCAATTTGTTTTTGTTTACTTGTTTTTTTACTGTAAAAGATTTAATCTAAAAAAAAATCCATCTATTTAGGATAAGGAATACAATTATTAAATAAGTTGAATAATTCAAAAGCCTACGCGTAACGAATTATGAAAGACTATTGGTTTTACTCTATTTGTTTACTTTCTAACACAATTATTTTAGGATTAAAAATGAGAGTGGGTTTTTATTTTAATATTTTAATTATCATTTGTGGTTTGTCAACGACATTTATGTTTACTTCTTCTTTAGAACAATCAAAATTGATTATATTGATTTTTGTTATATAGGTTAGTCCAAGTGTATTATATTTTTTATGAAAAACAAAATTTATTTATAATCTTTATTATAAATAATTGGCAATAAATTTATGTTATTATTCAAACCAAAAAGCATAAAAGATTCAACTCCTTCCTATTTCAATTTCTTTAAAAACATTCTGTGATCTAAAAGTCTCTCATTTGTCTCTAAGTGATTGAACTCAACATATCTGACTGAGAAATGCCATGGATGGACCTTGTGGGAGATGACCAGAATCGTCTAGGTGGCACTTGCAACGATTCGAAGCTTCCTTCCAACATCTCGACGACTTTGCTGATGGATGGTCGATCTGATGGAACATACTGAATGCACCACAGTCCCACCACCATCATCTTTCTAGCCAATTCCACTTCACCTTCAGTTGTAGTCCCATAGTCCTTTAGGTCGGATCCAGCTTCTACTTGCTCGTATATCCAGTCTGGAAAGAACGAGTCACTTGTGCTTGTCCTGCTAGCCATATTGTGCTTTCGTGCACCCGTCATTTCAAGAACCAGCATCCCATAGCTATACACATCAGATTTGTGAGAAGCACCTCCAAGATCTCTGAAAAATACTTCAGGAGCGATGTATCCGGCAGTACCTCTTGCACCTGATACAGACACAATACTTTGTTTCTTCTTGCACAACTTAGCCAGCCCGAAATCAAATATTTTTGGGACAAATTCTTTGTCCAATAGAATGTTGTGAGGCTTTATGTCAAAGTGCACAATTCTTGTGTTACAACCTCTGTGAAGGTACTCTAGACCTCTTGCGATCCCTTTCGCAATTTGGAACAATGTGTTCCAGTCTAAATGGAAGCCATCAACACGTAGAAACGTATCCAAGGATCCGTTTGGCATGAACTCGTACATCAAGGCTCTTTTCTTTCCCTCAATACAGAAACCCAAGAGTTTGACAATGTTCACATGAGAAGTCCTACTGATGCTCACAACTTCACTAATGAAATGTTCTCCATCTCCGGTGGCTTCACTCAAGAGCTTCACCGCAACTAGTCGCCCGCTAAACAATTGTCCTTGGTAGACATTTCCATACCCTCCTTGTCCTAGCTTCACCAGGAATGATTTTGTCATACTCTTTATTTCTGAATACTTGAATCTTTTCGGTGCCATAGTTCCGTAGTTCCTTATCAACATATCTATATAATGATCTGCGGCTTCTTGAGATTTCTGTATCATCTTTTTAAAACAGCGCAGCATAAACACCACGAAAATAAATGATATGATGCAAATTGAAAAGCCTACACACATAAGATTTCACTGGATGATTAGTGCTATTTAGAAAACTGAGCCTCTTGGTGCATTGAAAGAGTGAATTGCATTTCTCTTTTCGTATACTGGGCTGTTTGGGATTGCTTATTTTGATTGAAAAGGACTTTTGACAAAAATAACTTATTAACTTATTACTTTTCAAAAGGAGTGTTTCAAAAAATGTTTGGATTAGCTTATAAACTAAAATATCATAAAATGATCAAAAGAGACATATTTTTAAAACAAGGGGAGTTAATAGAAGGTAGTAGAGGGGTATAATAGGAAATTAAACTAAAAGTCGTTTTCAAAAGTTAATAAGTAACTCACCATTTACTTTTCAAAATCTTCTTTTTACCCTATATGAAAAGTCAGTTTGAAAAGTTATTTTGGATTTGCCAAACATTTTTTTTAACTTATTAATTTTTTAAAAGTTAATAAGTCAAAAGTAGGTTGAAATAAACAATCCCAAACACCCACACTAATTATTTGAATTTTTTAATGAATGTCTGCGTACTTGCTATAAGCTTCATTGTAGCTATCTTGGATCCTGTTTAGGTAAGAAGTAAAAAAAAAAATGTGAATTCATTAGGGCATCATATCATGAACAATAAGAAACCGGTGCCACTCAACCAGTAGTTTTTCAAAAGACACCTCTGTCAACAAATATTTTGAGCCAAACTGAAACCATTTTACTAACAAATAAACAAACATGCCTACTTCCAACCGCGTACCATGTGTGTTAGGGGCGGTTTGATGTTATTTTTTGTAAAGAATAACTTGAAGCTGGGGCCTATATTTAAGGCCCCCGAGTATTTACGATTTAACTTTGTTTCATTTTAAAGTTTTAACAAGGAGATCAAAATATGACTATGTTTAGAAAGATTTTTCTTTTCATTAATTATAACTCCAAAACTTGAATATGGGGATGTCATTAATCTCTTTCTTATCCTACGTATATTATTAGTTATTGTTAAGTATAATTTAGTTCATGTCACAAAGGTAGCTATGTGGCAGTTAAGTATTTATGGGTCAAATGGGTCGTATAGATAATAAATACTGTGTGTCTTTATGAAAGTTATTGTTTAGTATTCATGTTTGTATCTGCACACTTGTTTGTGGGGTATTGTGTATGAATTGTTGATTTGTTTATATCCTCAACATCTTCAATCTATCAGAATAGTTCACCAAGTACAACCCTGTATAGGCCATAATAAAATGGTATTGTGAAAAGAATAATAATTCCTTGACGTATATGGTTAATTACATGATGTCTCACGTTAGTTTTTGGATATTGGGGAAAAACATTGTTAACAATACATTGGTAGTGGCTTTGTTTTTTAGTGGGGAGGTCATGTGTTCAAACCCAGGCATGGTGTAACGTGGTGCAATTTAAGAGTAAGAGTATGATAGATTTGCCGTTAAAATGAAAACAATATGTTATGTACTCGATAAGGTTCCAAGCAAAGGGATTCACAAAACAAAACTCTTTTAATAATTATGAAACCAAAGAACACCAATCTTATATTACCTTCAAATATGGGGTTGTCAAGCAATAGTTTAACCACCTGAATCTAATATAGGGAGATTAGGCGACAAAGAGATTATTGAATCTAAATTTCTAGAGTATGCCTATAGTAGAAAAGCCTATAGGATCATATCTGCTAATAGTCTAAGGGGATGTTTGGTTCACAGAATTCTCAAGAATTGGAATTTGAATTGTAATTGAAAAATTTTCCATCGAAAATTATGTTTGGTTGGTTAACGGATGGAATTGGAATTGAAAATTTTTCCCTCATTCATTGGAATTTACATTCCTTCCACTTACTTATGGAATGTGTAACAATCCAATGGAATGTTCAAAATTAAAATTCCAATTTTACTCAAAATTGACCAACCAAACACGTTGTCAACTTCAACAACATTCCAATTCCAATTCCAATTCCAATTCCATTTCCATTTTCAATTCCTTTGCAAAACATTCCGCGAATCAAACGGCCTATACTATCACTGAATCTAGAGATTTTCGGTTTAAAGAATAAAGATTTAATAATATTTTCATGTCAAATGAGATTTTCAAGGAAACCATGTCTGTCACTAGAAGTTTAAATATGTAAAAGGGAATTAATGATTCTATTTTGAATCATCAAGATCAAGAACCTGAATCTGAAAAGTCGTTAAAATGTTTGAAGTTCAAAGGAAATAATTTTGGCAATTCTTTTGGCCTCCCACATAGGAGGGTGAAACATGCAAGTGGGATTTTAACAAGAGATGGGAGCCGGCTCAAAGTTTGCCTTTGCACATGCGTTGTGACTGTTATCATGGGTTTGGTCATGCGCGACGGGCGTAATGTGGTGTTTTAATTGTGCATTTTGCCCTTCTAACATATGCATCTACGCAAGCCACTTGAGGTTCGCCTATACTATTTATGTGGAGTCGAACGAAAATCAAATAAGAATGAGGAAAGAAAATCATTATTGTATGTGTAAACATAGATTCACACTACGGTTATATATATATATATATATATATATATATATATATATATATATTATTACACTACTACACTCTGTTACATATATGTAATTTAATAAGTTACATCTATGTAACAAGCAAGAAGTATATATATACGTGAAGATGTAGGCATTTGCAAGATGGGTCATGAGTTAGATATATTTAGCTAATACAAGTAACATATATGTAACTCAAGAGTGTAGATGATTTAAGCACTACTATTTGCAAAATCATAGACTGGTCATTATTTACATATATGTAATGAGTATGAGTTATATATAAATAGCTCATGGGTGGAGATGAGTCATGAGTTGCATATATGTATTTCATACAAGTTAAATATATGTAGCTTATAGGTGAAGAAGATGTAAGTGTGCTTTCTTTAAAATCAAACAAAGTTGGGTCTTGAGTTATTACATATATGTAGGTTTTCTTTTGGTGGTTGTTACATATTGTATTCATAGTAAAAGGTGTTTTAATGCTGGTATTGAATATATACCCGGTGAACTTGATGAGTGTTAACACAACCATGTCTTGAATAAAACTTGTAACAAATGTTGGAAAAAATAAGAATGCTACTAACAATTTATACATCAAAAGTTATAAAGGAATATAAAATTGTATTTAAAAGTTATAAAAGTATATAAAATTATATATTTAAAATTGGAAAATTTAAAATATGTTATATTTAATCAACTTCATTTTGAATAGTTTTATAGTGAAACGGAGAAAAAATAAGCAGGTCAGTATTACAACAGAAAATGCAAAAAGAAAAAACAACTTTAAAACTAATTACACGTTAAAAATTAAAGTCAGCCAAAGTGTTGTTTACGCAAATTGTTTTTAATAGTATATAATAGTTAAATGATTAAAATTATATTACTTTTTAGTATTATATTTGGAACTATTGCGAAAAGGTGAGAAGTCATGATTTATCTAATGAATACACTACTATATGTAAAAGAAAATCTCTGTCTGCATTTGTTTCTACATGACTTAAGGGGGATTAATATTTTGGTTTATAAATTCACTTGGTCACTTTGACACGTTATGTATATCTTTTTAAATTAACGTCGAGTAAAAGAAGATGTTAAAGGCAAAACTTTTACTAAATAAAAGTTAACTGCTAATATAGAGTATAGTCATTCAACAAAAATAATATTTATATTATTATATGTTTTCTTTAGGTCGTGTACATAGTTTTTAAACATTTTAAGTATTTATTCAGAAAACTTACAAGTTAAAACATGAAAAGTCTAAGTGACTTTAATAGAAAAATCAAAAAAATTAATTACTATTCTATAAAGTTTTTCTTATGTACCACATAAAATAAGACACACCTATTTTTTTCCGGCAACCAGAGCTAGATTTGTACCCATCACCTTCGAACTCGCTTTTGCATTTACACCGATACCCATCACTCCCATCTGTCGGCGACACAATACTCGTACACTCACCACCAACAGAACAGTCGCATGTTCCCTTAAGCCACCACCCCAGCTTAACCACTTGTGCGTCCAAAGACGCTATCAAGCCTGATTCCTTAATCTCCGAAGCAATCGCGGATAACAAAAATCGACATCCCATCCTTGATATATTATAATCAAGAAACATACGAGAATTATCTCCATCATAACAACTTACATTACCGTAACCACCTTGTTCGACGCTACAATCGATGGTTTCGAGGTGGGATTCTAACTCCGTTACGGGAATGACACAATTCTTCATACGCCCAGTGCAACTTTTCATGAGGATGACGTTGGCAGACGTTGGAGCGTAGTGTTTACCAAAGAGTTGGCTAAGGGAGTCAATGGAACGCCCGCACTTAGCCGGGACGCTAACCAGTAACTCATTGTGATTGATTTGTTCAATGGGGAACTCGTCGATTAATATTGTGCCATTAGAGGTGCAATTGAGCTGGATTTGGCAGCCGGAAGAGAAACCAAATGGGTACGGGACTTGATTCAACTGGCTACCATGGCACGACCGGTTGCAGTTAGTCGATTTCGGAGAGATAATGTAGGGCAAAGCGGAGAGAAAGAAAACTAAGAAATTTTGTAATTTGTTCATCACTTAGCTAAGCATAACAATTAGATACAAGTGTTTTTGAAAGTATGGTTTATATAAAGAAAGAAAATAAATAAGGAAAGCAACCGTTTTGTGGTTAAATTTTAATGAAAATTACATGTACCAAATGAGAAATGACCATTGACTTTATTGTTTATCAAAAAGTTTGACCAATGAACTAGAGAAAGTGATCTATTGTCACGTTGGAGATGCAAATCTGGAGTATATTTCCAATGGCCAAAAATCAAGTGCAAAAAAGGTTTTAGAAAAAGAAGTTATCTACCTGTCACCTTACTGGCACGATACAATCCCATAATGAATTGGCACTTTTATATTTAAAATCTAAAAGTTAAATTAAAAAAAGTTTAATTTCCAAAATACTTCTTTGACCATACTTTTTCCTTAAAATGTCCCTTTAACTAATTAATCCTCAAAATGTCCCTTTCGTAAGTTCATCCTAATCTTTGTGACGACCCTATTTAGATACGTGGCTTCATCTGAACAGCTCATCGTGGGGTTCAAACGAACCTGTTTTATGGTTGGGATTCCCGTGTTGGGTGGGGACAATTTGGGGGATTAGTTGGTCAAAGGGACATTTTGAATGAAAAAGTTGATTAAAGGGACATTTTGAAGGAAAAAGTTGGTTAAATGGACATTTTAGGAATTTTTCATTTATTTATTACTATAATTTGAGCATATAGTACAACGCCTTTATGCAAGAGTTTCTTTGCTTCGTGTTGTGGTCTTAGACCGTCACTTTCTATCCAGTATATAATGATGAATCTTGAACAAATATATAAATGGGAGAACTCAGCCATCAGGGGACCCATAAACACTACAAGAACAGAGAAATAAAATAGAAAGTAAAGGCTGAGATTAAGAGAGAAGAATTCTTATATCTTCACTTTCTCATTGACACTTTCTCATCAAATCAATACAAAAACAACACAACAAGATAAGCACCACAACAATGGTTGTAGCGGTGTCTAAGGGATTTAATCGGAGGAGTTAGTTTGGTTCTTCGCTTCGACTTTGCTTGCTTTCTATGTGTTGATCTGAATTGATAACAAACATACGAACAAATACCAATATATTATGAGAATCTCTTCACGACTCTTTTCTTTATTGAATTGACCAGACAACACAAAACACAATACTTTAACACATCTATTAATCATTAATACAATGATTTAATCATCAAGGCTTCTAAACCGACTCAAACTAGAAAACTTACTCAACTCAAATACTAACTGCTAATTTAAATATTACTAAATAAAATTTCATATCATAAATTGAACCAATAAATCAACCATGTCAAAACAATCAAGATTAACCCTAAACTCCTCTTTAATCTTGATATGTATCTTCAAATATTTGATCCCAAGTAATACATGTCTTTGGTCTATTGACTCATTAACATACCTTAACATTTTGAACCTAACAAGAACTATCACATCTTTTTCATGCGACAATGGTGTTGACTAGGGATGAAACGAACTCGTGGAACTAATGCTATTATGGCGTTGACTTGGGATGAAGTCAAAGAACTCATGACTCAGGAATTCTGCCTGAGGAATGAAATCAGGAAGCAGGAAGCTGACTTCTAGGATTTGACTCAAGAAAATAAAGAGAACTTAGCCTACACCGGTAGGTTCCATGAGTTAAGTCTGCTTGTTCCACATCTGGTTACTCATTACTCTTAGGCCATCAAAAAATACATTGATGGTCTTCCAATGAAAATTCAAGACACTGTTTGGGGAAGAAACCCTACCACTTTAGAGGATACTATATGTTTGGTTGCCCAATTAACTGATAATCATGTGAAGGTTAGGTCTTTGACTAGAAAGAACGTTAACAAGTCAACTGAGAAGTCTACTGCTTAATCAACCAATGAGGATAAGCCTAAATCTTTTAAGAACAAGAAGAGAAAGTCTAAGCCCTAAAACTTTATTGTGGTTACCCCTACTGTCCCAGCTAACTAAGTCCACCAACTTACCAAGTGACTTTCATTAATCAAGCCCTGACATAGAAACTCTATACTTGAACCTTCCCTTAATGCAACATCTGCAAGTCACAATGCCATCAGTGCACCAACTGTGATCACTTTGGCCATACATGCAACGTATGAAGGAATGCCGTTAAGGTTCCGGTTAATGCACCTGTCATTTAACCTCCTCATGTAATTACTCAAGGACGTGCATGTTATCAATGACGCGATCCAAATCATTTTCGTAACCGATGCTCGCAACTTGCCAACACTGTTCCTATAGCTCAAAGGCCTGCCTTCAATATCAATGCTCATCAACCCCAAAACAACAATGATTGGTGAATGTTATGTTCTTAGTCAATAACCAATATTCTTCAGCTTTGTTCAATACCAGTGCCATTAAGAGATTTATATCTTTAAAATTTAAGCCTTTGCTTGCTAGTACCCAAACTAAGCTAGGAAAACCTTTTACAATATAAATAGCCGATGGAAAATCCATCATAATTGGTTTTGTTATTCCGAATTGTACCCTTAATCCTAGTATGTAGGAATTTAAAGAAATTCAATGGAATGAAAATCTAAATTTCATTAATAAATATGTTTAGTTGATAGGAATTTGCTGAGATTGGAATTTGAATTCCATTCTTAACGTATATGGTTGAGATTAAAATATTGAAATAATTTAATTATAAGAGTTAGAATCTCCTACATGAAAGAATTGACGGCCACTAAAAATCGTCTTCACCTCAATCACCAACCATCGTCGCCCACCAATACGACCAACGCCCTCGACCATGCCACCTACCGCCCGCTCCCACCATCAACGACCCTCGCCCCTGCCATTTCGCCGAATTCACCAACCATCGACGCTATTCGCCGACCCCACCGGCACACGCTAACCTCCACCGGCGACCGCCGTCGACCGCCCAAAACCGATTGACTTCCCACTCACCGGTCACCCCCCGTTTGTTGCCCTGCCCCCGACAACCCAAACCAACAACCGACCGTGTTTGCCGCCGCCTTTGACAGTCTCTGTTGACTGCGGCTGCCGCTGACAAACAACCGTCTCCAACGACTGCGCCTGTGGCCGACATTGGACTGTTGTCGCCGACCGTCGACGCCAAACACGTTAATTTTGGACACGCTCGACAGTGAGGTTCGGCCGGTTGTCTGTGGTGGACGCGATCGATTGATGGCGGCGGCGACGGCGGCGAGGTACGATCGGTTGTCGACGGTGGGCACGGTAGGTGACCGTAATTGAATGTCGGCGGTGATGGTGATGGTAGTCAATCGACGATGGTATGTAGCGACAGTGATTGGTAGTCATAGAAGTGGCAATTTGCAGTAGGTGATAAATTTTAATTTGTTTATGAGTGTTTTGTCACTAATATTGATTTAGAATTTAAGTGTCTTTTGATCTATTCTAAATCCTTTAAATTATAATTCCTTTGAAAAATATATAATTCCAAATCCAATTTATTTTAATTCCAATTCCAACATATTTCGAGAACCAAACGCTCTATATTTATTGGTATAGAAAAATCTTCAACTAGAACTGGGTACCTTTTGAAAGTTAATTTTTTTAATTGGAGATCTCTAATCAATAAACTCCTCATGAAAACAAATTTAGCAAAGAAAGGTCTCCTTGTTGGTAATCAAGAAACAACAAGGTGTTTAACGATCTTCCCTCATCAATCTTATAAACTTTCGATGAGATCAAATCTACTGGATTCCTTTGGGTGAGAAAGAGGGCTAAGTCTCCGGATCTCAAATGGTCTAATATATTGATGTCGTTTCAATTTTGTTTAAGTTTGTTGTATTGTATTGTTTTGTACTTTTGTTTACTCCTTGTAATCTATCTAGCTTCTTGCTAGCTTTGTGTTTATAAAATTAAAAAAAAATAATAATCAAACTTAAAATAAATAAAATCACCATTATAGGCCCACAATTTAGTTCTTTTAAATAAACATGAACAAACTTCTCCTTGCTTTCAAGACACTTTGGCGATGTGCAGCCAACCATCCAATATTTCATCGATCGAGTGCATGCATGCTCTCAGGCTAGACTTAGGAAGTTTAATTTTTTAGAACGACTTCTAATTTACTCTTAAACTACTTAATCATCAATATATTTAGTCTTAAACTACTTAATCATCAATATATTTAGACCGTAGGATTTAAAACCTTCACCGCTAAGATAGAGGTGATACCCCTTAATACTAGAATGTCTCCTTAATGACATAGGAAGGTGAATGGATATGTGAATTGTGGGATCATAGGATGGACAAATCTAAGCAACGCTATCTTAAATCTTAGTGGATAGTGGCATCAACGCTAATTTTTAATGTTCTTAACTTGCCATAGTAAGAAAATTTAAATATAATGTTTACACGAAAATAAAACATATCCCACACGACAATTACGTCCAAAAAATAATGAATAAATTCCATATAAGAAGATATATACGTCCTGAAAGCAGACCGTTATGATTTTAGTAGCTCTAAGATTTTACTATTTACACACTCTATAGAACTTGCTCTCATGTGTTCTCATATAACAAGACACTACAGTCTACATAAACAGCAAGAAAACAGTATTTTCACATCCAAAAAAGTCTGATCAACCATCATTAGAATTCGGTTTAGAACCGCTAACCAATCTGTTACTAACACCAGAATCCGGTGATGTCGGCTCCGTGTTATGATCCTTCATCAGACCACCATCATCCACCATAATATCAAGCACCTCTTGTTGTTGAGCATTCAACTCATCATTCTGAATCCCTCTTAAAGTCTCCACCACTTCTTTCATTGTAGGCCTCATATCCTTCTCTTGTTGTAGACACCGGAAAGCGAGCTCAGCCACCAAGGTGATAATCCTCCTCACCGAACCATTCGTTTCAAAGTCGAGACTCTTGTCAACCAACTCACTCAACATATGGTTTTGAATCTTGGTCATAGCCATATTAGCCAGGTTTATGTCAAGCCTGTGCCTGCTGGTATCAACGGCTTGTAACGAAGATATGAGCTCAACCAGGACAACACCGAAGCTGTAAACATCACTTTTATCTGTTAGCTGATAGCACTGGTAGTATTCAGGATCAACATACCCTGGGGTCCCTTGTGGGGCAGTGGAAACATGTGTAACATTTTCAAACAATCTTGACAACCCGAAATCAGCCACTTTGACTTGGAAATTCTTGTCTAGTAAAATGTTGTTGGTTTTCACATCGCGGTGAATAATGCCTGATTTGTGGAGATAAGCTAGTGCATCGGCTGTTTGTATCGCGATGTTGAGGCGAATGGACCATGAAAACAAACTTGAGCTTGAGTTTGCTAGTTTTCCATGAAGATGATCGGCTACTGTTCCATTGGGTATGTATTCATATACTAGAAGTAGTTCTTTGCTTCGTTTTGAGGTGCACCCATATAGTTTCACTAGATTTTTATGATCTAAACCTGTTAAGATCCTAACCTCGTTTATGAATTGCTCGACTCGTTTGAAATTGTTTTCATATAAGCGCTTGACCGCAACTTCTCGACCATCAAAAAGCTTACCTGAAAACATAATGGAAAGAGTTAAACCATAGCATGATAGAGTCTAACACCACGCTGGTCCACTACTAGAAGTATCAGAAAGTTGTTAGAAAAAACTATATCTAACAACTTTTTGTTAGCTTTTTGTCGAAAGTTTGTTGGAAAGTTGTCGAACAATTTTTGAATTTTTTATTTGGAATGTTTTGTAGGAAAAAGAAACAACTTTCTACCGGTGGTCAATCTATAAGTATTAATTACCAAAATACACGGTTCCAAAACCGCCATCTCCAAGTTCCCGTGAGTCATTGAAGTTATCGGTCGCGAGTTCTAGTTCTTCGTATGTAAAAACCTGAGCTCCAAAATATGAACTTTTTCCAAACTCTTTAGACGTTTCTGATGTTTTTGATGAAGGAAATGAAGGGATGCTGGAAGTGAAATTAGAAGTGTCACTAGTTAGGACTTGGCTCAAACTAGTAGTCAAAATAGCTTTAGTCTCGGTTTGGCCCGGTGATGCTTCTTTGACCGCACGCCTTTGTCTTCGTCGGTAAACAAAGATCCCACATCCGACAACGACAGCAACAATAACCCCTCCAACGATTCCAAGAACTAGGATCAAAGATAAAATATACAAAACTTTAGTTTCATGAAACAATGACTAATAAAGAAACTTTGGTATACATAGTGAGAGTTAAATCCATACCTATACCTAGAGAATTACTCTTTGAACCGCCTGCAACAATATAAAATTTAAGCAAATGTTAGATTCATAATCATCCGATCAAAATGTCAACTTAAGGTTGGTTTAGCTAGTAACTTTTTTTAATTGCCCTAGCTAGTAATTAAATCTACATTTAATTCGTAAAGTTAAATTTGGTACTATTAAATTACGTCAATTTTTATATATCTACATTTATACCAGAATATAAACGTTTTAAACATATATTCTTTTACACATTCATTTCTCATGTCATCTGTTAATTTATATAATTAGTTGTCAATTGAAAATTAATTAATATGACTTTAATAAATTATAAACATCAAGAATACGATTTTTATAAGTATTTACTTAATTAATTATTTAAACTAGGTTTTGTCCCTCCGCGCTACACTGCAGTGTTCAGTTATTTTTCCACACCCAAGGCTACGTTACTTTGGTCTTTGTCCACCCAACTCGTCGGAAACCATAAAAACGAAGTCTTTTGGTGAAATTTTAAAATAATACACTCTAATGATCAAACTCTAAAAATACGTGGTGGGAGGCCAGACATTTTTCCCACGCGCAATGTAGTGTTACTTTGGTCGTTTACTGTTCAGCTCGTCGTAAGCTATAAAATGGAAGTTTGGTGATGAAACTATAAAAATATTAAACTTCAGTGGGTAAGCTCCAAAAAATAAAAATAATAAAAATAATAAAAAATAAAAAAAAACCCCTCACTATGAGTAGTTTGGGAGTCAAACTTTAAGATCCTAAAATTTAGTGGCTAAAGTCATAAAACCGAATTAGTGGTCAAACTCTAAGATCATAAACTTTAGTCGTCATAGTAAACAAAAACAAAAAAAAAAAAAACACAACAAATCGGAGGGCAAAGTGTAAAATTACTAAACTTTTGTGACAAAAATCGGAAAAGTAAAACTTCAACATAAATAGTTAGGTAGCCAAACTCTAAAATCTAAAATTTTAGTGGACAAAGTCCAAAAACCAAAAGTTAAAGTTAATTGTGAAAATATTTAGTACAAATGTGGCTAAATTCAAAAAAAAAATGAAAACTAAAAAGGAATAATTTAAAAAAAAACTATTGTGTTAATTTGAAAAAACCTTAAAAACCACTATTCATTCTCATGTTTATTAATAATAGAGTAAGTGGCCAAAATCTAAGATCATAAACTTTAGTTGTCATAGTAAACAAAACAAAACAAAACAAAACAAAACAAATCAGAGGGCAAACTATAAATTGACTAAACTTTTGTGACAAAACTCGAAAAAGTAAAATTTCAACGTAAATGGTTAGGTGGCCGAACTCTAAAATCTAAAATTTTAGTAGACAAAGTCCAAAAACCAAAAGTTAAAGTTAAATGTGAAAATATTTAAAACAAATGTGGCTAAATTCAAAAAAATCAAAACTAAAAAAGAATAAATTAAAAAAATAAAAAGTATTGTGTTAATTTGAAAAAACTTTAAAAACCGCTATTCATTTCCTATGTTTATTAATAATAGAGTAAGTGGCCAAACTCTAAGATCATAAACTTTAGTCGTCATAATAAAAAAAAAACAAAACAAAACAAAACAAATTGGAGGGCCAACTGTAAATTTACTAAACTTTTGTGACAAAACTCGAAAAATTAAAATTTTAACGTAAATAGTTAGGTGGTCAAACTCTAAAATCTAAAATTTTAGTGGATAAAGTCCAAAAACAAAAAGTTAAAGTTAAATGTGAAAATATGTAAAACAAATATGGCTAAATTCCAAAAAATCAAAACTAAAAAGGAATAAATTAAAAAAATAAAAAGTATTATGTTAATTTTAAAAAACCTTAAAAACAACTATTCATTTATCATGTTTATTAATAATAGAGTAATTTTGTGGACCAATGCGGCGATACCAAATCAGAATGACAAAGCACATAATAATTTTAAAACTAGAAAAAGAAAGTGGTCAAGAATGTACGTCGCTGAATAATTCCAAAGTCGACCTAACAATTCTTTTATTTTATTTAATTATTTGATAATTTATTTACCACCTAACTACAATTTGTGTAAGGTACACATGTGAAGAATCATGTTGTCTTACATATACGATTTCTTTTAAATACAAAAGCTTTTAAATAATCTCCTTAACATTAGTCTTGAAACATACAAATTTTTAGGGACAAATTAAACGTTATTATAAACTCTTGTAAAAAACTTTAATCATAGTTGTAAGTGATGTATTCAAATTGAGAGTTCAAATCCTGTAAAACATAAATAAGAATAAATTTTTCTTAGAAAATCTACAAATTGTTGTTCTATAAAATTATTTTTTTATTTTACTAAAACATTTTTATAACTTATAAAAATAGCTATAATATACACCTATAAAAATAATCACAATCTTTATGAAAACCAAGAAATTAAACCCACATCTTATATAAAATGACAAACCTTTATTTATAAGTTTATGAAACAAATTCATAGTTAAACAAATAAACCGCGTCTATCGGTAATTGAGTTCAGACCAACTATAAGCAACAAGTTTTCCAAAATTCAAATATTGATACATACCTTGAACCAACCGGGTCAAATATGTTTCTTTTAATCATAAAGTTTAAATTTTCTATGATAAAATCATCATATCTAATTAACACCATACAGACTAAAACCCATAACATGTTAATCAAATCAATAGATTGTGAACGTCCTGTTCACAATCCGACCAAAATACAAATCTAAAAGATTAGAAAAACGCTTACCTCCTCCGCTAACTTCGATAGAATTGTCACAAGTTAACGCGAAATTCCCACTAGCACAGTAGCAAACAAACGCGTCAGGTGAAGTTGCATTAGATCCACAACGACCACCTGATCTATCGCAGCGATAACAATCATCGTTCTTCGCCCTCCACTCTAGCTTGAACCCACCCTGCAAAGCTGATCTCAAACCACTCTCTGAATCAATGACAGAAGACCCAGCCACTGGTACAGTGATACTACTATTGCATCTCACCAAGAAATCAGCAATATTGGGGATGATCAAGTTGGTCCTATAGAAATAGTTATCGGTTTCGACACCATTCACTTGGCAAGAAAATCGATAACTTGTAGCCAATGGTGTAGCACCCGCACCGGGGATATTCTCTTGACATCCATAGTACAAAGATACATCCTCCTGGCCTAAGTTAGCCCCGTTGAAAAGCGCGGTGTCGTAGGTGGTGTTGTGGAGATCTTCAGGGCAAAGGGTGTTCCAAAGATCATTTCTAGCAATAGTGATCGTGTGAGTGCTGCTATCGGGCTGTAGAACGACTCGATAGCTTTCAGAGTCTAAGAGGAGCAAAGGAACATTAGATTGGCAGGTTAGCTGGAACCCCGAGTGACCGCAGTATTGGGGCCGGCCTAGCCCCCAAAAAGGGTACTCGAGTTCAATGTCTCCACACTGGACGGACTGGCCACATACGTCGTATGGGCTAGTTTCCTGGCCCAGGAGGGCCGGGAAATGGATGACGGTGGCTAGAACCACCGTTATCGCGAGTAGGGCGGGGCGGTGTTTCATGGTGGTATGGAAGGAGGGATGATGGTGAAGGATGAATGAGGTAAAGAGGAAGGTGTATTATGATATGAGAAAGTGAAAGAGGAGTAAGTCTTTTTGATGCTTTAGTCGTCAATTTGAATTAGTAATGAAGAAATACGTATTTGATTATTAAAGAAGTTGAAATGGAAGCTTCCAGTTTGACTAACAAATGTTTGAGTTGACCAGGCTTTATGATTTATGAAAACGGAATCCACGAGTTCATCAAGGGTAATGTTTTCAGAACCGGATCGCATCTCGAACAGTACGCATTGCTAGTTTTGTGGCCGGATCGGATTTAAGAACCGAATGACGTTACAATTATATATATATATATATGCATGGGCTGGCTACCCCTCAACTTTTTACGCATAGTGTAAAAAAAAAAATTTATTACGTTTTTATGTAAAAAAAATTTTTTTTAAGGTTTTACATTACCCCTAAGAAAATATTATGTTACCCCTAAAAATTTTTAAATTCAAAACTTTATAGAAAATTTTAAATTTTATAAAAAATAGTCTAATATTTTATAAAAATATTACCTTTTATAAAAATATTATAACAAATTAACCCAATTACTAAAATACCCATTCAAAGCCCCAATGTTAATTAAGCCTAAAATTTTCTTTAGCCCAATTAATTTTTGAAAGCCCAAATTGTTATAAAACATAAAAACCCAATTATTTACAATTATAAAACATAAAAACCCAACTAAATACCAAAATCACCCCCCCCCCCAAAAAAAAAAAAAAAAACCCATATGCGCTGCTGGTCGTTGCTGCTGCTGCTCCTCCTTGCCGCCGCCGTCGCTTCTCACCCTGCTTCGTGCTGACATGCTACTTGAATCTTGATTGCTTTGAAGTTGAAGGTATTTTTTTTACTTTCTAGGTTTAAGTGTTATTTACAAGATTTCAAGAGTAGGATATTGATTAAGTGTTATTTAATTTAATTTTTAGGGTTTATTGACAATTAAGGATTTGTATTGACAATTAGGGATTTGTAATGTTATTGTGAATTTGATTTAGTTTTTAAGTTTTATTGGTAATTAGGAGATTGATTAATGATTAATGAATTTGTAATGTTATTTGAAAGATGAAATTAGGGATTTGGAGATATATTTGATTTAAAATTTTATGAATTTGAATTGTGTTATTTGGTTAATAACTAACTAAACAACTAACAAACCAAAAATACCAAATAACATTAATAACTTAATAAGTTAATAACTAAACAAATAACACGACCAAAATTATAATAAACCCAAAATTTAAATAACTAAACAACTAACAAACCCAAATTACCAAATAACATTTTATAAAAACATTAATAAGTTAATAACTACCAAACCCAAAATACCAAATAACATGCCCGAAATTATAATAAGCCCAAAATTTAAATAACTTAAAAACCTAACAAGTTTACAAGCTCAAATACTTATTAACCAAACTAAACAACTTAAAAAAAATAACTAGTTATACCCATAATCCTCACCGCCTCACCCTATCGCCGATCACCCAACAACCTTTGTCCCTATCGCCAACCAACCATCACCTGACCAGAGTGATCGCCCCCTGCTGTCCGCCGTTCTGCTGCGGCGGTGGTATTTATATAAATGTACTGTAAAAAAAAGAATTTACGTTACCCCTGAACTTTTCTTCTAAATCCGCCACTGTATACATGTATATTTATATTATATATATATATATAGTTATATATATAATTCAATATAAGTAATTTATGTGTGTATTTTATAGTTATATATAAAAGTCAACAATAATTATACATCTAACATTAAAATTCATCATCCGACCTGCCCGTTAAACCCATTAAAATAAAAATAAATTAAAAAAAATAAAAAATGGAAAATCCAGTCCGAACCGGTTCCTAGTTCCCAGTTCAACCGCCGAAACGGTTCGAACCTGCTAGTTCAACTTGGTGGAAACGATTTGGGGGGGATCGGACCGGTCGATCTGATCCGGTCGTGAAAATCATGCATAAGGGTACTCAGCGCCCTTGGGTACCCGATTTGGGTACCTCGGTTTAAAGGGAAACATCGTCACCACTATTTGGTATAGGCAATCGCGTAATGTCATCGGTTTGTACAAGCCGAAGGAACCGAACAAAATGTGACCGTTGAACAGTCACATACCCATTTGAAAAAAAGCCGTTTAAAAAATCATTTCTATTTATATTGATGATGACTTATTATTTTGATGAATCATTTCTTCGAATAAAAGAGAATTATGGAAGCATTTACTTGAAATCTCACACTTATCAGATTCCATTATGAAAGATTGAATTTTTTTAGAAGAATTTGTAGTGATATATATAATCCATGCATAAAATCATGAAAATTGGATATAGTTTTTTGTGCTGCTACCAAGTATAGGCAATAGATCTGAAAAAATATCTAAAAATAAATTTTTTTAATAAAGAACCATGACATATATCTTTGGAATATGTTACACTAGTTTATACCTCGTGTAATACACGGGATTTAATTAATAAAATATGATTTAGTTATTTATAAATAATTACTTCACGTAAAACAACAATAATATCATCTTAAACTCTTGTTATGAGATTATTTTTTTTTTACATTTTGATTTTTAAATATAATCTTATTTTTTTAATCACCCTTAAAATAAAAAAAACGGTTCTAAAAAAGTTAAAATTTTTAGTAAAGTTTTTTTTATAAGAAAATTTCTCTATCTTATATTTTTTTAAAGGTTGTTTATTTTTTATATAAAAATCTAGT
The DNA here is from genome assembly GCA_025506415.1 of Flaveria robusta. Lineage (NCBI taxonomy): Eukaryota > Viridiplantae > Streptophyta > Magnoliopsida > Asterales > Asteraceae > Flaveria > Flaveria robusta. The sequence continues at coordinate 13,722,506 of CM046459.1, read as the reverse complement.
TTATAATTTTTAATTTGGAAATGTTTTAAATAATAGAGTTAATTACGCAAATGGTCCCTGTGGTTTATACAAAGTAACAAGTTTGGGTACTAAGAATTTTTTGTTACATGTTTGGGTATTGTGTTTTTAATTTGTAACGAATTAAGGTATTAACACTAACGGGCGTTAACTTTTCTGTTAAACCTAAGGGCATTTTTGTCTTTTCACTTCACATGGATATTAATGAACATAAAAGGACTATTTATTTTATTTACTATATATAAGGGACTGCTTGTGTATTTAAAATAATACATATACAGACATATATATACATATATATTAAATTACTAAGGTTTTTCAAAACAATTTCTTCACCACCATCGCCAACCCCTCACCGTCAGCCACCACCGACCACCACCACTGCCAACCCCTCACCGTCGGCCACCACCGACCACCACCATGAACAGCCCCCACTGTCGGCCACCATCACCAACAGCCCTGACCGTCGACCTCAAATCGGCGATCGCAGAGAACGAGACTCCCACCATCGAAGCAAATAAAGCACACATCCTCCTCCTCCTCTTTAACCATCTTCACCGGCGGCGATTTCGCCTGAGCCCTAAGCGGGCGGCCCCTCTTCTTCTTCACCGACTCCACCACCACTTCCTCAGCTCCACCGCCACCACCACCAACATCCGCTGGATCTTCGACCAATTTCGACCCAATCTCACCATCAATTCCATGAATCGGTTGAGTTCGGTCAGAGCTTTGACTCTCAACTTCAGAATTTCGAACTTCTATAGCGAAACGAATCAATTGAAGTGGTGGTTTTGTCGGTTGGGTGTGGTCGGACACAATGGTGGTGATGTTGAGCGATGGTGGTGGCTAGATGGCGATGGTGGTGATGGTGAGTGGTGGTCGTGGTCTAATTTGGAAGTGGGAGGGAGACAACAATGGATAGGGTTGGCTTTTTAAGTTATAGATAATTACACAAATGGTCCCTGAATAAAAGAGAATGCCATCCAGGGGTATAATAGTCATTTCATTTTAATTTAACGAAAAAACTAACGTCTGTTAGTCTTAATACCCATTATCGTTATAAAATTGAAAACACAATACCTCAACCTGTTACAAAAAACCTTTAGTACCCAAACCTGTTATTTTTTATAAACCACAGGGACCATTTATGTAATTAACTCTAAATAATATAACTACTATTTATTCTCCTATATATTAATAATGTAAGTGAATGAACAGTAACCGAGGGTGTTTTCGGTATTTCGCTAGGCCTCGGGTTTTGTGCTGTTTGCTTTTATATTATCACATACTTCATCTCACTCTCTCGTCCGGCCGGAATACAGTCGCCGATGGCGGTGGGTGGCGATGTTTGTGTTTGGTTGGCCTATTGACGTTATGGTGGTTTTTTTATATTCTAGAGAGAGAAAGGGGTTTTCAGTGTTTGGTAGTGCCGGAGAAAGGAGAGAGAAAGGGTTTTTGGTGTTTGGTGGTGCCGGAGACGACGGAGGCGATGGCTGCTCCGGCTTGGCTACCGTTTCCCCACCTCCCAGGTGCCGCCTCGAATCTGTTTTTCCTTTCTTTGCCTTTCGTCTGTCTCCTGTTGCTTTGTTTGTTTGTAGAGAGAGAAAGTGGCGATGCCCTGCCGGTCTCGATGGTGTTTTGGGGGGGTTTTCTCGGCAGATCTTGTGTTCTTGCTGGTTCCTCGACCACCGGCTGTAGGTGGAGTGGTGTGCCGTCGCATCTGGCCTCCAGCTGCCGGCGCCGATGTGGCCGGCCTGTGCTTTGTATATCACTGCTTGTGTTGGGTGTTTCTTTCTGCTACATGTGTAGTTTTGTGTTTAAAACTTGGTTTTTTATGATATTTGTCCGGCTTTGGCTGGTGGTGCAAAGGTTGTTGTGTTCCACCAGGTCGACCGCATTGCTTGTGGCTGGTGATTGCACGGCGGAGCCACCAGTATGGACATCGTTGGTGGAGGAGAATGGAAAATATTTGAGGAGGATGAAGGGAATGGTGGTGGTGTTTGTGGGTGTGAAGGTTAACTAAGGTGCGCACCCATGGTTTATGTTAGCATGTAATGTGTGCACATTTTGTTGTAAATATCTTGTCATGATTGCAAAGTATCACAGTTTAAGATCTCTTCTTTCTACGCCAAGAAGACAAAGTACCTTTCTTAGAGTACTATTGATGTAGCATAAGATACAACTCTGATATTTGTTTCTTTGTGGTTCTGTAAAGGAGTTTTACATGTCGGTATAGTTCGACGATGGTGATAATTGTTCATCTGAGACCCTGTCCTTGTGTTCGCTTTTGAGATTATGTCGTGATGCTGCACTCGGAGACATGAACTGCTGCTTATTTCAAGTCAGTGATGATGAACCTGTGTTCATCTGAGACGTAAACATGTCGGTATAGTTTGATGTCGGGCTATGATGATAAACCAAAAGATGGTATCGGGTTGTTTTGGCGTGGCTACCGTTAATGGTTAGCACCCATACCTGAAATCCTGTTCTGAGCCCCGTTTATAACACGCGCAACGCGCGTGGTCGTAAACCACTAGTTATTATAATTTATTATGAAAGAGAGGCGGGAAAATCAATATGAGAGAGCATAATATTTCAACACGTGACGCCTTTAAACCTTCTTTTATTATAGGCAAATTGTATTTTAATAATCCAAACTATTACCTATTATCCGATAATAATCCATACTATTAATTTGGCCGGTAACACTCCCAACTTTCACTTTTATAACCAACAACAGTCCCAGAGACATAATTTTCAATTTTTTACGTTTAATTTGTATCTATTTTAGTCTCAATTTAGTTTGTATGTTTCTTTATTTCATTCATAATTATTGTTGCGAACCGAATCGAGTCCAAATTAAACATAAAAAATTGAAAATTATGTTATTGGGACTTTTATTGGTAATAATAGTGAAAGTTGGGAGTGTTACCGGCCAAATTGATAGTATGGATTATTATCGGCCAATAGGTAATAGTTTGGATTATTAAAATCCAATTTGTCTTTATTATAATAGATAGATTTTAAGACAGTTGAATAATATACACTACAATTTATTATTATTGTTATTATTATTTTCAAAACTTAACTTCTTAACTAGTTAAATGTAATAGTTAAAAGAATAACCTTGAAAGCTTTGTGTTGCGGCCCTAATAATTTGAATAGATTTGAGTAAAAGCGAGATGCCACTCAGTTATTAGTTAAATTCATCCAGGCATTTTGGGTTAGGACCCTAGTATCCTAGGGATAAAGTTGTAATTCGTGATGGGATTGGGTTATATTGAATAAAACTTTTTTTGAGTTACATAAATTGTTACTATTGGTTAATAGTAATTCATACTAATAATATGATTATTGATAATTTTAATTTGTAATTTTTATTGTTAATAATGAAATCATACTGATTTAGAATTGTGTTTACGTTGAAAGTAGGTTTTCTGATTTCACTGATAATTATATATCTTTGTGAGTAAAATAGAACGAAAATCAACTTTTAATTATGCAAGTGAAATTGATTTTGGTAAGTGAAATTGATTTTGGTAAGAAAGTGAAGGTTATAAGTGTAACTCATCAAGTTTATAGTACGGATACTACCTATGTGACAATAATTTTCTATCTCTATGACATTATCACTACTGGTGGTCTTAATAAATAAGTAAATAATTGCGCAAGCGTACTGTGAGTCCATCATAATTTTTTTAGCTTCTATCTCATTATTAAATATTATGGATAAATTAAGTTATAATTATTTACTTATTAAATACATTTTTGTTATTGTGATATATAGTGGCAGCCACGGAGCGTTTGATTTGAATAAAGTTAGGTATGAGTACACTTGATGATGTGAATCATTTGCAAAATAAACGTACTCGTTCTGTAATAGATCTTTCACAAGAGCAATTTGGATTGGCCTTGGTTTGTTTAGAAAAAATGACTCAAATATATATGCAACACTTAAACATAATTGGACACCAACTCTTCAAAACTTGATAAATTCAACTCCATTAACAGATACTTATAAAGATTTTTTTCATATCTCAAGTTTTGAATGGAACTAATCCATTGACACAAATAGTCCAGTGGAGGAAATACATTTTTTACCAGGTTTGGGGACAATTTCTCTCAAAACAGGAGAGAATGATAGTCGAGTCATTACTGATTCAAACTCGCTAGCCGTTAAGCGTGATGTGTCGGATGATCTCATGTCCAACCTGGTCAATTTAATTCGACCCAACCCATACGACCATGCATCAGTAGCCCATGTTTAAGGCTTACGCAATATGACCTTTTTATTATGCATCTTTTATTTTATGTAATTTTCTTTGTTGTAGTTATTAGTTTTCCTAATTCATAGGAGTAGTGGTATTCCCGTGTTTTCCTTTTCTTATGTAATCTGTCAGGATGGTAGAGAAGAGCGTGTGAGTTTTTGAGAATGAAAATTTTATGTTGATTTATCTTATGTTTGAGTTAAATTGATTATGTCTCGACTAATTTTTTGTTCTATAGTAGAGAAAGATGAAGATCATGTGAAGGGGAATAGGTCATATTAAAAACTCTAATTTGAAGTTTTGTTCAAAAAGATAAGATGGATTTAAAAAATATTGTCCTCATGTTATTGGCATATGACTAGATTTAACTAGAAAATTTAACCCAAGTTAGTTTAAAAGATCATATATAGTTGTTACAAACATTAAAGATAAAAGATTAAAATCCAAGCTTGAAATCATGTATAAACATTAAAAACCTTTTATGTAATTTAGTCTTGTTTGTATAATATTTTATAGTTATATATACGCTTTTTATAATTATATTTTTCACATGTTTATCACTTACTAATTAAATATCAAATTAAAAACTTGACTTTGTCTGAAATTAAAATTTATAACTATTTTTGAAATCTTTACTACTAATTATTTAATATTTTTTTATTCAAACCTACTTATACATGGGTTTAACATAATGAAATATCAAAGAAAGAACAAATATTTTGAGGGAAAACTTAATAAATCTTTAGATGTCTAAGAAAAATCTATATTTGAGCAGTTTATTCAAATCTCGAGAAACTGAAATTATAGACCTTTAGATTGTATTTAATTAAATTACCTCGAACCTCCACCCCTAATTATCATCATAGTTATTGTATGTATGTATGTATGGGTTATTCATGTTCTTGTAGATATATATATCGTATGGATTTTAATTGTTAATTTTAATTTATCATGGACTGATTGAAAACATCATTTCTGTTATCTTTTCAATTTTTGGAATTAACATATAGTATGGGTCAATGACAAGTTTTATTGTATAATTAAAGTTTCAACGAGAGTAGTTATAACCACTAATAATTAGTTTTTACCGTACTTTAATAATGTTAAAAGTTATTAAAGTAATACTGTTAGTCGTTCAGTGATAAGAATTAAAAACTTTATGAAAAATACAACGATTCAAACACTGATATGAGTTAGATTAGAAATTTGTGTAGTTGGTTGTGAATGGTCGTTTTAAAATAATTTAAAATGAAAATACTTAAAACTTGTTTATAACAAAAATATTTTTCTTAAGATCACTTTACTCAAATCAATTTCTACTTCTAGAAAAATGAAAAGCAATTCAGAAGAATGTTACAATTTTCTTCTTTAAATCATATCATGAAAAGTTGTTTTGGATGATTTTCTATATATGAGGCAATTTCAAACAAAAAGAAAATTCCTTTTACCACCTAAATTAAAATAGAACTAGAAAGTATAAGTATATGAGTGATTAGAGATCTATGTCGACTAAAGGTTATAATTTTTCTCGACAAAAGTTTACACAATGTTTTGATACCAGTTGGTTTGATCAGTAAGGAACTGTTTGACTCTAATATAAAAATAGAAAAAAGCATTTTGTTTTTCTTGCTACTTATTGTTTGAAAATATGTTTTCTTGACTAGGTATGTAGAGTAGGAATTACGTAATTTGATTGTTGAAGATTATACAATCGATGGTTACATTTTATTTTATTTTATTTTTTTAAAAGGACAACAAATAAGTTTTAAACCCGGTCACCTGCGTAAACCCATTGACAAAACATCACCCGCGCCCGCGAACACAGACAACGCTGATGACCTGGGCTGTCCATCATTCCAGAGGAAACCCACCACCAAAAAGTTCACTGTGATAAAACTTCTGGCCCACTTAAAAGATATTGCACCAAATAAGACTCGAACTCATGATCTACAATTTGAAAAGTCATGGGTGACTTCTCTCAAATCAATTAATTTAGGACTCAGTGGCTGCATTTTATTAAAATGGAAAATATCTAATAAAAAAGTTTCAACCTAATATTTAATAGTTCATTTATAACATATAAAAGCTTGTAGATACAATTCTTATTAATAAATGAATTCGCACCTTGATTTCTAATGAGATTTGTAGCTTTACTACGTATTTCAAATAACCTTTTGTTTTTATTATATATTCTATTATTTGTATTGCCATTTTATTATTTTATTTTTATTATGTGCGGTTAGTCGAGTTGATAGATATTTGAACACTAAAACTTTGATAATGAATTTCAAGGCCTATCAAAAGTGGCCTCGCGTCTAGACACGGCTTCATAGTTGCTTGTGCGGTGTGAAAGGAAACGATAAATTGTGAACAGTGAATGAATGAAGTAGAAAGTAGAAAGGAAGGTGATTGATTGATGTGAAAAATGAAAGTTCATCAAGTCTTTTGAGTCTTTTATTGTCAATTTTCAATTAAAAAAAAAAAATAAGTAACGTTTTTAACATTTTATTGAAAAAGAAGCTTCTAGTTTGACTCATAAATTTTAAGTTGTTGGGTCCTACTAAAAATGGAATGCATGGTAGAGTTGTAAATGAACCTAACCGAATAGAATGAACCTTTGATCATATTTATTGGTTTAGCCTTAAATGTATTCACGAATAGTTCATAATTTATTACTGAACAAAAATTTTTGTTTATGTTTGTTTCTAAAGTGGTTGAACTTGTTCGTGTTAGTCTTAATTTAAACGAAAGCAAACAAATATTGTATGCTGTTTTTACAAAAATAAAATCAACATTTTTAATCTCAAACATTAGACATATTCACCTTAAATAAATATAAACTTAAGCATTTAACATAAAAATTATATGCATAATTATCCAAGAATAAAGATAAAAATTAAACATAATAACGATAAACATCAGTATTCTCAAATTAATATTTCAAAAAATCTAAGTTTCATACTACTATGTTTTTTAATGAGACACAAGCTTTAAAAGTTCAAATAACTATGCTTTTTAATTTAAACTAGATATTAACCCCGCACATTGCTGCGGGATTATGTTGTAACTCATGCTCTCCAATTAAGATCAGTGAACTTCAATCGATCTAACCATTTGAATGCAAAATTCAAATAGATTGCAAATACAATATAACCAACTTTTATGATATCTACACGTCATGAATACCCATTAACTACATCTTTCATGATAAAATGATAACACACTATCAATAACCAACTAGGCCGATTTTTACAACACTGGATAATACACTATTAATATATGTGGTCTAACAGTTAGGCCGATATGTATAGTTATTAAATATATTAATAACAATAACAATGCTAAAAAAACAATTTGAAGTTTAAAAGGAATTTAAGTTTTTTTTTCAAATCCGTTGAATTCAAAATTCTTCCTTTTGTCTCCGTTGATCCTACACTATCTCTCTCTCGTGTGCATCATCAAGCCCCCACCGACACACCATCTTCAACCACTAGTCCATCACCACGGCGTTACGAACCAACCAGCACCGTCAACCGGCGACTGAATGTTTGGCGTATTGAATGGATGATGGGTCTTGAAACGGTTGACCACCGCCATCACCGTTCCCACCCCTACCGCCACTCGCCGTTATTTCATCTTCATCTAAAGGCAGTCTCTAGTACGTCACTGGCCTAGAAGCCACAAGAGCTCTGACGACGTTGCTACTAACAATCTGCCCTTCTCCATCGGCTAAATAAACCGTTAAGCTGGTGGCTCCAGGCTGCCGAAGAGTAATGTTGTTCGTTCCGGGTGATGACGACGGTTTGTTTTTGGAGCTGGAAGGGCGGCGGCCGCTGCCATCGCCCCCTCTATCCACCTCCCCTGTCTCTCTATGTATCTCTTTCTCCCTCTCTATGTTCAATGGGGTAGGTGTACTTGTGTGTAAATTACATAAATTTAGTGGCAAAATTGTGAAAGCATATTAATTACATGTAGCAACCGACCATTAGGATTAATATATATTATAATGTTAGGGTAGTAAAGTAACATTAAAAAAATCCGTTAGTGAACTAACATCTACAAACGAAAACAAAAGTATAACAAAACGTTCACGGATGCAATTGAATAAAAACGACAACTTTTGGTGCTCGTACATAATCAAACATGGACTTCATTGTTCATGTTCATTCATATTTATACGAACTTAGACGAACTTATAAACATTAAATAAAAAAATCTTAAAAGCAAAACCTTTGCCAAAGGTTCTTAATATTTACAATTTTCATCATGTTTGATCGGTTCTGAGATCCATTATTACATGAAGCCCCACAGATTAAATCATCCATAAGCCGACGTAATGAATTATGAACAAGTGGAATTTTAATCTATTTATCTATTTTCAACACAATTATTGTTTAGTTAACTTTAATAAATCCGTGTATTATATATGTTTAATAAGTAAAATATTAAATAAAACAAAAATAATTAATTATAAAATAATATTCTAAGATAATATATGATTTAAATCTTACTTATTATAAACTGAATAAAAATTGATTTTTATAATAATTCCCAATTCTTTATGATTTACCTTTTAAAAACAATAATTTTAAAATATTTAATATCTTTAAAGAAGTTTGATGTTTTAGAAAAAAATCTTATTTTATAAAAAATTATGTCTTTAGTAATAACATAAAAAAATATATCTTTCTTAATTTATTAAAAAAACTATTTAAATCTAACAAAGTTAAATAATATCATTAATAATTAACATGCTTATTTAATGGAGGAGAGAAACGGAATAGTTTGATTAGAAGAAATATTATGCTCTCATGGTCCCTTCAAGTTAACTTTTTATTATAGTATGAAAATGAAGATTTAACAAAAGAACAAATTATGTACGGTTACTTATATTTTATATAATACTAGCCTATAGACTCGTGTACCATGAATCGGAACAATAATGTTAAATTAAATTAGTTGAGTAATAAATTTTAAATATGGGTTGCAAAAAATTTATAAATACATAAAAGAAAAAGAAAACACTATTTTTTATTAATCACAAATTTTTAAAATCTCTTTGTAATGACATTACATATCAGGACACAATTAATAACCTGTTTATTAAACGAGTTTAAATAATTAAAAACATTAAACTTTGTAGAACTCAATCAGATTGTCTAGACTTCCCACCAACGCCATCTTGTGAACTTACCAATATAAATGATTCCAAGAAATAGTTGACCTCAGCACAAAATAAGTGACAACATGAAGTTTGTTAACCACTATTATTATTATAATTATTATAATAGCTATAATAATAATTATTATAATTATTATTATTGTAATATTATTTTAATTACTATAATAAATATTATTATTATTATTGATATTATTATTATTATTATTATTTTCATTATAATTAATATTATAATTATCATAACAACAACAATAATAATAATATATTATGATAGTTATTATAATTATTATAATTATTATGATAATTATAATTAATATTATAATTATTAATATTATTATAATTATTACTTATTTTATTACTATGATTATTATTATTATTTCCACTACTATTATTTATTATTATTATTATGATTATTATTATAATTATTATTATTATTATTAATATTATTATTATAATTATTGATATAATTAATATTATATTTATTATCATCATCAACATCATCATCATCATTATCATTATCATTATTATTATTATTATAATTATTAATATTATAAATATTATTATTATTATTTTAATTATTATTATTCTATTATTATTATTATTATCATCATTATATTTATTACATTATATTGTAATAATAATAATTATTATTATTATAATTATTATTATAATAATTTTTACTATTACTATATGTATTCTGATTATTATTATTATTATATTTATTATAAAAATTATTATTATTATAATTATTATAACTATAGTTATAATTATTATTATTACTATTAGCATAATTATAATTTTTATTATAATAATTATAATTATTCTAATCATAATAATAATAGTTACAATTGTAATTATTACTTTTATTATAATAATAATAATAATAATTAATATTATTATTGAAATTATTATTAATATAATTATAATTATTATTATTCTAATCATAATAATAATTATAATTATAATAATAATAATAATAATTATTATTATTATTATTATATTATTATTATTATAATTATAATTATAATTATTATAATTATAATAATAATAATAATAATAATTATTATTATTATTATATTATTATAATTATTATAGTAAATATTATTATTATATTTATTATTATTTTTATAATAATTATTATTTTTTATTATAACTAAAAATATTATAATGATAATAATAATAATAATAATAATAATAATAATAATAATAATAATAGTATTAATAATAATAATATTATTATTATTATTACTATTATTATTATTATTATTCTACTTATTAATATTAATATTATTATCATATTATTATTGTAATTATTATTCTTTAATTATTCTTATTCTTATTTTCATCATCATTATTATTATTATTGCTATTATAATTATTATTATCATTATAATTATTATTATAATTATTATTATAATTGTTATTATAATTATTATTATAATTATTATTATCATTATTATTATTACTTTTATTATTATTATTATTATTAGTATAAATTATTATTATTATTATTATAACAAATATTATTATTATAATTAATATTATTATAATTATTTTTATAACTGTAATTATTATTATTAATATAAGTATAATTATTGTTATAATTTATATTATTCTAATAATAACAATTGTTATTATTTTTATAATTATTATAATAAATATTATTATTATAATTATTATTAATATAAGTATTATGATTATTATTATTTTTATTATTATAATAGCTAATATGAATAATTATTATTATTATTATTATAATTTTAATTTTAATTATTATAATAAATATTATTATTATTATTATAAAAATGATTATAATAATAATAATAATAATTTATATTACTACTAATATTAGTATTATTATTATTATTCTAAATATTATTATTATTATTTTGAGTTCATTACACGATTGCTCCCTGTGGTAAGCCCATATTACATTATTATATAATTATTATTACTATAATAATAATAATAATAATTATTATTATTATTATTATTGTTATAAGTTTATAATAATAATTGTTATTATTATTAGAATTGTTATTATTATAATTGCTATTTTAATAATAATTATTATTATTATTATAATTGATATAATAATAATTATTATTATTATTGTTGTTGTTATTATAATAATAACTATTGTTATTATAATAATTTATATTATAATATTTTTATTATAATAATAATAATTATTATTATATTGTTATTACAATATTGTTATTATAATTATTGTTATTAGAATAATTTTATTTTTATTATAATAATAATTATTATATTATTATAACAATTATTATAATAATTATTATTATTATTTTTACAATAATAATTGTTATCATTATTATAAGAATTGTTTTTATTATTGTAACTATTAATATTTTTAATATAATTATTATTTTATTATAATTATTATTAATTATAACAATAATTATTAATATTATAATTATTGTTATTATTATAATTGTTATTATTATTATTATAATTATTGATATTATAATAATAATTATAATTATTTTTTTATAATTATGATTGTAATTATATAATAATAATAATAATGATAATAATAATAATAATAATAATAATAATAATAATAATAATAATAATAATAATAATATAATTATTATTATTATTATTATTATTATTATTATTATTATTATTATTATTATTATTATTATTATTATTATTATTGTTATTATTATTATTATAGTTGTTGGTATTATTGTTTTTATTATTATTGTTATTATTTTTTTATCGATGTTATTGTTATTATTAATATTATTATTATTGTTATTATTATTTATGTTTTTTTATTGTTATTATTATTATTATTGTTATCATTGTTATTATTGTTACTACTATTGTTATTATTGTTATTATTATAATTGTTATTCTTCTTGTTTTTTTTTTTTTTTGTTGTTATCATTATTATTATTATTATTGTTTTTATACTTATTTTTTGTAGTTATTTCTTGAAACATATTCTCTAAAAAATAAATAAGTTTTGACACATGTTTTTAATAAATTGAAAACATTTTTTTTAATATTGTTTTTTTAGAAACAAAATTTTATGTAATAAGAAGGTTTTTAATACAAAGAATTTAAAAAATTGAAATTGTTTAAAAAACTATATTTATAAAAATGGAATGTTTAAAAACACAACTTTTTTTAAACATAAATTTTTAAAGATGAAAATTCCAATATATTATTATTGTTTTATTACCAAAAGTAGTTATACATCATTTCAATTATATCGATCATATATCAAAAATTATTTTATAAATTCTACATATTATTATTAGCTTTTATTTTAACATTTTTATTTAATCCGTATAGTACTCGGGTTTCTAAACTAGAATGAATTAATATGTCATTAGCCAATGATCTCATGGGCTAGTGGTTTAATGGGGGAGATTTGAGGCTTTATCTCTTTTGGAGGTCTATGGTTCTAATCTTGGCATTAGCCAATGATCTCTTTAACATGATGCGTTTTGTTTGGATGATTATTTTATCGAGTAAAAATAAAATTGTTATTTCTTAAGGGACAACCTACCGAGAGCAAAAGCGAATAATATACTAACATGGTTTACTTTGACTTTTACAGCTACTCTTAAATAGTAAACGTTCAAGTCTTACTGTAAACAGATATTAAAGAAAAATTTAATAAACCATAAAACATATATAACAAAAGTATAGAAAATATTATCATACATTTATTATATATTTAAATATTAAAGTCTTTTGGCTTTAGAGCCACCAACTTAATTTTTAAACCTCACCTCTTAATTTTCTAAACCTTCAAATGTACCTTTGTGGCATATATAATATCAATGCTAATACATTAACTTTTTTACTCATTTGATTTATTCAATAACTTTCGTTAATTAATTTTTTATTTAAAAACTAATTTGTGGTTGTGTTAAAAATTTTCCTTGACATATATAAATTTTACTAAAAATAGTATTGCACTCAGAATAGAATATGTTTTGTTAGTATCGTAGGTTATATGTAGACGGTAGCGTGTTGATACCTTGAATAACGAAATTGAACCGACCGAAGAATATTGTTACTATTATATACTGTTTTATATATATGTTTTGATTTCGAGAACTGAGTCACCACAACTTCATGTGTTTCTTTTATGTACTTAACCTTTTTAATGTCGTTGGCGGAAAGCACATAACGAAAATTGCAAACACGCAGAATCGCGTGAGCTTAATTTCTAGTTTTAAATTAGCAAATGCAAATCTATACTATATAATAAATACAGTTGTTTGTGGAATATGTGTCACACTCTTCTACCTCCTCACCATTATCTCCCCAACCACTCATATTATGACGAGGAAAGTGTCATTCTACGATGACTCGTCATCCTTATTTTTTTTGTTTTTTTCTATATATTTCATGATATTTTAAATTCGTAATTTTGTTTATCTTCAATTAAAATGTTCACTAGTTTTATAATTTCTAACTTATTATTATTAATTACTATTTATATTTTTATTGAACTCGTGCATTACATGTGTTTTTCAACCTATCATTAATATTAGTATGTTAAAATGGATTGTTGAAAAAACAGAAGGACCCGAATTGATTAGGTACACGATGTGAGATAAAGAAATATTATTCGTAAAAAAAGGTGTCTTGAGGTGAAAGAAAACGCGCATTCTTAGAAGACAAAACAATTAGACCTAAAAAGTTATACCATATGTGTAACATCTTTATGATTGTTGGACAGTAGCTGGTGAAATTATATATCATCGTGGTTGATAGATATTATGTCTATAAAATTCTAGGTTTAGCCTCTGTATCTCATGGAAAGATTTGTTCTTATCTTATTTTTCTAGATCCTACTCTTTGAATAAGATTAGCGGGTTATGTCTATTTGTTAGTTATATATTTATAAAATCTGAATTCAATATTAATACATGTTACTTTGCGTACGACTTTACGTCTAATATATGGAAGTGAAATTCGAAAATCGGTGCTCCGGTTTAATCAAATTTGAGTTAAAATGTTGTGGGCTCGACAGTATGAAGGGATTTAACAAAGTAGAAGCTTCTCATGTACCAATGATCATCAGTTCAACTGGATGAGTGAAGTTATCTCAAGATTTTATTAAAATAATAGGAGATCTTGAGTTCAAGTTTTTCCTGCGATAAAAAAAATAGTGATTTTAGGTTGGGATAGAGGATTTTGATACCTAAAGTGAGTTTAATCTTGAGGATGGTTTCAGGTTAGAGACTGATGAAGACGGACTAATATACGCGTTTTCCTTGAAAGACGTACAAGCGTAATGCCACAAAATTTCTTACCGAGTAATGATGATAACCACTAGTGTGTCTTTGATTCAACTAGTCGTTCAAAGAAAAAGAAGCTTCTCATGACTTTGTGTGTTGAGCAACTTAGTCCGATGATATAACCAATCAAAATTCCTCATCACTTTTTGAGTTTTTGGTTTGAAAAACATGTAACATGAGATAGAGTTTTTATTATTATTACTACTATATGCTTTTGAACGTGTGAATTTATCGTTTTACTCTAATAAAAGAGTATTTAGAGGAAACATGTTAACATCATATTTCTTCTAATCAATTTTTTCTTACTTCTCTCTCCTATTTAATAATCATATAATTACTAATAATATTATTTGTTTTTTTAGATTAAAATAGGTTTTTAATAAATTAAGAAATAGATCTTTTTACTAATATTATTTCTAAGAAAATAATTTTTAATAAAATTAGAAAATTTTTTAAAACATCAAACTTTTTTAAAAATATAAAATATTTTATAATTGGTGTTTTCAAAAAGTAAATAATAATTAAAATTAAGAGTTATAATAAAAAAGTTTTTAAGTATGACATTTTTTAAAACGTTTGTTTTGAAATAAAAAAATTTTTAATTTATTATAAGAAAGATTTCAATCATATCTTATTTTAGAATATTGATTTATAATTAATAAATATTTATTATATTTAATTTTTTTTATTCAATCCGTGTAATACACGAGTTTACTAAAGCTAGTATAATTATATACGTACATAGAAGCCTTTTAGTACTCTGAAGTAAATTACATAAAGCTATGGGGTATGAACTCGTTTATCAGTTTTTGCTTCACTTCCCTTTATGTTTAGTGGTAGATCACACTTAATTCTTCTTCCTTTTTACACCACTCAACCAAGGAAACAAACCTTTATATGTTTTCTTTTTTGTTTTTAAACAAAAGTGAAAATTTTAATTTTTAGAAAATTATATAATAAATAAAACTAAAATTATTAGTACGTAAATATTACCGATTATATTTAACTAGGCTATGGCCCCGTGTAATACACGGTTGGATAAGAAAAATATTAAACTTTTATTAATAAAAGGTTAGAAACTATAAAATGCTATTTTGATTAAGATATTATTAAAGTTACGTATAAAGAAATAGTTCAGTTAAAAACTATTTCTTTATAAATATTTTTTTGTATTTTAAAAAATATTGCTCTAAAATACTTTAATTTTTTTATAAATATCTCATTTAAAAACTACGGTTTTAATTATTTTTTTAATTTTTTGTTTTATAAAAACTGATTTAACATATAGCTTTTATTTTTATTTAAAGGATCGATTTTAAAATATTATATATTTTAAAAAAGTTTTGTTTTTTTAAAAAAATCCATAGCTTTTAAAAATTTTGTTTATGAAAAAAAGTACTTTTTAATCAAAATATGTAGATTCTATTTATGAAAAAATTAGTTTTTAAAAATTATTGATTTAAAAAAATTAAATTTTAAATTAAAAAGAGAAATTTAGAAATTAGTTATTTTGAATTTTAAAAATAGATAAATGATTTAGGTGGAAAAATAAAAGAGAGAATGATTGTGGTGATTACATGTATACACTTATATAATCTTTATTATAATTAGAATAAATTACTATTTTAGTCTCTGGGGTTTGACTAAAATTACGATTTTAATCCAATAGTTTATTTATTACACTGATAGTCAAATAGTTTTCAGTTTTGTTTCAATTTTAATCCACACCATCAACTCTGTTAAGTTAATCTAAAATGACAAGTTTACCCCTATGATTAAAAATTCAAATAATTTACTCAAAACCAGATAAAACCCCACCCACCCCCACCCCCACCCCACCCCAGCCTTTCCCACTCTTATTTGCGCTCTCTCTCTCTTTTTCATATATATATATATATATATATATATATATATATATATATAGAGTAGGGATCCTAAGAAAACCACAAAGTTATAAGAAAACTAAAGAAAACCAATGAAAACGGTCACATAATGTATAAATTTTTTGATCACTACCATCTATATATATGTGTGTGAGTATATATAAATAAAATTATGAGTAAAATGAAAATCGTAGCATAGTTTTACATATACGTCGCGTATAGGTTACGTATACGTAACCATTTTTCATTCGACATAGTGTTACGTATACGTAAGACTCTTTATTCTCGTATGTATGCTCAACATATATGTATCAAATACTTAAATAATATTTTTACAATTAAAATAACAAAAAAGTTATGAATTATGTTATTGGTTTCCGTAGTTTTCTTTGGTTTTCACATAATTATTGGTTTTCTTAGGAACCCTCCCCTATATATATATATATATACATATATATATATATATACATATATATATATATACATATATATATATATATATCTTTCTCTTCTCTCTCTCTCTCTCTCTCTCTCTTCACCGAAGACTTACCCCTAATTGCCGCCACAGTCACCGCCCTCTCTAGTCACCACCACCGTATCATCGTGAACCAGAACCACCATTGCTCACCTCCACTGCCATCGCACATTAGAACCACCACAACCTTACAATAGAACCATCGTCTCTCACCGCCTGGAGATCTTTATAGATCAATTGAAATCAAAGAGAGAGGGCGGAACCACCGTCGCTCACCACCTCTTAAAACCTGTAGATCTTTATAGATCTATTGAAATCAAAGAAAGAAAAATAGATGAAGATGAACTATGATGAGAGAGGTGGTGGTCGTCGTCGTCGGTTTTTGTCAAGCTTTGACCGTCAACTTCGATTAGATTGATGATGAGGGTTAGACAATGATGGTGATTCTTGATTAAACAGATTCATCACCCAAAATCATTGTTGTTTTTGCTAGATTATTGATTCTGCTAGTGGAAGCATGATGAAGATGGTTATGGAAGCATGATGGTGGTGGTGGGTGGCGGTGAGCGATGGTGGTGGTGGTTATGGAGGAACATAAGTAGATAGAGAGATTGGTTAAGGTTAAATGAAGATTGTGATGGTAATGGTACATGATGATGAGGGTGTTAATTTTTATTTTTATTTAGAGTTAATGGTGTGAACTGAAACTAAAACAAACCTGAAAACTATTGGATTGACAGTATAATAAATAAACTATTAGATTGAAATCGTAATTTTCGTCAAACCTCGGGGACTAAAATAGTAATTTACTCTTATAATTAAGATATGATTTAAAACACTTATTAAAAATGTAAAAAGTGATTTGATTAAATTAAAGATATAGAAAACCTATTCAAACATTAAAAAAACACAACAATAATTTTGTGATTTTATTCTTCTAACCTTTTTGCCGCTAGTTTAGCAGGTCCTAAAATGTCGTCAGTTTTAGTCATCATCATTTTCAAAAATGTCGGCTACACTATGTCTTCCAACATTTTTATTTCAATTGGATTTTCCAGCCCTATAATTCTGTATATGAGGTGTTAGGATTATGTGATCTAGCAGTAACGATCAATGTGTTTATTTCTTCAATCGTTAAACTCAATGAATTTGCCACATGTTTTGCTTTGTCACTCCTGGTCAGGCATGTCGATTCACTGGACCAGGTGTGTCATCTAAATCCTCCAAATTAAGGTCATGGTGACAACGCTCGTCGAATGCACTTGATACATAATCTAATTGCTCGCATTTTCAAGAATTTCACGGAACGTCATCCAACCGCAAGATGGCTAAAAGTTTTTGCCACATTGGATCGGTATTTTTCTTGTGTCATTGTTTGCCATAGAGATGAATTTTATAATTTTCCCTAATAATTAATTAGAAGTTAAAACATCTATCTATCTATACTAATATAAAAAAGCTTTTTTAGAACACATGACAGAAATCTACACCTCCTAAATTAATTTTCCCCTTCTCTCTTTTTTAATAAATAATTATAACCAATCATAATATTTAATTCTTTTTTACATTAAATATATTTGTTAAAAAATTAAGAAAGACATCTCCCTATAAATATAATTTATAAAAAAATTATTTATTTATAAAATAAGAATTTTTTAAAACATCAATTTTTTCTAAAATACGAAATATTTACGACGTGTTTTGAAAAAATTATTTATAGTCCTAACTCATACATAATTTTATTAATATCTTATCTTAAAAATTACTTCATAATTAATAAATTATCATAACTAACTATTTGATATTTTATTTATTCAACTCGTGTAAAATACGCATTACTAACCTAGTTACTAATAAGAAAAACATCCATAATTAGTTTTAAAAACAGTTTATAATAGTCCGTAAATCATTCCGTAAACAGCCCAAAGTAATCCCTAAATCTACAGCATGGGCCAAGCTAGTTGAAGTGGGCTCTATATTTGTTAGGCTTGTAAGCTTATACAATATTACAATGGGACAATGGCTCCAGAAGGTTTTCTACATCATAGTCATATAGTGTGTATTGTGTAATTGCTTAGGGTTTTTTTGTTTTTGTTTTTCTATCAATTGGGTTGATAGAACGGTGGTAAGAATGCACTTAGAAGTAGTTTAGAAGTTGGTTAGAAGTAGTTTAAAGGCTTTAAAATAAAGTATTGTTGTTTAAAAAACTGAATAGGTTTTGAGTTGTTGATGGGATCCGCTACGCTAGTTTGTATAAGAATTAAAATAGTTGGTATAAAACTATATATATAATTATTTAGGAGAATATTTGTTTTAGAAGTTGGTGTAAGGGTTATAATAGAAATTAATTATTATTTTGATATAAAAAGGAAGATAAAGGCAACTCATAGGAAGGGGCGGGCCGATCCATAGAGTTTGGATTCCCTGTACGACAAATGAAAATGAGCCATTTAAAATAGACACTTATATATAAAAACAAAATTAATTAATAATACGATAATTTTTATATAATAAATAAAACAAAATTATTAAGTAAATTGACTTGTTTTACATAGTTAAATCGCTTGATAAATGCCTAATCATAGGGATTGTTTTTTATATTAAAATAAAATACCTAAATAAAGTAAGATATTTTAATTTCAAATATGTTATTATTTTAATATTTATCAATTTGATTGGGTCCCTCTATAACATATAATTTTATACATTTTTAACATGTTAATAACACCCAATATGTAAGAAAACATTAAAAAAAAAAAAAAAAAAAGAAACAAAAGAAAATTTAAGTTCTAAAAGTCTAGATGTTAAGAGGTCATTCACCTCCAAACCTTTTTAAGTGTTCAGGAGCTGTCCAAGAGAGAGACAAGAGGGGCAACCATTCTAGGCTCAATCTTCAGGTAAGCGTAAAAAATTTAAAAAAAAAATTCTAATATATATGTATATATTTAAAAAAACCCTCCATATAATTAACCAATTATACACTTTAAATTAGTTCATTTTATTGAAATACAATTTATGTTAAACCAATTAACCCTGTTTAGCCCATCACAAGCAAACAATTAGTAACCCATTATGAATTTCTTTCATCACAAGCAAACAATTAGTAACCCATTATGAATTTCTTCATTTGGGTCTATTGTTCTAGCTCACCGTGAACCTGTATATCCTTAGCACCGACTCTGTTTGAATTCACTAGCCGTTTGCAAGCATGGGTCAGATGGAACAAGTCAAGAATGACTCAATTTAGCTCAAGTAGATCCAACGTGATTCACATGCATGCAGAAATACACTCCCACGTTTGAAGACCAGTTCATGCTATTTTCATTTCTTTTTTTATCTCTCATTATTTTCTTAGTGCATTTATCTATTGTGTTCCGTTTAATTACGTTGCATTCAAATTCCATTGTTATAACTTTAGATTGCTTAGCCTTTGTATATCACACACCATCAAAGCCAGCCGTGCATATAGGTCTACTTGATTGATTGGGTTTGGAGTCTTTGGTGCATATAGACGAAATTTTCATTGAATTGTCATGTCTGAGCGAAATATTCACCCATTCATGACAATCCTGTTGAAGTTTTACCTAGAAGTCATGTCACCCCGTAACCATTGGTCTAAAGTCATCAACTTAGATGTTTCTAATAGGTGTTATTTTAGGGATCCGTGTCACGGGTGAAATTTCTCCTACTTGCCCTATTCCGCCTCATGTTAGACAAATGATTGATCAGATGAGTCAATGATAAAAATTACTAGGTTAATTTAATTATTATGGTTAAAAACGTGTGTTTTCGTAACTTTACAAAAATTAATAAACTTACATCAAGAAATAGTCACACGTTCACTTGGTCTTCAGGTTTTTGATATGAGAGTGATAGTTGGGCTTGGCATTTTAAAGATGTGAAACTTAAATCTGATTGAAAGGAGTTCTCTTATAGTATTGAGTTTTTTCTTTGATGATGTTCTTAAATAAGCCACGCATGAAACGTCGAAAACAGTATAAACGATTACATATCATTTCAGAAAATACTCACTCTATTATTAAAGTTAGTTTCAAAGGTTGTTAAAAAAGTTGTCACATGCACGAAAGTAAGCAGTAATGTTGGGGGAAGGCACCTCCCACATATATTTTTCTTTTAAATATTATTTGCAAAATAAATATTTAAACGTAACGTGCTCTTGCCATATTTTGTCGGTGATTACCTTAATTTAATTATTTATAATTTTATTTTTGCTTAGTCAATTAAGCAAAACCCATTTCTTGTTTTGCACAAAGTACAATTATTTTGAATTGTGTAGGCAATTCAATATGCCAAAATTATGTTGACTGGGTTCTCATGAGAACTAAAAAAATATATCTGTTTTTTGCATTAATCAATATACAAATAAGGGATTTTTATATATTTCCCCTTTCTAAAACCACTAATTACATATTTCCCCAAACCACAAAATCAATTACATATTTTTCCTTTTTAAAACATATATATTACATATATATATCCATTTCACAAAAATAAAACCATTAAATGACTATTTCACCCTTATTTTTACTTTAAAATTTTCATGTAATTATTTAGTATTATAATTGTTTAGAATTTTGATAATAATTTTTTGTATACAGAAATGTAATTTTGATTATGGTGATTGTTGTTTTAAAATAAAGTTTTAAACTTTTGAATTCGGACAAGCAATTTTAATGTTTATATTTACAAAGATGTCTCCGTAATATGTAATTAATGGTTGTAGAAAATGAAATACCTAAAATTATTATAGTAAAAATAAAGATAAGTAGTTATTTAATAAGTTAATTTTAATGAATGAATAAATATGTAACATATATATTTTATGAAGGGGAAATATGTAATTAAATTTTTAACTTGGGAAAATACATAATTAATGATCATATAAGTGGTAAATATGTAAATGCCCTTTAATAAATTGAAATTACTTTTTACTTTTTAAGTTTAGAACATTTTTATTTCAACTTTCCCATATAATAAATCCTTAAAATATGCCAATCAAGTCAAATAGAATTTTCACCAAGCCGAGTAAACTGACCGTCATATTGATTTTGCAAGTCTCGAGACTTGATATTTAAAAATGACCATTTGGAAGACAAACAAGGGACATTATTTGACAATTAAGGTTTTATATTCATAAATATTGAATTGTGATTGGTATTTGTTTCTTAAAATAATTAAATTCTTATATGTTTTTGTAATAGATAAATGTAAAATAATACACCGACGTTAGAGCCAACGCAATGGTTATTGAAAGACACCAAGCAACCATGTCATTGATAACACCAAATAGGATTATATGCCATTGTTGAAAATATAAGGGTGTCAAATTCTAATACGATACGAATACTAGATCAGAAATGTTTAACTTTTCTGTTACGTTATTGAACTCGTTTGATGAATAGATTGGTGTTTAAGTTGAATTTTATAATCTGTTTAATTGAACTAAATAACTTGTTTAATATTAAATCAACACCACTATTTACGACATGTATACCCATATAATACAAAATGTAACGTCTTATGACACTTTCAAAATTTGATTTTAACCATAAATCCGATCATTACTAGTTTAAAATTTGATCACAATCACCAACCCGTTTATGACTCGTTCAGAATTTGATTAGAGCCGTTAACCTGTTTATGACTTGATTAAACTCGTCGATTGTTTGAGTTGTTTAGATAAATAAGTTACATGGGCGAGTTACAATTTTTTTTAATGTATCAAGGTTAGAATTAATTTGATTAACACAAATACGTACATAGTCGCTAAAGTATAGCATTTAATTTGTTTATTGAATTTATACTATCTTAAATAAAATTGTTATGTTAACTACTTGCATAAAATAATTTATACTTAATTTTATTATTGTTAATAAAACATAAATATAATCATAAGTTCAATTAAGAAACAATATTTGCCCAATTACTCTAAGAAGGATTTTGGTCATTTCTAAAACCGACTCAAACAAACTCCGATTGAATTTATTGAATCGGCATTCAAATCGACTCGTCCTATAGTTAAATCTATTATCAACGATAAACCATTGTCTTAACTATAAAATCAGATTTCAACATTATAAATTATCAAAAACAGACGATACAAAATTCAATTAAACATCATATATTTTAAGACAGTACAAAATTCAACCAAATAACACAAATTTTAATATAGATAGTAAAATAAAAAGAATAAAAAACAATACGTTCTTAACATAGACAAAAATTAGTTACTAGTATAGCCTACCTCGTATATATATTACCATAACAAATCATTTAAAATTATGTTTTAAGCTTTTATTTGTAGTTTTCAAATAATGTGATATTCAGATATAATTTATTAAATTTATATAAAGTAAGCTAAAAACTAAACAGTTTATGAAGATAAATAACTTGATTATCTCTATACTAATAAATAAAAATAAATCCGGATACGTGTCACCATTCTAGGCCATGTAATAATTAGTTTTCCCGCTTTTCTCTCCTCTTAATTATGAATACTATAATAACTATTTATTAATTAATAACTATCCATAATTAAAATTTTAAATATGTTAATTTCAAATTTTCAAATATGTAATACATGAGTTTATTTAATCCGTATAATACACAATAATTAAAACATAACCTTTTATATTATTAACCATGTAACTGTAAATTTATTTAAACCGTGTATTACACGGGATTGTAACCTAGTTAAATATAATAGAGCAAGGTAATATACTTCTTACGAGTACCTCGTCATTCTAAAAGCAACACAAGATTTTTATTTATCAGGTTTGTGTAAATTACTAAAACACCCTTGGACCCATACGATCCCAAGTTTTTATTTCATTTACTTTATACAAAATCAAATGGTATATAAATTAAATAAATACATAACATATAAAACCAGACAACAAGAAAGACCACAACTGGCAAGAAAATCAACAACATATCGAACAAATAAGCTCGAGACAATATTCAAATCATATATTAAACGCACATAACCAATAACAATCGTTGCGCCACCATCGGTCGCCACGATCAGTTACATCTAGGGAACCTTACACCACATGCGGCCGCAACCCTCCTAGCACCCGGAAGCCTAAGATATCCACCAAAAGTTGGATCATTCGTCTCGTGGCAAAGACAAGCCTCTTGACCCTTGAACCTGCGACAACACTCTCGCGATGGGGGCATGTTTGTCACAATCGACTGCAAACACCAGCTGATCTCCACTGAATTGCATCGCGATTGCGCTAAAGTGGGTTGCAAGTGCCCCGCGGATAGTAGGAGCACCATAAGTGCCGCCACGAACAAGCGTTGCGAATTTTCCATTGATCAAAAGTTTGAGATTATGAGAAGATAATAGAGGAAATAAAGTAGGATGGGTATTATTTATAGATGAATGAGGTGTGAACGTTGTTGGTGATATGGCTTTTTGCCAAACTAATTAGTTTCTATATTCAACTTAAGCGGCCCATGAGACTTTATGTTTTCAAATAAGAAATGGTAACGTAATTCAAGTCAAAAGTGTACCTCTTCTATTTTAAATTAGGAAAACTAGAAAAGAGTTAACTTTTGGTGTATTGGTCTTTAAAGGCATCTTTAAAAAATTATGTTTATAAGGTATGTATATGGAAGTAGGTTTGTATACGAACTAAATATGAGGGAAGATATTCATCGCCAATATGTCGTACGACGCTGCTATTTCGGTAATATCCATTGGTGATCCTGTAGAAATCAGATTGCCGATAGCCACATATCCAACGGGCAGCATCATTGGTGGATTCTTGTCAATAACCACTTTCATGACTAATTACCGTGACAGTCAATAATACTCGTTCCTTTTTATAGTGATCCTAAACTATATATTTATCATTTATAAATTAAAATTATATTCAACTATTCACTCTTCAATTCTCTATTACTCGTGTCTATTAATCATTACTTGTTTATTGTAAGCAAACATAACATTTGAGCTTTGAAACTAATGGCATATGCTTCATATAAATATCTTAGAAAATACATAAAAGTCTTTAACTATCAATTTATCATATAATTGTATAAAATGTCGTTTAATTATTAAAAGGCATGATCATAATTACAAATGACATGTAATATCAAATTTGTAGGTGAAGTTAATAATATTAGTATGCAAGCATACGCTTTGTTAGAATAAACGAATTCGGTGATTATTATTATGTGAAATAGTTGGTTAGGAATACAAGTGTAAAAGAAATATTAAAAGATTGACTAAAGAGGTGAACGTGTACGATTAGTTCATTTTGTTTGAAAACAATTGTTTCTAGATAAACAATGATAAAAATAAAAATAAAATAACAAGTAGGTATATGATTCCACCATCAACGTGCATGTGGGGGCGTGGCATACTGGTCAATAATTTACATTAAAAAATACGAGAATAGTTATTTTTTATGTTATAACTAGTTTTAATAAACTCGTGTATTACACGGATTTAACAAATAATATATTAAATATAATAAACATTTATTAATTATAAAATAATATTTTACAATAAAATATGATTAAAATTACGTATTAGTAAGAACTATATGTAATAAAATAGTTATATCAACTTTTTAAACTTTTATTTTAAAACTTTTTTTAAACAAATAAATATTTTGTTTAAAAAACCATATTAAAAATATCATTTTTAAAAATATTCTTATTATAATTTTCAATTTTAATTATTTTTGTTTATAAAAATTTACTTTTTAAAATTTTAAAAAGTTTGATGTTTTTTAAAAATTTCTTATTTTATAGAAATTATTTTTTAGAAACAACATTAATAAGAAGACCTTTTTCTAAATTTATTAAAAATATTTTTATTCTAAAAAAAGTTAAATAATATTATTGGTAATTAAGATAATTATTTAATAAAAGAGATAATCGAAAAAATTTTGGTGAGTATGAATATGATGATGTCACATGTCACCTCAAGTTACTCTTTTATTATAGTAGAAAGACTTGTAACATAATTTTAGATTTAATTGACGTCTTAAATACACCTAGAATAAATGTTGGAAGAATAATATATGGATATCTATTTTATAACTTGTGTATCACTAACTCTAATTCACATGTATACGAGAGAGTCGTCCTGCTTTTCTCGTATGATACAGTATCTTCATATCAGCTTTCTTCCGTTTTTCGAGTTTTTCTTAGTTTGGTGGGTTTCATCTCATTTTTTCACATTTTCCCACAAATGTCAATTTCCATTAAAATGACTGGCACGGTGTCCTAAGCACAACAAACAAGTTCAACATTATTTCTTCTAACATATTATGAACAACCATCAAAAACATGCAAAGGATAATAGCCGCCAAACACTGATTAGTTATAAGGTAAAATGTTGTGTGATAATTTGATCCCCAAGTGCATATACCAACAACATCTTTATGTAACAAGTTTCAAAAAGCCTAAGATAATTTATGTTCAAAAGCAAACGTACAAAGCGTCTATAAGAGGAAAGAGACATATTTAAGCACTCCATTATGTAATTGGTGTCGCACGACTCGTCACTGATGAGGACCTTTTAACATTCTCACACTTAGATTTCAATTGGTATAAGAATGAGCATTGGAACACATAATTTGACTCAGATGGTTTGATAGTAGCTAGGTGTTATCGTTGACCCAAAATATGGTATGTTCTACATGAAAGCTAGCACACAAGCATATATATATATATATATATATATATATATATATATATATATATATATATATATATATATATATATATATATATATATATATATATATATATATATAAGTGTATAATACATTGTATCCTTTGATGACAAATGATTTGAAATATTGATAGGTTTTTGTCAAGATTAAACTACTAGGGTATAAGAGCGAATGATAATAATATTTACTCAAGATTTGTCGGTAAACATTAGACGGAAGCAAACCCTAATTACTAAAGAATGGAAAACTAACAATACAGACCGATTAACAAGATCATCGTATAAACACAAACCCTAATCACTAAACCGAGTTAACGATTCACGAAAGATGGAGAAGACGATAAGAACCATACAGAGAGCAGGATGGAACTTGTATGCTACACTGTTAAAAGACCCATATTGTTGCATCCCTGATCCCTTCAGCCTCTTTATTTACTAAATTCAATCCCTGAAGGCCCATAGGTGTAGTTGTCCAAGCCCAGCAATAATGAATCAAGCCCAGTAATAATGGTCCAAGCCCAACACTCAAATTGCCCAATAATAAAGCAGCCTATCCATTGATTATATAACTTCTAGAATAGTTGCAGAAGTCCTTCTAGAATCAGCTACAGCCTACAAGCCCTCTCAAATATCTAAAATAGCTACTTAAGCCCTCCAATTACAATTTTACATGCATTCGTCACTAAAATTGAAAATGACTTGCATATATATTTAACAAGATTGAATCTTTTATCGGCTGTCAATGATACTCCCTTCTTTTATGTGTTACTAGGTTTACGGTTGTAAATAAACCGAACGAACACGAACAAAGTATTATTTGTGTTCGTTTCTTAAGGAAATAAAGTTGTTCGTGAATTGTTCACGAACACTTAACGAATAAAATTTTTTGTTTTTATTGGTTCATTAAAAAAATTAACTGTTCATAAATTATTCATGAATACTTACCAAACATAAATAAAAATAAATAAATGCAAACGAACACAAACAAATATTCATGAATATAATTACATAGCTAAATACAAATAAAACCTTGTCAAACTTTGATACAAACTTAACTTAATTATCCAAAGATACTTAACATAATTATCATTAATATAATTATTATAAAATTTGTTAAGCTTTAGATAAGCTGCAGTTTAAAATGGCCAAACAAGAGATGTTAGCAAAGACATGTAGTATAACTAGGGTTTCATATTTTTAAACATTAAAACCAGTAAAATAAAATTATATATCTTTAAACGAACAAACGCAAATGAACATAAATGAACACATTACCAAACGTTCTTGAATATAAACAAACAAACACGGCCCATGTCCATGTTTGTTTATTTAACCTAACGAATATAATTTTCTTGTTCGTGTTCGCTCATTAACTAAACCAACGAACATGAACTAACTTATTGCCAAACAGTCCATGAACTGTTCGCAAAACGTTCATTTCGTTTACAACCTAGACTCAATGTTTTGAAGACCTAACTAGAAATCAAGCCGGTTGTAAAAGTCCAACCAGTTGGCCAGCTTTTGAAACCATACGATTTTCTTGAATTTTGTTGTTATACGATTGTTTCTTATTGTTATAATTTCTAAAAAAAAATGGATGCACGTACTTGCTTATCAATTATGTATAATATTTAATTTATTGTTACGTGTATATATATATACATGTACATATGTGTCCGCAATTATATTTTATAAGCGAAACTATAGCCGTCAAAACCTATCGTGTTGTGTTACACAGGCCATATTCGACGTTTTAACACGACTAGCAACCTTGAACACGAACTAAACGTGTCATTTTGGTAGATAATCACAAAAGTAATTTGTAGAAAGTACTATATGAAAACTTAGATATAAGGAGCACAAAAGTAAATATTACATCAATATAAAAGCATTACATGCATACGGAGAGAACAAGCTACAACTAAACACACATACAACACACAAAAGCATAAAAAAAGTAAAATTTACAATGACATACAATCTTATTTTGCTTGATCATATGCTAATCATGGTACATTATTTGTTCAACAACTTGTCGGAATTGTAACAGTTAACACCACAAGCTGAAGCAAGTTTCTTGGCATTTGGAGAGGTGAGGTACGATGAATAATCGGGGTTCTTTTTGAACTCACAAAAACAAGGTTGTAGTGCTTTCAACTTGGTGCAACAAGCATTAGATGGCCGTGAGCAGGTAAAGAGGTGTCCAGCGCACATATACAATGTTAGTGGATCGCAATATGGTTGAGCATTAGTCCTCTCGATGTTGCAGGCGAGAAGCATCAACACCAAAGCGCACAAAATTGCTAAAGAAAATTTATTCGTCTTAGCTTCAAAGGAAATCAGAAGAATCAAAACCTGAGAAAAGAGATATGATAGCTTGTGGTTGTTTCAAATGCAACAACTAGTGGTTTATTGTGGTTATCAATAGTGTTATGGGGGTATTTTATGGTTTAATTAATTTGGTCATAAGTTTGGGAAGCCCATAGTGTATTTGGCATAATAAATTGAACTTGAAAGTTTCTTTACTTTACGTGTATAATAGCAATAGAAATGATTGGTGTTAGATCTCTAACAATACGTATTGTCATGAGTCGTCTCACAGGCCTGTGTGACGCTTTTGACCGCCCGAGGACCAGCCATCACGTCTTTTCATAAGCGGACCAGTTCTGATTATGTCTGTTTGGGTTGTTTACAGTTGAACATGCTGGACTAGTAACTGAGTGGTCAGACTGGATTTCAATTTTGTTAATTTTATTACCATTGAAAATCTCATTTTTGTTAATTGAGTATATGTCAGAATCCATATTATATATTTAAATGATAATATTATTTTAATGCACGCCCACAGCAAAACATATTTTATTTTTCATATTTTGTTATAAATTAGATATGTGTGTGTGTGTGTTTTTTTTAATAATTTCACTGTTATTTATGACGTTATTCGGTTTTTAAATCATTTCAACCGGTCGAATAAGTGGAATGGTAAGACGGCCAGCTGGCCGGCCGGTTCTTAAAATTAACATTGGATATGAGTCACGAGTTTTGTCCTACCATTGACTCGCCAAAGGAACGGCCACAACTTATGACTAGTAGAACTCCTGAAATGTTAAAACTTTGTAAACTCTTGTATTCATAGTTGAGCCTCTCTTAGGTTACAAAAAAAAAAAAAAAAAAAAAAAAAAATTGGTTGAAGGTAAGAGGTAAGTGACCTTATATTCACTAAAGTTTAACCGACTAAAATTGATCAATTAATATTGTAAAACAAGTTTCAACCCTTAGAACTATTTATACATTGAGCGCATTTCGAATTAATTGATTAGTAATTAGAGTTGTTTAATCACTCACGTCGTCATTAACGATGTGTTGTTGAACTAGACGTTTTAAAAAAGTTAAAACAGGGATTACACGGTTCTTCTCATGTTGATTTTTATATTTTGATTGTTAAGATTTTTAAGAAATAATAAATCAAAGTCATATATAGTTATATTTTGTAAGCTCAAACCATAAACCACTTAATTATATGTTAGTTCTAAGTTAGGTGGTGTTATAGTTACTTATAAATAAGTTTAGTTGTATTATATTTTATCTTTTATAATCAGGTATCGAGTATGAAATTATAATTATCGAAACGGGTCTAAAACTCAATCCAGTGTTATTAGTGGATGTAAACATCAAGACTCTTGACACCAAAACATAGCATTGCGCCATTGCTTACTTGGTGTTTGACTTGCTTTGCATAAGGTTCAAGGAGGATGGATTGTTTCGCAATCCGATGTACGTAATTTTACCTTACATTTTGTGTAAGAGGCTTTATCTCAAAGTTTAAACTCATGACCTTAAGGTCACAACCCATTAACCTTATACTAGTTGTTTCAAGTTCCACACTCTAAAGTTATATAAACATTCAAATGCTTTAGTTTTCTAAAGAGAAACTCTTTTTCTTAATTTTGCAAGCACTCTACAAGAATATTTGAACATTGACAACCGAAATTGCAGTAGTAAAATCTTAGTGTGTAATTTTTTTATAAATGGGTCGCGGATCATTCTGCGATTGAAATTAGTGATCGTTATTACTGTCGTCGTAAATATTGTGACAGGTTTGTGACTACCTTTTGTTATAATCTATATTTCAAAACTTAGATATAATAAGCACAAATGTAAATCTTACTTCAAAATAAAAACATTACATGCATATGGAGGGAACAAGCCACAACAACACATACAACAAACAAAAACATCAAAAATTAAAATTCACGATGACATATAGCCTTATTTCGCTTGTTCATAAACTAGTCATGGTACATTATTTGTTCATAAAGTAACCATTTCTTAGCAATACGTCGGGATCGTAACGCCACAAGCTGTAGCAAGTTTTTGGGCATTTGGAGAGGTGATGTATGATGAAAAACTAGGGTTCCTTATGAAGGTACAAAAACAAGGTTGTAGGGCTTTCAACTTGGTGCAACAATCATTAGATGGCGTTGTGCCGATAAGGAAGGGCCCTGAGCATGACAACAACACTTGTGCATCACAATTTTGTTGAGCGTTAGTTTTTTCGATGTTGCAAGCGAGAAGCACCATAACCAAAGCGCATAAAATAGCTAAAGAAAATGATTTCATCTTAGCTTTAAGCAAATCTAAAGATTCAAAACTTGAGAAAGAAGAAGATAAGATGATTTGTGGTTGTTTCAAATGCATCAACTCGTGATTTATAGTGGTTTTTCAGTAGGGTTTTGGGGCTATTTAATGGTTTAATTAATTTGGTCAGAAGTCTGGGAAGCTCTTAGTGTCTTTGGCATAATAAATTGAACTTAAAAGTTTCTTGACAATGTGTGAAATTGATTTTTGTTAGATCTCTAGCAATGCGTATTGTCATGAGTTGTGTCACAGGCCCGTGTGACGCTCTTGATCAACCTAGGACCACATATTACGTCTCACTTACTGATATGGATGTTCATAACTATACTCAATCGGTGGGTAGGATTGGAAACCTATCATAGGACTGATTTGGTTATGCCTATTTGGGTCGTTTTTCAATTGAACCATTCAAACCGGTTAATCATGTGAAATGGACCAGTTGGTTGGAACGGATTTCAAATCTTTTTACTAATTTACTAATCTAGAATCCATGTTTATATATTTAAATCCTAATCCTAATTTTTTCTATTATCATGACATCATCACGTTCAACTTATCAGACCAGTGAACTAGTAAGACGACTAATTCACTGTCAGATCAAGTTCTGAAAATATTAGATATGGGTCACTAGTTTCGTTCTACCATTCACTCATCGAAGTAGCGGCAACAACTTCCAACCAACTAAAATGATCAATAAACATTATAACACAAGTTTAAAGTTTAAACCCTCAAAATTCTTTAAAACTGGGCACATTTCGAATTGGTTGATTAGTAATTAGTTAGAGTTGTTTAATCCCCCATCTCTCCATTAACGATGTGTTGTTGAACTAGATGTTAAAAAAAATTAAAACAGGCATTGCACGCATCTTCTCGTGTCGATGTTTATAAATTGATCGTTAAGTTTTTTTTTATCTTTTTTTTTTTTAATTTTTTTTTTGAATTTCTAGTTCGTTGAATAAACAGAATCATATATAGTTATACTTTGTAATCTGAATAAACCACTCAAGTACGTGTTAGTTCTATGTTAAGTTTGTGTTATGCCATTTACTTGTATATATAAAAGTTTACTAGGTTAGTATCCCGTGTATTACACGGGTTGAATAAATAAATATCAAATAATTAGTAACAAAAATTTATTAATTATAAAATGATATTTTGATACAGGCTTATGATTGAAATTACTTATTAGTAATAATTATAATTAATTAATTTTATTGTAATTAAAAAAAAAATTCAAGCATTTTGTTCCAAAACAAACCTTTTTAAAAAGTGTCATTCTAAAAAAACTCATTATAACTCTGAATTTTAATTATTTTGATTTATAATAATTTTATTATTTAAAAACGGTGATTTTAAACTATTTTATGTTTTTTAAAAAAGTTTGATTTTTTAGTAAAATTTCTTATCTTAACAAAGTTGTTTCTTTAGAACTTAAATTTATAAAAACAACTCTTTCTTAATTTATAAAACTATATTTAATATAAAAAAATAAATACTATAATTTGTAATTAATATATTTAATAGGAGAGAGAAGCGTAAAATTAAAATTAGAAGCTCTAGAATTATGCCAAGTGTCCACCAAAAACCTTCTTTTATTATAATAGATAGATTTGTATTGTATTCTATCGTTTACAAGTTAAACAAGAATATTTTTTAATCAAAAAATAAATTCAAGAAAAATGTATTGAAATGCATACAACCGCTTAACAAAAACACTTTTTCTTTATAATCTTTAGAAAACCCTTAAAAGAGAGAGTTTTAGAGGGACCAATGAAGGGTATTGGAGAGGGGCATATGAGAAGATGTTGAGTTGTACGTATTTAAAATCTGTTTTAGGATGAGTTGGAGATTAGAATTTCTAGTGCGGAATTTCAATTTACACTTTTTAGCCACATAAGGCATGTGGCCGGTATACCCGTCTAAGCAATGTTTTCAGAACCGTATCGGATGTCGAACCGGGCGCCTTACTGGTTTGGTGGTCGGACCGGATTTAAGAACGGGATGACGTCATGAGTAAATATAAGTAACTAAATATATAATTAAATAGTTATATATATAATTAAATATAAGTAATTTATATATGTATTTTATAGTTATATACAAAACTTAACTATATATTTATATCCAACACACTAATTTATAGTTTAACACCCTGTTTTTACCTATTAAAATAAAAAAAAATACAAAATCCGGTTCGAACCGGTCCTGTTTCCCGGTCGGACCAGCGATTCGGGATGAACCGGCCGGTTCAACCGGCCCAAAACGATTCGATGCAAACCGAACCCGCCACCTAGCCGATCCCCGGTCTGACCGGTTGGACCGGCCGGTCCGATCCGGTCCCAACAACATTGCGTCTAAGTGAAGGTGTGAAAATAAAGTGACTACGACATTAAGCCATCTCACTCAAATTGAAATTTCACATGGGTAGTGGTGTACCTGCGTGGTGTGTGTGGCGTGAGTGCTGTGAGTTTTTATTTTTAAAATCCGCTTTAAACTAAATTAAATGCAATATTAAACAGTTATTTGATTATGTATATTTTATATATAATAAAATATTCGATCAATATAATCTCTTTTGTGATATTATTAATCTTAAACAATTTTAGTAACAATACGTTAGAAAAACCTTTTTTTTTTTCATTAACAATTAGATTATGATTTGTTTCAAAATGTTTAATATGAATATATCTAAACACTTATACATAAACTACTAATGAGTTGTTCTGAAAAAATAAAAGTTATATAGTCTCTTATAATATTTTTAACGGGTTATTAATGTATATATAAAACAAACTTTAGTAGACCCATATATTACACGGGTTAAAAAATAAAATATTAAATATAATGAAATTTATTAATTATAAAACGATTCTCTAAAATAAGATATGGTTAAAATTACATATAAGGACTAGAAGTAATAAAATAATAATATCAACTTTAAAACATTTTTTTACAAAAAAAAGTTAAAAATTTTGTTTCAAAACAAAATTCATTCTAAAAAATATCATTTTCAAATTTTTTTTATTATAACTCCCAATTTTATTTTATTTTTTTGGTTTATAAAAATTTTGCTTCTTAAAAATGTCAATTTTAAAATATTTTATATTCTTAAAAATGTTTGATATTTTAGAAAAACCTTATCTTATTAAAAAAAATTCTTTAATATAACATTTATAAAAAGATCTTTTATTAATTTATTATAAAAATATTTTTAATCTAAAAAAGAGTTATATAACATTATTAGTAGTTAATGTAATTATTTAATAGGAGAAAAAAATTGATGAGAAAGGAGTGGTGCTATCATGTGTTTTCACGGTAACTATTTTGTATTTGTAATAATTTTGGTTGATGACGTTGTTGGACTTGCTAATCTATTTACTATACTTTAAAAGCCATAGAGGTAATCACTTAAGCACGATGTACAACTGACCAATGCATCATGACGGAAACGTAAAAATGTTAAACTACAGCTCTATGTTTCCTCTATACCCGTCAATCGACATGCAACCGTTTGCGATATACAGTTGAACTTCATGGATTCCGAGATGATGTCGATACGGACCTCCGAGTGATCAACTACTTTAGTGCCAATGACTCAGGTATGTTCCTACCACCCAGATTCCACAAATCATTTTTATTTTTATACATTTTGGTGTACAAGTTCAAAATTATTGCAAAATAGCAAGATAGATATGATTTAAGCTATGTCTTAGTAGCTAGTTAAATTTAGTCCTGGTAAGATAATAATTTACGAGCCGTATTGTATTACATAATAATTTACGAACCGTATTGTATTAGATGAATCGATGCCAATTTTAATTCCTTTTGCTCCCCAATTTAATTTTGAGTTCAATTGCCTTAGAGTTCAAAAATCAATTATAATGGCCTTTTAAAGCCTAATGTTGCCGCTTCTAACACATAATTTCTTGAATGGTGATCTATCACCAATTCACCATTGTTGTTCCAAGTAGATGATTCATATTTTAGTTACATACCAAATCATTTGCTTAACCGCTTCTAACATCCGTATATTTTCTTGCCATTTCATTTCATGTATGTGTTTAAGATATCGATTGCTATAAATAATAATCAACACTTGACACAGAAATAAAACTGCTCTGAGGTTTATAGTGACAGTTTTATATTTTATTGGTGATGTTTATATATTTTGGATTTTTTGTGGCTTTAAAGAGGTGTTTTGATATTACAAAATTTTAGATCTTATTTATGAATCAATACTAGTTAATTAGTTCACCTCTCTTATGCGTAATTTGTGTAGGCAAAAGAAGTTTACGCCCTGTAGATAACATTTTAACTAATCAATTCATGCTATGTCTTTTTCTTTGGTAAAATAAAAAGGCCTTATAACAAATAATATACAATTTAAACCGCATAACATGCAGTTTTCACCCTTACAGGTTACTTGTTTTAACCTTTAACGTAGTTGCTAATGAAAAAAATGAGGTATAAATGTAAATGTTGTTGATGGAACTACTCTATCATTACACTTAAATGACATTTTGTCGAGACTACAGTTTGTCAAACAATGAGATTTGAGTACTTCTACAAAGATCTGAAGCCAAGAAATTGCCACTTCAATGCATTAAAAAAAAAAAATGGAGAATAGTTGGTACAATTTGTTGGGTTCTTTGAAATCACAACTAGGTGTTTACTTTCGCTGCATATCTCACTTTAAACAATACACCATTCAATGCTCGGGATAATAAGATGCAATTATTAATTAAGCAAAGGAGCCCGCCGCAACACGCGAGAGCTTTTTGCTAGGTTGCTATATAAAAACATGAAATTAATGTCATACGAGTAATAGATTTTTTCTTAAAATAATAAATAACTAAATAAGATATTTTAATGAAATTATGTAATATTTGTGATTTTTAAAAATTTCCTTTATATAAAATTTAATATTATATAATTTTGTGGCCAATGATCCCTAAATCAATTGGTTTGGGAAAATGCACCCTCATGGCTTTCCAAAATGAAAGTTATGGATTCGATTATCATTTGATGCAATATATTTCAAGTTGGCTATGGGTTTTACCATAGTGGATATTTGGGTGGTGAGTTTCCTCTGAAATGATGAGTGGGTCGGGTCATCAACGTTGTCTATGTTCGCGGGCGTGGGTGGCATTTCGCCAATGGGTTTATTCAGGTGACCGGGTTTAAAGTATATATAATATTATAAATGTGTTACTAACGTTATTGTATTGTTTTTAATTTTTTAAAATCATGTAACCGGTGGGTAACTTAACTCAAAATTTAAACAGCCATGTAAAACCATAGTGGTTGTGCGGATGCAACTCCTTGAAAATCCACACATGTATTTATGTGATTTAAAAAAAAAAAAATTATGTGATTTGAACCATATGTATTTATGTGATTTAAAGCAAATCAAAGTACTTCTTGAAATTTTGTCACTTCAAGAAAAATGGCGTCTAAGCCTATAATTCGACTCATAGCCATTATTTTAAAAGGGTTGGAGTCGAATCCAATAACAAAATCATTTTCTAAGTTAAAGTAATAAAGATTTCATTAAGATAAAGGGTAGAAGTCTCGCCCATAATAAATTGGTATAAATTAATTGTGATGTTAATTAGGCAAAATATAACAAGTGTGGTTACATTTTTGAATGATACGTAAGATAACATCCGGTCATTAAAAATTTAATATATGTGATCAAAATGCATGTATGATTAATTAATGTAATATATGACTCTAACACTAACTTCAATTAAAAATTTAGTAGAAACGTCGAATGAAAAAGGGGTTGCCGGAAGCTCGAAAGTTGATAAAAACGAACGAGTTCCACAGCGGACCGAATGGTTACAATTCAACAAATTAATGAAAGTTAGTGTTAGAGTCCAATGTTATTACAAAACGATAACCACATAATTAACCAATAAATGTAACAATTTAAACTTAGAATCGAAAGTTTGCCTAAGGTGAAACCACATAAACTATCTGGTGTAATTAGCCCCTTAAGTCGATAGTAGTAACTTAGTTTCCGTTGATGAAGTTTCAACCGAATGAGGTTTATGTTGATTAATTTTTCACTAATGTAACTCTTCAACTATCGGCACACCACCACTCCCCAACTGAAACACTGATCTCATCCATGTAAAAGCGAAAATCTCTTATATGTTTACATTAGATTTTCATATATGAAAATCAAAACTTTGTTTCTCACATAGAAACACATTCTTGTTGCACAAGCTTTTTGTCTTATTCCACTATATGGATTTCGTACCATAAAATAATTTAATCTTAAAGTGATTCTACATGATTCAAAACGCTATCTAGAAATTATATCAAATATGAAGCGTGTGTAAAATTTACTTTTTTAGGTTTTTATATAAATTATTTGAATTTGGTTATACTAAAATAAAACTCTTTTACAATATATATAACTAGCCTAAACACCCGTGTGTTACACGGGTTGAAAAAGTTAAATTTAAGATAAAGTAATTTACATGTATGGTCCTTATGTTATATAAAAATTTTAGATATGATATTTAAAATTTAAAAGTTCTGAATATGATTCCCAATATTTTTTTTTTTCATCTGTATTCCCAAGTTTTATTAGTTAACAATTAATAATGTTAAAATTTATGAAATTGACATTTTACCCACTTCGGACCATCAATTTAATTTACCTTTAAAATTATAGTATTATTTTTACTAAGAAAAGCTTTATATTCTTGTTTTTAAAAAGTTTATTATTATTTAATATTTTTGTTATTTCATTATTAATATATTTATTATATAATAAAATACATTTTAAATACAATAATAAATTTTTTAAAAATATTTTATAAAATGTTTGCTTTTTAACATGTTTAAGGCGTCCATTTTGAAATGTTGTTCTTAATACCGTTTGATACTTTTAAATATTTTTATAAAACTATTTGATTTTCTAAAGTTTTTCTTAAACCATTTATAATTTAAAGCATCCTTAAAAAACAATCACTTTTTTAAACAAAGTTTTTAGAAACAATTAATTTTCAAATGTCATTTTTAATAGTTTTCTAAAAATATATTTAGAAAATGAATAATTACAAAAATTAAATTTAAAAAACCTAATGGTTTTAAGAAAGACAATAATTCTTTTAAAAAGTATCTTTACAAAATTAGTAAGTTTTAAGAGAGGCATTCAAAAATTCAAAATCTTTAAAGAAACCTTTAAAAACCTGAACAATCTAAAAAGATACTTTTAAAAATAATTTTTATTTAAATAAAAAGTAATTTACATTGATGATCTTTGTAGGTAAAATAGTAATTTTGAAAACCAGTATACATAAATAAAAATAAACGAAGTGAAAGTTATAGTAATAAGAGAAAAAAATATTAATATTAAGGTTTATCATTAAAAACATATTTTTTAATTCCAAGTGTATGTAATCTTGTAATTGAATGCAATACGATATAAGTTGAAGATAATGATTGTGTGAATAGTGGAGAAATAAGAGAAAATTTTTATACACAATACATGGACTCTTTGATCATAGGAGAAGTTAATTCGTATATTTTTGAAATATTTTTGATAATGAAAGAATAATAATATCAGAAAAAATTATTGTATATATATAATAAAATAATGGTATTATGTTATATAATATAGAAAATTATTATACGATATTGTTAAAATATAGAAGATTTCAAAATTTAAAATTAATAATCCAAAATACTCAGATATATTGTTACCAATATAATTTAAAATTTATGAGATACATATGCTCCATTTGAATATTCAAATTATTAGTGTTAAATTTTAAAATTTTAACAAATTTAGTTAGTTATTTTTAAATAAAATCTTAGATTTAATTGCAGATTGAATTTGAAATTTAAAGATTTAAAGTTTTTAAATTTCTTGTTATAATTATTAAATTTTAAAATCTAATTTGGGAATATTGCTTAATTAGACATTAAATATTATTTAAGCATTTCCTTTTAAAATCAAATGGCTAATAAAATGACACATGACATTTGTATGTTGTAAATATGCCATGTGACAATGAATTAGCTAAAATCTTGCCATGTGGCAAAACCTATTTTCTTTTATTATATATTAAGATGAGAAAGTTTACGGTACAAAGTTCAAAAATCGTGCGAAGTAATTCCAATGATTGATTTAGTAGATGGATGGTTCAGATTAAAGATGAAATAATCACGCATGAAATAATTGTTGCAGGGGTAAAATCGGAAATAGCCTACAATTGTTGACTTTTTTAAAACTCCCCCGGGTTTTTTAAACGTATATAACTTTTTTATACAACGTTATTTTTTTAAAAAAAAGTTACATTATAAAATCAAGTATTTTATTCTCTTTACTTTGAGTATAGTATTGCTATATTTTTTTAAAAAAATCAAATATTAAAAAAAAAAAAAACGTCTATGTGTTGTGCGTATAACTTGCGTAATTATGAATATAACTTGCGTAATTATCATATAACTTGCGTAATTATAAATATTACTTGCATGATTATTTTTTATAACGTGAATTATTTTTATTTGCGTAATAATAGATATAACTTGCGTAATTATGAATATAACTTGCTTAGTTATGTAACTTATATGCGTAATTGTAGCCCGGACGAAACTACCCCTCCGCTAAAAAACACGTGTCACGCTCGGGTGACTTCATACGCTTCGCATGAAAATTAGACTTTGTATAGTAACCAGCCCCTATATACAATAGTCTATTAATTTCAAATCAATTTAATAAAAGATATAGAGAGGGAGACATCTTCTTAAAGTATATGAGCCTAAAGTCTTTGTTGTAGCGGCTTTTATAAAGTTACCCTCTCATTTTAAAGAAATTACTATTAAAGACGTAATCAAAATTTAGCCAAAAAGAAAAAAAGAAAAAAAAAAAAAAAAAAAAAAACAATAATCAAGTATGCCATTTGTTCATCTTCTTTAATAGTTGTTTAAATAAAATAAAAAATAAAAAATGTCGTTCAAAGAAAAAGTTTTCTGAATAAATTTAGGGGCGTTACGTCTCATCGTGGTCGAAATTCTAAGGAAAAATGTGTTGCATATGGGTGTCATATTGACAAGTCTTGTAGTAACACTCACACTCACTAAAATATGTAATGGATTAGTGGTAATGATAGTTGAATTTATATTATAAAATTAAAAAAAAAAGAAGCTGTTAAAAACCAAAAGATCATTGAATAAAAAAGGAGATTACAGAAATCAACGAAGAGAATGTTCAAGTAAAT
The DNA here is from genome assembly GCA_025506415.1 of Flaveria robusta. Classification (NCBI taxonomy): domain Eukaryota; kingdom Viridiplantae; phylum Streptophyta; class Magnoliopsida; order Asterales; family Asteraceae; genus Flaveria; species Flaveria robusta. The sequence goes on along the minus strand of CM046459.1, from coordinate 13,681,797 downwards.
TCATAAGACACGAGCATATATTCATAACATGATAATATAAGTTTTCAAGAAAATTCATAAGACACGAGCATGAGCATTCGTGTAATTTACTCTTATATTAAATACAAGTTACCTTATAATAAAATTTATATCATAAACTGTATCTTTAGATATACATGTATATTAACTATTGCAACCTTGATGCAATTTTGAAAAAGAAGAATTTTACAATAATTTTAAAAATTATTATAGATTGTACATTAGGTAAATGAATTAGCCAAGAGCAGCAGTTTATATCTAGGTTACAGGCCAATATTACACGAACATACACCAAAAAAAAATACAAAAACCTTACAACCCACGTAAATATTTAAAAATTCTAAACATGCTAAAAAAAAAATTTTTTGACAATTCGTTTGAAGTAGACCGACCGGTTGGACGTGAAACCAGATGCTTAATCGGTCTTAATAGACCATTTAAACCGTTTCTAGTTGACCCAGGTTTTATTCTTTTTATTTATTCTTTTAAAATGTCACTAGTGACTAGTATGTCATCATCATCGTTTTAAAACCGGTCCAACTAATAGATCAGTTAGTTGTACGATCCGGTTCGAAACATTGAAAAATAGGTTTAAGATATATTGGTTATTCTCAAAGTAACTACTAGCCAATCAAGTTAGGGGGGCCCAAAAAGAGTATAAGAAATCAGAGGCTGTTAATTCTAATAACACCCACCAATCATCAACACTTGAATTTTATTCTTTTCCCCCCTCATTATCAACTTATTTACATTTCAACCATCCCACCCCTTAGTAGTTAGACAGTTAGTAACCAATCTTTCATCATCATCCCAACTTCTTGCTCTCCAAACAACACATTTTATCCAAATTATTCAGGTATATTGTTCTTATCTTTCTTACTAAATTCATCTTTCTTTATAAATGCTATGAAAGATTGTACCTTTAGCTTCAACTGTAGTACCAGTTCTGCAGTCTACAGTTTTGATGCTTTAACAATTAAAACAAACACTACAACGAATATGCCAATGAAGTTTATTGTAGTTTGTGTGTGTGTGAGTGTGTTATGCTGTACGAGGTTGTACCTTTGCCTTCAGGTGGTGTACCTTTGCTCCGGCAAATATTATGTTGATATTGAAGCAAACTTCAGTTCTGCTTCTTTGAAAAAAATCAGATTTTTTGGTGTTCATTTTAAAAATCCTGATTTTGAATATTGGTTATTCAATATTGACAAGAGTCTTTTTAGGTTGTGCGATTTTCAGGTTGTTGAAATAAAAGATAAAAAATTTCCCAAAATTGACTTAAGATTATATCTTAATTCTTCACGGGTTTGAGCTGTGGAAACGGCTTCTTGTAGAAACGCAGGGTAGTGATGCGTACATCAAGCCCAAGTTGGCCCAACCTCCCCCCGACCTCGCGCCGCAACCCTTTGTCCATTATTTCTTAGTTCTGAACTTTCACAATCCAAAGGATTGCTGTACTAATAATCATGAAAGTATTAAACTAAAAACTATTTATTTGACTTTTAGAAGTCAAATGTTGACTCTGTAGGACAGGAAAGCAAGCCATAATCAGAATTCAGAATAGTCATTCAAATTTCACTTTGACATTCCTAGTTTGCTTTAATCAACACAATTAACATTGGAGTAACTCTTATAAGAATGAATTTAGTTATTAATCGGTTCGTATACATCCAGATGATTCTTGTTAAGTTTGAAATCAAAACACTTATCCCTTTGACCCCAGCTGATCATTTCTATTTTTCCTAACTGTTTAGACCTCATTGTGGTTCGAATTTCTGAAGCCGAGAGAACAATAATAATAGAGGTAACAAAGGCACTTCTTTACTGCAGATATCCCAAATGGGATCTCCACAGGTACTTACCTATTGGTTTATATTGCAAGCAACCCACACAAATTTTTTTTTTTCAAGAAAATGATAGAAGAAACTATATTTAACAAAAATGATAGATTTAGGTGAAAATAACGCCAAGAACAAGCGGTCACAAGTAGTCGAAAACTTTTGGCCTTTTTGTTTCTTTTTTGAGTGAATGTTTATTGTTTAGTTCCTAATTATGTTTCAAATTCCTAAAGCCATATAGAGCAAGCAAAAGGGTAGCCGACTCAACTAAAGCGCAAGCAGAGGCCGAGCTTTCTGATGCTCGAAAAACTGTAAGAGATCTTGCTCTAAAGATTGAAGAATCAAACTCAAGGGCCGAGGTTATGCGGCAGAAACAACAGAAAAACATAATGTGGTATGAACAAGAAGAACATGGAGTGTCATTGAAGAACAAGAAGGATCATCTGTATGCACAAGTGGTGAAAGAAACCGAACATATCACACATGAATTGAGCAAACTGAAGTCTGATATGACCCGTGTTTTGAAGGAAAAAAAACACGCAGACGACAGATTCAAAGCCTCAAGTTGTAAAAAGTCAACCCTTTTTAGCGCGATGGAAAGAATAAAAAAGGAGATTGCAGAAATCGACGAAGAGAATGTTCTTGTGGAATTAGCGCGAATAGAAGCTGTTAAAGACCAAGAGATCATTGAAGCTCAGAGGAAGGAAGAGGCAAATCAGTATCAAACCAAGTTGGAGGAAGTCAAAAAGAAAGTCAAAGAGATTGACCAACATGATGAACTCAAACAAGAGCTCCAGTTAACACTTTATAATGTGATTTTGTTGAAGAACGAACTCGTTCTCGCTAAAGGAACAAAAGGGTGTCCTGATTTGTTACAAATGATCACAGAAGAACTAGAAACAGCAAAAGCAGAACTTGAAAGTATTAAAGCAGAAAGCTTTGATATTATGGCATCCATGGATGCAATCAGAAACAAACTCAAATACGTTCGAGAAGAAAAATCTTGTTTGGAGAAAGAAGAAGAGAAACAAGACTTAAAGCTTCAAACACTAAACTCAAAGATATCAAAAGCGAAAGCCGAATTGGAATCGCTTACTGCAACCACAGTAAAAGCCAACTCAGTTGCATCAAATCTGTCACACACAGTTGAACAACTAAGAGCAGAAACCGAAACAACAAAGAAAGAAAAGCAACTTATCATGAATGACACTGAAAAAGTCAAGTTGGAAGTTTCTAAAACCGAGTCAGAAATACAAATATCAGAGGAAAGATTTGAAGCTATGATGGAAGAGCTTAAAGCCACCAAGGCATCAGAATCTACTGCTTTAGAGAATCTAAAAAACCTGATAGATTCTACAGTAAGAGCGCGTGAAATGACTTCGCTAAACAGTTCAACAATAAAGATCACCAGTTTTGAATACGCGTATTTGACAAGAAAGGCGGGTGGCGCAGAAGATATTGCTGATAAAAAAGTAGCTGCAGCACAGGCTTGGATGGAAGCAATAACAGCAAATGAAAAGGAGATACTAATGAAGATCAAAAAGGCTAAAAAAGAAATTAGAAAGGTGACTGTTGAGGTAGATGATGATAGCGGGGGCGTGTATGGAACATATGCAGGTGGGAGGAATGGGGCTAAAGTTTTGGCGTCGCCTCGAAGGTCAGTGTACAAAATGGGAAACATGACACCTGGGAAGCGAGCGAGATCACAAAAGTTATTATTGTCTCCTGCGACCCGTCAAGCGATCAAATCAGCTTCTTTCAATAAGACAAGAGAAACGGTGTCGCGAAATTTAGCAAAGTTATTGGAGGAAAATGATGAAATGGGTGAGTGAATTTGTTGAAGATATAAGATTTTTGGATGCTAAAGGACATTGTTTATGTTGAATAAGAGTTTTGTTTATAGGTATAAGTAAGCCTACCTTAATTCCATTAACTTTGAATTAGTGGCTGTTTGATTTGCTTCTGACACGGTCAAAATGTCTGATCCACTGACCCGGTCAGACATTTTGACCGGTCAGTGTGTTTGATTTCCACTCTTGCGCTTCTGACCCGGTCCGGCACCACTGACCCATGCATATTTTTCCCTTTACCCGATCAGTTTTGAAACAATCTTTTATCCGGGCCGAGTAAGTGAAATCAAACAGTACCTTAATCAAATATTGGAATTCAACTATAGTCACTCATTATAAACCCACATCGGTAGCCCAATGCAAACCCACACGATGCCAGCCAGCCCAGCCCACGTGAACCCTTCCCCCAAGGCCCAAGGCCAGAACCAAAAATACGAAAAACGCAACTCCTTGAGCGAATCGGCACAAACCACCTGATATTAATTAAACCATGAATTAATATCGCACGATGTAGGGTGTTTGCGTATTTTATTACACGCGTTAAGGAGGTGACATTAATATGGTTAAACACATAAAATAAACGTTTGAAATTGTGGTGGCTCGATTCTAGAGATCAATTAATATACAGACAAAAGAGTCGATATAACCTATGACACCCCCAAAAAATACTCTATTTTAAATACAGCCTCATTTTAAACAAAAAATTTACAATGATGTCAAGAGAGATTAAAAACAACCACAAAGAGTAACATAAATAATGGAGAGTTTTGAATCCACTCGATCCACCTTATTGTAATCGTTCTATTCCTATTTCCAACCCATAAAAAAATAATAAAGTAACGTATCAAAGAGATGCTTTCTCGTTGAGTCGAAAGCTTTAAATATGACATCATTACGATACTTGTTAATAATCCACCATGTAATAAAAATAATAGCCTCTTTCTTCTTGTAATTCCAACTGTTTTCTTCAAGCCACTTGAAAACCATAATCGGGTTCAAAGAATCCGACAACTCTTCATTAAGCGAAAACCAAAATGGATTTTCAAAGAATCCGGCAACTCTATCATTTTTTTAATATATGATACCATCTGCTAAGACGACTGGTTTGATGTTCGGTATAGTTTTAAAAAATTAATGAGATATCATGAATCTTTAATTAATATTGTATATCTAAGTTTCTTTCTTATCATTCGTTTGTCTCAACCAACCACGATGTAGGGTTAGTTATATATTCACGTCAACACATTAATGTTTAGTTGTTCATAAAATCATACAAAACACTCGTCACATCCCTCATAAATGACAAGTATAGTCTAGTGATAGCCAATGGCTATCTCTTATCTACTCGCCAAACTTTGCACTATACTGCTAATTGCATTCATAGTTTGAATACTTGCATAAACCATTAAAGCTTTTATGATTTATATAAATGTTTGGAAAACCATACTGGACCGCGAACCAATCATTTTAAAGGTTCTTTGGTTGGATCGGTCCAACCGGATGCCTTCTTATATAAAAAAAAAAATTAATATTATTATCATATATCCAGTTTAAACATAAAATATGAAGATATTATATGTTTTATGATGATTTACACTTTTAACACAATATTAACATTTAACTAACTAAAATATATGTATCATAAATTACTAAATTAATCAGAAAATGAGATTCTAAAAGGAAAAAAAATGTTTTAAAATCTGGTCTTGTTCAACCGGTTTACCATTCCAACCAGTAACTGACCAATTCAAAAAACAACAGACCAAATACACACAACCAAACCAGTTTCCGGTCCAATAGATTCGACTGGCGGGTCTGGCCCGTACTGAAAACACTGATTTATATCAAAATATTGTTCATTAACTAACTATATTTATATGGTAAGTTCTTTAAGAGTCAGGTTCCACATTTTCACAAATACTTCTACAACGACATCATATTTCTTTAATTACAATTAAATGTTTTAACAACTTTAATTAAAAATTTAAAACAAATTTGACCAAAATAACCGATTTTCATAAATAATTAAAAATTTTACATAAATACTTTAAAAAAAAAAAGTGAAAATAAGAAAACCCGACTACATCATATGAGGCGTTTTAGAAGTTTTGCTTTTAAGGTCCTGAAAGTTGCCGGTGTTCAATCCCAACAACTTTAGATCATCCCGGTCGCTCACCTTCTCCTTAAGTCGGATTTTTTCTTTTTTGACATTCTAGTATTTAGTGCTAAAATTCTCCAACTTTGTCACCGTCTTTTATAACTTTTGTTAGTCGCCAAAGACTTTGTAGCTTTCGTCTTTCCTTTGTCCTTTGCCTTGTTCGTTTCAATTGGCATTATGCTTCTCCTAAAAACTCATTGGGTTTCTTCATGAAGCACTGCCCAGTGTTTCAAAAAGTCTGAAAACATGATTTCGATCCTCCCAAAAATTTTCAAGTGACATGTTCAAGATATCGACATCGGTTTCACCACATTTGCGGTTGTTGATTTTATTGTTATATACACCACAAACTTGGACCCTTGTTGACATATTTCCCGCCACTTTGAAGTGATCATGTTCGTTGTGTGATACTATTCTTAACCCATGATGTTGGAGAACCTATCCTCAACCCAGGCTAACAATGTCATAACTAGGGCACACTACGACCCATGAGTTTGGGTGTTTCCGGTTATTAGGTCCTTCGATGTATTGATCTAAGCCTATGTTGAAGCTTCTTCCTCGTGGGTCGTCCACTTTTGTATGTCGGACAAAGTCACCTTCGGTTGTTAGTTTCCCCCCTTTCTGGTTGTTTTGATTTGGGTTTCGGGTGGTGCATCGTATTATGGTGGATAGTATTGTTGGGTAGGAGGCGGTTGCATTGTGTAGTTGTAATGATCGTACGGTTGCGGTTGTTATTGTTGTTGGTAGAATTGAGGACAGAAGGCAACCAACATGTTAAGCTATTTGATTGATTTTAGGTTAAAAAAAGGGAGGAAGAAATTGTTTTGGAGTATGTTAACAGAGTGTGGCAATGTACATAATTTGTGGTAATATGCACATAGGGGGAAATTTGTTTTAAAATTTAAACTAATTTTTTTCGTTCCCTAATAGTTACATTTTAAGAAAAAATAATTTTTTTAGAACAACTCATAATCCACTCTTATTAGTTGTCTATATTTACAACAGTCTATATATACAATTTGCAGAATTTAAACTATTCATCTTTAAAAATAAAGAAAAAACACATTATCACCATAATGTCTTTTAAAAATACCATTTTTTAGTTAAACCTTCATCACATTCATGGCATGCTCCATGAAAAAACTCCATGCGCATGGACCACGCGATCGGGATGCAGTGTTCTAGGCGTTCACACCGCCACCTCAGCTCCGCGACCCCTCCTCCACGACCCATACCCAACGCTCTAAATACTAACTAAACATAACTTGATGTCGACATAAAACCTAAAGTTGTAGAATGCAATACAAGTAGGGCCACATTGATTGGAGTACATTTAATTTGGGTATGTGACTTGGATCCAACTTGATGGGTCCACACAAGCAACTTGTAGTGGCTAGTGATTGGTAGATTCTCTTGGATCCTTTAGCATCAATGACAAAATACTAATTTAAAAGTTTCATAAGAAAATGAAATATGATTTAAAGATCTTTAAAAATAATAAAATCAATAACAAAAAGTTTCCAAATAAGTCGATGTTAAGTAAGTAGTTTATCTATTTATATGAGGGTATAAGTAGTTAACTAACATAATAATAAAAAAATGAACTAAAACAAATATTTGTGTTCAATATGAAATTTTGATGTCGTTTTCAACTTCTTATGTGATATTTATTTTTTGATGTTTATTTGCGGGTTTCATTATTACGGGATTAGAATATTATATTAATTAATTTGTCTAATTTGCAACTCTAGTGACTTGTACTATTTTATTGGTGAATTTAATGGTCGTTATGTTTAAATATAAATCATTAAATATTTAAAAAGGTTTATTTACTAATGTTCCCCTATAATTATTGATGATTTTATATATACATTCACTAGGTTAGAGCCCATGTAATACATGGTTGGAAAAATTAAAACATGTTAAAACCATTAGTTTTATAAATATTTTATTTTTTAGATGTTATTAGCTATTGGTAAAATAAAAACATAATAAATATCTAAAAATTATAACAAATAATAAAATTAAAAATTATTACGCTATATTTAAAGATAAAATATGTCTGAAATCATATAATTTAATATGTATTAATAAGTTATTGTAATAAGAATATATATATTTTAAATGTTTGATAGTTTAATTTACTTATTTAAAATAATTATCATTTAATATGAGAGAGATAAGAAACATAAATATAGATATGTTTGTTTTGACATATTTTAGTAAAAAAAGAAAGTCAAATTAATTGTTATTATAATTTTTGTATTTATTATAAGAGAGAGGCGGGAAATAAATTTTTTGATATCCTAGAATGATGACACGTGTCATTTGATATGCTAGAATGATGACACGTGTCTTTAAAAAAACTTTTTTTAATATAAGTTATAGATTTTACAAATCACTAGTGGGTAACCCGTGCTTTGCGCGTGATATGAACTTTACTCGCTCATGCATACATACATATTTATCATTAAACACTTAAAAGGAAAGAGAAAAGAAAGAACACATGTCTTGTAAAAAGTCACAAGGTTGACAGATTTGTTAAACTCGTATTTTTTGGGTTTTATGATCATTTTTACAAAAGAAATAACTATTAATTGGGTTGTCCAAAAATTAATCTAATTTTTTTTTTAATTTTGGATATGACACAATGAATTATTTGATACAAAATGATTTCTATAGTTTTATCTCTTAATCATAAATCTTAGAGCTATTAAATCTTTTAATAATAAAAAACAATCCCGAAGTATGCATTTTAAAAATAGGTTAACGGAATAACATTTTGTGCTGTAATTTTATGCAGAATTTAACAGACATCGAAGATATTGAAGTCAAGTTTAAACATATATTAGGGTGAACATGAGCTATAACTAAACCCCTGGTATGTTCATTTGATATCTCTTACAAATCCCCCAGAATGTGAGTTTCCAAAGCATTAAAATTGAATTGACAAAATGTCAAAATCACTCTCATATTCATGAATAGAATCTTAACGGGAGATCAATTTCATCACATCCAAACTAAATCGGCAGCAACTGAAAGTACATTTTTTTTAAACGGCAAAACATTTTATTAAAAACTCAAGACAACCAGTAAGATATTAGCAGCCTCTTAAACATACACCATACAATATGATAATTACCACCTTACATTGAACTACACCACCGAGATCATACCAAATGTCCAAATCCTTAATGTTCGATCTACATACTACCTATTAATAAGATATTGTTTTAATATAATCTATCAACTTGTAATCCGAAGCGTTTTGGTGTTGTGACACTAATCACGTTCATCCTTTAATCCACCATTGTAGGTCACATCAGATTTTCACATGACCCATTTTGATGTTCATCTCTCCCTTCTAATTTAGATCAAGGGTTGGTACCATAAACCTACTAATCCTGACATCATTTAACACTACTGGCGTGACCTATAATTATGTATTACACAAGTTGAATAAATAAAATATTAAATATAATAAATATTTATTAATTGTAAATGATATTTTAAGATAATATATTATTAAAATTACGTATAAATGACTATAACTAAAAGAAACAATAATATCAATTTTTAAAATTTTTGTTTTTCAAAAAAATAATTAAACATTTTGTTTCAAAACAGACTGTTTAATAAAATATCATTATTAAAGAAATTTCTTATTATAGCTCCCAATTATAATTATATTTAGTTTATAAAAAATTTACTTTTTTTAAACGGCAATTTAAAATATTTCATATTTCTAAAATGGTTGTATGTTTTAAAAAATTTATTTTTTTAGAAATAACATTAATAAAAAGATCTTTTTTTTAATTTTATTAAAAACTATTTTAAATCTAAAAAAATAATTAATATTATTAGTGATTAATATAATTATATAATATGATAGGCAAACAGAAAAATCGTTGTGAAAATGAATGTGGTGTTATTACGTATCCTTCTTATTTACTCTTTTATTAGAGCAAGTAGATTTTGAAACTAGGCGGCTGCAATCAACTTTGAATTAAAAAATAAAACATTTCCTTATTTGGAGCCTTGTATTACATATATTAATCCAAAAGCACATTAATAAATTTTAAGAAACTCCATACCTCTAGTGGAGATTAACGGATAATAATGGAAAGTGTTAATTGACTCGATGAGATGAATACAAAATGTTATATTGGGGACACTCACTCACCACCAATCCCACTGGCCCCCCTTTCGCATGCCGACCCTTAGAATGTAAATAAAAACGAATTTTAATTATTAAAATAAAATCGTATTTGATTGGAATTTAAGGTGGATAAGGATGGTTATCGTTGTCATTGAAGTGTAAATTAATCAAGTTCATATTGATAAATAATAATGTTTAAGGTTGTAATTATGTTGACATCTTTCATTATTTGATGAAATGCAAATAATGGTCACTTACGATATATTAAATAAAAAACTAATGCATTATATGTGTTAAATTATTCAACTAGTTGTCATAGTTTTTATGATAATTTGTATGTTAAACAGTGACTGATCCTGGATTTTCCTCAGTGGGTGCCAAAAAAGATCATGTTAGAACGATGGATAAAACGGTCGGAACGAGTTGGATCAAAAGATACGCTAAATCATAGCAAACTCCACGGATGATAACACGACTTAAAATAATAATATTGGCAACCGTAGCACAAAAAAAGTTCATCAAGCTTACATATGTTTGTGGTTAAAAGATCTAACTTTTTATAAGTCTCGACCAAAAGATACAAATGGGCACATTCACTTCTCAATTTCCAATCACTAATAATGGCACAAGTTACACTAACGAGATCAACAAATATTCAAACCTTTAAAAACTTTAGTAATGTGCATAGGGAAAACATATAAAATTCATGTTAATTTTATCGGCTAAATCAAGAAAAATTATAAACTACATATTTACAATTCATGACATCATGTGGTCAGACAAATGAAGAAAAATAGGAATTGTTATTGGTCATATATTACACTTTCGTTCTTTTTATCTTTTTCTATACATATATATAGATACATAAAGAGAAATAAAGAGATGTGAGTGGCCCAATAAAAAAAATTAGGTGTCAATATACCACAAGCCAAAAAAATTATATCAATTTCATCCGTAAATCCATTATTATGTTATTTAATGGTCAAACCAAGGGAAACCCAATTCAATTTTTGTCTTTGGAACTTAATACTAAACAAATCCTAATTACTATAATCAATACAAAGAAATATAAAACATAATTACAGATCATTATATATTTACAAATCATTATATATTTACTAATCATGTGCTCTTAAGAAAACTAGAAATAAAATAGGTTAATAGAAAGCCGTGTAGGTTAGGACCAAGAAATAATGGGTAAATTGAGACCAACTAAATATGGGCTTTAACCTTCAGATTAGTTTTAGAGCCTTAAGAGCTCTGTAAAAAATTAGGGGTGGGAGCCTGATTAATATTTTATATAAAATGTAATATTTTTAAAGCTAGTTGGCATTTTCGAGTGGGGGCCTGTGCACCCCCTGCACACTAAGTAAATCTGCCCCTGATGTTAAATGTCATTAGCTTTCGTTTAAATAAGAAAAAAAAATTAAGAACCATAAAATTTATTTTTAGAAAAGATATAACTGAAAACTTTTTTATGATCTAATAAGTTCTGATAAATTATAAGAATAAAAAAATTTATATTTTAAATAGTTAATTTGATTATTTAAAATTATTATTATCTAATGAAGAGAGAAACGGTAGAAGCAAAAATCTAAACCTCACCAAGAGCACGTGTGTTGAACAAGATACTTATTTATGGTAATAAGATTATCACCATACGTCTATGTTTCTAGTATTGATTTAGAGATGTAGATTAATGTATTATTAACGTCAGAAAACACAAAAAGATTATGTTATAGACTTATGATAATAATGAAAAATACAAGCTGGTGTGCATATACCAAATGATAATTAAAATTAGATTGATCGCTCTTAAAACATAACACGTTAACAAAAACTTAATAAAATATTGATAAACTGAATTTTATTAAAATACATTGAATGATAAAATTCATAATTAATAATTTGATTAATGACACTCTTATGATTATTTTTTACTAATGGCAATTCAAATAACATAATGATTAAAAACTTACAGTTGATTCAAACACATTTTCGCTCCTAATATCTATTTATTAATGAAATAAAAAAAGATGCAACTCAACACGAGCGGAAAAAAACGCAAATTGAGTATGAAACTATAATAATTATATGGAAATTTATTACTGATTATATAAATAATATGAATTCGCCAATTAGAAATAGTTCGAATTTAAAATTCAATTTGTTTAAAATATTTCTAATATATATTTTAAATACAGTTTATAATCAAATCATACAAACCTGTTTTTTCTTTAAATAAATAATTCATTTGATCTACTATTAAGATTCTTGATCGAATGTAAAAATTTGTGAAGTGTACTCAACATAATGGCATATTCAACCAATCAAGACCTTTATCCCTTTAATCGGTTAAGCTCCACCTACAACACTCTCGTCACAGATACTTCTTGTGTGCATGGAGATTATATTATCGAATGTTTTTCAGTTGTAACGTGTTACCAAGTTAATAATGATTTTTTTCTTTCAAGATCAATGATAATGCTTCCTATACCGTAAAGTGCAGTCATGTCCAACACGAACGTTTCAACAAGGGTAACTAGCCGCTACAAAGAGATAAAATAGATTCCGTCATGGTCGATCCACATCCTACCTTAGTGCTCAGAGAACCAAGCTTGCTTAGCTTACAAAGCTATACATTCAATTACAAACTACATGAAAATTAATCCATTTTTCATAAAGGATTACTTTTTAGGAAATTTATGCGTTGCGTTCTCTTCCCTCTCAAGTCTTTCTAGGGTAAAATTTTTATATGGAGTTACATACCCAAGTAAATCCATATGTAAATCTACATACATCATAAACTATCATAAATTAACATGTAAATTAGCAAAATTACATAATTGTTACAAACATATGACACTTCAATGTAGCTTATAAGAGCATTCTCAATAGTTTTCCCAATCTCATCCCATATTATTTCGTAAAAAGTTTATTTGTTTTTCTAAAAATCTTCTACATCAGCTTTTCAATATATATCTTTATTTTAATTTTTAGTTACATAATATTTATTTTTTTTTTCACCAACTATCACTTATAAAAACCATAAAATAATATATATGAGGGGTGGATGCTAAACCCTTAATACAAAAGATCATTATGATTTTTCCTAAAAATATAAGAGATGAAAATCTTCATACCTAATGGTAAATGTAAAATTACATAATTTTTAATTTTATCATTTTCCTTATATAATTTAAAAATAAAAATATAATAGAGATGCTAATGTGAATACTCTAAGTGAATTAATATTAAATTCCAGGTAATAAGCATTACAACAAATAATTTTAACAACATAAAACCATAAACCATCATACCAAATACCAGCAAACCTATCGTGATTTTAGTAACAAAAGTTAAATTCATACACGGTGTTTGACTTATCTCCCGTAAGATTCAACGACTAGCCGGACCGCTTCACGAACCAAATTGCAATTTTTTATTCCTCTCATCCTCACCGCCCCGTCACCGAGAGACCCTCACCCCATCGAATCTCATCATTTCACCCTATAAAACCAACCACCACCAATCCACCAAACCCCTCCCAAATTTTCCGATCAATCGCCGGAGATCAGCCCTCAAAACCCTAATTCCGATCAATCATTCTCCTCCATCATGGCAATCTCCACCGCCGCCTCTAGGGTTTCCCTCTCCTCCAACCACCGTACAGATTCCGGCAGCTTCGGCGCACGGTTCTCCGGCAAGATCCGTACATCCTCCGGCAAACAGCCGTTCGGTATGTCGTCTCTGATTCTCAGGTTTCCTCCGAACTTCGTTCGACAGCTCAGCAATAAGGCTCGAAGGAACTGTAGCAACATCGGTGTTGCTCAGATTGTTGCAGCCTCATGGTCTAACAACCAGCCGCCCTCGGCGGCGGCGGCGGCGAAGGCCGTTGATGCCGCCGCTTCCTCCGCCGTCTCCGTCCAGATCGCTGTGGGTGAAGATGTTGTTGTTGATAATAGTAGTGAGGGTTTAGGTTCGTGTAATGATATCGATTTTGTACAGTTTGAGGCTGTGGAGAATGTTCACAAGCCTTCGTTTTTGAGTGGTGATGGTAGCCTTGCGATTCATGCTGGTATGATTCTTCGCCTTCTTATCTCTCTAAACGTGTATTTATAGATTAATAACAATTAGATCTGTTTAATATGCATCAGATACGTTACATATTTGCCTAAATTATGAGTTTTATTTATTGCAAGTATAAATTTGTCAATGAAGTTTATTGATTTCACATATTTGTTTTCTATTCTACTTGAAATCTGATAATCCAAGTGCGATTTGTTATGTTTATAATCTTGATGAAAAATGGTGTTTTTTGATGATCAATGATGGTGGTTTGGTGATGGTTTTGTTAGGTGAAAGATTGGGTCGCGGCATTGTTACTGATGCAATAACTACCCCTGTGGTCAATACATCTGCCTACTTTTTTAAGAAGACTGTTGAGCTCATTGATTTTAAGGTATACAACATGTTGTTTCTTTTGATCTGTGCTCCTTCACTTTTTAAATTGGTGTAGGTTTCAAGATTTTTTTTCTTGCAAGTCTGAGTTTTTAAGTTGTATGCTAGTTTTCAATTATATACTTTTCTAGGGGTGTTTGTATTTTGTGTCTGAATTAATTAATGAGAATTTACCACTTTAGCAAGTAGAGTTTTGATTAAAAAGATTTAATATTTTGATTTTATGAATACTTGATTGTTAAGATAATGGAATTTGGATAATGGGTTAAGGGTCAAAGTAACCTTACTGTTCCTGATGGCCTGATTTTATTTTAATCAAGTTGTTTTGCTAACTTAATCCTTTGAATCCTTTGAACTTCAACCAGGAAAAGCGTCACACTAGCTTTGAGTATGGGCGTTATGGGAATCCTACTACCGAGGTTTTGGAGAACAAGATAAGGTATTTGATCCATTTTTTGGATTGTTTTCCCTTTGATCAAATTTTAAGCTATTGAGAGAAATGTATAACCATGATTTATGAAAAACAGTCAGCTTGAGGGAGCTGAATCAACCTTGTTACTGGCCTCTGGTATGTGTGCAAGTACTGTTATGATGTTAGCCCTGGTTCCAGCTGGGGGGCACATAGTCACTAGCACTGACTGTTACAGGAAAACTAGGATTTTCATTGAGACTTTTCTTCCCAAAATGGGGATCACGGTATGATACGTGACTTGTGTTTTCTTAATTGTAATGCATGTCTATAGTTGTACATTGTTTGATTGTTCTTTTGTCTTGAAATGCAGGCTTCAGTCATTGACCCTGCAGATATTGCTGGACTTGAGTATGCACTAGATAACCACAAAGTCAGTTGTAGAGCAACTTTGATTCCAACTTTATTGCTTCTATGTATTTAGTTAAAAAGGATATGATGTATGGATATGGTTTAATGTTGCAGGTTAGTCTTTTCTTCACTGAGTCGCCAACCAACCCGTTTCTGAGATGTGTTGATATTGAGTTAGTTTCAAAGCTGTGCCATGCTAAAGGAGCTTTGGTTTGTATTGATGGAACATTTGCTACACCTTTGAACCAGAAGGCTCTCGCACTTGGTGCTGACCTTATTCTACACTCTGCAACCAAATATCTTGGTGGTCACAATGATGTAAGCATTTATCCTTTAGCTAATTTGATTATTACTAGCATCAAGAATTATCTAGCATGCATTTTTGTATTTTCAGGTGCTTGCTGGTTGTGTTAGTGGTCCTACTGAAATAATATCTCAAATTCGTAACATGCATCATGTTTTAGGGGGCACTCTTAATCCTGTAAGTATCCTACAACCTGCTTTTCCGTATAAAAAACATATTGCTTGACACTACTAAGGGTGCTTTTATTATGCCAGAATGCTGCATATCTAATCATTCGAGGCATGAAAACGCTGAAACTACGTGTACAGCAGCAGAATGCCACTGCGCAAAGGATGGCCGAACTTTTAGAGGCACATCCTAAGGTACTTAAGTTGCCACAAAAGAACAATATACTTAAGGGTACAGTATGTGTTGTGGGCAGGTGGCAAAATGGGTGGATTCAGCCAGTTGAATGTTGGGTCGAAGTATGTAATTTCATTTATGGGTTAGATCATCACAGTGACCTGCAGGCTGCACACACTTTCTGTTTATTTATTTCAATTAATCAACAATTTCAATAAGATCACAAAAAACTTTAAATACAACAGTCAAAAATTAAAAATCAGACGTTTCAGAGGGTTTTATGCATTAAGAATACACTTTGGCAAACTTTTGACCAGTTCAGTCCTTTTGACCTGATCTGTTGGAGCTAATTTGATCCATCAAAGAGCTAAAACATTACTATAATCATGATATTTGTAAAAAAAAGATCATCCAAGATGATCTAATGCTGATAAGTATTTATGCTAATTTTACAGGTGAAACATGTCTATTATCCCGGCTTGCAAAGTCATCCTGAGCATGAAATTGCAAAGAAACAGATGACTGGTTTTGGTGGTGTTGTCAGTTTTGAGGTCAACTCTAGCTCTTGCCTCTCTAATCTTTATATTTAATTATGCTGAAAGCTCAGTTTGTTAACCTTTTCTGTGTTAATTTTAGGTGGATGGTGACATAGAGACCACCATTAAATTTGTTGATTCTCTAAAGATCCCATATATCGCACCATCTTTTGGTGGCTGTGAAAGCATCGTTGATCAGCCAGCCATTATGTCTTACTGGTCAGTTATTCTTTCTTTCGCCTGCATATTGATTAAACATAACCATGCATTTATTTTGGATGTTTTTTTTGTTAACAGGGATCTTAGCCAATCAGAGAGGGCCAAATACGGGATACTTGACAATCTGGTTCGCTTCAGCTTTGGAGTTGAAGACTATGAGGATCTGGAAGCTGATGTTCTTCAGGCTTTGGAGGCGATATAATAGACTTGATTCACCTGCGCGTTTCCTTGCTGTTTTTATGATTTCGTGTTGTTTCTTTAAATGTTGTTACCGACTCATGATCATTATTGTTTGTAGTTGAACGCTTTTTGAGCGCTCCTACCACCATTCTGTTTTGACTTAAGTTATCAAGCAATTCAAAAGCAATATTCTACTTCATCTATCACTCTGTTCCAAGATGCATAACTCTGGACCAGACTTGAGTGAGGTTCCTATGCAGACGTAAGATTTGACTCGCTAGGCACTATTTACTTTTTGATTGACGATCTTTCTACTAAAGTGTAGACAAACGTGTGTCTTGAAGCAACTGCTAAGGCTGTTCAAGATGACTTAGGAGTCTGGAATTTTAAAACGCAAGAAATTAGTTTGAGGCAAGAAAAATGAACATTTTTAAAATGACCTACCTTCAGTCCATAATCTGTCAAACTATTCAAATCCTACACATTGTATTAAGCTGTTTTTAGTTAAATATTTTCTCAAATAAGTTCACTGAAAATTACTTCTTAGAAAACAAGTTGATCACTACTTTGAAAAGTATGTTTGGACACACTTTTAAAATAAAAGATTGTAATAGTTTCTTTATTGACTGACTATGTAATAATGTGAATACGTTACAACTTCAAATAACAGGTGAAAGAAGGTGGTTACATGGTGACTACATGAAGTCTTTATGGGTGACTTCATGGGTGTTAGGGGCTGTTTGATATATCTTACCCGGTCAGAAGGTGGTGACCGGGTAAGAGGTTGTTCCAAAACTGACCGGGTAAGTGAAAAAATAGGCATGGGTTAGTGGTGTCGGACCGGGTCAGACGTGAAAGAGTGCAAATCAAACACGTTGACCGGCCAAAATGTCTGACCGGGTCAGTGGGTCAGATATTTTGACCGGGTCAGAAGTAAATCAAACAGCCACTTAGTAGAGTACTTTTCCTTGGAATTATTAATAGTAGTAATGGGACAGTATTTCCAATGTAAGTGGTAGCAGTGATCCCTAGTTTTATGGTTGTTTCATTGTAAAACTATAAACATGCCCAAGTGTGTTTTAAATAGATATATACATTTTAATTTTCAATTGATCTCATGCCTTCAAATTATATTTACCCGTGGTATTAGAGTCAGTTCATTTATGCACACTCATAACCAAATGAATACGAAATTCTCGCGCGATGTAAGCGAGGCCTTACCATAGCACAAGTCGAGTCTCGATTGGATGCATACTACTCTACAATACCATGTTTGACCTAAGCTTCAAGCGCTTCAACCTCCGATAACTAAACATGAAACTTCAGAAAAAGTTTTAGTATGTTGTACATAATTATATATGTAACCATGTGTTATCGTATATATAACGATGCACAATTACACATACATATTCTAAATTTTCTAGGATGTCATGTGTTAGTTAACTGGGTTTAACTATTACATTGATAAGATGAATGCTTCAACGACAAGTTGATGGCAAAATTTTTTTTTAAAAAGTTATTGTAAATATATAGTTGTAATGAATGTTTGATAAATTTAATTATTACAATGTTACTTATGTTATAATGCGTTGGTGGTAGGGTCTAATAACAAAGTCATTTTAAGTTAAAGTTGTAACGTTCTTTTGATTATAACGAATTGATGTAAATTAATATCGATGTTGATCAGATGTATGTTAGATAAGCGTCTGAGTTATTGTTTAAAAATATTATATACTATTATTAAATTATTAAATACGAATAAACAATTACTAATCATATTAAACAATTCATTGTCGACTCAAATTTAAAAAATCACAAATCAACCAATAATTAAAGAAGAAAATATTATGAAATCCCATTCTTGATTCAATCCAAATCTCTACACTAAAATAATAATCACTTCCACCTCAATTGATGCAGACCACTGATCACTAATCACTGCTCATAAATTCATCTTCTTTCTTCTCCAAAACCCACGATCTTGGTCAACCTCTTCTTCTCGACATCTACTTCAATGGCGTTTTCACATTCATAGTTTTCATAATTCATCGGTTCATTTCTGATGGGTAATCGGCAATTTTCGTCGTGGAATTTGAGATCCCTTTTCAATTTTGGAAATTCCCCAGAAATCTCTCAGGTGGGTTTCACTGGTTTTATGATTCTTACAATCTTGAGAGTTTAACTGCATTAATATAATTATATTTGGTTATTTGATGATAGATATGTGATATTAGTTTATGTGAGCACATTAGAATGTTGGTGTAAGGTTATGAGCTAACATCGCAGTTTAGAATTGGGAATCAAGTAGAAATAGGTTAAAATTCGTGCTCCAACTATTAAGGGTTCTGTAATTTCACTTGGTTTCAATGTTAAAGTTTTGATTTTTAAAGTAATTTTGCCCCTTAGGTTTTTATGACTTGAGTGCTACAATTGCCTCTTAAGATACAATGAAGAAACGTGTGTAGATTGTTAATAAACTGAAGACGTACTATGAGGATTTCTGTATACGAAAACTTTGCTTCTATAGCAAGAAAATATAGGTTTATAATCTCTTCATACATTCATAATTTTGCAGGGAATATAGAGAGAATTTCATACTAGATTCATACTTCCAGTGACATTCAAATGATGGGTACATAGGTGTTTTTATATGTGATAGGGGTTGGCGGGTGAAGGCAGGCTAAATAACTACCGCTAACTGCCATAACTAACTCACCTATACTAACAGTAATTACACAATTATGTCGCACGTAACCTCAGCTAAGTTTACTATTTTGAACAGAAAGTTTGTTGGTATTTCTGGTACGAAAGAGCAGAGAATCTGCAAGTATTTGATGTGTGTTTTATGTTGCAATTATGAAGGGGATGTATTAGTTATATTTCCCAATGATGCCCCCTTTTGTGTAGTCAATTAGATTTTCTATTAGTTTAAGTTCTTGATGAATCCAATCTGTGTAAGGTCATTCAAGTTATATTGTTATCCGCTTAAAGACTGATTATTTAGCTTTCTACAGGGTTCATCAAGCAGGAAGCTAGAGAACTCTGGTGTTATGAACAAGAGGTTTAATCATCTTAATTCTCCCTTAATAGACGACAAGAAGGCATGTTATCTTGATCCTTGATTGTAGTTATAGTTAATAGAAAGGTATCTTGGTTTTTGACTCATTCATGTTCTTTTTTTGCAGACTGGAACGAGGGAGGGACGAGTGGTAACTCATACCGTGAGGTCACATGGGATGTTGGTGGCAAGGACTCACATGTACGACTGGTTGATTCTTATAGTTTTGGCGGTTATAATGTTTGTTTTATCGCTTATCCATCCTTTCAATCGTTATGTTGGAAAAGACATGATGAGTGATCTCAAGTTTCCTTTGAAGGATAACACCGTTCCATTTTGGGCTGTTCCTGTGAGTACTCTTCGCATAATTTAACCACTGTTTGGGTTTGCATTTTCAAATGAATATGTACTTATTAAATAATCTGAATCAAATAATCAGCTGTAATAAAACAAGTTGTAGAAACTATTGTTTCGATGTGCTATTGTTTGAAGTTGTAGGAATCAGCATGTTTGACAAATTCTAATTATTTTATATGAAAAGATACATTTTTTTACCCTTAGATAATCAGTTTTGTTGCAGCTTTTAACTGACTTGCAATTGATCAGATAGAAATAAACAGATAATCAGAAACATAATCTGTTTACTTAACATCAAACACAAATCCAAACACACCCTTTGTCTTTTACAAAGCACAAATTATTACAAAATTACCGTCGATTTCCGTCTTTGTTAACAGGTATACGCAGTATTGTTTCCAATGGCTGTCTTTCTGGTCTTCTATTATCATAGGAGAGATGTATATGATCTTCATCATGCCATATTAGGTAAGTAAATATATCAGCCTTTCGCCCTTTCTTTAACTCAGTGAACTATCCATATATGCTCTTGATTTAAACGATCTGACTGATTCTCATTTGTTACCACAGGGCTTTTATTTTCGGTTATGATCACTGGGGTTATAACACATGCCATAAAGGATGCAGTTGGTAGACCTCGGCCTGACTTTTTCTGGCGTTGTTTCCCTGATGGAAAAGATGTATGCTGCTTTAGATGATCGTTTTGTCTCTGTGTTTTCTTGTCTTTTTCAAAGATTTAAATGTTGTTTTACTAGGATTACGTCGTTTTCTTCAGCTTTATGATCAATTGGGAAATGTTATATGTCATGGTGATAGCAGTGTCGTAAGAGAAGGCCATAAGAGTTTTCCAAGTGGACATACTTCAGGTGAGCAGCACAATCTATATTTTTCCTTATTCTCGCCAAATTGCTAATGTGATAATTAGAAGTGGTTAAATGAGCGGGTTAGGAAAACGGGTCAATTGGTCAAATATGGTTCCTTTTTTGTTCCAGTCAAAACAGGTAATTTCTGTTCCTTTTTTCAAGAAATAATTAGCGTGTCAAATATAATTAAAGAATTTAACTATGAGGTTTTATGCGCTACATATACACTACAGTCTTATTGGTTTTACCTGTTACAGGTTAAACATAACCCGAACCGACCCATTTTCATTACTAAATGGGTCGAAATGATCATCTCTAGTATCATATAATTCAAGATTCACAGTGCAGTCAAAGAATCCAGAATAATAGTCAACCATTAATTTTCTAATTTTTTAATTAATTTATTGCAGGGTCTTTCTCTGGTCTTGGATTCTTGTCCCTCTATCTATCTGGAAAAGTACGAGTCTTCGACCGAAAAGGCCATGTCGCAAAGCTATGCATCGTCTTTCTGCCTCTACTCGTTGCATCACTCGTGGGCATTTCTCGTGTAGATGACTATTGGCACCACTGGCAGGACGTCTTTGCTGGAGGTCTAATAGGTAAATTCACACATATAAATTCACATTCATTTGGAAAACTATTTGTAGCCAACTCATGGGACCCACTAGTACCCCTAACTAGTGGGACCATGTAAGCAACAAAAACAAGTGAAAGCTGGATTCAAACCTAAGACCCTGCTAGATGGAATTTGTGTCGTTTAGAGAACTAACATTTGCAAATTACCGTTTGCAGGTATTATTGTGTCCGCGTTTTGCTATTTGCAGTTTTTTGCACCACCCTATCATGCTGAAGGTATAAATATTGCGATTATTATCTATTATTTTACATATTTTCATTGCAGTTTTCACATATGTAGTTCTTCAATACTTGTGAAGGTTGGGGACCCTATGCATTTTTTCGGGCTCTAGAAGATTCTGGACCTTTGTTAGCCCAAACCGACGTGCTTGAGTCTTCATTCGACAATTCATGTTTAACAATCGATGATCCTGAATCTGTTATAAGGTAGTTATATCTGTATTTAGGAAGTTAGATTGTTTGATCATTCTTTCTAACAAGATTCTTTGGATTAAAAACGTAAATTATCATTTTTATGTGTTATATATGTATTTTAAGAGTTTGAATTTGTGTTGCATTGCATGAAAAAGAGTTTGAATTTGTTTTCATTGTACAAAGAAAACAAAAAAATAAAACTTTGAATAAGTTTATATAATGAAGTTGATAAGGGTGTCTTGTTAATGTATAATATGGATATATTTTTTTTTTCATATACGGTTTTAATTTCTGAAGAATAAGTAAGGTTGTGTGGAGAAAATTCTCTTATTGGATTTGAACTTGATAGAAATGATTTTATTAGAGTTGCTGAAGAATAAAGAATTTGATAAATTTGTAATTAATGAGAAAGAGGAAATTTTCAAATATGGAATGCATAATTGGTCTGCTAGATCTGCTGGGTTTATTTTATATGTTAAAAATCAAATTTTGTGATCTATATAGGGTAATAGTTTGTTTTATTTCAATTTTCAAATACCGTTATTAATATTTTAAATTTTGGTTTAGTTTCTGCTGGTAATAGTTATTTTTGTTTCAATTTCACTTGTGAATTGTTATTAATATTTTATTGATGCATTTTGAGTATTACATATGACAATTTTTTTGGTTTGGAAATGAAGTTATATATATATTTCAATTTATATTAATGTTAATTTTTAATATCTGTAAATAGGAAATTTTTTTTTTTTTTTTATGCTGCCACCAGCTTTGATAAACTGAAACTTGACTTATTTACACTCCAAATGAGAAGAGAAAAAAAAAAAAAAAAAAAAAAAAAAAAAAAAACTATTGGGGCGTTTATGATTCGGTTTTAACAGTTTTTAGCAAGAAATCGTACCAAACCAAACCGTTACCAACAGTTTGATTTCGGTTTGTCTACCGTTCAACCTATCCAGAAAAATTGCAGGCATATGAATATGGTTTTAATCATCTCGGTGTGGCCAGAAATCATTTTGATATACGATTTAAGCAAGCCCAAGCTCCCGTAAGAAGGCTTCATTATCATGAAAGCCCTTTCCTTACTCCTCAATATAGTCTATGAAAACGTTTGTTTTTCGAAAATTACATTTCACATATTCACTAATCACAAATCAAATATAAATAATCCTAAGTAGCAGGAGCTAAATTTATCCAAAACTTTGTAATCAATAGCAGTTTAATTAGAATGAAAGATTGAATAGGCAACATAAAATTGAGATTTGGGGCGAGATTTTAAGCCCAACTGACCACAAAACTGTTAACTGTTCTTTATGATTTGAAAATTTTGAAATCGACAACTAAAAGCAACAAAGAAAAATTTAGCAAGAAACCAAACTGATAGCCATATTTAATTAACTTTAAAGTACATGATTTCCTTTTATGATGTAAAATGACAAATATATTATTAATAAAGTCCAACATCCATCATATAGGTGATCTACTCTAAATTTCAAACAATAAGTTGTTATTTTATGAAATAATTTTCCAATGTCTGAAATCCTCTTACAATAATTCGAGTATTAAATCTTCAATAGTACTACAATAATC
Source organism: Flaveria robusta (assembly GCA_025506415.1). Classification (NCBI taxonomy): domain Eukaryota; kingdom Viridiplantae; phylum Streptophyta; class Magnoliopsida; order Asterales; family Asteraceae; genus Flaveria; species Flaveria robusta. Next base: position 13,657,997 of record CM046459.1, on the reverse strand, counting down.
CCAACAAGAAAAAAAAACATCATCCTCTAACAATTAAGGATGTTTAATTTGTTAAAAAAAGGTAAAGCGACTAAAATTTACGACCAACCAGAAACGATCACAAACATTGCTACCAGCAAGATACTAATACTGATACTGATGCTGATCGAACAACTGTACAATAACATTACATGGAACCTAACTCATGAGAAGCAGAAGTGTTTTTATGAATCTCAAGCAGCAATCGGCTCTGAAACTCATTACTAGACGCCGCGATCTTAGCAGACCGCTGATCCTTCTTGGCACGCGATGACCCCTGGTCATCAGAACCAATGTTAAACAACTTCTTGATCTTCGACAAGCGGCTTCGACCCTCTCCAAAACGCGCTGTCTTCATATTCTTTCGTCGGTCAGGACTACCATCGACAATATTAACCTCGTATGATTTTCTCCTCCAAACCTTGTTAACATCAACCGAATTCATCAAAAACTTCTCCATTGTTGAATTAAACTCTTGTTTGTGTTTGTGTGTTGTGTGATGGAGGTAGATAAAATGTGCATATATTTATAGGAATATTGTATGATGAAGTACATGTGATGTACATGTACCATGTCGTATGATGATATAATAATTTAAGATGCGTGTATTATGCCGGTGGCAAGTGTCGGGTCAGATACAACATGTATGGTCGATTTCGGATCTGGTTTTGTATGTCCAGAGATTCTTTTTTTCATACACACTTATGCACATGCATTTTAAAGTTTGTGTCTATATATGTATGGAATAATATGTGTTTTTGAATCATATATGGTTAAATAACTTTATTGTTAATTATAATTGTTTTTATTTTTCTTAATTATTGTGTTCCTAGCTTATTTTGAAACTCGGTATGACGTTTTTGTATGTGAACTAGTTAGACGGTCAGTTCGTCGTCAAGTTTCTGAAAATATCAGCCTTATTGGTCAAGATATTTTACATGGTATAAGTGCCTCACTCGCATCTAGAGATGCAGAAACCAGGTTCAATTTTCAAACAGGATCGGGTTGGGGTTAAAGAAATTCAAACCGGGTTTGAACGGGTTCCAGGTCGGAACCAACCCAGGTTCAAGAGGGCAAAATGGTTAAAAAGACCAGGTTAGGTTGGGGAGAACCCGGGTTGGCGGCTGGAAGGGGGAACCGGTTTGAACGCTGCAGGTCGTATAAGGTTCGAACCGGGTTGAGGAACTACCGGGTAGGGTTCGGGGGTGCGGAACCCAGGTTCACTTTACACCTCTGCTCGCATCTATACATGATAATTGGTCTTAACATTTTTTCATATTTGTCTAATCATTTTTGTTGTTACTGTAGTCTGTAAACATAAAATGGTTCTGAACAAAATGTAAATACATCTCGCAACAAATAAAGAAAATTTTATACGAGGTAAACGTACGGAGAATATAGATAGCCTGTTAAATTTCTTCTGTTACATAGAAATCTGTATATAGATGATGAAAGCATCTTTAAATGTACAATTGTCTATGCTCAAGTTACAAGTTGAAGAAGCAGTACGTAGACCCGATACTCATCTACGGTACCTATACCGTTTGAAGTTGAAGTAAACATGCAATATTCCACGCTCAAATGTGCACTTAAATCCCTTCTTGTGTGAATATTCCCATTCCTTGTTAACGATACGAAAGGCCTGTTACAAACAAACCAAAACCATCGTCAAAATATGTTCCATTAATACACACACAAATATAAAGATAGCACGTTCAATACATAACAAACTTTAGGAAGAAAACCACGAGAACAACACAAACACTTATATATAGCGCTCACCTAAGTTGGTGCGAGTGAGAGAAAGAAAGGCGATTATACAATTACATAACTGCCTTGTATATCACAACTAAAGTACTGTCATGCATCAGTTTATGTGATTATCTCAGTTCTTTTACTTAAACAGGCTTTTGTATTGAACGCCATCTAAAGATTCTGGTGAAAGAGAGATACGGTTTTGACTTAATTGGTGATTTTTATTATCATCTTTAAGTTGAAAGGTGAAAGGAATACATTTGACCTCAAAAGGCTAACCCTGTTCATGAACAGGGAATGAACTGAATGCATAGGTGAAAATATGGGCAGGTTGGCCACGGGTCAACGGTAAAGTTTATAGGATTGATTAAAAAAAGGTGGCTCAAACCACCAACACATTTTTTGTCCTTACTTTTACTTAAAAGAACTATTAATACTTTTAAAGGTGATTCAGAAACTATTTATAAAAAAATAATCATCCAATAATAGAAGCAATTTAGTTTAGTTGGATGGTAAACACTTGAGAATACTTTGGGGAACTTTAAAACCTATTACCCGTTTTCACCTAAGAGGTTTGAAATTGTTCAATTATGATATAGTCAAAAAAGTATGTGCAAAATCAGGTCAAAACTTACAATATCCTCATAGGGTGGGCCAGCATGAAACCGAATAATGCATGTTTCAGCGCTATCCCCGTCCTTCTCGATTGTATAAACTGGAGCTTTTGTTTTGTCAACAAGATCTGGGTAGAATATATTGAATTTGTAGCCTTGCACGATCTTTGGGGGCGGATTGTCGTGATCATAATGAGTCTGGTTGTATTTGTTCCACTCATATCCAGTGTGCACGCGGTTGAAATATTTTGGCTTTCTAGGTCGATATTTGTCATGCCACCAGTATACCTGTATGTAATCCAGACCCATTGAATATTCCAAATCATATTACTTATCTTAAATCCTAATGCAAAGTGAGAACATGAAAAGGAAATGATGAGAAGTACCTGTGAGTCAACGTTGACTTCATCGGAGTTTCCAAATACTTCATCACCGTTATCCATAGCTCCCATGGCTTTTGCAGCCCGCATCTCCAAATTATCCTCGGGGGGTGGCAAAGCAATTGCTTCTTGAAACTTTCTCTGCTGTTCTTCAACTACTTGTATACGCTTCCTTTCCTGTTTGATTACAAGATGTTAACAAACTCCACCTACCTTAACTAACCAACAATAATAATATGGAAAAAGAATGTCCATTACCAATATAGCTCTATCCTCTTCAGGGTCAATTGCTTCTTCATCTTCATCACCATGTAACAATTCTGGTGAAAATGAACCCGCTTCTTCCTCCTCCACTGCTTGCGGTTCACTTCTTGGCATTACTTCAGGGACTACATCACCTGTCGTTCAAAACAAAATTGTTAACCACTTCTTTCAGTTGACAAGTACTAAATAAAGAGGGCAAGATGGGTGGTTGCTGACAAGTTACTGGTTGACCCGTGTTGACCCACAAACACTTTTTTCTTATTAAAAAAATCATTGCGTTGATTAGAACTAAAATAACAAGGTTATCGCGATAAAAAATTTAAATCTTTGAATATAAACGATATAGTATGCATTATTTAAAAATAGACTTTAATTTTCAACTATTTTTTAATAACAGACATGTTTGAGTTGGAACATAAAACAAATCAACACATTGATAAGAAAAACGGGTCACCACTAGTCTAGGAGTAACTATCAAAGATAGTTTATACTCGGTAACATTTGTCTATACCTTCTAGATCATGATCAGATTCTTGTTCCACTTTAGGTGAAGCAGTTTTGTCTCTTTCTATGTCCCTGTTGAAACTCCCATCAAGGTGGTCAACGCGTCCTAAATGTTTACGCAGCATCTTATTGTGAATTTCCTTTAAGCAAGCCTGTATGCAGACACCCAAATATTCATATATAATAGGACATGAAAGCAAAGACATTATTTACATATCAGATTCACGGTCTCGCTCGGGCAGTTTTGATGGGAACTCTGGGCCAAACCAGTATCTACAGTTTTGGGAAACAACAAAATAAACTATCCAGGTTGCTGTTTTAGCGGTTTGGCGGCTTATAGTTTTTTACCCTTTTTTTCAGATCAAATAGTTCGTATTAAAATTTTTAAATGAGAAATATGGTTCATGTATATAATACATGCTTATTCCAAAAAAAAAAAAAAAAAAAAAAAAAAAAAAAAAAGAGAACTTAAATAAATAAGGTTACACGCCCGGCCACTTCCAAGTTCCAAACCATTAAACCGCCAAAACCAGACCGTGACCATATAATCCTCAAATCAGTCAGACAGGCCGACTTGTTCTAATTTGGGCAGTTCAATCGGTAGCACGGCTTATGAACAACCCCAACGGCATGTAGTCTGATGATACCAAGGTGTTGAAATGATGTTCCTCTCACGTGGTTAAAGATTCAAGTCCCATTGTGGAAGAAAAAAGGGTGTAGATTTAAGAGTAGGTTTAGAGTGTGTGTGAGTTCACCGTTTAAAAAGCAAGAAGACAATGATCATAAATCATAACTAGTGGCTAATTCAACCTCTTTACTTATGAAAGGGTCATCGGTTTGGATTACCGACACTCTCAAACCACACAAATGATAAATTAACATTAGCTAAAAAGAAAGCAGCATTGATTTATAATAGTCGTCTAAAGTGTACTTTGAATGCATACAACTTAACAAATCAATTAATTGAGACAGTTAGATTATTAGAAATTGTAGAGCATTTAAAATAATTAACTAATTATAAAAACAATCAAAAATAGATAACTATTGTTCCTGGACAGATCGAATGGCCCCCGTTTTGAGATGTTATACAGCCCGCCCGCCCATTTTGTCAGCTCTACTGACATTCATATAACACCTAGACAGATATGTGATCATTAGTAATCGAATAATACCTTAGCCTTATAGATGTGAATGCGTTTAAGAACAGCTTCCCAATACTCAACAACCTTAGCCTTGCCAGAACGCATCTCAGACTCAATTTGGGAGTGAAGATGTTCAAGTGCAGCAAATGATTTTCCATCAAGAAGTTTCTTCACATCAGCCTCGATAGTTGAATGCATACCCCTTTCTTCTGCAACTACCTCTGCCGGTGGTGCTTCACCTCTCACTCTAGCCCGATCCAATGTCTCTTTTTTGCGGGCCTCTGCCAATTCCCAATCACAAACCACCACAAGTGCCTATATAGATGTAAGCAACAACATAAAATTAATATATTTAACAAAACCAGGTTAATGAAGACTTCACCAACCTATACAACTACGAGGGATAAAAACAGGCAAGGCTGGGTACATTAATCAAATTGGTTCTGGTCAAAACAAGTATCAGGTACAGATTGTCTGAATATTTTTGAATGTCAATCATCGTATCAAATATAACGAAACTATACTATTTCAATAACCATCTACGACTTTGAACGGGAAAATTTACAAGAAAAAGTAAGCAACTTCAGTCTAATTTCTACTTTTAATTATCTAAGTTTTAAAAACTTTGATTTACAGTAACCTACATCTAAAAATTTCAACTCAAGATAATCCCCAATTGCTGGTCAACATGATCATGTCAGCCAACATATCAAATTATCTACATATTTCGACAAAGTTGACTTTTTTAGGCAAGGTACTGACAGCTAAGTAGCTAACACATCATAGGAAACCAGTTATTTTAGGTAACTACCATATATAGAAAATTTTTAAAAAATTGATTTTCTTTCTAGCCTAAAAATAAGTGGGTTACTCAAAAAGAAACCAGACCATAATGTGATGGCTACCTTTTTAAGCAATTAGTCCTTAAGAAACAAAATAATATAGGTTTCAAAATACGTTTTTGGACGACTTTCAAAACATTTGATGTGTTTTCATTAAAGCCAATTTGTTAACTCTACCAGTTTTACTAGGTGGTTTTACTAGTTGGAGAATAACATAACCTAAATCCATCCATTCAAAAATAAATGTGTCAAAACTACCACCTCCATCTACATACTACTTTTAAAAACAAAAAGACACAAGACGTATTCCAGTTCCTTAATTATATATATTGTGAAAGAAAGAGGGGGTGAGAAGGTGGAGACTATTTAAAAGTTAATATTTTTAGGTGAGGATAGAAAAGAGAAATTACCTCCCAATACTGTATATGTGTGGGCGTTCCTCTGTCCATGTCTAGATGCATTTTTATGTCCTCGCGAAGCTCTTCCATCTCTTTAACAGTCAAACCCTGCATTAATCCAGAATAGATTTGTGAGAAACCATGAAACATGAAAATAGATCCACATATATAATCTCAGTTTAGACAAAATAAAAAACAATTTCTTTCAAAAATCTCTGCTTTTTGGTCCAACCGGCAATCAATAAGAACATATACAATTACGAAGCACAAATACCAATCTCGACTCATAACTCCATTAGGAAAAGTTTATCCCCATTAAAGCGACTTGGAAGGTTTTATACATATAAATGCATCTAAGATGACGTTCAACTAGTTTTACTTGTATCCTTTTTAGTCAAATCCTTTAGCTTAACCTATATGACCCACTGAAGACAAAACACAACCCAAATAGACCTATTTGTATACAAATGGGTCAATACTATCTCCTATAGGCGAAGAAGTGTAACCTTGAAGTATTAGAGAAAGGAAATAAGTTCAAAAACAGACGTTCAACAAGACATAAAAACAAGCAAAGAAAGATAAACGACTAAAAATGTGTAGATACCTTAAAAACCATGTATGGCTCCTCTATCTCTATATCAAATTCACCAGAAGGCTCAAGATGCTTAGATAGTATATCAATGGGTTTAATACGCCCTTCACGCAACCGTATTTCAGATCTGACTTTGCTTTGATCAAAATGAAACTGTAACAACACCACATGTCAGAGAGCACTTACAATATGAAAAGATGACACAGCAAACCTACAACTAAGTGCAGAAATATTTCCATAGGTGGAAATTTCAACCCATACATAGGTAATGTTTAATCTCAAACAAGTAAATCAGAAATATCTATGTGTGTATACTATATTTTAATGCAAAAAAAATCTACTAAAAAAATATTATTATTGAAATTATATGATTTCTGTGATCATTATTGTGTGACATGTTCGTTACATGAAAAAAAAAAAATTAACAAAAAGCGGAAAAGGTCAACCCAACCTGACCCGTGCAAAAAGTACACATTTTCGCATGGACTCTTGGTGACAGGTTACCTAGCCCACCCAACCTGTTCTATTTGAACTCTTTAAGTATTTCACTAAGCAAAAATGATAATCACTCTACCTCTTCTTCTTTCTTTTCCCAGTCTTGAAACTCAGCTCGAGCACGCTCTCTAGCCAGCAAGGCCTGCAAAACAATGAGCATCAGGTTATACATTATTAGCTACTACAACCAAATAATAACAATAAAATCTTTCAAATTTGCATACGAATTTCTAATTAGAAAACGTTCATAGTGGAAGTAAAATGATAGTTATACAAAATCAAACATTCAATCTTACCATCTCCTCCTCATGTTGTGCTTTCTCAATCGCCCTTTCCTCCCTTCTCTTTTTAACCTTTTCAATTTCAGCCTGCAGTATTATGTGAAGATATAAATAGATGAAATCTTTAGCATTATTTGCAAACAATTCAACTTCAAAAACACATACCATCCTTTCTTTCTGTCTCTTCTTTTCAGCTTTCACAGAAAACATATCAAGAGGAACTCCTTGAGTAACATCTCGCTCTATTTTTTTCCTCCATACAAACCTGCAAATTGCATATTGTAATAAGTATCTGAATATGCTGGCTAGATTTTCAAAGATTAAATATAGATATTACAACGTCGTGACAATAGACAACTACGGATATTCTCATAGTTCTACGCAACATATTGCAGAAACAGATGATACAAAGGGGCGGAATTTATTCATGCCATCAAATACAACTAATTTTATCCTATGGCTTTTGGGGGAAACTAATGTGAAACCATCACCGAAAAGAAGGAAAGTATAATGATTCGCAGAAACTGATTATATTTTAATTTCAGATGCTACTGTGAAAAGATAGAGAAATGATAAACAGAAGATTCAGGGCAATGAGCTCAATTCACAATAATACTAGGGATTTAACTTGAAACATAACTAGCAGAATTTTAGATCATGTCTGTTTTAAAAGATATGAGATGACTATAATATCTGTCATTTTGAGCCGGGTAAAGAGATGGTGTGTGTTCGGTTGAAGGGTTTGCACTAAGGGTATGACTTTGAGAGTACTAGGATATGTTTGGTATAGTGTTATGAGTTTAAGAAACCCACTAAATGAAGGTTTGGCAAAACTTACTATACTGATGGGATTTTATAAATCCTTACTACTTCTCTCATCACAAATGCATACCGGAATTGATCAAGTGCATGTAGTAATACACAGTACATTAACTCAAATACCTAATCATCCTCAACCCATATCACACCAAAGAAACGACAAGTTTATGAGTGGTTAACCAGATATATTTAGCAACTAACCATTGAATCCTGATAGTGGTTGTTACCTGAGTAAACAGTTTCCAAGAAGAAAAGTAAAGATTCCACAAAACTAGCCTATTATCTAAGTTTTTCTCGCAATTTGAGATAACCAATGAAGTAATTGATTACCCATAACCTCTGTCCAACAAAGTCGCATATGTGTACTAATAAACTCCTTAGTTGAAATAAAAAACAGGTTTCTCTCTCTCTCTCTCATTTAAAGGTTTGATTATGAACGAGCACTCACCTTGACCAGTTCACTCCTCGCTTTTTTCCATCCAGCAATCAAAAAGACAGAGGTACACTACACTTGATCTTCTACATTTGACAGACCACAATGTACAGAGATCTTTCTCCCATTTCACCTTACAGTAATTACAATATATGTTTTTACAATAAGTTAATATATTAAAGTGATCACTATGTTAGTTAACATCATAGGCATATGAATGATGAAATCTCTTCTTTCTAGAAGATAGGAGGAGTGTAATAGTGATGGTGATGGTGATTCGTAACAGGAGTAGCGAAGAGAGAAGGTGTTACCCCTGCCCCACAACCTTGTAGAACCCCAAACCCACCACATGAAGTAATTGATTATCATCTATCCGACAATCAATTGAACAAAATAAACAATTTAGTTGAGCTCTTAAGTTGAATTAAGTTCCAGAACCATGCTAAATTTCATTTCATCTTTTTCAAATCATGTATAAGATAAATATCAAACAAATTACTACAAAATCAATTGAATACGAACAACAACCAACATAAAATAGAGAGGAAAGAACTGACAACTTACTTCTCATTAAGATTAGAATCACCAAACGGATTCGAGTCATTAGCATAGCCATAAACATTCTGAGCCTTAAGCTTCTTCGCCACTCTCATCGCCTACAAAAATCACAACAAAAGCACCCAATTCAACTCACCAAAACACCAAAGCATCATCACATTCACAAAACCCTAACTATATAAAAACTCAAACCTTCTTCTGAGCCTTCTTAGCGAGATACTCCGCAATCTCCTCTTCACCAATATTCTTAGAAGACCTTCTAGACGACTTCTTCTTCTTACTTCCTCTATCATCATCAGAATCGTCTTCGGAATCCTCAGTCTCCGAGTCCCGGCGCCGGCTCCGTTTACTACTCCGCCTACTTTTTCCGGACCTTCGTCTATCATCGTCGGAATCGTCGTCGGAATCTTCGGAATCAGAGCTCTGGCGACGGCTGCGTTTGCTGCTCCGGCTACGTTCTCTGCTTTTACTGGACCTTCGTCTTGGAGAAGAGTCGGATTCATCGGAATCATAATCATTGGAATCAGAATCGTCCGTTTTTCTTCGTTTGGATTCTTCTTCTTTCCTGCTTCTGCTACTGCCCATTATTGATTTGCCGATGAGAAATTTGGGGAAATTTGGATCTTTAAGATGCTTGCTAGTGAAATAGAAGAGGAGGAGGAGGAGGAGGAGGACGATGGCCTGGAGTGAGCCCTAGGTTTAAGAGAAACACTGAGTCAACCGAGTCGAACCCGATCTTGAGTTGGGCTCGTTCTAGAAAACTGGCACTGACTTAAGCGATTACGTTGGTATTTGTTTCCTTCAATTTTATAATAACTAGCGATTAAGGTTTCTTACTTTCTTGCAACGACAACACGACTCGCTTAACAAAATCTTGAATTGAGTCCACGCATTATGGCATGGAAATTAATAATATCTGAAACGTTATATAAAAAATAAAATTGTTATAAAACATGATTCAAGAATTGTACCTACTAAATGACAAAACTAAGTTGTATCCAATCATCAAAATTCTGTTGTGCATACATGGATTATATAACATGCATCATGAGTTGTATCTATTAAGTGGTAAAATGGTACTATTCATTAACGTTGTTGATTCGTATATAGGTGATTATTATTATTATAGTGATAATAATGTTAAACTATGTTTTTTCTATTTAATAACATTTTTACAGGCATACTTGAGTCGATAGATTACACGGATCAATCATGCTAAAAAAAACAAAATTTCATTAGTGTTAAACTATTTAATTGAAAAATCATTTATGTAAAATAGTTTGAATTTTCTAGGCTCTGGTCGTAATATATAAATCAAAATCCAACACCCCCGCCTTCTTCTTTTCTTTTGACTTCAAAACCACCATAACCTCTATTTCATCATAACAACCATCCATCTCCCTCCCTCCATTCCTCCCTCCCTCTCTCTCTCTATCTCTCTCTTTATCTCTTTTTATCTCATTAAGAAGATTGGTGGCCAATGGACGCATTAGGTTGAATATGGCGTTTGTGGGCTGTAATGGTGGGCTACGGTGGGGGGCTGCGATGGTGAGGGTTTGCGGGGATGGGCTCCGGTGGGATGTTGCGGTGGTGAGGGGCGGTAGGGGGTTGCGATGGTGAGGGGGGCGACAGTGGGCGGCATTGTCGAGTTTGTGGCGTATGTGATGGTCGGAGGTGGTGGGCTTCAAATTAGTGGTGGTTGCCGATGAACTGGTGGTGGTGATGGCTTGGTAGGATGGTGGTGGTGGTGGTGGTGGTAGTGGTGGTGGTTTGTTAGAATAATAGTGGTTGGTTTAATTTAGGGTTTTGAGGTTGAAGATGAAGATATTAGGGGTATTTTAATCATTGAGTTAATTACACGATTGGTCCCTGTGATTTGCCCATATTGCAATATTAGTCCCAACTTTTGAGAAATTACAGGTTTGGTTCTTACTGTTTACCAACTCGTAACACGGTTTCAGTTAAGTGCATGTGAAAAAGTTTAAAATACCCCTGCACTAAAAAAAAAAAAAATATACTAGAAGTGGATCCCACTCCTTCTTCTTCTCCACTTCTCCTGTCACAATCCGACCCATTCCCCACCATCGCCACCACCGCATGGTATCATGCGATCGCATCAAAACCCAATTAATCTTCCATGACGGTCGCCTGGTCCAACGGCCTGACCCGATTGATGCTCTCATCACCTACTCTAGCGAACCACCGCCACCGCAGTCGTTCACTACCGGCGACTCCGAGACTATCAACCGCCAGCGGATGATCAACCGATTAAGATTACCATCACCACCGACTGTCGCTACAAATTGATAAAAAGAATTGCGACAGTTGCAGAGGTCAAAAGCGGCGGCGATCGGAGCAATATCGCGGGAGAGATGAGAACGATGATCGGAAAACTCAATACGCGAAGGAGATTATGAAGCAAGTGAGAGAAAGAATCAACCGGAGATTGGAAACTGATATTACAAACACTGGTCGGAGAAGAGATTCCGATCTTGTTTTGGTGAAACCGAAGAAATCTCCGGCTAGATAGTCGCCGGTGAAGTCAAAATCAGATGATTCAACGCCATTATCAAGCTCAAAAAACCTTAATTCGTTGGATATTAGAAGCAATTTCAACAAACCCATTTCGAATTCACATTCATCATCGATCAAATAGGTGAAATCGAAGGCTCAAACGCTAAAACTCCATAGATCGCCAGAGATGAAACTGGTGGTGGTGGCGACGGTGGTAGCCGGCGGTGGTGGCGACGGTGGCAGCCGGTGGTGGTGAATGGGTCAGATTGTGAAAGAAGAAGTGGAGAAGGAGTGGGACCCACTTATAGTATTTCGTTTAGTGCAGTGATATTTTAGACTTTCCACATTCACTTAACTGAAAAACTTAACAGAAGTTAGTGTCAGGGACCAATCGTGTTACGAGTTGGCAAACAGTAAGGACCAAACCTGTAATTTCTCAAAAGCTGGGATCAATATTGCAATATGAGCAAACCATAAGGACCAATCGTGTAATTAACTCTTAATCATTTTATAATGATTTAATGGAAAAAGATAATGTTATCCATGATGTGGACCTTTTGTGATATTTTGTCAAACACGTGACCCGATCTTGTAGTATTTCAAACTCGATGATCGAAAATTAAAACAAACATAACCGTAGTACCTTTCCGCTATGTACCTGAGTTCATTTAAGGAGAGAAAAGAAAATAAACGAAAGGAAAGAAATAAGAAGTCGTGTTCCTGAGTTTTTCTAACGAAAGAAAATGGAAGGAAAACAAAAAGGTTGTGTTCCCGAGTTTACTTATGGAAAGAAAAAAAAATTTGAAGGAAATTAAAGAAAAATAAGGGTTAAAAATAATCTTTTTAAATCGAAAGGAAACGAAAAAAAAAAAAAATTTAGAAAAAAAGAGGAAAAAAAAGAAAGAAAAAGAAAAACAAAACATGGCGTTCATGTAATGTAATTAACTCTAGAAAGTAAAAACATGGTTAAGCAATTTGAAACAGATCCTGTTGAACGATTAACACGATACATTCTGGAAGGTTGTAGCAGCAAAAGAAGACTCTCGACTACTATTTCCATCCATCGAAGCAAAATTCACCAAAAGCCCTCATATCTCCTTCCATTAATCCATAAGCAGAATCTAAAAAAACCCTAAGAGTCACCAATGGATGCAGATGCAGCTTTAGAGCTAGTAAAGAAAGGCGCTGCTCTTCTTTTTCTTGATGTCCCTCAGCACACACTTATTGGCATCGATACTCAGGTACCCTTTCTAATCCCGTTTCATAAATTTCCAATTCTGTTATATAATCGATTTCTGTTAGTGTATAAGTTAAAAACGGAGGTTGATTTGTTACAGACAGATTTTGGTTCATTATCCTTAGTGTATCACTATGTAGACATTGAGATTTTGGTTGTAACGATCGTGGTTTAGTCGTAATTGTTAGTTCAGTTGTTGTTTTTTCCCAAATTTATTTTTATGATTGATCGTAATTGCTTCTGAGATGAAAAAGAAGGCCGATTAAAGTGTAACAAGGGGCAAAATTGACGCATTGATTATAATTTTTTGAAGCAAAATTGTTCAGTTTATGAAAATGTGTAACCAGTGAGAACTGAGAAGTGGACTTTAATTATCACTTGAAGTTAATATTGATGGTTTATCATGGTGAGGCTGATCATATGTTGTTTTTCGGCTTGTGCTGCTGAGAAGATCTTTGGTAACATGAGTGCATTTTTGGTCTTTCGGTTGTGAGAAAATGATACGAACAGAAAATCGGCTATAGATTACTGAATCAAAACACAAAGTACAGCCCAATTCGAGAAGGGCAAATTCTTCACAAACACAAGAACTAATTCAAATCTAAGACAAGAACCGAAAATGAAAATATGCGGTATATGCCCCACATCTGTCTCTGGATCATACGGGTCACATGGATCACCCATTACACAATTGAGCTAGGTCTCCGGGTCCTTCGAAACCTAATGTCCACCTGAATTTCCAGCTGCTCCCTTTCCTACCTTCTTGCATTGCGAATAAACCCATATGGGGTTCGTATCAGAAAATGTATTCGTGTAGGACTTATAATGTGCACTTGGACATTGTATTCAATGATCATGAAACAGTGAGACGGTTTTATGGCGATAGTGTTTTTATAATTCTTCTAGTATCTTACTATCTTATGATGTTGTATTGGATATTGGGTGCTAACTATATGATTACAATGCAGATGTTTTCTGTGGGACCGAACTTTAAAGGTATTAAGATGATTCCTCCGGGTCCTCACTTCATCTATTACAGTTCCTCAAACAGGTTAGCTAGCTTTCATGATTCAGTATCACCGTTTTATGCCTTTCTGTCTGTGGGTTTATTCACTCTTATTATCTGGAGTTATTTTTATGTCTAAGTTCTACAAGTTAAGCTCTCTTCAATTTTATCAAAACTAAGCACTTGCTCATATTCAACAAGATAACTCTTTAGTATTACATTTGTCATCTTCGGCTTTTGCTATGTGCTTCACAATTATGTCACTGTAAATTATCTTTTTGTTGTTACCTTGCAGAGGTGGCAGTGAGTTTTCACCAATGATTGGTTTTTTCGTGGATTTGAGTCCTTCTGAGGTTAAGACTAACACTGGTGCTTTTATGTTGATCTAAATCACAGCATTTTTACTTGCAGCTGTTTATTGATTTGAGTCCATACTCTTTTTCCGTTTTTTCTTTTTTTCTCTCAAGTTTGATAAGCACTTGACAGGTAATTGTTCGTAAGTGGGACCTACAAGAGGAGCGACTAGTCAAAGTACCAGAAGAAGAGGTGCACACCTTTTCTTTTATGTTTTTCTGACATTTTTTAACATTTAATTTCAATTTATTCTTTAAATATTAATTTTTTTCCTGTGTTGAAGGAAGGGAGGTATTCTCAAGCTGTACGAAGTTTAGAGTTCGACAAATACGTCGGGCCTTATAACCTAAGCCTGTTTGGAGAGTGGAAAATGTTATCAAACTACATTACAAAGAGTGTCATTGAACGTATTGGTAATTCTGATTTATGTTTCCTTTATTGGTTCTATCGCTTATTTTTGGTTTTTTGCTGGATTAATTTTAAAGTTTCTAGATTCTGATTCGAATCCAGTGTAGGTTTTTTAATTTTCAATTGAAAGGGTCCAAGAAAGATTTCAAGATCGTAAATTTAGATGTATGCATCATACCGAACTCGAAATAACTGTAAAAGGCTCAACTTAAGAAGCTGGCTTTATTAGTTCCTTATTGACAGCTGACTTTTTATTTTGAAAGTTTTACCATTCCTTGATATTTGTGTAGGTCATTAGATTTTCCAAAATTTCATATTTTCTTTAAAAAATTTCTTGAAGAATAATTAAAATGTCTGTATCATCATGATAGATTTTCTTATTGCATAGTAACCGTTGTACTTGCTAATATGCCAAAAAGAAAACTACAGTTTGCAATAAGAAGCGATTGCAGGCTATTCTGGATATATAAATGCAAAAACAACCATTATATTTTATGCTTTCTGCCTAACATATTCATTTTGAAAGTATTCATTTGGCATTTTGGCAAGAATGATGGTCAGTTTTGCAACCAAAAACCAAGACCAATGAAAACGAAGATGTGGTTATGGGTCCCATTTACTCGATCTAAGAGAATTAATTAAGGACCCACAAAGTCGAGAATGGAAGTAACCAGTGTATATTGAAGATATGTAATGTTTGGCCTACATGCAGAACCCATTGGAGCAGATATTTCAGTTATCCATGAACCAGACGTTCTCGAAAATGGTCCTAAAACTGCTATGGAGGAAGCGTTGTCTGAGCAATTGAGGAATACTAATGTCCCAAAATCTGATGATGGGCTTAAAAGAAGAGGTTGTTATTACACGAAAATACCCCGTCTAATTAAGAAAAAGGGTGCCCTCAGCCAAGACCTTACTTCCTTGAATCTTGACAAGGTACACGTTGCAACAAAACTGTCCAAAATAAACACAATATATCTCTGTTTTTGCTATGTTTTAGTCTTAGTCTACTCTATAATGTTTCCAATATTTATAGCATTTTATATCTATGTAGACAAGTTTGTTGGAAAGCTTATTGGTGAAAGACTATGGGGGAACTGAAGATTTGCTTCTTGGAGAGCTACAATTTGCTTTTATTGCATTCTTGGTACTAGCTTATAATTGTATACCTTATACATTATTTTAAAGTCTTTTAGATTAAAACATGTTTAATGTGGCAGATGGGACAATCACTTGAAGGATTTCTCCAATGGAAAGCTATTGTTAGCCTTTTATTTGGCTGTACTGATGCTGTAAGCTATATACTTGAACCGAATCAACTTGATATGGACTCTTATCTTGTTGCACCATTTTTTTTTAAATATTTTTTATTTTTATGCTTTCTGAAGCCTCTCCATTCAAGGAGTCGTTTATTCACCAAGGTAATCTCACATGAATTTGTCACACTGCTTTTGATGTTCATTATTGTTGTTCCTGCTGACATTTATGTTTGTGATTTGTTTTATAGTTTATCAAGGTCCTCTATAACCAACTCAAGCATGCCTTACAGAAAGGTCAAACAGATAATAATGTTGATGCTAAGGGACCGCTAACTTTACTAGATGATTCTTTTTTATCTGCGGATAGTTTTCTTCAACACTTGTGCAAGGTATTCTCATCTTTTTGTTTGTTTTTATATTGTTTCTATTATACTACATAGAGGAGGAAATATTGATACATTTACTTATGAATGGGTCAAGTACTCAAGGTGGGTCATGGTTCTATCTCAAAAGGTCAAGTAAAAGATTA
Source organism: Flaveria robusta (assembly GCA_025506415.1). Taxonomy (NCBI): domain Eukaryota; kingdom Viridiplantae; phylum Streptophyta; class Magnoliopsida; order Asterales; family Asteraceae; genus Flaveria; species Flaveria robusta. The sequence continues at coordinate 13,641,595 of CM046459.1, read as the reverse complement.
GATAAGGAGGGGAACATGTCAAATGGGTTAAACAGGTGAAATGACAAAAAGTGTTCGCGGGTCATTCAATTGACCAGAAATCTGAACCCATTTTGATCCATTACCTAACCTGCCCATCATGCCACCTATAATACTAAAGCAACCAAGAATGATCTTCACAATTTTGTTTCTTCTTCTCTATTCTTCTATGTTGAAGCACATCCTTTTTGTCTTTCCCTATGAAAGTTATGTACTTGGTGACCATTATAATTATTAGACATTAAGTTGATGGGAACAATGTGGGTACTTCAAGTTTGTCTTAAAGAGGGACAACAGTCCTTAAATTATCTGTTTGTGTTTCAATTTCCATAGAATGTTGGGAGACAGTCAATCAGTCTGAGTTGGTTTGTTATTTAATTGGATATTTGCAGGAGTTCTTTTCGCTCGTGCTTGAAGCTCCTGTTGTTGACGGAGACCTTTTGTCTTGGGTGAGTATTCATTGTATCATGAAAGATAAAATTTTGTTTTATTTCTGGTTCCAAGACTAATCTAGAAATAATGGATTTGATTAGGGGTGTGGAAAAAAGTTAGTTTCTATCATGTGATTCCTAATTTGGTTGCATAAGGTTCTTGTGAATTAATAATAAGTAAGAATGGTGTCAGTTCGGTTCTTTTATATATTTTTGAGGTTAACATTTGTGGTCAATGAGGTTATAACTAGTGGAGTTATAAACATCTCATACGTATTTATGTAGACAAGGAGACTGAAGGAACTACTTGAGACGTCTTTAGGATGGGTGTTTCAGCTGAACAATGGAGATGGAGTCTTTTATGAAGAAGACGATGAGGTTAGTACTTGGTATGATACATTAAGTGCACACATTACCACTTGCAGTGTTGGGCGTAAAATGTTTTACAAAAGTTATGCACTACCATGACAAAATTTTTCAAGGATGCACTAGAATAACAATTTTTCATTTTCTTGCACTACAAAATACCACAAAGTTTCTTCCAGAATATGTACACCCAACAAAATATAATCATATTTGTGGGTCAAACATATGAAGTCCTATATGGCGCGCTCTATGGTCTTAATAAGGGCGCAGCTTGTGAACCATGTCACATTTGTTCACACTGTCTGAATGGGATGTTTTGTCAGTGGGTCGCACTGTGCCAACGAGGATAGTACATAGAACTTAACAATTTTTGTTTTATTTATTTATTTATTTATTTTATTTTTTGCAGTTTGCTCCGGTGGTGGTGATGACAGATGAGTGAAATTTCAAAAAAGTTTCTGGTTACGTAAGCAACTGGATATCACATTGAGCTTCTCTTTCAGGTTTCTACTAGTAGATGATATTTATCAGCATGAAGAATATTTGTGAATCCGGAGGGATATGTGTATGTAATCAATAGCGTGAAAGGTTGTAGCATCCAAAAGTCATGTGCTAATCTCTTATTGTAGCTTGAGAATGTTGCATGGTATGAGTTTGACACATTAAGATGAATCTAGTTTCAGTTAAGAAACATCTGTCTATACAAATGTAACATTAAAAGATTAAGAAAGGCAATAACATAACCCATCGCGTCACCTTCGTACATTTAAATACGAGACGCAATGCTCTAATGCTTCCAAAGCTCAAGATTTGATCACACTTTTTGAGTAGGGTTGTTATGACACCAAATGTTGCTTAAGACTTGTCCTACAAAGACAATCCCCTTTCTGCTAAATTCTCATTGTTTGGTTGGTGGGTTTGATGTTTAATGTTTTTTTTTTTTTGGCTCGGGTTGAAGTGTGACAAGTGACTCGCGGCCGGTGCCCTAGAAAATGTTATTTGATGGTCAATTTTGGGTTGTGGTTGTATGTTACGTATGTGTGTTTGTTTATGACCGTCAAAGATACACACAACCAATTAGCCTTATGTTGCGAGAACAAGCAAATTAAACCCGAGTCTTTCTACCTTTTTATATTGTAAAAATTTAAAAAATAAAAGAGTGAAAACGTAATGATTATTGTTTTTGTCTACTGAAATTTAAGAAAGTTAAAAGACAAATTTGTTTGCTTTTCAATTTTCGTATCTAATCTACACATTTATAGGCAAAAAGTATAGATTTAAAAAATTTGCATCATGCATTTGTAAAATTAAATCGAACTTGATATGGATTTGCTACTAAGATACAACACGATGGTATCGAAGCATGTGTTCTGTCCTAGTTCAATGCCTTTTTGTGGCATGATAGTTTTTGGCCAAGAATTTCTTTTTTTTTTTTTTTTTTTTTTGTCATTTTCAAAAAACTTCACCGGCATTTCATATAAATTATTTTGAGTATGTTTATATGTGTTTTTTGATGCGCAAATATTCAATTTTTAGGATACAATTAGTAACTCGACACAAACTTTTGTAATTTCAAGAATTTTCGTTTTAAATTCTTTTTTCAAGTATTCATAATTTTTTTTTTAAAAATCCCTCGTATATTGGTGATCAATGTACATATTTTTCTAAAAACGTATGACTCTACTTTGAAGGATATGTGTTATTTTATTCGAGCCAGCCTATTTCAAGCCTTTATGAAAATAGTTGTGGTATTGATCATGCCATGTATCCTGTAATCTTATTTTTCTGTTACGTTTCCCCAAAGACCTATTTATGTACAAATGGCTCCGGAGTGTACACAAGTGGTAAGAGATCGAGTATTATGCAAGCGTGGAAGAAACTCGGTTCTAATCCCACAAACTTCACTATACTATTTCAATGCACATGGCTAGAGCAAGGGAGGGGCGACTGCCCAAGACCAGTCTCCTCACTCGCCCTGGGCCTCTAAATCCTCCGCATCGGCCCTAGCAACGTGAGCTTGACGCGTTTTGTCTCCAACGGCTGTGGATTTTGGTCTCGTCTTTTCAAAATATTGTTACCGAGTGACACTAACGCAGCACAATTTTGGGTTCAAGAATTTGAACACAACGAGCCCAAGCTAGCATCACTGTTCTTCACAACAAAACCCATGGCGCCACGCTTTTCTCTGCTTCCTTCTCTCTTCAAATTCACCAAAACCTACTTTCAGACTCCAAACCCATCTTTCAGATCACCTAATACCCGACCCGTTTCCCTTTTCTTCATGGGCTCAATACCCTCAGCAAACGGGTCGCAATTCCCATTTGCCCAAGGTCAGCATCCTTCAATTTCATCTTTAAAGTTCGTTTCTTTGATATCAATAACTTCAGAATTCATCTGTTCAGAAATCCCATTAAAATCTTGTTGTCAAATGGTGTGTTAGTTTGTCGAATTGGTTTATGTAGATCAACTGTTTGTGAAAATGCCTGAATGAGTTGAGGGCATTAGGGGCTTGAAGTTGTCATATTTGAGTGATTTTGTTGAGTGAAAGAGGGCATAATGTTGAATTTGACATTGTGATTATATAAAATGAGTGATTTGTAATAGAACTTGACATTGATACATTATGTGTCTGTTCATTTAGTTTACTGGACAAAGATTTAATATTGGTTTTGCAGCATGTAGATCATATGCTAGAGGGAGACCACCTCATTATGATCTGTTTGGAAGTGGAAAGCCGGGAGACAAGAAATTCCGTGAAGCGTGGGGAAAAGAATACGATGAAGACGATTGTCTATGGACAGGAAGTGAAGATGAAAGTGATAAAGAAAACAATAAAAGTAATCTTGAGAAAGAAATCAAGAAAATGAAACGAGAAGCAAAAGAGCACTCAGATCGTATTGATGCTGATGACAGTGATGAGTTATGGAGTGTATGGTCTGGCAGTGATGAAGAGAAGACGCTATGGACCGGTAGTGAAGGCGATGATGACGATGATATTCCTACAGAGCCTTATCCTAATGAAAAAAGTGATGAATATATTGATAAGTTGTTTGAGTTTGATGAAAAACCAAAGTATCGAACCCTCTCTGAGCTTTTGAAATCTGAGGAGGAACCAGAAGAGTTATCACCAGGAAAGAAGGCTAGAAAACTTGCAGTTGAGAATGCTTTAAAAAAACTGAAAAAAGGACCTGACGGGCGGTACATTAATGTGTGGGAGGTTATGAGTGATTTGGATATTCTTATAGGTGCTTTTGAGAATATCGTTTCTGGTCCTGAATATGAAGAGCTTCGGAAGGGCGGGCCCAAGAAATTGAACATGGAGTTTTTTAAGGATATACAAGCGCGTATGAGAGACCCGAATTATAAATATTCACCTGAGATTAAGCTAAAACCTAAGAGCAAAGTGGTACCAAAAAAGAAGTGGGAAAAGGCACAGTCTAGACGGAGGAAGGCACAGAAGCGTTAAGGTTCTGTTCTTCATCTTATTTTTTTTCCGCACTCATACAAGTTAAACTTTATATCACTGGTGTTTTATGATTATTTTTTGTAAAATCTGCATGGTCTGTTTTTATTTTTGTTTTTGTTTAAGAGCCCCTTATGATGCATGTTGAGTTGCCCTGTTGATTTTATTAACAAGAAATGATCATGCCTGAACCTAGGTCAAAATTGAATCAATTACAAAATTTGGCTCTTTAAATTCACATGTCTTCTTGAAATTTGGTCCTCAAATCAAGTCTGCAGTGTTATTAGATACCTTTGATGTTCAACTACAAAATTTACTCTACATAAGTTAATGGTTACGGGCTGCAAAAGGTGAACACAAACTGTTGGACCAATCTTGACATTAATTAAAGTTAGGGGTCTATTTTGTAATTTGTTTTTGATCTTTATCTAGTAAAATAAATGGATAAGTTTATTAGGTAGTTACAGCTTTATCTCAAAAGGATTTGAGATAAGCTTTTGCGATTTAACTTTATCTCAAAAGGATTTTGAGATAAAGCCTAATTTGTAGGAGTTGATTAGCTTGATGGGCAGGGTTGATTAAACTATAAATAGGAGATAGTTTTTACTTATTCTTTGTAAGTTTTTCAATCAATTAAATTGGAGAAGGAGTTCCAGAATTGTTCCTGTTTTCTGGTTGTTTTCTGTTGGTTGTTTTCTGGTATCAATTTACTTCACAAACGGCCCGTTGACAGTTTACACAAAATGTCCATTTCATATAAGGATGCTCAATGTTCTCATTTTTGGATATTTAAAGCTGATGAGAAATTAATTATATGAATTTTCTAATTTGAAATTGAATTTATTAATTGGGAAACGATATCTTAGTTTAAAAAGGTGCGCCTCACTAGGCGCTGAGGAAAACACATCAGGGTGATGAAGGTGTGCCTCATGTAATTCTGGGTGAACATTGGTTCAAAACTTCAAATTAGGGTTCATGGGAGGTTTATATGAAAAAAAACCGTAAGGGATATAAAAATTATGAAAAGTTTACTTGATAAATAGATTCATATGTAATATATATGAGAGGGATGGAGTTTCTGGATGTAAATAAAGCTTATTTGGTTGTACCTAGACGCGCACCTCATGTACCTAATGCGCACACCTTTGGCCTCGGCTTTTGGGACCAAATTGCTTCGGAGCGCCACACGCCTTTTTAAACCAAGATGGTCATTTTGTTAATTGAACTGAAAAAATGACTTATACGCATTTATTTTTTTGGATTATGTGTATTTGAAAAACAAAGAGTGTGAACCACCCATAGTTAAAATTAGGGTAATTTCAGCAAGGTGTAATGAAATGAAATCCAAATGGAAGTTTAGTTATTAACCAAATACAGTGACCTTTGACCCTGTTCCTTGCGTGACTCATTTAGCCATTTTGTTGAAACACCAACTCTTTATTTGCTGGTTGTGGATTATATCATGTTACTTAATGAGTTTAGATAAGGATACAGAGATTTATGAACATGACAATCCAGTAACAAAAACTTGCAAAATTTGCATGTCTGGCATATCTGATCATCTTTGTATTAATATCAATACAATTCTGATAAAACAACTTCTCAGTAATACTACAAAGTTCAAATTAGGCTAGTTCATAATATATGCTATAAGATTAGTAATAACAAGCACAATGACGATAACAAAACGTCAAAACATGGGATGTGCATGATTAGGTATTTTTGGTTGATGCATGTTACATGTTTTCATGCACCATGGCATCTCCCACAATACCATGCATGTTCATCATCATTGGCGATAGGTAGCCTTGTTGATACTCCGGCATTCTTGATTGATAACCATGGTAAGTTTGTAGTCCACCATTAAAGCTTCCTCCAAGTTGATTTCCTTCCAGGTCAATAAAGCCCGACCCGTTGTTCCCAATTAGACGACTATCACCCCATCCCATATGTGCATGATTCTCCATATCCATTCTCTGTTTCAAGTACCTTTCGAAGGATATCTGGTCTTCAAGGCTTCTAGGATAAGTGGGAGTCAAAGGTTGACTTTTTGGACAATTTTGATTTGTTATCTGATTTTGAACCGGGTTTTGGTCGTTTCCACCATTCGTGAGAGTAGAAATTGTTTGGTCACTAGTTGGCCATAGTTCTGCATACTTACCTGATTTTACAAGCTTGTTGATTAAGGTCTCAGAGTCAACATTTCCAGAAACTTTGACCTTTTGTTCTTCTGAATCTATATCTACAGAGTAAACTCCTGCACTCATAATCCAATCTCAGTAAATCACACACAGTGGTATCTTCTGAAATTTCTATATATGGAAGATGCCAAAATAATTACAATATATTATTCCCATTTTCTACTCTATTTTTTATGGTATTTTACTATTTTTGCAGTAGCTAAAAGCTAAAATTTAACTTTTAAACATGATCAAAATACATACTAAAGATCAAGTGAAATACCCATTAGACTAAGCTAATAAGACTTTAGTATCACACTATCACCACAGTCATTTAAGTATTATAACATCTAAGAGAAAACAGTCGAAGTATTTAATAATTAATATCATCATGATTCATGAGCAATGATCTATTAGAAAGTCTGGTTTCACTTTTATGGCGAAAACAAAGAAACATATATATATTAAAAACTACTAATCTTTAAAGAAGTTAAAGCATGATAGTCCAGATTTACCTTCAATCTTCTTTAGTATTTTCTTTACCTTATGCTTGCATCCATCACAGTGAATATTAACCTTCAGTGCACAGGTCTGCTTATGGAAGAAAACAAAGGGTAAATCTTAAAAACAGAGAGCATCAAGAAACACAATCTTTATCAATATTTATGAAGAAAAGAAGGAAGTTGATGGAGACCTTAATCTGTAAGATTTGAAAATGATCATTTCTTGGTATTGTTATTTGTTCTTCAGCCATTGTTAGTTGTTATTGTTGTTTTATATTTTTTTCTATTTTGAGAAAGAACTCAAATCACAATTGGGTCTGATATGCAGTGATGACTGATGATACCAAAAGAAGAGTAATAGGCTGCAATGCACACAGAGGATATGTGGAGAGAGACAAAAGGAGTGTAAACTTGTGTGATTTGACCAGGATTGGAAGGGTGTACTTGCTGCAGGTTTTTCTTTAATATTCTTCTCTTTTGTCAAAGTTAATATCATTTTGTTATTTTCTTATATTTTATAAGATGGTATTTACTGTTCTTCTTTTTATTTTTCATTTTTTATTTTTTTTATGGTTCATAATGATAAAATGAAGGGTAATGGATGTGGGCAAAATAGTAGACAATATAAAATTTTTTTTTTGGTAGTTTTGTCAAAGGTAATGGATGCGGGCAAAATAGTAGAAAATATTAAATTTGGTGGTTTTTTTTTTATATTGTAAAATGGTTGTATCTGGGAGACTTGACTTTGTATACTTTATTTATGTGTCTTATATTAAATCTAGGAGTGGGCTAAATGTATCTATTTCTTGGTTTACCTTCACTAGTCACACATCAATCTAATCAATTTTTTTTTTCTATTTCTTAAAGCAATATTTTTTTATAATGAATTAAAAAAAATTGTTTTTTTATCAATTAAAAACGGAGAGTTCACAAGCACATGATAATCCGTAATTATTACGAATTTGACATCTATAGGTTTGTGGTTGTTTTGAATATCGTTCAACCGTATCAACTCCTCTTAATATATCTAGAGCTTTCATAGATACATTAGGTTTTACTAAAGCAAATGTTTTTAATGTTATGTTAATGTTTTATCTTAATCCGACTTTCCTTGAAGCTTGCTTTTATTTGCATGTATTGTAAACGAACAATGTTATTCATAATTCTTATAAACTTATCTAAACGTGACTTATCTGAACTCAAATATATTTTAATAAAGAATTATGGCTCTCTAAACTCTTAGTTATTGAAAAATCCTTCAAAAAAGATCAAAATCCCCTTAAAACCTTGAATTCGACTAAAAATAAGAGAGGTCAGCGGCTTGGATGAAAAAAAAATATATGAGAAGTTGGGGATAGCTACAACGTTATTTATCTGAAGTTGCAAGGTAAATGTCCGTTTACTATGATAAACTTACAATTTATCATTAATGTCTTGCCATTTAGGTAGGTGAGAAATTGATTGCACAATGACAAATAAAGATAAAAGATCATTTACCTATGTAAACGCCAATCACTAGTCCCTTAAAAAAAACGTCTTTTTATAACGGATCAGTCGTTAAAAAAAAAAAAGAAAAAAACATTTTATATCATACTTTTTAAGTCATTATATTTGTTTTCTGTTTTTTTTGGCAAATTAGTCTTTTTTTTAAAACGTTATAGTGTAAAACTAATTATTATTTTGTCCTAGATTTTTTAAAATCGGTTTATAAAAGTAGTTTAAAAATATTAAAGGTAAAGAATCAATTTCATCTTTTAATGTGAAAAGAGAGGTATATTATAACAAATATAACAACCTAAAGAAAATGTAATAAGTGGCGGAGAGGATATGTTTAACACGACCCTGAAGAGAGGGTATGGTTAACGTAATTTTTTTAGACTTTTTTAGATACTAATATTATCTTTTTTAATGGACAATTTTTCCTGGCTTTTCTATATATGTGTAAGATAAAATCCATCTCATTTCTTATTTCTCCTGTATTCAAGTGTATTCTCATCAATAAAGTTTAGTATTAATAACCATCGCTAACTAGTATTTTAGGTTGATTATGCTAATTTTTTATTTATTTATCATGAAAGGTTTAGAAGATCGTGATATACAATGATGATATCACCAAATTATATAAGATATAGTTCATGAGAGGATGATAAAAAAAATATATAATTTTCCATTAGAAGAAAAACTATACAAAATAAAACGAACATAACACATATCACAATTGATTATACTATACGAATATGACTAGAAGTAACTGTATATCATTAGATGACACTTTTGATAACTAATTTTAATGTCCCAATAACTAAAATCAAGAATATGATTATAGATGGATCAGATTTAAAACGCATTATATGTAATGCTACAATGTAATACAGAAAGTTGTCATTAGGCATCTAAAGTTTACTTAAGCCTTTTCAAATTCATGCATTGCTTTTGTTTACCAATGAAGTAAAATATTTCAGACAATTGCAATTTATTAAAAAATAGTAGTTGTTAAATTTAAAATAGCAAGGAAGTAACATATTAACAAATTTAGAATAGTATCTGTATCTTTAATAAAAATGGTAGTACTGATCAATTTAATGGACTGATTTGTCACTGCATGATACTCTTGTCAATTGTCATTACTCATTAGCAATAGCCCAAATTGTCGTTACATGATACTTTTGTTGATATACTATTGTATTTGTATTAGATATGCGATAGTTTTAACATTTATGTCGGGCTTTAGACAAGGCAACCCTTATGTCATTTGTCATGCATATGTTTAGTATAACTTATGGCACTACCCTTTCTCTCACATAAATCTCTTCATGTTAGGGTTTAAGAATAATTAAACATATTTTATTCCGCTCTACCTTTTGAATTTCAGGTTTGGTTAGCGAATGACAAAATCTTTGAGCCACTCGGCTCGCTAAAACTATAAGCGGGTTGCTGCTTTGTTAGCCAGCGATCGGTTATTAGAGTTGTATATTTTTTGCATCCAACTTAGCCAAAGAGATTTCAAAGGGCTTGAACTCTCAATTCTTAAAAAACCATTGGACTAAACTAAGCTTGAAAGTTTATACAAGCATGTTATTAATATGATATTTTTTATCAATACAACAAATTATTACATAATAAAATATTATCATATATAATAACGATAAACATAACTAAATAATATATACTTTGCAATATATAAATATAATTATAAATACAAATAAAAACAATTATATATGCATAGGTATAATGTAATTAGATAATTATTAATAAATAATAAACAAGTCGAGCCTGAGTTGAGCTAAAGCTTACTCATAAACCGAGCTTGAGCTCTATTTAATTATACAATCTGAGTTTGAGCTCAAGGGAGCTCGAGCACGACTCGTTTCCCCATACCCCTATTAGTTGTAACCAAGAAAGTCAAAGTTCAACCCACCATGGTACTCTTAGTCACCAAATATACATACAAAAGAACAGCAAATGGTAAGGTTTTAACAACAGACCATATGATTAGAATTTGCAATCTTTAATATCTATATATTCAGAAAACTTCCAACAATTATATATGTTCTACTATAACATAAACAAATATAAATTAAAACTCAAAGAAAGCAGAATTTGAACATAACCCTACTACATACACTTCCTAAATCCCCAAAACAAAAAAAAAAGAGCAAATACTTCTATAACCATAATACCTGTCTTCTCGTCACAAACAAACCATCGTCGTTTAAAATATTTTATGTTTAAAAATATAAGAACACCCGTTTTTCTCACTCGTAAAGCGTTTACTTTAGCATCTTTACAAGATTGATGGCTTGATTGAAACAGAAAACAAAGTAAAATGGTGTGAAAAGCCAATAACTCTAGAAAAAAATAGTCTTTTGGTATCAAACTTCACCTAAATCTGAAGGGTTCCATATACAAACCTCCAAATTCAGTTCCCCAGAGGAATTAAGATACCCAAAAGGAACTAAAAGAAAGTCAGATGGAGGAATACCTTCAACCCGACCCGGTAAAGTCTGCGTGTATGACTTTAACTTTAAAGAGCTGTTTCCTCTTTCTGATACAAGACAGTACAGAAACCGTTCATTACTGTTGCTCGGGCCAATACAAGTTACCATAACAGTATGGCCAATATTTTCAGTCCCTTTATTCAGTAAGAAGAGAACACCGTCTTCTTCTGCTTGAAGCACAAGAAACGTTTCATCCATGCCTAATGATACAGGTAACGGGGAATTATACTGAAAACGCCTACCAGAGTCCCAATGTTTAGAGCTGAAATGATCTGATAATTCTTGAAATAAACCCGTGAAGTTGCAGTTCAGAACAGGGCATGGGCATGTGGATTGACCCGTGTACATGCCTCTACTGTCATGGGGATTTGTGTTTGTATACTCTAATGGAGTCTTGTAGCTATAGTTGCTGATTCGCAAAGGAGGTGTGTTATCGTTCTTGTAAGAAAATGGTACATTATCCTGCTGCAGTTTCAAATCAGGTCAAATTAGTTTAATTTTGATCATACTATTGTTTTATTTTCAAAACACTTTCATCATATTATTTCATATTTTTACCAGGTTTTCATCTTGTCGAACCAAAGTACCACGATTAACTCTAGCAGCCACTTCCCTTAAAGGTAGAACATCAACATGATCTCTGTCAGCTAACAGCCCTAACCCAAGACCTCTCTCCTTGCAAATCACCTGAACATGGATAAAATCTTTAAAATTGAACAATGATATATTGAGTGGTTAAGTGTTCAATGTATTGGGTTTTTGAAAACACTTTTGTTCTAGCAAAAATGCAAAAGATAGTAAGATACAAGACATTTTTGCAAAAATTATCAATTACAAATAAAGGTGCCATGTCTGGAAGGTTTTTTTGTATATAAATTCCAAAATTTGTCCAAAAATCAATCTTTCTTCCAAAAAAAAAGGGGGTTGTTTGTAGCAAAAGACCAAGTATAATGACTTTAAAAGTAAAATATGATATGTGTATATAAAATATACTCACACATATACATTAAAGATGACAAGACGAGTTGGTTTCAATGATGGGTCAAAATGGTTTCAGGTTGAAACGGGCCGCCTTTTAGTAGAGTCAAAAGTTACTAGGTCTAATTGAGTCGACTCAATACACTTTTTGCTCCATTTTTAATAATACATGAACAATATTCTTACAATAACAGTACAAATCTTCATATGAAAAACTATTTAGAAGGTTGTATGTACTAAAATAAGGCTATAGGTAACTTTCAACCCATCCGACCTGCTCCCTTTTAGCTAAACTTTTTTAATTTGAGCCGTTAGATATAAAACAAAACCATTTCAAAAAGACGCTATACATCCCAAATCTACGCCTTACCTCTCCACATCCGTACCCACCAAGCTCTTTCTCCTGTTTCTCTCTCTCAGAAATCGCTTCTTCTGTCCATGAAGATAAGCATGGAACAACAACAGGACCTGGTTCACAAGTTCCGCCGATGGCAACACTCTCATAGTAGAATAGCTGCAAAATGTTAACATGTCTTAGATTTCCCAAACAAAACTTGCAACAGAAACAATTAGCAAAACACTTAGAAAGCATTGTTTTCACCTGAAGAAACAAAAGACAACCACCAACCGCGCGTTGTTTCCCTTGACGATAACGAGACACCTCCCTAACTAACCTATCAAGCAAGAATTTTGCCCAGTTGTACTCATTAATAGAATCCATATCTGTCAAAAGATGAAGAAATGAAGGGCTAACATCTAGTCTAGCTGTAGGGCACAAAAGTGTCCCTAAAACATAGAGTAGAAACGCTCTTTTAAAATCCTCTCCCGCTTCTGGTTGTCCCAATCTTTCTTCAAGAAAACGAACTGAAATTCCTCGATTTGAAGCGTTGTATTTTTGGCGCAATTCTGCAACCAAGTCATCAGGACCTGAGTTGACCACCTCTTTACCACTAGCAGATAACCCCATTACAAGTTCAACATCACGAGGGTATAAAGGAATCCTTTCACCACAAATCTCTAAGCTACGCCTTATGGTGTTAAATCTTTCTAACAACCATAGGCATAAACTACGCCTCAGAGTTCTACATTTAAGATCAAGAAGACTACCAAATCCCATGCTTTTCACGGCTTCCTTTTGCTCATCTGTGAAGTGTTTTAAGACGTTAACCAAACGACCAGGTGAACACCTAGTGACTAGGTTGGCCTGCATCATGAAACCCATAAGTGATAAGTAAAAAGCTAACAGTAAAACTTCATCAAACAGACACATCATGAGAGAAAACCACCATGGCGTCACCTGCTTTCTAGGTTTCGGTTCACGGGCAGGAGCATTACTCAAGTAGTCATTCCATACTTCACGAGCACGTTTTGTGTATTTTGATTTTTCTTCAAGGGTCATCACTTTCCAAGCATCCGAGGCTGCTTTTGTTGCCTAAACGAAGACAAATTCAACATCAAAATCAACCCAAATGACACTTTTTTTAACGAGACAATATCAGGCCATGACAATTTAAATCAGATCCATGATGCTTACAACTTTCAGACCAGAGGATTCAGGATGTGATGCACTGTACTCCTTAATGAACTCACGGCTAGAACATCATTCACAATCAGTAACCCATAGATCAAAACGCAACACCACTAAATGCCAAAAACATAAAGAGAAATACAAAAGAGATCTATTTATCACCTAAAATGTACCCAAGAGCAAGCAGGACGAGGCGTACCACCTTGCTTCTTCTTTTTCTTCCTCCTGCTCCCTTCAAGTTCAAGACCCGCCATTTCTTTTCTCTTCCCCATCATGGAATCACTTTCACTCGGCACCTATTTCATACAAATGAAACATATTTACTGTATCAGACTCAAAACCCCACCAGAAAGAATAAATTCACCAGCAAAACAACTGTTAATGTATTATCAACAACCAAAAGTAACCAATAAAACAAGAAACTATAATCAAAAGCTAAGATCATCAATAACTTTAAAATTCACAAGAACCCAATTCATAAAATTCATCAGCTCTTCATCAAATAGCTGTAACAACAGTAATTGATCAACAACTACACAATCACACCAATCATCGTGTATGTTGTCAGGTTAAAGAACACTCATCACACGCCAAACCCTCATTTCAAATCAAAAAAGGCATCAAATTTCCAATCTAAATCAAGAATCAAGAGCATACACATATCATTACAACAAACCGATCAGAAAGCATGCGACTTTACAAATCAAGAACCACTAATGTAAATTGAAGATCACAGCACAATTGAGAGGGGGAATCAATACCATTGCTGAGTAAATGTCAGTTCCTTCGTCGAAATTGGGCGAACTATCAGTACCCATGTGCGAAAGATTGTAAGAAAGAAGGTTAATTAGGGTTGTAGAAAGGGGGAAATGAATAATTTTTGGGTTTTTTTAATAGATTTGATGGTTCTGATTGAGGTTTTTGAGCTAATCGGAGGTGGGTTTGCTTCCGATTATGGAGAATTGAAAGGGGTAAAAAGATGACAGCAGAGGTTAACGAGTGATTTGTGAGTCTGATCGGATGCCATTGAAACGACCCCCATCTTTGCAATTTACTGGTGCTGTGAGTTTTACACATTTGGTCCTTATATTATAGCTCAACTGCTCAAGATACTTTTTGGAGGATGAGTTGCAACTTAAAAAGAGTGTTTGTATGTTGGTTATGGGTGTTTTTGAGCTCATGTGAAGGTGAGAGGATGGAGAGATGGTCGACGGGTGTTTTTGGGGAGAACGACCTCGAACGTTGGGGAGGGGAGGGGAGAGGTAGAGGACGGGAAAGTGAAGGGCGTTTGTGGGTATTTTTGAACAACCTGGGTGATAGTGATGTGAGAGTGTTTTTAGAGCTTGCTATTGGTGATGCTTTAACACAAGCATGTTTACACTTATGTAAATCTTGATGTTTTGATTGTTTTGTGTTTGTAGTCGAACGAAAGAAGAATCTTATAAAACAATGAAGTTAGAACAAGGAAATGGCTGAATCAGAGGATGGATGTAGGGCTATGACATCAACAAAGTAGTGGTACGCTAGAAACTAGAGTTCCACTCCGATTTGCCCAGACAACGATAAGTTCCAATGGTGGTAAGTGGTAACTAGATCTTAGTCTTATTTAGTCACAATTGTATGATTTGTTGCAATTTATTAGTTGTAATTGAATAGTGCTTACATGGTTAATAACAACTCTGTTTGTGGAAACCGATCTATGTCAACTCTTTCTCTCTCTCTCTCTCTCTCTCACACACACACACACACACACACACACACACAACCCCCTTCCTCTCCCTCTATACTTCACTCGCTCCCTCCCTCTCTCTTAGCATTAACATTATATTTCAAGTATTATGGCGCGTCTTGAGCCGTTGAGATCAATATGATAAGAATAAAATTTGCCACTGTTTCATTTGTCCTCGGAACAGTAAATCAGGTGCAGGACATAAAAGAGAGGGAAATATGTTAAGTATAAAAGAGAGAGAAACAGTATGGTCACATTGTCACAAGGTCCTCCCTGTTTTAACCACAAGAAATAACACAACATAAATGAAATTCCAAATGATACATTAACATTATTCCATCACAACTTAGAAGGTAAGATAAATTTGCAGTTATACATACTAATCAGAGAGCAAATTCTAGAAAAAGAAGAGAACAACACTAAGCATACAAGACATTGTTTGTTCATACGAGCGATTGAATCTTCTTAATGCAGAGATGTAGAGGCAGAGTCCCGCTGTAACCAAAAAAGTCAGATGGAACAGTTAGGTAATTCTTTTTGAGCGGATGCTCAGACCACCTTGTATATACCTCTGGTTTACACTGCAGCGAAAGAGTTGACTCCATGTATCTAGCAGTGATTTGATATTCCAAAGAAGTTTTTAGCATGCTTGTGCCCACACAATCAACACTCAAGGCTCGACCATGTTCTCTAGATTGATGATTGAGAATAAATATAACACTTTCGTGTTGTTCTTGAAGAAAAATGTGTTTCTGATGTGTTGCTACATGAACAAAGAAGGTGGTGTTGTAGGTGAAGCGGGTGGTGGAGGCTGCATGTTGGATGCCAAAGTGGAGGTACATGCTCTTAGACGAACCAGCAAAAGGGCATGATGGGTGAGGGCAAAAGCATGTAGCATGGGGACACATTTGTTCATGCTCGGTTTTTTTACTGTAAGTCATGGTTTTTTTGCAACCATATTGAGCATTTTTGCATGATATCTTGACTGATTCGATGACTTTTTCGATAGCTCTGCAGCGGTTGTAACCAATCGGCATGCAGCAAGATGGGCATTTTTGCTTCACCTTGGAGCAGCATAAGGAGCACGCTATATGCCCATTCTCACACTGCAAAGCCATTAACAGAAAAAAAAAACAATTAAAAATATGTTAACCTTAAACTTCAACAACAAGTGAGAGAAATGAAAAGGATAACTGAATAAAACTAAAGAATAATTATTAATGTGCTCAGAAAACCCTAGAATTGATGCAAGATTTTTTACTGATGGCAAG
Source organism: Flaveria robusta (assembly GCA_025506415.1). Classification (NCBI taxonomy): domain Eukaryota; kingdom Viridiplantae; phylum Streptophyta; class Magnoliopsida; order Asterales; family Asteraceae; genus Flaveria; species Flaveria robusta. Next base: position 13,625,130 of record CM046459.1, on the reverse strand, counting down.
ATCAAACCATCTAAACAGAGTGGCATCATACTTCACTTCATATCTTATTTTCCCCCTTGAGAAAACAAGATGCACGCACAGAAAAGGATCTTGTGGGACCAAAAACAAATAAAAGTTATAACAACAATTCACCTATCATTGTCTGGAATTGTAGCTAAAAGAAGTTACAAAGATAATTATGTTGGTTATGAAAGCAAAATTCTTTGATTCGGATAAACAGAAACCTATTATAATCATTATGTAGATTAAGTAAATGCTACAGATATATGTAGTATTACTCATACTACATTACCACATTCAGATAATCTTCAGTCCTCTGCAAGTTATATACTTGAAATCATAGTATCTTTGCTTACACAAATCTCCATGATTCTTTCAAATTTCAACAATTCAATCACAATTCACAACATATGCCAGTTAATCCTTACCTATGGCTATAAGCATCAGTGGATTATCACAAGTCCCCAACACATCTCTAACACATTGCAGTAGCATACTAGCATCAATATCGTTTCAAAACAATTCAATTGCCAATCTTCAAAACATAAAACACACACACGAAGATCAACAGATGCAATACCTGAAACACAGGAGTATTCAACGGATCAAGGCAAATCGGGCAATCCAACACATCCGGATCCGTCAACACCACCTGCAATTCTCCATTCACACCATTAATCACCGGCGAACCACTAGAAACAGTCCGATTCGCCACCACCACATTCGACAGCCCCCGGAGCAACGACGCCGCTGTGGATGATGTCATCTGTCGCTGCCGATCGTCTCCCTCCGCCACCGCCTCTCCACGGTCACTAGCATCATCCTCGCTAACAATATGCTCACAAACATCAACCTCCTCCTCACTTTCCACCTCTTCATCATCATCTTCATCAACATCATCATCATCATCATCTTCTTCAACATCTTCGGACCCTCGCGAATCCGATTCGACATCTTCTACCGCAACCTGCACCTCTTCATCGTCTTCCTCCGCCACAACACGCGATTGCGATCGTGGAAACGATCTCCGCGAATGCGACGTCGTTTCGGATAACCTTTGGCGTTTGATGGTGAGTGGAGCCTCTTCTTCGTCTTCTCCGATGGAAAATCTCGCCATTGGAACCGTAATTTCGCCTCTTCTATTGATGTTTGCAGTTGTTGAAGCCATTGATGTTGATGATTCGTTGTTTATCTGGAATTTTCACACGAATCGACATTGTTTTTCATTTTTGGTTAACCCTAATTTACCAAATTGGATTGATTTTTACTTGTAAAATGGTCATAATTGGGGGAAATTAACATCATGTTGTATAATGTTTTATCTTTTAAAGATATAAAACGTTTATTTTAAGTGTTACGAGTATACTGAAACTGAATATGAACTTACCCTTGAGGTATGACGATGATTAGCAAAGATGTAGTGATAATCGTGACTCTTATGATGCATGATGGATATTGAAGAATGTGCTCGGCGTTCTTTCAGTCTCTCGTATGTTATTTATTTGTTGACTGTGTAGTTTACATATAATCTGCCGTCCTTTTATAGAGTTTGGTATAACGTTAACATTTAGATACCAAAATTACTTAAATTCTAACGGCTACTTAGTAATGCATATGATACAATTTTAAATTTCAAATGAAAATATTTGTGTGGAGCGTGTTAAATATGTAAAATAACCCCCAAAACACACACTCACCCATTCTACATACACATACACACTCCATCTTTCTCTTTCTCTCTCTATCTTAACGTTAACATTGAGATGTCATAATTACTTCAATTCTAACGGCTATTTAGTAATGTATATGTTACAGTTTTTAAATTTCAAAAAAATTTATTTTTGTGTAGTTAATTGTCCGTTAAATCTAAAATTAAAAAAAAAAAATAATACCTAAATATATCTCCACGACTCCACCTCTCTCTCTCTCTCTCTCTCTCTCTCTCTCTCTCTTTCTCCCTCCCTCTCCTAACTACAAGAACAATACCTCTTTCATTGCAATCGTCGGCTGTAGTCACCATCTCTAGTTAAAACCTTACCTACAACTCCATCAAACATAGGTAGCCTCTAGTTAAAACAATCACAAACCTATGTGTGGTTCGAAAATTTAATTTCTCTTACTTCAAATCAAGCTCTATATTAATGTAAACAATATAAATTTCTACACGTGTGTCGAAGGCGAATGAGGTGGTTGATGTGACGTGTATGTTTTACAGTTAGACCATGATAAGTGGTTGCTATTTTTACCAAATTTCACACATGTCTCATTAGCCTCACAACACTTTCTATTTTACACAATCTCCCTATTTAGAAGGGAGTGGTCTTATCAATTTTTTCACTTCCCCCATAACAGTTTATCTTAATTTTTGTTGGCTAAAAAAGAAAAAGAAAAAGAAAATAGAATGGGGATGAAAAACTCCTATAAATGAGGTTATGGTAACTTGTTCTATGTAAGATATCTTATTGAATACCAATTTAAAGCCCGGATTTTAGGGGAATGGTTTTACCGAGCACTAATCCATTTTGTCGACTTTGTCGATTGTTTTGTAAATATCCACTCCGTGTGGCCTTACCAAAGGTGGTGATTGGGAAGATGATGATTTCTCAGCAAACCATGAAGGATCAAGAAAAAGATATCCAATGACGATTTAAGAGTTCCACATTCATCCAAAATGGAATCTAACAACGATTGCCCTCTTAAACTGTTGCTTCATCCCCAAATTAGCATGGCTTTGTTTTAACGCTAGCTATTTTATTTTTATTCTATCAGATTAATTCCTCGAACTTCCACTCCACCAATATGATATTTGAGGTGGAATTTTGCCTAAAACAAACAACCCATATCTCTCTGCCAAGAACCCCAAATCGATTGACAGTCCGTTCATAACAAGTGCTAGTAGGATTTTCAAAGGGTTAGGATGACGACTGTGGTGATGAAGAGAGAGTGTAGAGAGAGTATAGAGAGAGCACCCTCAAAAACATATACATAATAAAGTGTATTTTATTGTTTATAATTTTTATTTTTGAATAAGAGCTTATAAATTCTTAACTTTTTTTTTGAGAAAGTAAAAATAAAAAACACAATGTCTCTAGAATAAAAAATGAAAAGGGAGCAAGTTAGACGAGAACCATGTTTGGCTCTCTTCTAAAACTTCTCAACTTAATACCAGGGATGTCAAAAAAACCCGAGCCCGGTGGAAATACCCAAAACCCAAACCATACGGGACGATTAGACCTTGGGCGAGGGTATGAGATTAGTTTTAACTTTTTTACGGCTATGAGATTAGGTAATGCGTGGCTCGATTACCCGAAACCATATACCTATTTACCCAAAAAAAATTTATTTTTGGATATGAAAGCAAAATGAACTAACTTTTTGGGATTATAAGATATGTATTTTGTATATAAAACTTACTAGCCTAAATCCCGTGTATTACACGGGTTAAAAAAATAAATATAAAATATATTATTTAAAAATAAATAATATAGAAGAATGTGAAAATTAAAAAATATGTTATGAATTAAGTTACATATAAGATAAAAATTGAAAAAGTTATACTAACCATTGTGAAAAACTAATTACCAAAATATTGGATCGTTTTTAAAAATTAAGATTATGCTTATCATAATTTCATTTAAATTTCAAATTATATATATAAGATTTTACTTTTAAATTTAGAAAAACAATTAAAAGAAAAATATAGGATTTTATAAATTAATATTTTCATGTTTATAATGATTTCTGATTTAACATATAAATGAAAATAATACATAAATTGGTCATTTAAATTTTTCATGTTACTTAATTGACTTATAGTAGTCGCAAATATCATAAATAATTTATATTTTTTTATTAATTAGTTATATAAAAGTTTTAAATATTATGATAAAAAAAATGAATGAAAAATATATGAAATAATAAATCTTGAAACATATTGATTTAAACACAAATGAACGAATAATTTGTAAAAGCGAAAATGCAATAACTAAGGGTTATTTTTGTGCTACTTTTAAATGTTCAATAAGCGTTGATTGAAATGTAATATTTTCAATCTGATGTACACATATCTATGTTATGAATATATAAAGATCAAAGCCAATAAATTGTTAAAGAATAAAATTGATAAAATATTATAACAAATTTAGTTGTTAACGTGAAGAAACATATTAACTTAAATTGTATAGTGATTGTATATAAAATTAAATTGTAAAAAACTAATTCCTTAACATTATGTTTGAAAATTTATATTCTATTTATTATAACTTCAGTTTAAGATCATTATGCATATATTACAAAATAACTTTTTATTTTTCAAAAATAAATTGTAAGGAAGTGTAGGAGTATACAAATAATTGTTTCCATTTGACATTTATTTGAATTTAAAATATAAATGAAATTAATTCAAATTTTAAAAACTTTTTATTTTAGGAAAAAAATTAAGAGAAAATTTAAAAGTTTACAAAGAGTGTTTAATATGATGACAAGTGGCAATATTTGTTTAAAAATTTGACATGTGGCAAAAGGTGGTTAATATAATGACAAATGGCAAAACCCTTTTCTTTTATTATATATAAAGATGATATAAAAATATTTGTTGCTAACTTGCTAGTGGATGTAAAATTTTAAGATACTTAATTGTTGTAGTTGTTTTAAAATCTCAATGTGAAAGTGTAAGCAATTTGTTCTATCTATTTTTTATGTCAAAATTTACCAAATGGAAGATGGTATAAGACAAGAATTCAGAACCAGGCATGGGGTTGGGATTACTAATACCCGGCCGAACTCGCCCCATTTCCATCTCTACGTTGTGTTTTCGAGTTTATTTAATAAGAGATAAGAAATAAAACCATTTATTTTCTTTTTTTTCCTTTCTTTTTTTTTTTCTTCTTTTTTCTTTTCTTTTCTCTCTACTCCCTTTCAATTTGAAATGATTGATTTTAGCCTTCATTTTTCTCCCAATTCTTTTTTTTTTCCTTTCTTAAATAAACTCGAGAATACAACTTTTTTAGTTTTCTTTCATTTCTTTTCAATAAAAAAATTTTGGAACACAACTGTTATTTTCTTTCTTCCACTTCTCTTCTTTTTTCTCCCACTTCTCTTTTTTTTTTTCCTCCTTGATTGAACTCGGGAACACTTGTGGCCACTCTTTCTTTTTCACTCATACACACTGCTTTGGATATCATATCAAGCACCAGAACACAAAAATATCGTCATCTTCTATGACACAAAAACCTAAAAAGCAAATGTGTGTTGTTACCCCCCTCAAATTAATTTGGTGACCTTCATCATCTTCTTTAATGCTTGAAGCAATTGCTTCTTGTCATAGCCTCATGTTTTTGAGTTTATACAAATGAAACAAATTTGGTGTCTTTATGAAAGATCTCTGACAAGTTTCTTTGAAATGGTAGAAACAAATTAAGGCATCTCGAAGATTTTGGATTGATAATTTGAACATGTCTTTCTTTCTAGGAATAGAATTTAACAAAATCATCCATTGCAGGGCCATAACACCTTTATAATGGGCCAAATAGATATAACCAACTACTATATATATATATATTTTTTTTGAACGGCTGGTTAGTGGTTAGTTGTTAGTATCACCAAGTTAGTCATATTCGTCAATGTCAAGGTTTGAACCTTGGACCTCCAACTACTATATATCCCACCCTTTTCACACCTGCCACAAAACACCCTATGTTGTTGCAAAGTTACCAAATAATGCACCTTTATTAACTTCCTCATTTCTTGGAGGAAGATGGTTTTATATCTTTAATCATATACATTCTCAGAGAGCTAGAAGATTTCATATGAATGCAATACTTGATGATGCTAGTGGTGCCATTGAGGTCATTAATGACCTTGAATTAGATACTTTTTCTTTCTTGACTATCACTGTTTTACTGGTTCTTGCTTTCAAGTTTGTCAAAGCTAGCCCTGTAATCATAAGTTCAAGCTTCTTCCCCATCTTCTGTAACATCTTCTGTAATAGATGATGACTGAAGGGTATTGCATGATTTCAGATACTTGGCTTCTTTCTTGCAGGAGTTGTGCTCAATCAATTTGGTTTGAGTATGTCAAAAATGGTAAATCTAACTTTATTAATTCTGAACCCGAAATTTATTTCTCTCGATTGGTTCAACAGCTTCGGCGAGACAGACTAGATCTGGCAATGACGACAAGCGAAAGCAAAACCTTAGCACTTCCCTTTGCCGCCGCGGGTCATGAAAACATTAGTTACATTGTAAAGAGCCAAACTTAAGAGAATCATCTATTCATCTGGAAGCTAGAGCCTAACCCATCTACAAGTTAATCTGCTACAAGCCCATATTACTCTCAGCCCATCAATTGTTATCCAAGCCCATCAGCATTCCTAATCCAGCCTAAAACACAATGAGTCACTGTCACATGTAATATTTAAAATAGACAACAAAAGTATAAGCATAAGAAATAAACAATAATAAAAAATAGGAGTTAATCAAATGAGCGGTCTCTAGCAAGGAAGAATCAGCCGAGTGGAGAGGGACTGTATCTTATTGACACAGGAACAACCCAAGCCCAAGCCCAAGCCCAACAACAACAACGAGGTCCTTCCAGGCGAGGACGAGAGAGGTGTCATATACTGTGAACTCATTAATTAAATGAGTGCTTCCGGGAGGTAACCGGAGTTCTTGAAACACTTTGTGTTTATTATTTGTTTTTGTTTTTATTTACCATTCTCTTATGCATGCTTTTATGATTTTGACCATAATCATCTTTTTGTTCTTGAAATGTGTTAGTGATTGCTTTGGTTAGAGTTGAATCTTCTCTATTGAGTCATTTCTGAGGCACTTTGAGAACTTACAGGGCATTTTTTCAAGAATTTTTTGTTTGTCACACCCCCCTTTTAGCTTCCGCATTGCATGTGTATATCTTTGTACATTGAGGGCAATGTACATTTCAAGCGTGCGGACATTGGTATTTTTGTAAACTTTTGCCGATTCTTCTAGTTTTCTCATTAAATTTTTTTGATAAAATCTCACTTTTGAAAAAAAGATCTCTAAATTTCAATAAGTAACATCCATTTATATTTTTGTTAGATCCTTAAGCATAATTGTATTGTCGGGATCACATGATTGAATGAAACTTTCGAGTATTTTCTTCAAACATGTTAGGATGTCATTTACACGTACTAAGTTGAAAAAATTTGACTCTTATGCATATGGTCACACCTTTGCCCTTATAGGGCATTGTTAAGCCTTTGTTGCTTATGTACATGTTACTACACTTCTTGTTCATGTTTTTGTTGATTGTTGAATGTGTCAAATGTTGCTTTCATATTAAAACTTGCCTAGGATATACATTTCAAGATCATAAACTGAGTTTTTGTATAAAAATGACAGAAACATTAGGATAAATCATTTCTTGTAACCATTTTCATTTCATTTACCTATCATTTTCATTTCCACTAGTTATAATGTTAAGCCTATCCTGTTTTTGTATTTTTACCCATATATTAAACCTAGTTAGGCAAATAAGCATTTTATATTTAAACTTTTATGTTAAATTCCAGTTTTAATTAGTTGTCAAATTTTAATATCTAATTATATTGTTGCAGAAGGTTTTTGTTAATTTGAAGAAAAAAAAAGAAAAAAGAAAAAAGAAATGAATATTATATTAATATCCTTAGTTTGTATTAGGAATAAATGATCAAAGGTGAGCAACTGTGCTTTAGAAAGAAGACTAATCAGAACATATTAAAACGAAATATAAGTTGTGGCTGTGTTTTTAAGCAGATAATGTTGGTTGTGGGCAACACATATTAAAATTAATGAAATTAAAACCTATATACATGTACAATGTTACCTCAAATAAAAAGTAATCATACTCTACTTCCAAAAAGTAAATAAAGGAAGGATATCTTTCCACCTACAATTCAAACAAATAGCGAAAGACCACCTCAGAAAATAAACAATGAAAAGTCTACTCAAGAAGACTTTGACTAGGTGAGAGGAGAAGAAGCTGCATTAAATTTCTTGAAAAAAATCTGCTCCAGTGCCAATTATTCCATCAATATAGTTTAGAATCAGAGCAAAAGAAGAAAGAAAAGATGGCAGAAATAGTCTTACCCCCACTTCTGCAGGTGATCTTTGAAAAACTGGCTTCTCCCCTGCTCCAGACACTTGGTAATAAATGTGGCCTCAAGGAAAACTTCAAAAGGATAGAAAAGATCCTCCCCATGATCCAAGCTGTTGTCGAAAATGCTGAAAAGAGACAAGTTACTGATAAAGTTGTTAGAATTTGGATTTCTCAGCTCAAAGATACAGTAGACCAAGCAGTTGACTTTCTAGAAGACTTCACAAACAAAGCATATCCCTACCTGCTACTTGAAGAGAAATATGACATTCCTAAAAAATGGTTGTCACTCAGATCTATATCTACAAGCACAGAGAAAGTGAGGGACGTTCTTCATGTTCTAGAGACAGCTGCAACTGAAGGGTTACAAAACCTGCATCTGAAAGAAGCTGTTCATGGTGCTAATGCGGTTTCGGATGATCGCGCTACTGGATCTTTTGTTGTTGAATCTGAAGTTTTTGGACGAGACAAGGATAAAGAGAGGATTACAGAGTTGTTATTAAATGTTGGTGAGGAAAGAAACTTTCCAGCAGTTTTTATCGTTGGCATGGGAGGCATGGGGAAGACTACTCTTGCCCAGTTGGCATATTTTGATGATAAGGTAGTTAAACACTTTGATTTGAGATTGTGGCTTTTTGTTTCTCAAGTTTTTGATGTGGAGAAAATCTTGAGACGAATTATCGAGTGTGCTACTGGTGAGATATGCAGTTTGTCAGAGATGGACGTAATTCAGTCGAAGCTTTGGCATATTCTACACAAGAAGAGGTTTCTTATAGTATTTGATGATGTTTGGAATGAGGATGAAGAAAAGTGGGATAAACTAAGGCCGTTGTTTCAAGGGGGCGCTATTGGAAGCAAGCTTCTTGTGACCACCCGCAGTGAGAAAGTAGCTATGATCATTGATCCAAATCAGGTTTCCTCTTACTACCTCAAGGGTTTGGCTGATGATGATTGTTGGGCTTTGTTTGAAAGACGTGCCTTTCGTCAAGGAGATCAAGGCAATTACCTTAATCTTTTGGAGATTGGAAAAAGCATGTTGGGGAAATGTAGTGGTGTGCCATTAGCAGTAAAAACTCTTGGAAGCTTAATGCGCTTCAAGAGAAAGGAAGAAGAGTGGTTGGTAGTGTTGAATAGTGATGTGTGGAACTTGGATGTATGTAACCAAAGTGGAATCATAGCAGCACTAATGTTGAGTTATTTACACTTACCATCACGTCTGAAGTACTGCTTCACATTTTGTTCTGTATTCCCAAAACATTATTTAATCGAAAGAAAGAAACTGATTCTCATATGGATGGCAGAAGGGTTAATTCAATCACAAGAAGGAACCGAGCTGGAGGAAACAGGAGATGACTACTTCAAAGAGTTGTCATGGATGTCTTTCTTTGAGGAGATTAATGAAGATCAAGCAAAGATGTATAAGCTGCATGATCTTTTCTATGATCTTGCCCGGTCCTTAACCAGAAACGACACCATTACACTAGACTCTCGCACTAGCATTTATCCTAGTAATGTTGCACGAATTCGTCACTTGTCAATCGAGTCTTCCGGTTCTTTTGAGCTGCCTGATGCATTCCATCAAGCACAACATATGAGGACTCTACTACTACTGTCTTGTGGAGGATATGATGCACCAATCCACCCAAAGATGTTAGCCAGCTTCACCTACTTACGTGTGCTGAATGTGAGTTACTGCAACATACAACTGCCTGAATCCCTGGGTGATCTTCGCTGTTTAAAGTATCTTGACCAGTCTTACTCGGGGATCAAGTGTTTACCCATTCGAGTCAACCTCTTGCGTTCTTTGCTGATTATCAATCTATCAAGTTGCTACAATCTGTACCAGTTGCCTAAAATGCATAACATGCAAAATCTGAGACACCTAAACATAGCAGGTTGTGATAGACTGGCTCATATGCCTGATGGAATTGAGGAGTTGCTGCAACTTCAGACGTTGCCAATGTATATCGTGTCTCGTTTGAGTAAGATGGAGGTATTAGGTCCTCTAAACCTTAGAGGAGAACTAAAAATCAAACATTTGGAGAACATACACAATCCAGAAGAAGCCAAGGAAGCCAAGATATGGAAGAAAGGGCATCTTACGTCATTAGGTTTGTGTTGGGGTAATGATGACAGTAATCTCATTATGAATCCTACTTCAAAAGGTAGTCTCTCTTGGTTGCAAATGGGCAAGAAAGATGCTGACCCAAAACCTTCACAACCAACCTCAACAACAAACTCCATGGATGGTAAGCTAGCTGAAGAGGTTCTTTCTTACCTCAGACCACATGAAAATGTGAGGAGTCTGCATGTGCTACGGTACCCAGGACTTACATTTCCTAGGACATTTTCTAAATGGTTACTTTCGAAGCTGTCCACTGTCGAGTTGATAAATTGTAGAGAAATTTTGTGGTTGCCTACTTTAGGTCATCTTCTTGGTTTGAAGACACTAAGGATTGAAGGAATGAACAAGCTTGAAAAAATTGGCCCAGAGTTATATGGTGAAAATAGCATTGTGGCATTCCCATCATTACAAGAGTTGCGCATCCAAGATTTCCCGGTTTTGGAAAGCTGGTGTGGTATGGACGACAGAAGCATTTTTCCATCATTGAGAAAACTGACCATAAAGAATTGCCCCAACCTAACTCAGGCGCCTGTAATCTTGTCACTTCAACACTTGTCGCTACACGGTTGCAGCCCAAGAATACTAGACCCCACCAGCAAGTCAACTTCACTCTTGACACTTGTAATACAAGACTTTGCTGAGTTATTTTCTTTACCAGGAGAAATGCTTGAGAATAATTCTCTTCTTGCTTCCATCAATATCATATCCTGTCCAAACCTTCAATCCCTGCCTTTAGAGTTCCAAAACCTAACTTCTCTAAAAACATTAACCATTCGCTGGTGTCAAAGTTTATCTTCTTTGCCAAAAGGATTCCATAAACTTATTGCTTTGAAGTCATTCGAGATCACTGAATGCCACAACATAACTAAGTTGGGGGAGGAGATTGGAGGTTTGAAATCGCTTAAAACCTTGTCTATTGAGAACTGCAGCAACCTGGGTTTCATTTCATTGGGGCTGCAACATCTCACTTCCCTGGAGCACTTGACCATTATGTACTGCTCAAGTCTAGCCTCTTTGCCTGATGGGTTCCAACATCTTTTTTCACTCAAGCGGTTGACTCTCATAAATTGCCCTGAGCTGCAACTTCTACCTGAGAGCCTCAAATTTGCCAACCAGCTGCAGAGTTTACAGCTCCATAGCTGTTCTAAGATAGATGGCTTGCCAGAGTGGTTTGATAAATTGTTGTGTTTAAGATCATTGGCTATTTCCGATTGCCAGAATATGTTAAGCTTGCCGGTGGGTCTTCGACGCCTTACTGCACTCCAGCATCTGTCTATTCATCACTGTCCTGTTCTCAAGCAACGTTGTTGGCCGAAGAATGGGGTAGACTGGTGGAAGATTGCTCATGTCCCCCACGTACATATTCTCTGAGTTGCTCACACACTTAGTGGTCAGCATATAGCCTGAGACATTTGCCTACATTTAATCTGCATGCTTCCATGCTGGTTTTTCATTGTACGAACTAACAAGACTTTACATACTTAATTGTGTTGTTGGCCATTCAATGAGGTAATGTCTTGCTTGACTGCTTAGTGCCGCCTTCAATAGCAACCTTCATTTCTGTTTCAATAAATGATGGAAGTTATTTAGATATGTTTATTATAATTTGCGTTTAAACGATGGTGTTAATCATAAATCACTTATTTGTTGTTGCTGTTTACCTATGCGTATGTGTAGTAATTCACCAGCTAAATTGTTACTACAATTGATCTAATCAAATTATAGTTCCAAACTTCAAAAGTTATATGCTTTCAGACACAAATTGTTATGACTTGCTGTAAGTGTTGCTTTTAGAGGATCTATGATGTACATAACTTTTTAAGATATGTGTGTGTTGAGGGGAGGGTGATATTCAATTTGATAATCAATACCTGAAACACAGGTGACTCAACGGATCGAGGCGAATCGGGCAATCCAATACATCCGGATCTCATCACATCTTCGTCTTCCTCCGCCACAACACGCGATTGCGATCACTGCACCGATCTCCGCGAATGCGACGTCGTTTCGGATAACCTTTGGCGTTTGTTGGTGAGTGGAGCCTCTTCTTCGTCTTCTCTGATGGAGAATCTCGCCATTGGAACCGTAATTTCGCTTCTTCTATTGATGTTTACAGTTGTAGAAGCCATTGATGTTGATGATTCGTTGTTTATCTGGACTTTTCACACGAATCAACATTGTTTTTCATTTTTGGTTTACCTTAATTTACCAAATTGAATTGATTTTTACTTGTAATGGGTATAGTTTGGGGAAAATTAACATCATCTTGAATTTGAAATTTTTTACATGGTTACTTTTAAAATATAGAAACGTTTATTTTAGATGTTACGTGTACTGAAATTAAATATGAACATAATTTTAAAGTATGACGATGATTAGCAGAGATGTAGTGATAATCATGAGTCCTGCGATGCATGATGGTGTGATTGAAGATTTTGCTCGGCGTTCATTTCATTCTTCTGTGATAACTACGTGGTTTTATATAATTTGTTGTTTTTTATATAGAGTTTGATGTAATTGTAACAATGAGATATAACGACTACATATAACGACTATTTAGTAACATATAGGATACGATGTTTTAAATTTCAAATAAAAATATATGTGTGCAATTAATTGGGTGTAAAATCTTATGTTTTTAAACATTATTTAGTTTTTAACAATAACTAGAATTTAAGACTGTGCGTTGCGGCGGCTTTTTTTTGGGTTTGGGCTTTTACTGAACTATGATATATGAGTTGGTGCAGTTAAAAATATTCTGTACAATAACAAAAGAGACAATGTCACAGACGAAAACATTTAAAAAACAATGTTTACACATTTGTACAATAACAAAAGAGACAATGTCACAGACGAAAACATTTAAAAAACAATGTTTACACATTAATGAACATAAATCAACCTGAACGAATCCATTAAAAGCAACGAAAAAATTATAGAAAAGGAAAGAAAAAAACGGGTTAAAAGACACTATTGAAATCAAATAGGAGTAGAGATCTAACGTAGATTGATATCTTTATGCCTTATTAATATTAAAATACCTTATTATATTTATAATTTTATATTATTATAATTACTTATGTAGTTGTAGTAAAAGGGGTTATCGTATGCCTAATCCAAATCCGAATGGAAAATATAATAGTTGTGAGAATGTTTCTTGTTTGAAGTTTAAAATATATTTATTACCTTAATGCTTAAAGTTAAAATTTAAAACTTATTCATCCATCTTAATTTAATTTAATAGTTGACTGGTTAGATTTGAATCAATAAACAAATGTTATTCAATTTAATAAACGATTATTATTATATATTTCAATAAATAAATAAATATATTATTATTATTATTATTATTATTATTATTATTATTTTATTATTATTATTACTGTTTATTTCCATTTTGAATTAATATAGGAGTAATACTCGTTGGAATGTAAATTTATTTACCCACCGAGCATTCACAGTAGGTTCCCTAATTTTATGTGAGTGTGTGCCCTATATTTTGGGGGATGGTTGTTAGTGGTTGTGAGTGAAGGAGGGTGAGTATTTATGGGGATTGTACCGTGATTCCCCATATTTGGGGAAATACAATACAACCCCCATAATTTTTTTAATCTTTTTAAAAGTTGTTATGAGTGGAGGAAAGAGAAAAGATAATGAAAAAGATATTAAAAAGTATTATTTAATTGAAAGAGATAGTAAAAAAGTAACGTTTTTAATGTAAATATAGGAATGAGGTTGGGGAAGTTAGTGTGAATGCTCGTATGACACATTATTCCCTTTCTATCCTCTCTATCTCCTCTCTTTTGTTTCAATATGAGGTGTAATCCTATCTATTGATTCAATAGCGATCGTTTTGTTTGTCCCACCGCAATCGTCATCAATACCCAGCAGCACGGCCAGCTGTTTCAGTTGCGGTTGCATGTCGTCAACGAATACAACACAAGTTTGAACCACCATCGCCAACACCTTCTTGTAGCTTTTGCACGGGTGGAGTACGATCGATGACAGAGATGGACGTGCATTACATGGTTGTACCCTGTACTTAGCGACTTATACATGGCCGGTGGCTACAATTGCCGAGTACAACCCTTTAAATTCAAGAGCACAACTTATTTATGCATAATTCACTTGATAAGCATAAAATATAACACCATAAAACATAAACCACTTGAAAATCAGTAATATGCAAAAATATTCTATTTTGAGCCTCCTAATTTAAAGAAATAAATATCACTTAGGTGAGCATCAAAACTGGTATAACATTAAGTTTAATATTAAATCTAAAATCGCACAGAATAATTAATAAAAACTCCAAAGGCTTTTCATTTTAATATCTAAAATTTTTAAATATAAAAAAATTATTATCCACCACGACCACACCATCATCAACATCCTTGATGCGTTGCTCATTGTTGACACCAACATCAATTGCTCGATATATTTATTTGAGTAAATTACACGGATAGTCCCAGGGGTATGCATATAGTGTAACTTTAGTCCCCACTTTCAATAAATTACAGAAGAGGGCCTGAAGTATGTATGTTTTGCACACCCGTAGTCCCTAGCACTAATAGAGGTTAACTCAACCAGTTAAGTTTATGTGAAATGACCATAATACCCTTAACCTTAAAATAAAAATATTCAAAATCACCGCCCCCTTTCCTCGATGCATATTCCGACGACATCACTGCCCCCTCCGACGACATTCCGGCAGCCACCGCCATCACCATCACACCACCATCATCTTCATCTCTCCACACCATCATCACCATCATCGCACCTTAAGCCCTTTTTCTCCCAACCACCGCTAGCACCACCCCATCCTTCTTTCCGCGTGATACCACCAAACACCCCCACCGGAAGAACATGAAACCGATAACCCTACGCAACCCTCTAACCTTCAGAACTGATTTGTAACTATCATCACCACCATATCTCTCGCTAACCAGATCTGAAATTGATAGTTTTAAAACAAAAAGTTTCCATTTTCATTTTGGGTCTCGTTTTTCCAGCGTTAAAAGCATGTATTTTGGTGACGATTGTGACTAGTGGTGGTGCCGGTGACAGGTGGTGGTGCTGACAACGACCAATGGTGGCGATTATGACCGGTGGTTGTGTTTGATTTCTTATATGAAGATGAAGAGGTGGTGGAGTTGAGTGATAAAGAAGATGAATATGAAGATGAAGATGAAGATGAAAATGCAGGAAGAAGAAGATGGAGGAGAGGAGGTGAGATGAGGTGGGTGTGGTAGGAGTGAGGTAAGTAAGGGTTTTTTTTTTTAAGTTTAGGGGTGTTTTGGTAATTTTACATTGACTTAACAGATAAACTTAACCTTTGTTAGTGTCAGGGACCGTCAGCGTGCACTCTTTGCATAGTTCAGGCCTGCATCTGTAATTTATTGAAAGTGGAAACTAAAGTTGCAATATGTGCATACCACAGGGACCATCCGTGTAATTTACTCTATTTATTTGCACTTTGGTTACTAGCTGATTTTCAACATGTTGGTTTATAGGATTTTCCTTATCTCAGGCTAGCAAGCGAACTTAAAAGGTAATTATCTTTTACTCTGTTAAGGTGAACAATCGCACTTGTTGAATAATTGAAATCACTAACGTGGAAGCGAACTCAATAAGATATAAAGTTGGCCATCAATTCGTTTCGTGGTTTTGTTACTGCTAGTATGCATATGGGCTGCTTTAGTTAACTAATTTTCATGATCCATGATACTATTTATAAAATTTGCTATTTGGTATCGCTCAATGCTTGCAGATGATAACTATAGATCCATGAGAACAAAGTAAAAACAACTGCAAGCTACATATATCATGTCATATCAATGACAAATTGTCTTGTAAAAAGTATTTGCCCAAAAAACAGACGCCTATTTAACAATTTACCACAAGGTTAACCATTAAATATATTTCCTTCGTTCTTCACTTGACAATTCAAACATATATCTCTGGCTTGAAATCCAATGTAACATGATACACAATAAGCATTTTGGCATGAGATATTAAGGAGAATGCACTACAATGTTAACAATAAACGATAGTGTGTTTTTATGTTGTAATCAAGCCTTAATTCATAAGCGCACCCACAACATACTTCATATGATCAATGGACTCTTAAGGTTATTTGACATTTTCTTTTTGTGGGTTCCATTTATTCAGGTGTGGAGGAAACAAATATATAAGATGGGTTCATTATAGTTATGAACTCTTTGTTTCTAGCATGTGCATTTTAGCATATTAGTGAGGTATTTTTTGATCATTACAAACTAATAAATTCTAGTTTATGGCTAGAAATGATTATTTTTAACTTGAGTCCCGGTTCATAAATTTCTTGGTAACCAGAATTTGAATTTATATGTTCATAGCAAGATTAAAGTTCTTAGCAGTTAGAATTCAAAATTTAAATGAAAATATATTTTGTTACACTATGGACAGAACTGAAATGATTTTTCTTAGACTCCTTAAAGTAACGAATTCTTCTTCCATATAATGAAAGAAATCAATATAAGGAATTCAAATCTCCTCTCATCTCTACCACTGGTTTACTAGGTAAAACATTTAGGCTCTATGATTTTATTAACCAACGCCTATTTGAAGGTTACATAGTAGTATTATAAGTTAGCAAATTTGGAGAATGTTTTTATGTGAATAAACTTTGATATGAAAAATAGTGGTTTTATTTATTGACCACAAAAAACATCTTTATTGTGTTTACAACCCGTTGTTATAATCAGAGAAAAGCTAAGGAAAAGGATATGCTGGTTCATAATAAAAATAATAACAATAAACAAATTTTGCTTATTGATTTCACTTACACATGTTGAAGTCATATGTAGGTAATATACATTTGTATAAATCATACATGTACATGCAACTTTTATAAGTAAAAAAACATATAAAAACTTTTTTTCCTTGTTTTTTTATGTGTACATAAAACATTTGATAAAAAAAATAAATCATTAATAAAAAAATCTAAAGAATTTAAGTTTGTTGTCGTTATATTTGCAGAAATTGGTGCTCTGAAGTGAGGCGGCTTTAGGCGCCGCAAACTTAAAAGTCACCACGATTGTGTGCCGACGTTTCATTTGTTAATTTTATTTTTAATATCTCATTCCGAAGAGACGTGCCGAGGTATTAATATTGCATCATAAAGCCGGTTAATATTATATATTCAATTATCAAACCGCGTAATATCAGTTACACTAAAAATAATATTTAATCTTAAATCATTTGGAGTTGTCGTGACTCCCAAGTTTTTCTCGCTTTCACAAAAATGACCGTTTCTTCTTTGTTCAATCGGGAAAACGATTAAAATTCACCTGTTTGAGTTCTTTTTTCTTTCACCTAGTCTAGGGGCACGGGATTCCCATTTTTTCCGTGGGTGTCATCATCTCCCGAGTAACTTCCCCGGATTCAACTCCAAAAGCCCTTTAAGGAAACCTAAAAAGGATTCTACACTTAACATTTATAAAAAGCAAGAGGAGTTAAAGAAAAAAATCAACTAAAATAATTATGCTTATAATATTACTCTAACAAACTTTTTTTCTATATTTTGTTTTCAATAATATATTAAAAAGATTAATGATTGAGATTGTTTATTACGTTTTTCTTATATTTTTTTATCTTTTTTATTTGAACTTTTTCTTACATATTATACTATCTAATTTATTCTTTCATTATTATATATAGACACACAAATAAATATTTCTGTTTCTTTTATGTGATTAGATACCATGCAATGAACCAACATATTGATTAATAATAAACTATAACTAGTCTTCAAATATGAATTTTTCTTTTTAGCTCCCGACAATTCGGTATGGTGTAGGATAGTCGGTTAATCAAATTCTTAATTTTACACAGGGAAGCGTGTCGTCACTAGTGCACTATTTACAATTTACACACTGCCCCCTGAAATTTGTCACTTTTTACACGTTTTAGTGGTAACCTTCACCCATAAGAACTAGTAAACTTTACCTACACTCAATACCTAAACCTCACAATTTTCCTTTATATACACCTCACCCTCTCCATTGGAAAGAACATTGCACTCCCAAACTCGCGATGAAAGCAATATATTTGTTCAACCCTGTCTTTTTCGGTACCAGCCATCACCACCACCACTACCAGTGTCCAGGAACGATTGTTTCTAGCCGTATGACAAAATCTTATGTCGTTAGTGCAAGAAGAGGGGCCAATGATAGATGGAATCTTGTGGATGAAAACATGATAGTGTTAAGAATGCGAATCAAGGAGGTGGAGATGGAGGAGATAGGCGGTTTGCTGCCAACTACGTCGGGAGATTGGATGGAGTGGGAGAAGAAGTATTATGATGATTATATTAGAGATGTATGTGAAGCCATGAGGATGTTACAAATGTGTTTGATGAACACTAGGCCAAGTTTGGCTCTTGGGACATTGACACTTTTGTTGTTGAGTGTGCCTTTGTCGGCCGGTGTTGCCATTTATAATTTCGTGAGGTTGTTTAATTTGTTTTATTAACTTGAAAGCGATTTTTATCTAACTACCATGGGCTTGCGTAAGGTTGTATAATTCTTTTTTGTAACTTGAAAGCGATCTCATTTAAAACTATGGGTTTTTAATAGATGCCAAGATGACAAAATAATGGATCATGACATATTGGAGAATGGTTCGAAAAAAGTAGCTTCTTATAAGAAATTAGAAGAATTGGTGGGTTGGGTTGACATCTCAACGCAATTTTATCTTTTTGTAAGAAAAATTGTATAGATGATTTACATATTATATTATGATTAAAAGGTCCATAATATTAATATAATTTGATTAAAAGGTTATAAGTATGTAACACGGTGTACTGATCCTTTCTTTTATAGTTTACTAATTACTATATTTATTTCTTCCTTTAATATGTTTAAAGATATTAACTAATAAGATCAATTATTCTCGTGTCAATGATTGAGAAATTGTTACATTTTAGAAAACAATTTACAAATTTAGTTTAAAAACTTGCATATTTAAAAACAATATCTAATTTGACGAAGAGTAAATAAATAGAACAATATTTATAACAAGACACTAAGCGTTCGTGCAAAAAAAAAAAAAAAACCCAACAGTAACACGTAAAAAAAAGCTACCAACCTTTGTATGAAGAGGACCATGATGTTGCCTCCAAACAATTTTATAATGAAGAAAACATGAAGGATGGTGTTCTTGGCTTGGTTTAAATCTGCAACCGAACCATAAATAATGGTTTCGTTATCTCTCGGTCTGGTTCATCTTATTCGTATTGTAAATGTATGTAACTGAAACTGATCTCATTTAGTTTTTTATTTTTGAAATAGTCAGCTATCAAAAATATTTAAAATTAAACAGTTAGTTTTTTTATTTTCTTTTATTATTCTGGTTAGGTTTTTTCAGTTACGATGGTTGATTGCTATATCTACTCATCCGTAGTCGCTAAGCATTGATCAAAATCATTGCACTATAAATACATTCAATATTAAACAACTCTTTCTCCATGTATTTTCAGTTACGATGGTTGATTGCTATATCTACTCATCCGTAGTCGCTAAGCATTGATCAAAATCATTGCACTATAAATACATTCAATATTAAACAACTCTTTCTCCATGTAATTTCTTCACTTATTCTCAGCTGAAAAGTTGATCATGATGTCTGAACTTCATTAAAAGACCAACAATATTCTTTTATGTCACATATTAAACATCCAACCTTCAAGCTTATAACAAATTCCCGATCAAACCAAATAGGTCCTTTGTTGTCATAGTATGCATACATGCATTCACATATACATAGAGATATGTGTACATACATAAAATTAGTTTAAAAAAACAAAGTTACAAGTGTATTTTTAAAACAAGTAATTAATAACACTCTTAAAGAGACATATTGGTGGTAAAGTACTTAGTGTATCTCCTGATAAAAGTTATGAGTTCAAATCTTACATAGTATAAGTATAATGATTTTAAAAATAGAGTGTAAAGTAAAAAATGGGTGTTCGGTGTTCAAAAATTCTTAATAACATTTCTTCTTGCCTGTGATATTCAAATGCAACATAGTAAAATTATAAGAAAAATCTATCATTTGATATGTACTGATTACTAATTTATTATCAACCGTCCAAAAACACGAACGGACAAGATCATTTTATAATTATTATTTGAAACACAAATAATTACTTTCCAAATAGTTACCAAGACACGCAAAGTTAATACTAGTCTTTCTTACATGAACTTATGCATCAACAAAATCCAATGTACCCAACATATCTCCATCATTGTTGCCACCACAAATACCTTATGCCAAAAACATTTTGCAACAACACATCACATGCTATAAATAACATACATGTGTAATCTTTGTATATCTTCACACCAAACATCAAAGATCAAAGAAATTTTATGTGAACAACAAAACCTACGTCTTATCGATACCTAACTAATGAGACAGTTAAATCATAATTCACGCTAGACATGTGACGTTCAAAAGAACAACATAGAAAATTAACAATTGAAGAAAATAGTCCATCGGTAGGTAGACCCTAATAAAAAAATATCCCTCAAAATGAGTACAAAAGGTATGATCCAAGGTTTATCTGCATAACATAAGCTGTGTTAAGGCAATACATCAAAGGGGGTTTCCTATGACCACCACCGTTGTAAAAATCAATGTATGTCGGAGAAGGTAACCAGAAAAGATAATCTTAGAATTGTCAAATTGTGTGAATGGGGGACGTGCGAGTGAGTGAATCATACATTGTGCATAACTCTTCTTATATTATTAGTCGTATGCCAATTGTATAACGCTTTATCTTTGATTCCTACTGGTTCTTCTCATACACACACATTGCAGCAACAACCAATCGCCATAAACAATGACACAATAATAATCATGAGATTATCTCCTAACGTGGCCCGGTAAATCTTTCTCTATTACAATTATTCGTATGCGTGTGATCGTATCTGAAGTTAAACTCATTTTCTACTTTTTAAATTGTTGCACCAGATCTTTTTAGCAATGTTGTTGGGACGGGATCGGACCGGTCGGTCCAACCGGTCCGATCGGGGAGCGGCTAGGTGGCCGGTCCGGTTCGCACTGAATCGTTTTGGGCCCGTCGAACCGGCCGGTTCATCCCGAATCGCTGGTCGAACGGGGAAAACGGACCGGTTCGAACCGGATTTTGTATTTTTTAATTTATTTTTTAATTTTTTGAATTTCAATGGGTAAAAACGGGATGTTGAACCATAAATTAGTTTGTTGGATATAAAAATATAGTTAAGTTTTATATATAATTATAAAATACATATATAAATTACTTATATTTAATTATATAACTATATATATAATTATAACGTCATCCGGTTCTTAAATACGGTCCGACCGGTCCGACCACCCAACCAGTAAGACGTCCGGTTCGACGTCCGATCCGGTTCTGAAAACATTGTTTTTTAGTACCCTATCTCTTCAAATATCATAATTCAAACTTAAATAATTAACATAAAGACATTCAAAAAAGCTCCAAAAATATCTTTATCCATATGCTATTGGCATTCTTTATCATCAGATTTAATGCGCCTAGACAATGATATGTAGGGCCTTGACATTGCCCAAACGCTTGAAATTATTACCCCTAAAACAACACCTCCTCACACACATACTTTTGTTGGGTCCAACACCCTCATCCCATCCCAACATTATTCATTTTGTTTAAATTTTACATATGATAAAAGAATAAAAGATTCAGGTTGTATTAGAAGGTTTTTTTATTTTAGATAAGTTTTTTTTTTAGTGTGATCTCGATTTCATATTCAAGTAATGAAAATAATCAGATGAAATAGTGGTTCATTAAAAACAATGATTCTTAGCTCAACTGGTTAAGATGAGATACTTATAACATGTAAATATTAGGAGGTCATGGATTCAAGTCTTTATCTGAGAAAAATGCTCAGGGTTGAACCAGAGAGTTTTTTCAGTGATTAGTTTTTTCCTGAGGGGGTTGGGGGTGCGATTTCGACTGGACAACGAATAGATAGATCCAATATAAATAACTCATATTATTCGAAATAGGGCTACATATTTGTCGTTAAAAAAAAAAATAGTGGCTCATCAATGACACTTTAGCCGTTTAGAAAAATATAAAAAAAAATTACATTAGGTCATCTATGATTGCTCCTTGCAACAACAAATGCTCATCTACTTCCTTCAACAATTCTTTATTGCCTTCAAGAATCTCCCATCTGTAAATCCCATGTGCTCCCACCACAAATCTTCACAAAACTCTCTTCTTTAACCCTCAAAAACCAAAGGGTCCTCTTAAAAATTCAATCTTTGAAATCTTGAATCTGACCCATCAAGATCTTCAATCAGTTCTTCAATGGGGTTATTTGCATCAGATGTTAAATTTGGTCAACAAGAAGTTATACATGCTGTTGTACCATTACTGAAGCTGTTATCTCTTACTGTCATCGGAATTCTTCTAGCTCATCGACGAACACAAATTGTCCCCAAATCGACATTTAAGCTTTTGAGTAAACTTGTTTTTGCTCTGTTTTTACCCTGCACAATCTTTATTCATTTGGGTCAATCAGTTTCACTCAAGAATTTAGCTTTATGGTGGTTTATACCTGTGAATGTGATCATCAGTACTGTAATTGGTTGTCTATTGGGGCTGCTGGTGGCGGTGATCTGCCGTCCGCCACCGGAGTTCTTCCGATTCACCGTTATCGTCACCGGTTTCGGGAACACCGGTAACCTGATTCTAGCGATTGTCGCTTCGGTTTGTCATAACGGTGACGATTCATTCGGTCCAGGATGTAATACATCCGGGACCGCGTATGTGTCGTTGGCGCAATGGGTGTCCGTGCTTTTGGTTTATACTTTGGTGTACCATATGATGGAGCCACCAATGGAGTATTATGAAGTGGTGGAGGAGGAGGATGAGGGGGAGATTGAGATCGTTCACGAGGGTTTGTCTGTGAACGATCTCAGCAGGCCACTTTTGCATGAAGCAGAGTGGCCTGGTATGAATGATCAAGAAACCGTGCATTGCAAAACCCCGTTTATCGCACGGGTTTTTGCGAATGTGTCGGATTTCTCTGAGTCCTCCTTACCAGACCCTGATTCACTACAAGATGGGCCTGGGCAAAGGCATGAGAATCCTCGAAGCCCTAAGTCGATTAGGTGTTTAGCCGAGTCTAGGATGGTTAGAAAGATAAGAATAGTAGCCGAGCAAACCCCGGTCCGCCATATTCTTCAACCGCCAACAATCGCTACTCTTCTAGCATTAATCATAGGAATGGTCCCGTTTTTGAAATCTATAGTATATGGTGACGATGCACCACTAGCGTTCATAACAGATAGTCTAGACATAATGGCCGGAGCCATGGTGCCTTCGGTCATGTTAGTTTTAGGTGGGATGATGGCTGAGGGTCCCAACGAGTCTAGACTAGGGATCCGGACCACAATAGGGATTCTAGTTGCGAGGCTTTTGGTGCTTCCTATGATAGGGATCGGGGTCGTGGTTTTAGCTAATAAAATGAACTTGTTGATTCAAGGCGACCGAATGTTTGTATTCGTATTGTTGTTGCAATACGCGACACCAAGTGCGATCTTATTTGGTGCCATCGCTAGTTTGAGGGGTTATGCGGTTAGCGAGGCCTCGGCGCTCCTGTTTTGGCAACATATCGGTGCATTGTTTTCTCTTTCGATGTATTCTATAATCTTCTTCAAGTTGTTGCTTATGTATGTATGATTGTTGTAATATGTTGCATTGGTAACTTGTACACCTTGCATTGGTAGTTGTACACTAATATGGATGTGGGAATGTTTTATTAACGAGGTGTAGATTATCATTATGTCTTGTTAACTTTGTACACTACTATGAACTTCTAATACATGTTAGAACTGTTAATGGGCAGAAAATGCATTTTTTTTGTTTTTCTTTAATATTTATTTTCATTACAATGTATCTATTGTTTTGTATATTTGGTAAATGGGTTGGTACATATAAGAGTTCACGAGGTGTTTATAAATTTTGTTATGAAAATTAATTCTGTACTAAATACCTAGTACGTAGATTTATTTATTATTTATTAATTTTATTAATTAATAAATATAAGGCAAATTGGATTTTAATAATCCAAACTATTACCTATTGGCCGATAATAATCCATACTATTAATTTGGCCGGTAACACTCCCAACTTTCACTTTTGTAACCAACAACAGTCCCAGTGACATAATTTTAAATTTTTTACGCTTAATTTGTATCTATTTTAGTCTCAATTTAACTTGTATGTTTCTTCATTTCATTTATAATTATTGTTGCGAACCGAATCGAGTCCAAATCAAAGATAAAAAATTGAAAATTATGTTATTGGGACTGTTGTTGTTAATAATAGTAAAAGTTGGGAGTGTTACCGGCCAAATTAATAGTATGGATTATTATCGGCTAATAGGTAATAGTTTGGATTATTAAAATCCAATTTGCCTAAATATAATAAATTAAAACTTTGACATTCGGGCAATCGCGCCTATGTCAATCTTTCTGGGTTTCAGTTATGAAGTACTAGAGTAGCAAACTTCAATGTTAACACCCTTTAAAGGAAATCGGGCCTGAGCCCAAAGGCAACGGTCCAAATTAACCAGTTCGATTAACCATAACCGGTTTTCAGTTTAATATCGATTGACCAGATCTGTCCAATTTATTTATTATTTTTGACGGTTAATAAATACTATAAGTCCGGTCATACGGGTAAATTTATTTGTAAAATGTTGTTCACACCTGGGAACACAAACAACGCTGGTGACCCGCCCCGCCCATGATTCCATGGGAAACCCACCACCAAAGGCCTACTGTAGTTAAACCCTTATCCCATTTGAAGCATATTGTACCAAGTGAGACTCGAACTCATGATCTCTATATTGAAAAGCCATGGGATACCTCATCCCAAACCAATTGATCTGGGGCTTATCGGCTCCATCCAGTTTATTTAGTGTTGATTAATTAGAGGTCCACACATTGGTTATTAAAAAACTAGTTCGGTTACTAATAGAATTAGTTATCGGTAAAAGTATGAAAACCTACCTGGTGTAATTGGTTTGGTTTGATGACTAGCCGTTTAACTGGTTTTTAACCAAATAAAACTTGTTTTTATTACTGATTAAAAATAGCTAGTTTATAATCGGTTTGTGAAGCAGTAACCAAGTAGAAACTGTCGGTAACGATCAGTTAGAAACCAATATATATTGGATTGGTTCATAACTAGTTTAGTTATAAGATAGGATAATCAGTTTCTTTGCCCACAACCAATCTGTGGTTTAAAACTGGTCTGACTGATCGGTATAACCCGATATTATAAACAATGCTTTTAAGTTTAAATTGCAAATGATCATATACTCTCATTGCACTAAACTACTAATACCATCTGGTTACTAACGTGAAGGCCTATATAAATCTTTCATACCAAATCTAGTCATAAATTTCTACCTTTATCGATGCATATCGAGATTTTATGAATAATGATCAGCTACAAAAGCCGAGTAAGATAAATAATATTGTTCTAGAAAATAATATTCTCTTGCCCACGTTTAAAGAAATATCTTCACTGTTTATAAATAACATAAGAGTCAAGTTCAAAAAGATCAAATGTCTTCTCTAACTGAAAATAACATCTACAAACTTGTGGATAAAAGTACTAATTAGAGATAGGAGGGTGAAAGTGGTTGTCGCAGAAGATTCTTTAATTACATTGATTTTTTTTAAAATTTTGTTAGGGACTCATGCAAACAGTATTTTATAAATGCGTTTTACGTCCCTGAGGTTTCATAAAAATTGTCATTTGAATCCAAAAGTTTAAAATGTTGCCATTTGCATCCAAAGGTTTCACTAATATTGCTATTTGAATCCATTTGCCTACATCTAACTAACACAGTTAACTTTTTCCGTTAAGTTTCCAACATGAGAGTTATTTTAATAAAAAAATTACAAAATAAAAAACCAACTCACGTGAGGGTTTTTATATGTTTAGATTCTTTTGATAATTGCAATTATGATTTGACTTTATTATAGTATTTTATTGTTTTGTCTTTTTAATGTATTTTAGTTTAGTAATCGTGTTACTTTTGCCAGTTTTATTAAACATAGATTTGTTTGGTTTAAAGTTTAATTATAGTTACGATAATTGATATTTTATGATTATTATTTATGGCGGTTAACGTTATATTATTAATTATTCTTATACTTTTATAATAATATGTCTTTTATGGTTATAATTTAAATAATTTATGTTATTTGACTTGTTTGTATATATATATATATATATATATATATATATATATATATATATATATATATATTTGTTTTGTATGCTTTATAAAGTTAGAAATGAATCACTTTTAGTTAGTTAAACTTATATTTTACTTTATCTAATAGGCGTCTAGAGATGGCTTTCTTGATAAAATAAAAAAACTGCTTACATATCATTCTTTGTAAATTAAAATCGCAATGATGATTCCCAAAATAAGCTGAACGCGTAAAACTTATCACGTAGAGCTTATTTTTATTATTTTCTAATTGTTTTGACTAAAATACCTCTAATTTAGGAAACTTAACGGAAAAACTTAACGGCGTTAATTAGGAGTAGTTAAGTGGATTCAAATAGCAATTTTTGTGAAACGTTTGGATGCAAATGACAACATCTTAAACTTTTGGATTCAAATGGCAATTTATATGAAACCTCAGGGACGTAAAATGCATTTAACTCTTAAGAATATTGAAAGTGGAGGGCCCACTTCTTCAACGGAATAACGGAATATATGAACATGCATTTTCATCGCTAAAATCCTCATTTCCCCCCTCCCCCCAAATCTCCAAAACAAGAAATCCAAACAATTTAAATTAGGGCTTTTTATTAATCTTCAATTAACACACCATTAGATGATCAAAACATCTTTGCAAGTAAGCACATTCAATTGATTGCTTCATATCAAAGCTGCAATTCACAGGAAACCTTAATTTGTTCGTCATTTTATTCGATCATCTTCATTCTTTTGTAGGAATTTCATTTGAATCCTTGTAAGTTCAATTTCTATGTGCCTTTTGTTTATAATTTTTCGCCATTTCGTATCCCTGTATTCGGTTTGATGTTTCTTTTGTGTCTCGCGTAGAGATTTCTCCTTATAGATTTTTATTTCAACGTTAAGAAGCATAAACTTGAGCCTTTATTCATGGCAATGATTCAATAGATTCTTTTTATCTTCGATTGGGTATAATCTTAATTGGAAATGCTGGCAATATAACTTTTCCTTGAATTCAACCCACAGGTCTATAGGGAGAAAGGGAAGGTTGCAGAAAGAGTTTGATAGGATTGCAAGTTAATAGAATTTTATGTAAAACTGAGCTTCAATGGGGGATCACTTTGTCTTGCTGGCTGATCAATTGCTCACTGAATCGTCACTTGAGGCTATCCTTGAGAGTAAAAGAAGATCAAATTCAGCAATAGAAGATATGGTTGCTGATGTTTGTGGTCATAGGATGGATCATAGTTTTGAATCAATACGAAAGAAATTGGCAGAATGCAGGATCTGTCATGATGAAGATGAAGACTCGAACATGGAGGCACCTTGCGCGTGTCGTGGCAGCCTGAAGGTTGTTATTTTGAATCTTAGTTCATGAAACTAATTTTACCTTGATCAATGAATATCATAAATTTATCAAACTGTAAAAATTTAAAATTATCATCTTTTCAATATGTTTTCAGTATGCCCATCGCAGATGTGTTCAAAGGTGGTGTAATGAGAAGGGGGACACCACATGTGAAATTTGCCTCCAGGTTTGTCAGCAAAAAGGGTTTAAAAGATCATAAATTGTCACTTTGAATCAAACAATTGATCTCAACTGATGTAGATCAATTTACATATCAAATCAGTTAAGGAGGTTTGATATGTCGAATATTGTTGATTCTTCATGTTTCAGCCGTTCAAGTCTGATTATACATCACCACCTCCATTATTCCATTGTGATGGCATTCCAATGAATTTCAGGTGTTGCTTTGGGCACAAGAATCTTAAATTATGTACAATGTTGCTAGATTGTGGTGACGAGAATCTTTAATTATGTACAATGTTGTTCTGAAGGGGTTGTTGGGTTAATCTTGATCAAGTCACCTCGAATCACATAACGGGTCAGCATGAGTCTTTATTTTAATGGGTCAAGTTTAATTTATATTTAGTCACATGTTTTTTTATATTTTACTAGGTCATGGATAGTTAGCAAGTTAGTGGGTCTAATGATGTAGTGGTGCTTATTTTTAGGACTACATGTTTATCTTCTATATATGTAAGTCTTAAGGTATGAATGAATGCAAGAGTTTTGAGTATGATCTTGGACCAGAAACCAACAGTGGTAACTGAGAGATTTCCAGAAGGGATCTTGACAATTTAAGCTTTTCAACAATGAGTTTTGCTGGTCATGATGAACGCAAATCTGATCAGTATACTCCTAACTCCAGAAGCTTGATTTATTGCCGTGCAGTTACTATAATTGTATGTTCTCTCTATATAATGCTAAACACTAAAATCTCACCCAGATCAAGTTCTTTTTCATGTATACAATTATCCTGCAGTTCATGACGCTTCTTGTGTTGCGCCATACTCTGCCAATCCTCATCAATGGAACAGGAGGATACACTGTTACCTTGTTCATGGTAATGTGGCACAAGCACTTGTTATCTTCTTTACTTTCTTTATGTTTTTTTTTTTTGTTTTTCAAATATATTGCTATTGATGCAGATGGTCATGTTAAGGTTCATTGGTGTTCTACTGCCAATATATATAATGGTTAGAGCTTTTGCAGCAGTTCATCGCCTCCAGCAAACACAGGTAACCATCTATACTGTCATATGTATATATTTGATCAGTTAGTTCTTCTAAATCTAAAATTTGACTTGGTAGGATCGTGAATACATCCCTGCGGACGAAGAGAACAGTCTCCCACATTCACAGGTGCGTTTGCATATTATTCGTGTCCACTAATATTATCAAATGAATAGCGCTTGCTTGATGTTGTCCCTACTTGGGCTCGGGATTATGCATTGGTACAGGGTTCTGAAACCCTAAACACTTAAACCTCAACTTTGGTGTTCTATGGTATAGTAATCGTTGAGACATCTTATTTACTGGCCAAGGAGAGTGAGGAATGAGTTCTGTATCGAATTTGAGTTAAAAATTGATAGCTACTGGTTAGTTTTGTAGGCAAGGATTCATAAATTTATCATCCTTGAATTATTGTTAATTAGGAAATCTTTTTTGATAACATTTGGTAGGATATAATATTGCTAATTCCTATATTTATCATCTCTGAAGTGTAAGAGTTTTTGGATTTCCTGTTACTAGGATAGCTTTTTAAATTGTGTATATCACTTTTAGATTAAAGTTATCTCAAGAACGAGATATTTTATTATGTGAAAACGAAGTTGTTTGATTCGTTTTTTCGTTTTTTTTTAAGTTTTAACAAACTAAATAAATCTCTGTATCTAGGATATAGAACTATTACAATAACTGGGTGAAAGGTTGCACCTTTTCATGAAAGAATACAACTGATGGCGGTAATGATAAGAATACAACTGATGGCGGATATGATTGCAATAGTTAATACTTACATCAATGAAATCTTAACTAGTAACTCTAGTTTTAGTAATTTTGTTACTAATAATGACTTGCCTTTCAGCAATGGTTTAAAAATAAATGGTACAATTTTATAAAGCCAGTATGTCTTTAACCTTTCTAGATATTTTTTAAATAACTTGTCTATATTATATAAAGCAGTGATCCTAAGAAAACCATAATTTTATGAAAAAATTAGAGAAAATCAATTAAACCGATCACATAATTTATAAATTTTTTATCACTACCCTTTATATATATGTGTGAGTATATATAAATAAGGATATCGATCAAATGAAAATCGTAGCATGGTTTTCCATATACGTTACACATAGGTTACGTATACGTAACCATTTTTCATTCGACATAGTGTACGTTACGTATACGCAAAACTCTCCATTCTCGTATGTATGCTCAACATATATGTACCAAATACTTAAATAACATTTTAATAATTAAAATAACAAAAAAGTTATGAATTTTATTATCTGTTTCCGTGGTATTCTAGTGTTTTCACATAACTATTGGTTTTCTCAAGAAACATCCCCAACATTTTATATTAGAGAGAGAGAGAGAGAGAGAAAATATATGTTAAGATTTTTACAGAACCATTTTTAATTACAAAACCAAAAAAACTATTGATTTATATAAATGTAAATTAAGGCCGGTGATATTTAGCTTTCTACATAGTTTATTATTACACACATATAGAAAACAGTTAAGTATCACTGGATTTAATTTACATTTATGTAGATTAATGATTTTTTAAATCTTAAGATAAAAAATGGTTATGTGATTATCTGACCCAAGAATGATTTATCTTTTTAAACTTATGTGTAACTCCTTTTGGTGAACACTTGGCGCTAATCTATGAAAGTAACACATGCATGCTAAAATATGCATTAAAAACATTTTCGGCCTCAGTTTAATAGGATATAATTATTTAATAGGATATAATTATATAAAAATCATCTTTCGCAATAAGCACAATAAAAAAAACAACGGCAAATAATTTCAATATTTGAACTTAGAAAACTAAGAATATTGACCAGCTCAAAAAACATTCTTTTAACCCATTCATTAAACCGAAAGAACGTATTGTTCCAATCGACCATTGACAGCTTAAATCGCCCCAAAGCATCCGTACATATGCGATAAATGCCACACCATTCGGACGATATATATACACTTTAAGTGGACTGATTCCAATCCAATTACTTGGTCATATCCGTTCAAAAAACATAATAAAAACATTCCCAACATCCATCAAAACCGAAAGAAAAACGAACACGAATATGCCAGTGTTGGTCATGACTTCTTTCACGTGTGCGCTTGGCTGGTCGTTTCAACACGCGCAGAGAGTGCATTCGCGGTTAGAGATTAGAGCTAAGAGCTTAGGGGACGAAGGTAAGTTTTAGTTTCTCGATAAAATAACTAGTGGCGGAGCTTGAACTCTTTCGTAGGGGGGCTGGGGCGAAATTAATTTTTTTAGGGGGGACGAACTTGATATTTATATAAAAATTTACACTACCGGACCAAAAATTTACACTATCGGACTAAAATTTAACACTACCGAAGAAAAAAAGAGGGGGGCGGCGGCCCCCGGCCTAACTATCCTCTGCCAATGAAACTAATACGATTATTTTAATCGCGCGTGATTCTTGTTATGCAATAAGTTTGAAAACATGTTTTTGTGCATGGCGAATTATTATATACTTAAGTGTGTTATTTTGTGTTTGTTGGCTTGCTTTATTGTCAGGGAGGTCGAGTAATCTTGTTGATTCGAGTATGAAGATTTTAAAGGATAGGATGAAGGTGATAAGGACGAAAGAGGGATTAGAGAGGAGCTCGAGATCATACGGATGGGATTATGACTCGAATTACACGAGTAAACATGAAAAACGACCCGAATATCCAAAAACAATAGCCTTAATTTGTGTAACGTCGAGTTTACCAGTTCTAATCAGCACTGCTCTTCTTTATGTTTTCTCGGTTATTAAACATCTCAATCTATAGATAAAGCTTGTGTTTCATCCCAAATTAGTTCTAGAAAAGAAAGAAAGCATGGGAAAGCTTTTATCTTATGAGATGTTTTAAGAATATCCTATGGATGGTTAGTAATAACATGATTTTTATTATTTTTGTATAGGGTGTTGGTTTATAACGATCAGTCGATCAACAACTCTCTTAGAATCTACATTTAAAATTAATTTATTGTTTAATTAAGGGCTCAAGCTTGTACTAATTTAATTGAAATAAATACAAGATATCATTAGGTTAAGATGCCATGTGCCACTTCTTTAATCTATTCTTTTTATTTTACTCCCTTTAATATCACATCAATCAAATCATATTTTTTACTTTTACAAACGCTTACTCAGCGGTCAAATAGAACATTTTAAAAAAAAACATATTACATTTTTCGTCTTTTAATTTTATATCAAATTTAAGGTTTTTCCATCAACTAAGAAAATAAATTGTCATTCATGTTTAAAATGTTCGTAAGTTTCGCCCACAGAAAGACGTCACATAAAAATATAAATCCATTTGAGGTTAATATACTTATTTCTTTCTTTCTTGGTTTGTGTTGTAATATGTGAGTAATTAACAAATAACCTGGCCTTGTTTAAAACGAAGCAAAACTTAATGAGATATTAACGCTTGACGTTGTGTATTTGAAACTATTAAATCTTCAAGTTACTACTGGGGCATAGTTTCTACCAAGGTACAATTACTACTTAGGTTTGGTTTCTATCGAGATTCAGTTGCTACATAGGTTTATTTAATACCGTAGTATAAGCGCCCCTAGGTTCAGTTTCTATCGAGGTTTAGTTACAACCCAATATTAGTTTTTTGCCGAGGCATTTCTACCGTCGTTTGTGGCTAGGCAGTAAGTTTTGCATTAAGTTCATTGCAGTTTCAAATGAACGCCGTTGTTTTAAGAACAATTTCAAATGTTTCATTTTGTTTTTCATCTAGTTGAACCGGCTGGGTGGTTGAACTAGATTTTATTTTTATTTTCATTTCAAAATCTCATTTTGTATTAATTTTGTACCCTAGAATCCATATTTTATATATTTAAGTTTTCATATTTTACTAAAATTACAAATTCATATTAAAATATATATTATCTTCATATTTTGTTCTATATTAGATGTATATAAATAGATATCAATTTTCTATTAGATAAAACATCATACGCTTTTTATATTTGGATGGACTGCGGACGAGTGGATCAGTAAAGCGATCGATTTGTTGTCCGGTATGATTTGGTTTTGAAAACTATGATTCTTTAATACTTTCTTACTATTCATCTTTAAGGTATAATCTCAGGTGCTAGTATCTTAATCGGTAGTAAATACTTTTTCTAACTATTGTACTGTAGGAAAGAAGTTATCACTTATGATAGGAGACTTAGAAATTTATCCACAAACACAGATTTAAATATCATTATTTATCTTCTTGTATTTTTATTTTCTTTCAATTGTAAAAAAGCATTTGTAATTTACTGCTTTACATTCCTTTAATCCTTCATATATTGTAGATGATAATAAAAAGTCATTTTACTTCAATATTGTACTACAGATTCCTCCTGTAACCAACAAATAAATATCTTATTATTTTTATAAAAGAGAAGAATAATATCCAAAATATAATCATCACCTTGGCAGCTTCAATGGGACGAGAATTTTGTCAAAATTCGACAAGAACCATGCCTTTCGACTTGTGTTTCGTCCCTAGCAAATAATTGTCACAAAATATATAAAAAAACATACCACAACACCATATAAATACACTTTAACACCACGATATTCAAAAACAGCTACAACCGATCCGTACTTCACAAATAGAGCAATCTTCCAAATTTTTCGAATATACATACTACGATATCCTTCGAGTGCGAAAAATAAGGCACAAAGATGTCTATATCGATACCTTCATTTGTGTGTAACATGATTTTGCCACTTCAAAAGGAGCATAAAGCACGTTCACGTTTAGACATTAGAGCTCACAACGTACAAGATAAAGGTATGGTGCTTATATAGAGCATTCCAGTAGGCTTTTCAAATTTATATGAGTGTGTTTCTTATATTCTAGTGAATGGTTGTAAATGGTTGAGTGGAGGATAGAGAATAATTACTGTTCAATTTGTATATTTGGGGAATTACTGTTCAACCTTATAAATGATAAACGTATAAAAAATATTATTTAATTGAAAAGTAGAGAGAAAAAGTAATGTTTTTTAATGTAATTATAAGGATAAAGACAAATAATCTGATATGAATGCTCTTAGGAGTTGTTAAAAGTTGATGCATTTCTTGATAATCTTGGGTACTATTGGGTAGTTTTTATTATAAGTATTCAAACTTCGAAATTATTTTGAAAAGTTGTTATTGTACTTGAAACTACAACGTAAGTGGGTTTGAAACGTTAAGCTAATCAATAATAGGTTGTTAAAATCTTTAATCAAGGAGAAATGGAGTCTAAATTGTAGCTCGTTTAGTAAATGAAACGTTTGAGTTGTATAATAAGCTTTATTATTAGACTCACGAATCACGATTATCCATATTACTTGTATAAATATAATATAATATTCTACATATGATTTTCCATGTACCGTATATAGTGTCGTTGAATGCACGTAGACTGTTGAACGAGTATTTTGCTAAGTGTTATTAATTTGTTGTCATACTCTCTTTCTTGTTAGGGAGATCGAGTAATCTTGTGGATTCGAATATAAAGCTTCTCAAAAATAGGATAGTGGTGATGAGAATAAAAGAAAAACTCGAGCGGAGTTATGGAGCGTATGGATGGGACGATGCATCAAAATACATAACCCAACGTCCTATAAAACAACCCGAATATCTACAAACAATAGCGTTAATTTGTGGAACGTCTGGTATATTGATTCTCATGGGCACTGCTCTTCTTGTCATCTTTTCCATCATTGTTCATCTCATGGTATAAATAATCTCAGTCGAAACGAGAATCTCACGTAAAAAATAATTCACATGTTTGTTTCTACAAAGTTCTAACTGTATGCGATCGGTCAATATGGACGGGTCTGTAGTTTTCAAAAGAGTTTGTAACAAAATTTAAGTGTACATTTGTCTTATTTTATTAAAACTAGAATTAGCAGTAAACAAATTAAGACGCAAATTTTTTTAAAAAAAAAAATCATTCACACTGAAAAGTCACTAAAACAAACATGTTGTGACGGTAAAAAAAAAACAAAAGCATAAATATATTTACATAAAAACATTGATAACAATAAATACATCATAACAAAAAATTTAGATTTTATGAAACATCTATATGAAAAGTTGTAAAAAAAAAAAACAAAATGAATTAAAAAAAAAGTCAAAACCTTGAAGCAGATTTGACAATCTAAAAGTTTGTGCTTTGATAACTCGTACATATTAACACACAACTTCGTTTTCAATTAAAATTAAACGAATACATAGACAAAATAACCTTGTCATATTGGTATACTCACAATTTTATAAAACTACCAATCTAAAAAGATATAAGGAAAAAAACAACTAAAAAATTATAAGTGTGCCATAAAAAACTACAACTATACTTCGACTGCTAAATGTAAATTTTCGTACGCTTTACATAACATCATGAGCGGCTAAAGATGACAAAACAATTCATGCGCCAAATCATCAGTTTATTTATGCTACAATGAGTTGCACACCAAATTTATAAATTGTAAGAAAGGAAAAATAAATTCTATTCATAAACTTTATTTGCAAATTGTGAGTATATATAGTTTTAGATTATAGACCCATATATTTACGAAATTATATAAATTTATAATGTGTATTACACATGTTGAATCATTATATCCATTCTCAAAACAGGTCTTTCAATATAATAACAAAAAAATTTTAAATTGTCAACCCAAAAAAATCCAATAAGTAAAAATGAAACTAATGAATGTAAACCAACAATATTATTTTTATACATGTTGGTTTCTAGAAATCATGACAAAATGAATCTCAAAATAATAAAAATATGTTCAAACAAAACATAACAACGTTTTAAGAAGTTAAAATTAAGCTTTTGACAAATACTATTGCAGATGTTGAGTAAAAATACAATTACAAATAGTTAGAATTACACACTTTGATATGATGAACAAATATAATATAACTTAACTATGCAATTAACATAATATAACCTTATTAGCAATCAATAGTTATGCCCAACAAACAAAATTACATTAATTTTTCTAAAAACTGATATACCTTTTTTCAGCATCCTATGAAGCTTTTACTTATATGTTAAGTACTATCTTTTAATTTTAATGAGTACTTTTGATTTTTTAGTATATTATTAGTATTTTTAAAATAAAGAATAAAAAACAAATTATTTATAATAAATTGTTTGATATATAAAGTAATATATTATTTATTCTTAAATCATTAGTAAGTCATCTGGGATAAATTATTATGTTTTATTTTTTAATAGCTAAAAATGGGTTGATTAATATGCATGTAATGAATTAAAGCTTATAAAAAAAATAGAAGCCATTTATTAATAATAAATCAATTATAACCGGAACTCATGTTTACTAATATAAATATATGAAAATAAGAATTTAGTTATTCGTTTTAACATTTTATTAGATTAAAATACCCATCTCCTATTAACAAACACATTCATGCATTTGTTATAGTTAAAACTAATGAAAAACAATAAATTTCTAATCAAAGATAACAAATATATATAATAGAGCAAGGTATAATTGGAAATGATTAATGGTGTATGGTTTAATTATAAAAACCTTTACTCAAATTTGAAAATTGGTCATAAACACGATCAAAGGATCCACGCATATAGGTAAAATTAGATATATGAATTTAGACGGAAAAACTATAATGAAATTGAAGGAG
Source organism: Flaveria robusta (assembly GCA_025506415.1). Taxonomy (NCBI): domain Eukaryota; kingdom Viridiplantae; phylum Streptophyta; class Magnoliopsida; order Asterales; family Asteraceae; genus Flaveria; species Flaveria robusta. The sequence goes on along the minus strand of CM046459.1, from coordinate 13,588,318 downwards.
AGAACGATACGTATCCTATAAATGTAAAGGTTTATTATGATTAGATTAGATGGTCAACATTTTTTGAACATTTTTATACATCAATATTTTCTTAAAATATCATATCATACAATTAAGTACATCTTTTTCCAAAGAGTGCTAAACTAGTGTTGCGTATAACGAGGCGTATATTATGGTCTATTAGGTCTTTCTTAACAGTGTGTTAGCATAGAAACGATGTGTTAGATGCGTGTGTTATCGCTGCTAGTATTTTATGTTTTGTTGGTTGCATTCTCCCAATCTCCTTAAGGCATGTGGCTTATGTAGAGGAACCATACTTAGCAACAACTTGGAACAACTGTGAGTCATGAAATCGTTTTCCGATTGGAACTATTTGGGGGTTCAATCCAAATACTTAATAGGATAAAACTCAGTATTCAAGATCAAACTATGGAGTTTGAGTGAACTTTTCAACTAGAGAAAATAACCAGTTTCAAAGATGATCTTTTGTTCTACGGGCAGCGTCTAAATGCCTAAAAAACTACCTCAAATATGACAAATGTTAATATTAAATAAACTGATGAATACATAAAAAAAGTAAGAATGATGATTGTAGATTTCTGTTCTACGGAGATCCTTTAAAATAGATTTCAAGCTATCTAGGTGAAGCTATAATATATATATATATATATATATATATATATATATATATATATATATATATAATATTTAAATAACATATTAATATAACCTAAAAAGCTATACATACAACTTCATAATACACAAAATCCCGCAAGTACATGAGGCGCGCTTTTTCCCGGGTCTCAAATGCTATAGCAACCGAGGCTAAAGAGTGCGCACATCCAAGGTTCACACCTTTCAACTATTGCCACTTGGTGCTCTTCAAAATTCAGAAACAGCCTTTGTAGAAGTTATCACTTATAAAACCATCTAAAGTTTATCATGCTTTTAATGTGGGATAAACTCAATTTTTATAGTTTATAAGTTCTAACTACATAACATATATAGAACATCGATATGATGATATCTAATTCATCCTATCTACGTGTTTAATATGACTTAATTTGTTGTGATCCTTTCACATAATAGAACACAAACACATTAGTTAATAGTTATATTACTAACACATACAAGTAATCCTTTATGTCAAAGTAGGTGAGAAAACACATTTTTCATTAAAATTTCCTAACAAGATTATATAATTATTTTCAATATTATTTATTAATTCCTTTTTTGCAAGATGGTTGTTTGTTAAAACGAATATAAGCAAAACTCCATGTGACCATGTGCTTAGAATATTTTCCACCATTGTAAAACAAACAGTCTAAAAGTACTTGTTTTTAGCAAGAAGATTCGCCTATTTTTTCACATGCGAAATGTACGGAGAATTCTTAATAAATATACCACAAAAATCATTTTACAATTTAATATTTACGTAATATATGCATTCATATCTATCTATACTAATAAAATAAGGTTTTTGTATGGCACTTGTCACAATTGTAGAGCTCCTAAATTTTATCTTCTCGCTTCTCTCTCCTAATAAATATCACATTAAATATAAATGATATTATTTAATTCTTTTCATATTGAAAGTATTTTTTATTAAATTAAAAAAATAGATCTTTCTACAAATGCAATTTGTAAAGAAATAAATTTTTTATAAAATAAGATTTTTTTTAAAAAATATCAATTTTTTAAAAAACACAATATATTTTAAAACCTGTGGCTTTTAAAAAATTAAATTCTTATAAAACGAAAATAATTAAATTTCAGAGTTATAATAAAGAAATTATTAAAAATGACACTTTTTTAAAAATAGTTTGTTTTGAAACAATTTGTTTAAAAACCAATTTTTTTTGAAAAAGAATTAAACAAAATTTTAGAAAATGATATCATCCTTTTATCACTCGTACGTAATGTTAATCATATATTATATCAAAAGATCGTTTTATAATTTTTTTAATTTTTATTAATAACTATTTGATATTTTATTTATTCAACCCGTGTTATACACGGGGTACTAACCTAGTATATGTATATCTCAATTCATATGTATATCTCAACGCATTCGTATGTCCATTTAACGAATGATTATTAAGATGGTTACTTTAATTTGCCTTTTATCAAATCTAGTAAATTATGGACAAATGAATCTGGATGAAATTAATATGAATGAGAAGATAGTAAAGAGCAACTAACATGAACGAAACATAAGAAAATATGTTATAAAAGTTTGAGACACTGCGAGGTTGAGACTTTGATTAGGGTTCTAACAGTCGACGAGGTCATGAGAGACAGATATATAGAGGTTGAGGTGGAAAAGCGGATGACACGAGAGATGAGGGTCTTTTATGTGGCTAGGGTTGGTTTATATAGCTATGTTATGCATGTGTCATATTGAGCTTGTTTATGCTTTTTTAAATCGTGTCATTGACGTTTCAAACTTTTTTTGAGCCGAACCTTTTTAACCCAAACTCAAGTAGTTTGTCTAATTTCGTATTCAGTTATGTTATTACATCCTTGTATGAAAGCGTAGGAATTAACGAACTCATATTTTCAACTTCTACTAAAAAGAGGGAATATATATTCGATTTTGTTGTAAAGCGGGACATATTAATTCTATTAAAAGTTGAAAGTTTTAAAGTTGGAAAGTCTGTAAGTTTGCAAATATGTTGGTGTTTATTTCATGAGATATCGTAACCTAAGTCGTTGAGACTTAAAATGGTCTAGTACGCATTATACCAACTGTGACGATACGTTGAGAACGACGTCTAAGATTTAGGCCTAGTGAGCACTTTGATACATTATGAACTCTTTGAGAGGGTATGATTTATCGTAGGAAAAAGTAATTAAATTAATATGTCCCGCTTTACAAATATATAGGTCAATATGATATGGCCACACGCCTATATTGTATTAATATTTCGGCTATTTAACCTGCAATCAAATTGTAATTAATTAGTTGATTGTACTTTATGAATTATGAGGGATTAAGTTAAACATTATGATTTGAATTTATCTTGAAACTTTTTGTATTAAATGTTTTTTTATTATCATTTAGCCTATCACAGACAAATATGTTGATGTATAATTTTTTTTTTTTTTTTTTTTTTTTTGTTTTGTTTTTCCTTCTAAGCACATATGATTATCAAGAATATTCAGGTAAAGATGTTTAAATAAATGTGTTTGACGGTTTGTAAAAGTGTTTGAGGGGTTGTAAAGATGTTTAAATAAATGACTATGTTGAAATTTATTATGCGATTCGTTGGATTTATTTTAACAATTTGAACATTTATTAAATGATGTTTATTTAAATTATAGTAATTATCAAATTGTTTCTGTATTATGGTGTTGCACTTTATGTTTAGGGTGTTTTTTAAAGAAATTGATTTTTTTACTTTTAACCTAAATCTTTTCACTTTTTGTAATGTAACATCATAAAATTTGATTTTTTACTTTTAACCTAAAAGTTTTCATCTTTTGCATTTTAACCTCACAACTGTTTTTATTTTCAACTTTGTCTCATATATTTTTCATCTTTCATAAAATTTTGTTTTACGTTGCATTCTAAGTTTTGTAAGTTAACACAATGTAATATGCATTTGTGGTTCAATATTTTTACATTTTCCTTTAGGTTTTGTTTTAAATTCTGTGAGCTAACACGACGCAACGTACATGTGTGGTTTAACATTTTTACATTAATTTCTGATTTAACATATAAATGAAAATAATATAAATTGGCCATTTAAATTTTTCCATGTAATTTAATTGACTTATATTAGAAAATATCATAAATAATTTATATTTTTTTGATTAATTAATTATATAAAAGTTTTAAATATTACAATAAGAAAATGAATGAAAAATATAAGAAATAATAAATCTTGAACATGTTGATTTAAACACAAATGAATGAATAATTTGTAAAACCGAAAATGCGACAACTAAGGGTTATTTTTTGTGCTATTTTTAAATGTTCAATACTCATTGATTGAAATGTGATATTTTCAATCTTATGTACACACATCTATGCTATGAATATATAAAGGTCAAAACCAATAAAATTGTTAAAGAATAAATTGTTACAAATTTAGTTGTAAACGTGCAAAAACATATTAACTTAAATTGTATAGCGATTGTATATAAAATTAAATTATGAAAAACTAATCCCTTAACATTATGTTTGAAAATTTAGATATATTCATTAGAACTTCTGTTTAATATCATTGTGCATATTTTGCAAAATGACTTTTTATTTTCTAAAAATAAATTATAAGAAAGTGTAGGAGTATACAAATAATTATTTCCATTTGACATTTATTTGAATTTAAAATATAAACGAAATTAATTCAAATTTTAGAAACTTTTTATTTTAGAAAAACAAATTAAGAGAAAATTTAAGAGTTTACAAAGAGTGCTTAATATGATGACAAATAACAATATATTTTTTTACTTTCAACTTTGATCTCCTATACTTTTCATATTTGGCAAATTTTTCGTTTTACGATTCGCTCTTAATTTTGCAAGTTAGCACGCCGTAGTGTACGTGTGTGGTTCAACATTTTTATGCTTACTTTTCTTCGTTTAATGGTCTAGTCGCAACGCGCTGGTCCTAGATGAACTTATTGTTTATAGATTTTACGTGCGTCTGCGAGGTTCATCATTTTTACGTTTAGTTTTAGTTCGGTTTTATTTTTTGGTTTCTTTTTTAATATGAGTTTTTTCGGTGTTGGTACTAACAGTGGTTTGCGCCCTCGCCAACGCGATGGGCTTAATAGTTGTATATATGCAATTATCAAAATGCAAACATTTTATGCACATGGTACAATTTGTTAGGCAAGGAAATTTTGGTAATTTATTTAAACTTTAAGTTCTTTTCTTCGATTAAAGTTTCACTTAATACTTTTTATCCCCTCAAATATAGCTATTGATACAACTTATAACCCTATATTTATCTATTTTTTCTTGACACACATCTTATGACTTTTTTTTTTACACACTAATATTTTTTTCAACAATGTAAAATTTATTTAAAACGAAGTTATCCGTCACAATGAAAAACTAATAAATGAAAATACATACAAGCTATTAAAACTAATTTAATATTTTGATCTTTATATAGTTTCTTTTTCGCTTCTTCTTAAAACTTTTAAAATACAATGTTTTATAAAATCTAAATTTGTACATGCTTATTTTTATCAATATTTTTTTTCAATAGCGACATATTTATTTTTATGAAAATTTCAATGAGCACTTTAACGCTTTGGTTTTTTAGAAACTTCCAACTATTATCAAAGGCGTTGATGCAACTTTAAAAAGGTATTTTATATAAAATTTTGAATGTTATCAACAACGCCCAAGTTTTATTTTTGTTATATAAAGTAACATATATTATCAATGCCCCCTTCAATGTGCGGGTTATCGGCGACCTTTTGGCATTAATTTTACCACAGTTTTAGGCCTCAGCCCTAACTCGGTGTTTCGTCATTCTTATTATTGTCGAATGTTATCAACGAAGTCTTTATTTCAATATTCTTATTTTAGGTTACGTATGCTATCAACGTCTCCCTTAAAACACGAGTTTGCAAAGACATCACAACATTAGTTATTTTATGCCTTTACGCCTCTGCCGCAATATGAGGTGTTAATAGTTAATTCTAGTTTGTATATAAATCACACCTTGGTCGTATTTGATTAGAGTCTTACGTCATAATCATGCGTAGGCCCTAATATAAGATAACCAAATTTGTCATTACTTCTAGACGACAACGAAACCAACCTTTAAATAACTAAGCCATCTCCTCATTGTGGCAATATTATTATATCTTTTCTATAGTATCTTTCTAATCGAATCCAATTTAAAAAATGTTACGTTTTTAAAATATGAAATGAATCATTGGTGATTTTAATGTTATTAAATTATTTAGGTGATTAGGGTAGTGAATGATGAAATATGAGATCATAATCTATACTAATAATCCTTTACAATTTTTGACACATGTCACTCTCACGTTCACTCTCCCATTTATTTTCCCGCTTAAACTATTTATTTCATTTTAAAAAATCAAATAACTAATTTTTAAATATTTCTCTTTCTCTCTCTATATTATAAATCTAAGTTTTTCCTTAATCAATAATATTAAAAAGACATTTTTCACTAATAAAAACTACGTATTTTGATTAAAAAATATACTTTTTCAAAAACAAAATTTTCTAAAACTATGATTTTTTTTAAAACAATGAAACTTTTTTAAGTAATGAAATAATTTTAAAATCATTCTTTTTATAAAATAAAAGTTTTATATAAAAAATTTACAAAACAAACTCGGCGTTTTTAAACAACGAAAAATTGATAAAATAATAAAAAAATTTCAAAGTAATTTTTTAAAACGAAAGTTTTAAAAATAATAAAAAAATCATAATACTTAACCACACGTAAATTTAATCATATGTTATATTACAATAACGTTTTATAATTCTTACTCATTATCAATAAATATTTAATATTTTTGTTATTCAACCCGTGTAATACACGTGGATATAACCTAGTTAAACAATAAACAAGTTGAGAAGCGTAGAGTTTAAACTTGTTTTGAGAATTTTGTGATTTTAAAGTAAAAAAACCACTAGACAGGGCGGCACCCCTTGTAGCACTATCCAAAAGCAACAAAGCCACTTTGAAATCACGAGTTGTGGAAAAAACCGCTTGAGAATGATCTTCGCTTAGCAAAAGTTGGTCAGCACAAACTGAAACATTAGTACAAGATACTTGGTAGCACTGGCGAATCATAGTTGAGACCGGGGGGGCCGCCGCCCCCCTTTTTTTTTCGTCGGTGGTGTTAAACTTTAGTCCGGTAGTGTAAATTTTTGGTCCGGTAGTATAAATTTTTATATAAAACTTGAGTTCGCCCCCCTAAAAAAACAATTTCGCCCCCGCCCCCCTACGGGAGTGTTCAAGCTCCGCCACTGCTTTGTAGCAACTTTAGTTTTGCTTTAAATTAATGATAGGTAGCAAAATCAATCGTCACTAGCAACTTTGTCTTAGGTATTTTGACTAATTGATCAGTAGCAAAATGCTACTGATATTATTTCTTGCGAGTTAACGATGAAATTATGACTGTTATAATCTTCAACTGTTATGTCATTTCATTGAACAGTTGTGATGGAGTCATTTTGGTCTAATTTGCATCATCAAGTTTACACAATTTCTAGTACTACACTGTTTTCCTAATAGTCATCCTATTACGATTGTTATAACCTTTAAATGTTATGTTTATTTTATTGAACAGTTATGATGGAGTCATCTTGGTCTAATTTGCATCATTAATTTTACACAATTTCTAGTACTACATGAATTTCCTAATAGTCATCCTATTAGTTCTTGAAATCATTTGTGTTATCTGATTAAAGATGTTAAATTACCATCAACATTATTTTAAATTATGACTCAAAGTTATACAAAAAAAAAACTACAAGAGAGTAGTTGGATCCCAAAAAAATACAAACTAAATGTAGTTTCCGACATGAATTCTCAACCAATTCCAAGTTATTAAAATCACATCGAACAACCTTTTAATTAAAATAAAATGACACTAATCAATTAAATATAAAAAAGATACGATGACAGATAATCTTCTTTCAAGTAATCATGTATCCATCGATATGAATAATTGTACGGTATTATTAAATTATTTATTTACTATAAATAACTGGTCAAGTGGTCATTAATACAAAGCACTTTAAGTTTAGTTTGTTTCTTATTGTCATTTCAAATATACGAATATTCTTTATTCCGATCCAAGGAATCAAAAACCTCGTAAGCACACATAACTTCATTTTATTATAATTTTGAAAAACGTTAATTTAAAAATACATTACTTTTAACTTAAATCTACTTCACGTATTAGGTAACGTTCGAAGAGTATATATACACATTTGTCAGAGGACCTGCACGGCCAAGGTTGTAATTTTATTTATATTATGCAAAAAGGAATTGTTCCTTTATATTCATATTAATTAATATAAATCAATTTAACTATTAAGAAAACGTTTATCTAATAAATGCTATTATAGTATCCCGTGTAATACACGTGTTAAATAAATAAAATATTAAATAATTTGTAAAAAAATTTAAAATTATAAATAATATTTGTAAATATTATGTATATATAATTATTTTAAGTAAAAAGCAACAATAATATCATTTTAAAATATCGTTTTATAAGATTGTGTTTTTTAAATGTTTTATAAAACATTCTGGTGTTTTTTTAATTTTATTTAAAAAACTAATCATCTTATAAAACTTAGAAAAATGGCATTAAAATACTTCGTATTTAAGAATTTTTTCGTGTCTTATACAAATTTAAAGTGTGTTTTTCTTTAAAAATCTAATTTTTTATTTTTATGATATTGATTTTTTTAATTTAGAAATGTTTTAAATAAAATAATCTATCTATATTAATAAAATAACGTTTTTTATGCCACTTGTCATAATTTTTGATCTTTTAAATTTTATTTTCCCGTTTCTCTGTTCTAATAAATATCACATTAAATACAAATGATATTATTTAATTTTTTTATATTGAAAATATTTTTAATTAAATTAAAAAATAGACCTTTCTACAAATGCAATTTGTAAAGAAAATAATTTTTTTATAAAGTAGATCTTTCAAAAATATATCAAACTTTTAAAAAATGCAATATATTTTAAAATCTGTGGCTTTTAAAAAATAAAATTATAAACGAAAATAATTAAATTTTAAAGTTATAATAAAGAAATTATCAAAATTGACACTTTTTTAAAAACGGTTTGTTTTGAAACGGTTTGTTTTGAAACAATTTGTTTAAAAACTAATTTTTTTGAAAAAAAAACAAAAAAAATTAAACAAAAGTTTAAAAAATGATATCGTTATTTTATCACTCGTACGTAATGTCAATCATATCTTATATCAAATGATCGTTTTATAAATTTTTAATTTTTATTAATAACTATTTAATATTTTATTTATTCAACCATGTTGGACAAAGTAAAAACAACATGGAGTGAAAAAAGTTGGTTTAATTAATTAGTATTTATTAGTTTGTTAGGAATTGATAATTATTAGTTTATTTATATGATTTTCTAAATAGTTTTTTAGTTGGGTTTGAATTAGTTTTATCTACTACAAATATAAGGTTATGTATTTAATTTTATTAATCGAGTTCAATAATATACGAAAAAAATCAAAGCATGTACTTCAGTTATACGTGTTTACATATATTTTTGGGTTGATTAAAATTGGTTGTTTCAACGTACTGTATTCTCCTTAATTAAGCAATGCATTTAAAAAATAAATCACGTGGCATGATACTATATTTCCTAACGTATATTTATAATGTAGCAAATATTCTAGACTAGTCATCAAGTCCAACTATATGTGCCTTGAGTGCTGTAGTAGAAGAAGCAGTACGTGCAAGTCGACGATCAAATCTCCGGTATACAATACACTCTCGTCGGTCTCAAGCCCCGAGAAACCTATGGCTTTGTCAACAACGGTTACATTCGGTTTACGAGGTTTTGGGATCTCACCATCAATAAATTCAGATGCGAACAGACGTCTCTCTCCCTCGATGAAGATGGTTGAACCAAGTGAGAAACCGAAACCGGGCTTTCAGGTATTGTTGTGTTAAATGTCTTTCGCTTTTCACGTAGTTTTCATGGTTATTTTTGGTTTTTGAATTGAATGGAGCGGGTTCAAAGTAGTGGTAAACGGACAAATGGGCTATAGTGAAAACCCGAGTTAGTGTGACGCACAAGGTTATTTCAACATGTTTTTTTTCTTGAGGTGGATTTTAAGTACGGTGTGAATTAATGGTAGCGGGTTGACGGGATGACATGTTGACAAGGTGAACGTACACAAATGTGTGGTACTTGGTGGTTGTTTCAAATTTTTTATTTGTTATTTTATTTTATTTTTTTGGATGGAGCGTTTAACTAGGGTCAGGTTGATGGATTAACGGGTTTGATAGATTAACCTAAATACGAATCATGTATTTATTCGTGTCTAATGTATTAACTATAACGTGGATACATACTAAAATTTCTGTAGTGTTTGTTTTATGTTTGTGAATACAAGTAACATCTAGCGACTTAAAAACTATTTGAAGAAAGAGCGACTCCTGTTAGATAAAGGTAGCGTCTTTTTAATTGTTTTTTTCTTTATCTCTCCCATCAACTAACAAATTTAAGTTTATATATTTGGTTTGGAAACATAGGAAATGGAATAGATTCGAGAATGAAAATATTAGAAATGGTAGATTGGTAGTTAGCATTAATAAATAAATTTGTTAGAAACAAAAGGTTGATATAAATTAAAAAAAAATCAATTTCATTTTTTTTATCGTCGAGAAAATACGCAATTCCAATTCTAGTTACAATAGAGTGGCAGGTAAACGAGCAACAAGTTGCGCCGCGACCCCCTTTTGAATAGCAAACCCAATTCTACTAAAAATAAAATTTTGAGACTTAGAGGCTGACAAATTACTATGCACGACTTGCTGACATAATTAAAATTAAAGTAATAAACTATAGTGTTAACGATATTTAGATATGACCTACTTATTAAATAAGTATTGTGTAATGAATTCATTTATAAACAACTTATCATTAGGTTAACCAGTTTAATAAACAATTAAACTCGTAGTATTTACTAACCTTGTGTTCATGTCGTATGAATCGTTTCAACTAATTTTACGCATCACAATTAATTTTAATTAAAAATTTATTGCTTCCGTTTGAAAAAAAAATATGTAAAATTATATATACTTTAGGTACTTTATTATTGATTACACAATTAAAAAACTAAGAATGAGGAATAGCCCTTTAGGGACTCGAACCCCCGCCCTATCTTTATGAGGGTGCAAGCAACCAACAAGCACAACTTGCTTTCTTTTGTGGTAAATGACCGATGAATGAACAAAATATAAACTCTATTACATGTGTCAAAAGTTATTAGTGTAGTTATTATTCATGCGTTGTTAATTGTTAGTTATAATAGTTAGGTTTTATATCCGACTTTGTATCTTTTGTGGATGCAACGTAAAAGTTAAACCCTGATTTTAGATTATATTTATATCTGTATAAGTGAAAATAGAATTTCATTCAATGTGTTTGTTTGTTTCTAAGCTAACATAATTAAAACAATACTCAAATAAATATAGGGAACACAATACTCTTTCTAGTTTGAGTAATTATTTTCATGGAAAAAATGTATGCTTATATATTCAGTTGATCACTAAATTACAGTTAAACGTGATATTAAGAAACAAGTTATATATACATAATAGATTTAGTGACTAAGACTATCAATAATTCCATTGTTTGCCGCTATGCGTATCAATTTTATTGTATATATAAACCACATACTAGGTCCTATCGATCCATAAACATGTTATATATAATGGCTGACAACATGCAAAAATATAAAATGTAAGAGTTATATGAATATATATATTATAGTCATTAAGCTAGACTATGGTTATAAGATTACTTGAATTAACCAAGAACTTAGAGGTGTTGTCTAATTAAGAACAACAATTTTCACAGACATTCTTCATGTCCACCTCAAAGTTGAGAATGAAAACGGTTGGAGCATCAGGCATCAAGAACACAGACATGCAACCAGCACCTGAAGTTGGAGTTGCGGTGTTCATAATAAAGGATAACAGGATACTCTTTGGGCGTCGACGCTCCCTCTACGTTGGGCCCGACGCCTATGGGCTTCCAGCCGGTCACCTCGAGATTGGTCAGTTTTCCCTGATACAACATGTGTTTTAAATTTTATATATGGAGGGAAGTTCCCTACATAATGCATTTTGCCTAAGAAAACATAAGCTCGGGAGTGTGACAAATATACTTTGATGGTACTATAGAAAAAGGGTGTGTAGTCATTTTTGCTTCTTAAAAAAACGAAACTATTTTAAACGAAACTATCTTTTAAAAATAGTTGCACCATAAAAAATAATGTTTTTTTCTTTTTTGTTTTGATGCACATGTTACTTTGGTATACTTTTTTTTTTCAAAACAAAGCGTTTTTTTTTTCAAGGCTGAACGAACACGTTAACACTATGTTGGTATATAATACACACACGCAAACACAATGTATTATAATATATTTGAGGAGGACAGAATGATCTTATTACATTAATTTCTAAGAGTTTAAGAGGGTAAAGTTGTCTTTTATTTCTAAGGGTTTAGGAGGACGAAATGATCTATTTACATTTATTCCATGTTGTGTATCACACAGCATCGCATGAGCAACCCTCTGGTATGTGTGCGTTTGTTTATGTGTGCACGCGTGTGTGTCTGTGTATATGCATACTTTCCTTAAAACTAATTTTCGTCTAAAAATGTTAAGAATGTACTATCTTTTTTTTAATTATAAATTTATAATATCGTTTTTTAAAATTGCTTAAAACTTTGTAATATATTATTGACTGTCTATTATTCTTTTTAATTTTTTACTATACTTTAAATTTATATTGTGTCTTTTCAAATCTTTACCGTCTATTGTAATCCGATTTGTAGTAAGGGAAAATGAATCTCTCACTATATATACATAATGTTGTTAGCATGTTTTTTTTTTTCAAAAACACTTTTACGATAAGAACTACGAGAAATACATAATTCACTTATATGTAGTGCATTGATTTGTATCTACACACAAACACACATATACACATATAGAGACACCTTGAATAAAAAATTTACCTTTATATTAATTTGTGGGAGGATGAACAGTCATTTTATACGTATCACTTTTCAAGCCTATGGTACAACTGCTGTCTGCTCTTTGAAGCATCTTCCTCCTTTAAGATGGACTCCCCTCCTCATCCCCATCGGGTGGTGGTTGTCCGGTGTCACTTCCGGCGGGTGGCACGTTTACCCCTTTCTGTTGCTGTTCGACCACGGATGCATGTCATTTTCTTCCGATTGTTGTTCATCGTTCACTGCACCGTCGATGGTCTTTCCTGTTGCCGGTGTTGTTCTCCGGCGCTATTGCCGCCGGCTATGGTTCGCACCCGGCTTCATGGTGGCGGTGGCGGTGGCGATGGTGATTATGGGTGTTAGGTCTGATTTCGTTGTTGTTTGTGATGGTGCATCGGTGGAGGGCCTTGTCGCCGCTCCACCATCGATTTCGGTTTAGGGTGGAGCAGGTGGTGGTCCTTTACCGGTAATGATGGGCGCCGGTGGTGGTGCAACTGTCGATCTTGCCTTATCATCGTTGTCTTTCTTGATACCCTGTTAGGGTTTTCATATTTACACCTGATGATGACGACAATGGTGGTGTTAGAGAAGTTCTCCGGCGATGATGCCGGCGATGGTGGACCTCCGCCGTTGGCGATGGTGGGCCTCCTCCGCTGTCGATGGTGGGCCTCCTCCGCTGTCGATGGTGGGTCTCCGCCCCTCGGTTTTTGTTTCACTTTTTGTCTTCCTGCGGTACGCCGCCCCCTCTTCTACCTCCGTTCTCCTTGGGCCTCTCTGTCATCCACCGTGATCGCAGGCTGTGCCTCAAACCAGCCTTGCGGTTGATGTCGATGGCTGTAGCAATGGTGGCTATCATGGTTAGATGTGTTGGATCTGTGGTGATGGCGGCGACGGTAGATCTGGTGGCCGATCTGCCTCCTCTTTGGGGTTGAGGTGGAGTGGATGTCCGTCTTCTACCGGTCAGGGGTGGTGACGGTGGTGGTGCGACCACCATTGTTGCCATTTCGTATTCGTGCCTCTCCGCTACCCATTTAGGGTTTTCAGATCTACCACTATTTGCTTTTTTTTGGCATTTGGCTACTGTTGTTGATGATCGCGCCATGGGTTTGCCTGTTGTGCCCACGTTGTCGCCGACCGGATTTGCCATGGTTTGTCACCTCCGACGATGGTGCTTCAGTTCGTTTTCTGATACCTCTGTTTGGGAAAAAAAACCATGTCGATGATGCTGAACATCGCTTCATCTGAGACCGATCTCGGGTTTAGTTGAAGGTATGCATGCTTTTGCTATATCGTTGTGTCGATGCTTAGAAACATTGATATGTCGATGATGAGAACCTCACTGCTTTAGCATAAACATGTTAATCTGACAGTTCTGTTGGGTATGTTCGTGTTTCGGTGTCTGGTTCAAGTGAACTTCAAAGGGCTATGATGACATACGGAGTGGATTCGATTGCTTTGGCGTGGCTACTGTTTACGGTTAGCAGCCATAGCCGAACGTCAGTTCTGAGCTCGACCATGACGATTATTATGTTTTAAGTTGTTTTACTCGCACGTAGTGCATTAAAAAAAACACATGTGGTGGTAGGTAGAAACAAATGTTGTTATAATATTTTATATATATCATATGTAAAGTGATATGTATAAATGCGTTTGTGGATTCGTGTTTTTTAAACTTCAAAATAGTTTTATATTAAACATTCTTCTCTCTAAATGTGTATACTTAGGCCCCGTTTGGTTCACGAAATTCTCAGGAATTAGAATCGGAATTGAAAATTTTTCCATCCAAAATCATGTTTGGTTGGTCAAAGGACGAAACTGAAATTGGAAAATTTTCCCACATTCCATCCACTTACCAATGGAATGTTTAACAATCCAATGGAATGTTCAAAATTAACATTTCAATTTCACTCAAAATTGACCAACCAAACACGTTATCAATTTTAACAAGATTCCAATTCCAATTCCATTTTCAATTTCAATTCTTTTGCAAAACATTCTGCGAACCAAACGGCCCCTTATTGGTTACCGTAATCCACTTTATTATACACCAAGATGAAATTTTTTTATTAATCTTTTGAGCTTTACTTTGAAGGCTACTTTTTTTAAAATGATAAAAACACACAGGCCTGATCCTACTTATATATTTACACTAGATTTACACTATTCAATAAAAGGCTCGAACCCTTAATCTTATAAAAAAAAAACATCACTATGTATAAATCATATACCATTGACTACAAAGCCTTTGGGTATTTTCGTATTTAGAAGGTTAAATGATGTTTGTTATGAAGTGTTTTAGATATATATAATGTTTCTATTTGTTTAGTTAATTTTCAAATAATAAAGCTAAAAAATCAAATGGCCATAGTTGATATCTTGAGTGAATGCTACAGAAATATGAATCCAAAAGGTCTGTTGACTAGTAAATAAAAACAAAAAAAAATCCAATTACATGATTTGGAATCTTCATTAGTTTTTGATATACAAGTTACTGAAGTTTATAAAAGTTGCCAATAGTTTTTAAATTTATGTCATATTGAATCTAGGTGAAAGCTACGAGGAATGTGCGGTACGAGAGGTGAAGGAAGAAACCGGACTAGACATCACGAATATTGAATTCTTAACAACCAACAACCTCTATCATAATGCAACACATCTCAATATTACTTATCTACGTGCACATTTATCAGACCCGAATCAAACACCTCAAAACATCGAACCTGATAAGTGTGAGGGTTGGGAATGGTATGACCTGAATAACTTGCCCGAACCAATGTTCGGACCGCTCAAAGAAATGTTGCGAGGTGGCTTCAATCCCTTTGCTCCTAGCACTATGAAATAAAACATACTTATGTGATTGATTTTACATTGGAGCTTCTAATGATGTAATTCTAAATTTCACATAATATTGTTGTTGCTTGTTGGGTATGGTTGTGTTAGTTCTCATAAGCCATTATAAGTTATTAAGTCGATGGTTATGTCACGTGTCATAATTCTATAAGTCCGGAATTCTGTTTGCTGTTTTTGTTATTTACCCCTTCGTGTTCTATTCTTTATTAAATGATTCGATTCAATCGCATAAAGGATTGGCCGCAATTTGGTCGCTAGTAGTTCGGTTCCAAATTCAGTTGCAAATGGGTGCAGTCACTAAAATTTCGTCACAAATAGGTTTAGTCATAAATTTGGTCGAAAATTTGAGGGTTTCGCATGTAAAAATATTTCTGTTGCAAAATACATACAATAAAAATAAATAAAAAAAGTCATTTGCCACAAGGTACATTTGCCACCGTTTTGACGTCACAATCAAATAATAATTTTTGTAGTAATCATTTTGATGGTCACAATTATATCGATCATCGTTGTAAATGATATAATGTGATTTACTTTGATTCGGTTTAAAAGCATCTTAAATGAGTTTAGATGGGCTCGTGAGTGTTGTTTTTAAAGCGGTTTGAGAACCGTTATAAAAGAACATCATCGCTAACATTTAAGGCAACCTCATTTTTCAAATACAAATAACCATTATAGAAAATAGTTCTTTTTCACTGGTGTTGTGACTTTTTTATAAAATAATACATCATCACGTGTTCCACAAAGGTAATGAAATATTTATTTTAATAGCAATTCTTAGTTTTTAAAAATACATATATCACAACCTGAACATTACAAAATTTAAACACTCAACCTTTTAGTCGTGACTTGTGAGACACACCAATTACCACTTCAACGTATCCTTTGGGGCAAGTAATGGAATATATGTTTTAATTCATTTCTAGGGACAATACTACAAACCATATGAAATCCATTTCATAAACTTTTAAACAAAACGTACATTTTGTGTACAACATGTGACAATCATAACATACATAAAACAAGAGTTATCACATATATACAAACCATTACCATTTGTATATTATTGCTTCATATGGAGTCATTTTACCTCATTAGCAGTCATATGATAGCTATGAATGTGCTCAACAGACACAGGAAGGTTTTCCTAGACACGAGTACTCTTCTTCTAGCGTGTCGATGATGTCATTGAAGTCGGGGCGAAAGGTAGCGTCACTAGTACACTGCCTTATCAGCCTGGGCACAATGAAGCATCTTAATGAAACTGCACGCTTGATCATAAAGATGGAAAATGTTATTAGGATATGTAACCGATTAACTTACTGTTGAATTCTTGCTGGACATTTACTACTGAATTTCAGTTCAAAATCACTAGATTTTGCATTGCCCATCTCGGGTATGTACTTTGCTTCTACCATCTGCAGTGTATATATAAAATTTTAAGCTATCAGGCCGAAAATTAACACTACTGATGAAAAAAGAGGGGGTCCCGTTCAACCCAATTTACATGAAAGCGACCCGTTCAACCCAAAATCTACATGACAAGAGTTTTTGCAGATTTACATGAAAACGACCCGTCCAACCCAAAATTTACAGTTGAGACCCTAAACTTATAAATATATAACAAGAATATCTATAACAGTAACATTTAAACTACAAAAATGATGCTCATTTCTCTTTTATCTTTTAAGTTTTTTAATCACTCAACGTTGTATGCATTTTGAAAAATAAATAGGTTAAACAGGTGAACCCATTATGTTATATATGTCCACAGTTTTACCAAACACTAACATAAACCCATGGATTTTATGTTAGATTCATGTCATGTCAAAAATTCAAAATTTACGTAGAAATAGCCTATTGTAACCTGATAAAATATGAATCCAAATGATTGAATGTCTCTTCCTTTATTGATTAGATGGCGGTTAACAGTGGTTGAATGTTGACCTGAAAACACAAAGCGATTCACTAGACGTAGGAAATTAACATAAAAGCTTTAGAAAAAAAATAAGCCCATGAAACATACGTTCTTGATTAGGGTGTAGTTCATACAACATTTGGATCCAATATTCACCAATCTTCAAATGCCCACCTTCATCTTGCAATAAGTTTCTAAACAAATGCAAAATTCAGCTTTGGGTATGTCTGCAAATGCACATTTTGATGTATGTAAAACCAAATGTTGCATATAGCCTTACTTGGGATCCAGATGATTGTGAATTATTGGGCATGGCTTGTGATGATGAAGGTAATTCATTCCCCTACTTGTACAATGTAATGATATTGTGTTACATATCTTCACAATTAAAATATACCAAATTTTTATATATGAGATTTAGCCCCTCGTATCAACCAATATTGCATGATCTGTGTTTTGCGCACTAGAAGCTCACGGATTAAAAACTTTTACTACCCAAACATGTTTTACTGTGTAGTTCCTTTCATCCTCAACCAATGCGTCTAAATATACCTTATTTTTTAGTATCTCTTGTGAACTGACAAAGTGGTGATCGCCTAGAAGGGTTAAGGTGAGAAGCGCAATACCTCGCGATGTCTAGGGCAAAACGCAAAGCAAGTGCTAGATCAAGCCCGACCCGTTTGATCAAAATATCATACAAGCTTCCCTAACAAAGTAGATGAATGGAAAAAAGAGACCATTCGATGAATTGCTACCTTTTATCATAAACAACATAAAGATTTGAGGGACAAAAACGACATAGATACATATGCTTACTCTTGGCAGATGTTCTGTTATCAGTATCATCTGTCCATCATGCATGATAGAACCAAGAAACTGCAGTATATTAGGATGGCGAAGCTCCCTTAACTGCGTATTATCATTCGCCGACAAAACCCTGCGTAACATTTGAAGAAATATGCATATTAGTTGTTAGTTTTGGTTCTATTGCATATACTTATGTAGGAAAACATATACAAACATTTTCACTGGGAAGTCTATCTGTCTCTCGATTATTGTTTTGACGACCCATGTTCCTCGCCACTTGACCATTTCAGAGTTGCCCAATACGCCCTGATAACGAGGATGGTATCATAATTAAGGAGCTGATTAGTGGTGTGTTAAGAGTGATTAACAACCCAATGTTCATACTTAATCAAACCTGTTCAATTGGTATTGAATTTTCCGAATTAATCTCTGAAATTTCGATATTAACTTCCTTTGCATCTTCATCAGGAACAACTGTCTAGAAAATTAAAGAACCATCATTTACAATGCTAATCAGGTAATCATATATTAATTGGTTAAAGGTTTATCATATTTAAACACATAAAAGCATCAAAACACTTGTGGCTATGTTATATTTTCTTATTATTACATCCTTATTCATGAAAGTCTAATAAAAACCAACAAGATATGATTTTGTAGCAATATGAGATTACCATGGGACTATTCATAACCGAATCCTTGCCTCCATTCACTTCAAGAATTCTGCATATATCTCGATGGCCGTAAAGCCTCGCGTCTGTCAACGGCTGCAAATCAACAACAACAAAAAACAACATCAATCATCAATTCATCATTCATCCACCTATCATCAAGATTAACTTCAGTAATTACAAAAGGCAATTAATTATGCTTACGGTTCGATTCCACCTATCATCAAGATTAACATCAGCTTTGTAATGTAAGAGAAGCTCAACAATGGAAGCATGACCTTCACTAGCAGCGAGATGAAGTGCGGTCCTGTTGTCGTAATCTTGAACATTAGGAGATATTCCATCTCTCAGCATCAAGTTAAGCCCAACCCTGTCACCTCTAGATGCACAGCTCAGAAAGGTGCCGATCCTTTGCATATCGAAGTCATCCGTGCTGTCTTCTCCGCACGATTCATACGCCATCGCTAGCTGATTCGCAAGATCCTAATGTAACCTTATATTGCTAAAAGATGGAATATAATGAATGGGTAGTTAACTGCATGTCTGTGTGTATGTATATGAACATTGGGATGAGGTTTGGCGGGAAGGAAAATGGGCGGATAACTCCAAGAAATGGTTTTGTGATTAACGACCTCCAATGGTCACCAGGTGCATGACAAATAAAGGATGCATCACTATGTTATAAAGATTTTGGAAACTATCAAAGTAAACATTTGACTTTTGAGGTAGTTTTACTCACTTTCAATTAATAGTAAGGTGTCAAATACTCCCTTACTTACTAAAACGGCTGCACCCCAACTGAAACAATCATTGGCTTGATCCCACCTGAATGTAAATGAGGAGCTGACACATCTACCAAGCTTTACTAAAGCCGGGCTGTGAGAGGTCGGCTACGGGCTAGCCAAGTGGCCCACCAGTTTGCTTTGGTTAGGCCGAGTCACGTGTCAGCTCCTTATTCAATTTCGTATGAGACCATCCAATGATTAGGTCGGTTGGAGAACAGCAGGTTTACCTAAAAGTGGGTATTTGGCAGCCTTCTATTGGTTGAAAGTGAATAAGCCGAAAGTGGGTGTTTGACAGCCTTATGTTGGTTGAAAGTGAATAAAAGAGTATTAAAAGTCAAATGTTTAAATTGGCTTTTTGAGTTGGTCAAATGTTTATATTGGCAATTTTACCTAAAAATATTTTACAATTTATAGAAAATTAAATGAGTTAAGTTCGGTTTTGCTCCCTGAGGTTTGACAAGAATAACTATTTTCATCCAAAAGATTATAAACATCAATTTACCTCCAAAAGTTTCATAACTTGGTTCAATTTCAATTCAAAAATTTCATTAGTTGTTTCAACTTAAATCCAAAATTATGAAGCTTTTGGACTAAATCGAAACAATTTATGAAACTTTTGAAGAGAAATTGATGTTTCTAATCTTTTGGAGGAAAATAGTTACTTTTGTCAAACTTCAGGAAGCAAGATAGAAATTAACTCAAATTGAATATATATACAAGTTAAAAAGGGTTTGTTAGGTTGATTTATGATTTTTTTCGTTTTTTTTTTTTGAATAAGTAATATTTTGTTTTTCTATACACGAATGTTGTAAAGACAAAGACACGGAACTTTAGAAGGGACTTGGACTGAGGTCCACGGAGTCAGCTTTAATGCTTGAGCCGGATTGTGCCTCAGATGGGAGTTAAGCCTGACTATGATTATGAAGAAGTTAATCACGAGAGAGATGAAGGTGTATATGGATATGGATAAGTGCATATAGGTTGTGAATGATATGGGGTATATGTTAAGACGTTCGATTGTAATACGTCAAGATAATGATCATTACCAGATACGATTGGTGGGATCCATGATTATGGATGAGAACAGTAACAGTTGTGGAGAAGTCTTGATTTGACTTGAATCAAGTAGCCATGGAGAAAAGAAGAGTAAAACGTTTAGTGCATAAAATGAGAAAAGAGACTCGTGAGTTCATCATCAACATAGAGTGCATAATAAGCATATTAAAAGGTCTACGTCCAGGCTCGGAAAAGATAAATCAAGTCTGATTCTAACAATAAGAGACGAAATCTTGCCAAAACCCAAGCAATGTTCGAGTTGCAACTTGCAACCACAACCATTTCAGCAACTACACTTGATCGGTGATAATTTGATATATATATATATATATATATATATATATATATATAGGGTAAGAAACCATCAGCCTGTGATTTTTATGGTTTGCAGGGGAATTTTAAGAAAGTCCTCACAGATCTGCAGCCTTTTTAGTAAGAAATCACAGTGAAATAAAAAGAGGAAAGGCTAGGATAGTTTACAACTACAAAAGGTTAAATGACAACACAATAGATGATGGATATAATATCCCTAACAAAGACAGTTTACTAAATCTTATACAAAATAAAAAAGTTTTTTCAAAATTCGATTTAAAATCAGGATACAACCAGTTAAAGCTTGAAGAAAGCTTTAAACCCTGGACAGCTTTTACATGTTCTGAAGGGCAATACGAATGGAACGTCCTAAGTTTTGGACTAAAAAATGCTCCTTCAATTTTTCAAAGATTTATGGACAGTATATTTTTAAAGTATGAATTTTGTTTAGTTTACATTGACGACATTTTAGTTGCAAGTAATACAGTACAGGAACATGACAGACACCTTCAGCAGGTTTTTACAGAAATAAAGACAAATGGTATAGTAGTTTCTAAACGAAAAATGGAGTTATTCAAAAGAAAAATCTCCTTTTTAGGATTAGAAATTGGAAATGGAAAAATAGAATTACAACCACATATTTCTACAAAAATTCTAAATTTTCCAGAAAAATTCGAAAATTTAAAACAAATACAAGCATTCTTGGGACTGGTAAATTACGCCAGAAAATTTATCCCAAACTTGTCAAAATTAGTTGGACCAATATACAGTAAAACTACAAAAAATGGTCAAAAGTATTTTAACCAAGAAGACATTAAATTGGTTAAAGAAATTAAAAAGGCGGTAAAAAATATAAAACCCCTTGAATTACCTTTAACTACAGATTACATAATTATTGAAACAGATGGATGCAAAGAAGGATGGGGAGCAGTCCTTCTATGTAAACCAAATAAATACAGTACAAAGAAAGAAGAGAAAATTTGCGCTTATGCAAGCGGTAATTTTCAAAACAAAATAAATTGGACTACAATAGATTTTGAAATACAAGCATTAATATATGCTCTAGACAAATTCAAAATCTTTCTTAACAAAGAATTTACAGTTAGAACCGATTGCGAAGCAATCGTCAAGTTCATAAAAAATGACCAAAGTAAAAAGATAAATAGAACAAGATGGGTCAATTTACAAAACATTATACAAGGAAATGGATATTTTATAAATTTTGAACACATAAAAGGAAAAATAATGGGATAGCAGATATGTTATCTCGAAATATTAACAAATGGTTTGTTACAGATGGACAGGAAAAAGATAAAGGAAAAGCAAAGATTGTATATCCTAAACAGGATAGATCTTTGACAGAAGAAGAAGAGCAGATTCAACAGTTATACAAGCAGTCTATTGAAAAAATACACAGTTCATCTCAAGGCTCACTACCTCAGTTAGTGATAAGGCCTGATGAAATTACACAATTCTATAGACAGCAAAAACAGTTTACACAGTCAAGGGAAAAACGCCCTTTGCATACCAGTTCTATACCCAAGCCGGTATTAGAATTTGGAACATATGCTTTACAGATTTTCACAGATCCTAACAAAAAGTTTCGACCTATTATAGGCATGAAACTTACAGACAAGCAGCAATGCTTGCTAGACAACCTATGGCACATTCAAACCATGCCACAGGCGTCAACTTTCAAAGTACAGGTTTTAAATGCTTTAAGCATTTACTTTCAGGAACAAAGTTTAAAAACCCCTGAAAGACAATTCAAAACAAAACCCAATTTTACACATTATGTTATATACAGAGGTACAAAAATTGGGATTTTCAATAAATGGACCAGTGTTATCCCTCATATAACAAATATTCCTGGGGGAGCAACCTGGAAAGGTTTTACAAACTTCTCTGAAGCATTGAAAGATGCAAGAGAAAAATTTGGTATACAAAACTTTTACATAGAACCCGAAGAGGTTAAAAGCTTTTCGGAGATTGCAAAACAAAACCCTGAGCAATATATTCAAGCTCAGCAAGAAATGATTTCAGCATTGAAATCACAGTTAGAAGAAAAAGCAAAAAATACACAGATTACACAGATAAAAATTGAAAATAGCATGTTAAAACAGAAAAATGCTATACTCGAAGCAAAAAATACACAGTTATTACAAAGGCTCGAGAAAAAAGAAGAAAAAATAGAAAAAACAGTTATACACAGAAAATATGAATCTTTTAAAACAAGGATTCTTGATACACCCTGGTGGCAAGTTTTGAAACCAGTTACAGAAAGATTCCCAGAATTTGAGAATCTTGTCTCACAGAAGGTCTGTGCGGAATTCCCTTTAATTCTGTACAATCTACAGCACCAACTCATAGACTTGGCCTTTAGATTCGACAGTGAAGTTCAACGATATGCAGTAGTAGAAAGAACAGATGAAGATGGCGAAGGAACAGGCCTCTTGTTACTTCAAATTCATCATCCTACAAAAATAACAAACGAACAGATAATTCAATTTTACCATCATGGTATGATTGATTATTTGGAAATAAAATTAGACAGAAGAACAGAAGATCTCTTAAACCAGTTAGGAGAGAAGATCATTTTAACAACAGGAAACATTGTAGCAAGATCTACAACACCAGTTATTGGTTGTAAGATTTTTGCTTCATTCCCATACACAGATGCTTATACATACAGACCAGCAAGAAAGAGGATATTCATCGAACACAATAAACAAAAAACAGATGTCTATTTACAAAAAGCATTGACAAATCCAGTCAGTAACATAGACTTTGCAAATTTACCATGGATGGATGATCCACACAGCCAACCTACAACAAGTTTCGAACAGTTTGTCAAAAAACATCAGGAAACTCCAGAAATACCTGATTGTTTTCCTTGGCAACAATACAGACTTATAGGAGAAGGACACTACATACAGATTTATGCAAAAACAAATTGGAGTATGCTTCTACCATTTGCAGGGGAAGGAGACACTCTACAGTTACAACACATCGTCAACCTAGAAGACGGATACAACGACGAACAAGATTGTTCAAGTCCACAGTCAATCGACAGCACACACAGAGACTTCTAGAAGACACGACGCATGCAATGACGACAGGTTACACAAAACAAAAACAAAGACGTAAGCCATGACGTAAGCAGCAATTATCGGAAGACAATCATGGCAGACAATTTTACTTTTTCTTTTTAGGCTTTTTGAATTTAATGTATAGCCTTTTTGACTTTTAGGCTCATAGTTTGTTAGCATAGTAAATTCGTTTGCCTATATAAAGGCAATTGTAATTCATTTGTAGATATACCGAGAAACCATTGAAAGCAATAATATTATGACTTTCAGTGCACACTAAACTCTCCTCCTCTCTTTAACTCTCCACTCCCTTACTCTCCCAGTAATCTCCAGCACTTCATATTATACCCAGCATACTATAAAAAAAAAAAAAAAAAAAAAAAAAAAAAAAATTTTCCCTTTCTGTACAACCTTCAACCGCTGTGCATACTCACTACACCAACCATCCGCTGTGCATACTTTGCAAGTAAGTTCTTTCTTTTACCTCCCTCTTTTTATGGCAAAGATCATAACAACTTTGCCTATGTACCCCCTCTGATATATTGGTATCAGAGCAAAGTCTTTCTTAAAATCTAAAAGACTAAGACAAGCTCCATTTTATGGCGTGTGATGCCTGTGTTATTGGAGAACTCTCTTAGGTGAGGATTATGGGAAAGAAGGTTGCTTTGATAACTTTATAAATGAAAGGGTTTTCTTTTAAGTACATAACTTTGTTTTGATTATCAGTTTTTAATATGTGATCATATTACTTTATTTTTATATTTTAAATTAAGCTGGGATATAAGAAAATATATACGAGATAAACTGGGAATAAGGAGAGAAAGAGTTAAAGATAGGTGTTCTTAAAAATCATCGGCAGCTCACAAACCATCAAACGTTTAGAGTTTCTAAACTTAGAATTCTCTGAAAAAGCTCACCAAAAAACACTTAAAACAGATAATTTCACTTTAGTCTGTAATATTAAAGACTCTTGTGAACACAGTTTACACACAAATAATTCACAGCTAAACACTCTAGTAGATTTACTTATTAACTTAAGTATTAGTCTACAAAGAGAAGTAACAAATAACAAACAGATATTAGAAAGCTTAATAACAGAAGTTAAGAAGATATCACAGAATTTAGATTATATAAAAAATCAATCCAACACAATAATAAACAAAACAAACAAAAGTAATACAGAAAACAATACAGCTTTAGAGGTAGAAAAACTTACAGAAGCCTTACAAAAATTGAAAACAACTAAAAAGCCAATACCTTATACACACTGGCAACCAAGAAAATGAATAATAACAGCTTCTTAGGAAGAGGTAGAACTATACAGGAAGCTAGGAATTCTACAGGTAATATACAGGATACTATTACATCAGATAGATTCTTAAACAGAATAATTAAAAGAGGATCAGGATCTAATAGTAACAGACAGATAACACAGCTTGAAGAAGAAATAGATCTAGATAGAAATCTAGAATTATACAATCAACACCAATTAGATATATTAAATCCAAGGATCTTATATCAAACAGGAAGATTAAACATAAACACTACACTCATAAGAAGCAGTAGAGAAGAAAGCTTAAGAGTTGTAGACAACACAGTAACACTAGAACTTTTCTCGCCAGAAACTATAGAAAAGATCAAAAGACAGAATAAAAATTTTGTACACACAGGATTAATAGTAATAGGAGTTAAGGCTCTAGGAAGAAAAAACCTAGGAACAAAGCTCTTAGCCCTAATACTCGATAAAAGTTGGAAAACAGAAATGAAAAAAGCTATAATCTCAGGCATGGAAGTAGATCTGAGCCAAAATATAGCAATATTTTATTGTACACCAGACATCTTAAAAGATACAAAAGATTTACAGAACATTAAAATAGCCTTAAAAACAAAAGGGTATGAAGATTATGAAGGCAATAACCTAGTAGTAAGTATAGGAATACTAGGAAAAGCTAGTAACAGTTCAGGAATGAAATATAAAGTAAACATAGATGGAATCGTAAAAACGATAGCATCAAAATCTATACAGATGATAGAACCAATAAAAATAGACCCCGAACAGCTAACAGGATTAGAATGGGATCTAGAGGATTTACAGGAAAATGACAGTAATACAGTCTTAGTTCCAAAGAAAAGTTATATATATGAGGAAATTAATGGAAAACAGAAACTAAGATTTACAGATTTCAAAGAAAAACAAACAGAAGAAAATGATAACGAAGAATATCATTTTATGAGTATAGAGGAAGAGGAGGAAACACTTCCAATATATGATACAGAAAATGAATATGATACAGATGACGAAATATTAGACACAGACTTCTTGAAGTTTAAACAAGAAGAAACAATGGATTACACACTTCTAGACTTTGAAGAAGAATCCATAGATTGCTTTAAAATAGAAGAAACAAACAAAACACTAGAACAAATTATAGACAGAAAGTTTACAGAGTTAAATATACAACAGGAAGTAGATGACATGATAATAGAATGTATGTTAGACTTAGGAATGACATACGAAGAAAGTTATAAAAAACTACAGGAATACTACAATCTGCCATTATTAGAAGACATTGTAAGTGGAAAAACAATGATAGCAGATTTCTACAAACAAGAACAAACCTTTATGGATGCACAGATGCACAACCCTTTGAAAAGACCAAAAATAGAATGGGTAGGAGAACACAGTGGTACACATCAAGAAACTCATGGTAGAGAATCATGGGCACAACCAACAGTAGATTACCAACAGGAATCTAGTTTTATAGGAAAAGGAAAAAGATTACCTATAGGACAGATTTACAGTACAAATATGTTGTTACTAGAACAACAAAAACCACAGTTATGGATAGATGAAGTCTTAACATGGGAACAGAATGTAGTAAGACTTTGGGAAACACATAAAAAAGACAGTATGGATATGTTTGCATATCTAGAAACAACTCTAGGTCCTATAGCTTTAGGAATCTGGCAAAGTAAGAAAACACAGAATCCAGAAGAAATAAACATCCTTAAAGCATTAGGAGATAATCCTTACAATTTTACATCACAGATTAGAACTCTTATATTAGGAGTTGATCCAGCAAAAAACAACAGTTTAATACAAGATACAGCCGTAAGAAACTTAGAACAGCTAAGTATAGCAGATATGAAATACATAAATGAATTCACATTAGATTTCACTAGATTATTATCTCAGACAGGAAAAGCTATGGATGATAATCTTTGTGATAAATATTTTGTAAAATTACCAGGAGATTTAGGAAAATCTATACATGAAGCCTGGAAAACAAATTATGGTACACAACAGAATCTAGGAATAGGACCTAGAATAACCTATACATTTAGTATTTTAGAAGAAAAATGTAAAGAAGTGGCTTTACAAGAACAGTTAAAAAGAAATGCTTATGCATTTTGTAAAACAGCAATTTATACACCACAGGCTTATGGAGTATACAATAAAAGAAAGAAGATA
Source organism: Flaveria robusta (assembly GCA_025506415.1). Taxonomy (NCBI): domain Eukaryota; kingdom Viridiplantae; phylum Streptophyta; class Magnoliopsida; order Asterales; family Asteraceae; genus Flaveria; species Flaveria robusta. The sequence goes on along the minus strand of CM046459.1, from coordinate 13,560,610 downwards.
AGAAAAAGTATGACATATAATAAAAATTACAGAAAAAATAATATAAACAGGTATGTTAAAAAACCACAGTCAAGAAAATGTAGATGTTTTATCTGCGGAGATACCACACATCTAGCTAATAAATGCACAAACAGGAATAAAAATATGGAAAGAGCTAATTTAATAGAACAAATACAAGATTATGAAATAGAAGCTATTAAAACAGACGATGATTCCGATAATGAATCAGTATATAGCATATACAGCGAGGATGAAAATCCAACAGTAAAAGTAGCATATACATATATGAATACAGAAGAAAATTGTGAACATAGTTGGATACAGAACAAGGGAAATAACCACATTAGATGTTATAATTGTGGATATTACCCAAGTATAGAAAAAAGATCACAGTGTAATAAGTGCTTTAAAGAGATTTGCTTTAAATGCCTTAAAGAAATATACAACCAAGATATAGCCTCGACATCTAAAACAGCCAACAAAGATAGTGAAAATAATAAAACAGAGAAAATAGAACTTACACTAGAATTACACAGCTTAAAAATAAAAAACCTAGAAAATAAAATGGAAGAAATAGAAAGAATAGTCAGACCGGAAGAAATAGGTAAAATGGCTATAACACAGTCAAAAGAACAAACTTACATACAAACACAGGGTTCAACAAACATGATAACTATTCAAAGCCGTTTATGGTTAGATAACAATAAATACATAGATTTACAAGCCTTAGTAGATACTGGAGCAACAAAAAGTTTAATATCATACAGCCTAGCACCAGTAGAATATCACAGAAAGCTTTCATATAAGCTAAGTACAAGAACAGTTGAGGATAGACTAATAGATATTACACATTGTCTAGAACCAGTAGGAATACAGTTCTTAGACTTTGCAAACAATTACAGTATTAAATACGATATGCCACAAATAAATATAAACCCACCAAATATAAAATCTAAAGACTTTGTCATAGGATTAAATTTTATATTAGGTTTAAATGGGGCAGTAACAATTACAAAAAACTTTATAACATTAAGCAAACAGTTATATACAATACCAACTCTTAGATACATAAATACAACAGAAATTGTTCAAAAAAGAGGTAATAAAGGAAATTTAGACTTCTTAAAAACACACAACAGAAAAAACTTGATAGAAAACGAGTCATTAAGACTTCTTACAGACTTTTTAAGTCATGAAATAGAAAAAGGGCAGGACATTACAAAAAGTATACATCATCCAATGATCTTACATTTAGAAAAAATAGGATACATTGGAGAAGACATAACAAAAGCAAAAGTAAAATATATTTGCAAAATACAAATTAAAAATCCTGACATAGTAATCAGAACAGCTAATATAGAATACAGCCCATTAGACAAAGAGGAATTTAAAAAACAAATCCCTGAAATGATGAATCAAGGATTAATTAGAAAATCAGAAAGTCCTCACAGATCTGCAGCCTTTTTAGTAAGAAATCACAGTGAAATAAAAAGAGGAAAGGCTAGGATAGTTTACAACTACAAAAGGTTAAATGACAACACAATAGATGATGGATATAATATCCCTAACAAAGACAGTTTACTAAATCTTATACAAAAAAAAAGTTTTTTCAAAATTCGATTTAAAATCAGGATACAACCAGTTAAAGCTTGAAGAAAGCTTTAAACCCTGGACAGCTTTTACATGTTCTGAAGGGCAATACGAATGGAACGTCCTAAGTTTTGGACTAAAAAATGCTCCTTCAATTTTTCAAAGATTTATGGACAGTATATTTTTAAAGTATGAATTTTGTTTAGTTTACATTGACGACATTTTAGTTGCAAGTAATACAGTACAGGAACATGACAGACACCTTCAGCAGGTTTTTACAGAAATAAAGACAAATGGTATAGTAGTTTCTAAACGAAAAATGGAGTTATTCAAAAGAAAAATCTCCTTTTTAGGATTAGAAATTGGAAATGGAAAAATAGAATTACAACCACATATTTCTACAAAAATTCTAAATTTTCCAGAAAAATTCGAAAATTTAAAACAAATACAAGCATTTTTGGGACTGGTAAATTACGCCAGAAAATTTATCCCAAACTTGTCAAAATTAGTTGGACCAATATACAGTAAAACTACAAAAAATGGTCAAAAGTATTTTAACCAAGAAGACATTAAATTGGTTAAAGAAATTAAAAAGGCGGTAAAAAATATAAAACCCCTTGAATTACCTTTAACTACAGATTACATAATTATTGAAACAGATGGATGCAAAGAAGGATGGGGAGCAGTCCTTCTATGTAAACCAAATAAATACAGTACAAAGAAAGAAGAGAAAATTTGCGCTTATGCAAGCGGTAATTTTCAAAACAAAATAAATTGGACTACAATAGATTTTGAAATACAAGCATTAATATATGCTCTAGACAAATTCAAAATCTTTCTTAACAAAGAATTTACAGTTAGAACCGATTGCGAAGCAATCGTCAAGTTCATAAAAAATGACCAAAGTAAAAAGATAAATAGAACAAGATGGGTCAATTTACAAAACATTATACAAGGAAATGGATATTTTATAAATTTTGAACACATAAAAGGAAAAAATAATGGGATAGCAGATATGTTATCTCGAAATATTAACAAATGGTTTGTTACAGATGGACAGGAAAAAAGATAAAGGAAAAGCAAAGATTGTATATCCTAAACAGGATAGATCTTTGACAGAAGAAGAAGAACAGATTCAACAGTTATACAAGCAGTCTATTGAAAAAATACACAGTTCATCTCAAGGCTCACTACCTCAGTTAGTGATAAGGCCTGATGAAATTACACAATTCTATAGACAGCAAAAACAGTTTACACAGTCAAGGGAAAAACGCCCTTTGCATACCAGTTCTATACCCAAGCCGGTATTAGAATTTGGAACATATGCTTTACAGATTTTCACAGATCCTAACAAAAAGTTTCGACCTATTATAGGCATGAAACTTACAGACAAGCAGCAATGCTTGCTAGACAACCTATGGCACATTCAAACCATGCCACAGGCGTCAACTTTCAAAGTACAGGTTTTAAATGCTTTAAGCATTTACTTTCAGGAACAAAGTTTAAAAACCCCTGAAAGACAATTCAAAACAAAACCCAATTTTACACATTATGTTATATACAGAGGTACAAAAATTGGGATTTTCAATAAATGGACCAGTGTTATCCCTCATATAACAAATATTCCTGGGGGAGCAACCTGGAAAGGTTTTACAAACTTCTCTGAAGCATTGAAAGATGCAAGAGAAAAATTTGGTATACAAAACTTTTACATAGAACCCGAAGAGGTTAAAAGCTTTTCGGAGATTGCAAAACAAAACCCTGAGCAATATATTCAAGCTCAGCAAGAAATGATTTCAGCATTGAAATCACAGTTAGAAGAAAAAGCAAAAAATACACAGATTACACAGATAAAAATTGAAAATAGCATGTTAAAACAGAAAAATGCTATACTCGAAGCAAAAAATACACAGTTATTACAAAGGCTCGAGAAAAAAGAAGAAAAAATAGAAAAAACAGTTATACACAGAAAATATGAATCTTTTAAAACAAGGATTCTTGATACACCCTGGTGGCAAGTTTTGAAACCAATTACAGAAAGATTCCCAGAATTTGAGAATCTTGTCTCACAGAAGGTCTGTGCGGAATTCCCTTTAATTCTGTACAATCTACAGCACCAACTCATAGACTTGGCCTTTAGATTCGACAGTGAAGTTCAAGGATATGCAGTAGTAGAAAGAACAGATGAAGATGGCGAAGGAACAGGCCTCTTGTTACTTCAAATTCATCATCCTACAAAAATAACAAACGAACAGATAATTCAATTTTACCATCATGGTATGATTGATTATTTGGAAATAAAATTAGACAGAAGAACAGAAGATCTCTTAAACCAGTTAGGAGAGAAGATCATTTTAACAACAGGAAACATTGTAGCAAGATCTACAACACCAGTTATTGGTTGTAAGATTTTTGCTTCATTCCCATACACAGATGCTTATACATACAGACCAGCAAGAAAGAGGATATTCATCAAACACAATAAACAAAAAACAGATGTCTATTTACAAAAAGCATTGACAAATCCAGTCAGTAACATAGACTTTGCAAATTTACCATGGATGGATGATCCACACAGCCAACCTACAACAAGTTTCGAACAGTTTGTCAAAAAACATCAGGAAACTCCAGAAATACCTGATTGTTTTCCTTGGCAACAATACAGACTTATAGGAGAAGGACACTACATACAGATTTATGCAAAAACAAATTGGAGTATGCTTCTACCATTTGCAGGGGAAGGAGACACTCTACAGTTACAACACATCGTCAACCTAGAAGACGGATACAACGACGAACAAGATTGTTCAAGTCCACAGTCAATCGACAGCACACACAGAGACTTCTAGAAGACACGACGCATGCAATGACGACAGGTTACACAAAACAAAAACAAAGACGTAAGCCATGACGTAAGCAGCAATTATCGGAAGACAATCATGGCAGACAATTTTACTTTTTCTTTTTAGGCTTTTTGAATTTAATGTATAGCCTTTTTGACTTTTAGGCTCATAGTTTGTTAGCATAGTAAATTCGTTTGCCTATATAAAGGCAATTGTAATTCATTTGTAGATATACCGAGAAACCATTGAAAGCAATAATATTATGACTTTCAGTGCACACTAAACTCTCCTCCTCTCTTTAACTCTCCACTCCCTTACTCTCCCAGTAATCTCCAGCACTTCATATTATACCCAGCATACTATAAAAAAAAAAAAAAAAAAAAAAAAAAAAAAAAAAAAAAAAAAAAAATTTTCCCTTTGTGTACAACCTTCAACCGCTGTGCATACTCACTACACCAACCATCCGCTGTGCATACTTTGCAAGTAAGTTCTTTCTTTTACCTCCCTCTTTTTATGGCAAAGATCATAACAACTTTGCCTATGTACCCCCTCTGATATATTGGTATCAGAGCAAAGTCTTTCTTAAAATCTAAAAGACTAAGACAAGCTCCATTTTATGGCGTGTGATGCCTGTGTTATTGGAGAACTCTCTTAGGTGAGGATTATGGGAAAGAAGGTTGCTTTGATAACTTTATAAATGAAAGGGTTTTCTTTTAAGTACATAACTTTGTTTTGATTATCAGTTTTTAATATGTGATCATATTACTTTATTTTTATATTTTAAATTAAGCTGGGATATAAGAAAATATATACGAGATAAACTGGGAATAAGGAGAGAAAGAGTTAAAGATAGGTGTTCTTAAAAATCATCGGCAGCTCACAAACCATCAAACGTTTAGAGTTTCTAAACTTAGAATTCTCTGAAAAAGCTCACCAAAAAACACTTAAAACAGATAATTTCACTTTAGTCTGTAATATTAAAGACTCTTGTGAACACAGTTTACACACAAATAATTCACAGCTAAACACTCTAGTAGATTTACTTATTAACTTAAGTATTAGTCTACAAAGAGAAGTAACAAATAACAAACAGATATTAGAAAGCTTAATAACAGAAGTTAAGAAGATATCACAGAATTTAGATTATATAAAAAATCAATCCAACACAATAATAAACAAAACAAACAAAAGTAATACAGAAAACAATACAGCTTTAGAGGTAGAAAAACTTACAGAAGCCTTACAAAAATTGAAAACAACTAAAAAGCCAATACCTTATACACACTGGCAACCAAGAAAATGAATAATAACAGCTTCTTAGGAAGAGGTAGAACTATACAGGAAGCTAGGAATTCTACAGGTAATATACAGGATACTATTACATCAGATAGATTCTTAAACAGAATAATTAAAAGAGGATCAGGATCTAATAGTAACAGACAGATAACACAGCTTGAAGAAGAAATAGATCTAGATAGAAATCTAGAATTATACAATCAACACCAATTAGATATATTAAATCCAAGGATCTTATATCAAACAGGAAGATTAAACATAAACACTACACTCATAAGAAGCAGTAGAGAAGAAAGCTTAAGAGTTGTAGACAACACAGTAACACTAGAACTTTTCTCGCCAGAAACTATAGAAAAGATCAAAAGACAGAATAAAAATTTTGTACACACAGGATTAATAGTAATAGGAGTTAAGGCTCTAGGAAGAAAAAACCTAGGAACAAAGCTCTTAGCCCTAATACTCGATAAAAGTTGGAAAACAGAAATGAAAAAAGCTATAATCTCAGGCATGGAAGTAGATCTGAGCCAAAATATAGCAATATTTTATTGTACACCAGACATCTTAAAAGATACAAAAGATTTACAGAACATTAAAATAGCCTTAAAAACAAAAGGGTATGAAGATTATGAAGGCAATAACCTAGTAGTAAGTATAGGAATACTAGGAAAAGCTAGTAACAGTTCAGGAATGAAATATAAAGTAAACATAGATGGAATCGTAAAAACGATAGCATCAAAATCTATACAGATGATAGAACCAATAAAAATAGACCCCGAACAGCTAACAGGATTAGAATGGGATCTAGAGGATTTACAGGAAAATGACAGTAATACAGTCTTAGTTCCAAAGAAAAGTTATATATATGAGGAAATTAATGGAAAACAGAAACTAAGATTTACAGATTTCAAAGAAAAACAAACAGAAGAAAATGATAACGAAGAATATCATTTTATGAGTATAGAGGAAGAGGAGGAAACACTTCCAATATATGATACAGAAAATGAATATGATACAGATGACGAAATATTAGACACAGACTTCTTGAAGTTTAAACAAGAAGAAACAATGGATTACACACTTCTAGACTTTGAAGAAGAATCCATAGATTGCTTTAAAATAGAAGAAACAAACAAAACACTAGAACAAATTATAGACAGAAAGTTTACAGAGTTAAATATACAACAGGAAGTAGATGACATGATAATAGAATGTATGTTAGACTTAGGAATGACATACGAAGAAAGTTATAAAAAACTACAGGAATACTACAATCTGCCATTATTAGAAGACATTGTAAGTGGAAAAACAATGATAGCAGATTTCTACAAACAAGAACAAACCTTTATGGATGCACAGATGCACAACCCTTTGAAAAGACCAAAAATAGAATGGGTAGGAGAACACAGTGGTACACATCAAGAAACTCATGGTAGAGAATCATGGGCACAACCAACAGTAGATTACCAACAGGAATCTAGTTTTATAGGAAAAGAAAAAAGATTACCTATAGGACAGATTTACAGTACAAATATGTTGTTACTAGAACAACAAAAACCACAGTTATGGATAGATGAAGTCTTAACATGGGAACAGAATGTAGTAAGACTTTGGGAAACACATAAAAAAGACAGTATGGATATGTTTGCATATCTAGAAACAACTCTAGGTCCTATAGCTTTAGGAATCTGGCAAAGTAAGAAAACACAGAATCCAGAAGAAATAAACATCCTTAAAGCATTAGGAGATAATCCTTACAATTTTACATCACAGATTAGAACTCTTATATTAGGAGTTGATCCAGCAAAAAACAACAGTTTAATACAAGATACAGCCGTAAGAAACTTAGAACAGCTAAGTATAGCAGATATGAAATACATAAATGAATTCACATTAGATTTCACTAGATTATTATCTCAGACAGGAAAAGCTATGGATGATAATCTTTGTGATAAATATTTTGTAAAATTACCAGGAGATTTAGGAAAATCTATACATGAAGCCTGGAAAACAAATTATGGTACACAACAGAATCTAGGAATAGGACCTAGAATAACCTATACATTTAGTATTTTAGAAGAAAAATGTAAAGAAGTGGCTTTACAAGAACAGTTAAAAAGAAATGCTTATGCATTTTGTAAAACAGCAATTTATACACCACAGGCTTATGGAGTATACAATAAAAGAAAGAAGATAAGAAAAAGTATGACATATAATAAAAATTACAGAAAAAATAATATAAACAGGTATGTTAAAAAACCACAGTCAAGAAAATGTAGATGTTTTATCTGCGGAGATACCACACATCTAGCTAATAAATGCACAAACAGGAATAAAAATATGGAAAGAGCTAATTTAATAGAACAAATACAAGATTATGAAATAGAAGCTATTAAAACAGACGATGATTCCGATAATGAATCAGTATATAGCATATACAGCGAGGATGAAAATCCAACAGTAAAAGTAGCATATACATATATGAATACAGAAGAAAATTGTGAACATAGTTGGATACAGAACAAGGGAAATAACCACATTAGATGTTATAATTGTGGATATTACCCAAGTATAGAAAAAAGATCACAGTGTAATAAGTGCTTTAAAGAGATTTGCTTTAAATGCCTTAAAGAAATATACAACCAAGATATAGCCTCGACATCTAAAACAGCCAACAAAGATAGTGAAAATAATAAAACAGAGAAAATAGAACTTACACTAGAATTACACAGCTTAAAAATAAAAAACCTAGAAAATAAAATGGAAGAAATAGAAAGAATAGTCAGACCGGAAGAAATAGGTAAAATGGCTATAACACAGTCAAAAGAACAAACTTACATACAAACACAGGGTTCAACAAACATGATAACTATTCAAAGCCGTTTATGGTTAGATAACAATAAATACATAGATTTACAAGCCTTAGTAGATACTGGAGCAACAAAAAGTTTAATATCATACAGCCTAGCACCAATAGAATATCACAGAAAGCTTTCATATAAGCTAAGTACAAGAACAGTTGAGGATAGACTAATAGATATTACACATTGTCTAGAACCAGTAGGAATACAGTTCTTAGACTTTGCAAACAATTACAGTATTAAATACGATATGCCACAAATAAATATAAACCCACCAAATATAAAATCTAAAGACTTTGTCATAGGATTAAATTTTATATTAGGTTTAAATGGGGCAGTAACAATTACAAAAAACTTTATAACATTAAGCAAACAGTTATATACAATACCAACTCTTAGATACATAAATACAACAGAAATTGTTCAAAAAAGAGGTAATAAAGGAAATTTAGACTTCTTAAAAACACACAACAGAAAAAACTTGATAGAAAACGAGTCATTAAGACTTCTTACAGACTTTTTAAGTCATGAAATAGAAAAAGGGCAGGACATTACAAAAAGTATACATCATCCAATGATCTTACATTTAGAAAAAATAGGATACATTGAAGAAGACATAACAAAAGCAAAAGTAAAATATATTTGCAAAATACAAATTAAAAATCCTGACATAGTAATCAGAACAGCTAATATAGAATACAGCCCATTAGACAAAGAGGAATTTAAAAAACAAATCCCTGAAATGATGAATCAAGGATTAATTAGAAAATCAGAAAGTCCTCACAGATCTGCAGCCTTTTTAGTAAGAAATCACAGTGAAATAAAAAGAGGAAAGGCTAGGATAGTTTACAACTACAAAAGGTTAAATGACAACACAATAGATGATGGATATAATATCCCTAACAAAGACAGTTTACTAAATCTTATACAAAATAAAAAAGTTTTTTCAAAATTCGATTTAAAATCAGGATACAACCAGTTAAAGCTTGAAGAAAGCTTTAAACCCTGGACAGCTTTTACATGTTCTGAAGGGCAATACGAATGGAACGTCCTAAGTTTTGGACTAAAAAATGCTCCTTCAATTTTTCAAAGATTTATGGACAGTATATTTTTAAAGTATGAATTTTGTTTAGTTTACATTGACGACATTTTAGTTGCAAGTAATACAGTACAGGAACATGACAGACACCTTCAGCAGGTTTTTACAGAAATAAAGACAAATGGTATAGTAGTTTCTAAACGAAAAATGGAGTTATTCAAAAGAAAAATCTCCTTTTTAGGATTAGAAATTGGAAATGGAAAAATAGAATTACAACCACATATTTCTACAAAAATTCTAAATTTTCCAGAAAAATTCGAAAATTTAAAACAAATACAAGCATTTTTGGGACTGGTAAATTACGCCAGAAAATTTATCCCAAACTTGTCAAAATTAGTTGGACCAATATACAGTAAAACTACAAAAAATGGTCAAAAGTATTTTAACCAAGAAGACATTAAATTGGTTAAAGAAATTAAAAAGGCGGTAAAAAATATAAAACCCCTTGAATTACCTTTAACTACAGATTACATAATTATTGAAACAGATGGATGCAAAGAAGGATGGGGAGCAGTCCTTCTATGTAAACCAAATAAATACAGTACAAAGAAAGAAGAGAAAATTTGCGCTTATGCAAGCGGTAATTTTCAAAACAAAATAAATTGGACTACAATAGATTTTGAAATACAAGCATTAATATATGCTCTAGACAAATTCAAAATCTTTCTTAACAAAGAATTTACAGTTAGAACCGATTACGAAGCAATCGTCAAGTTCATAAAAAATGACCAAAGTAAAAAGATAAATAGAACAAGATGGGTCAATTTACAAAACATTATACAAGGAAATGGATATTTTATAAATTTTGAACACATAAAAGGAAAAAATAATGGGATAGCAGATATGTTATCTCGAAATATTAACAAATGGTTTGTTACAGATGGACAGGAAAAAAGATAAAGGAAAAGCAAAGATTGTATATCCTAAACAGGATAGATCTTTGACAGAAGAAGAAGAACAGATTCAACAGTTATACAAGCAGTCTATTGAAAAAATACACAGTTCATCTCAAGGCTCACTACCTCAGTTAGTGATAAGGCCTGATGAAATTACACAATTCTATAGACAGCAAAAACAGTTTACACAGTCAAGGGAAAAACGCCCTTTGCATACCAGTTCTATACCCAAGCCGGTATTAGAATTTGGAACATATGCTTTACAGATTTTCACAGATCCTAACAAAAAGTTTCGACCTATTATAGGCATGAAACTTACAGACAAGCAGCAATGCTTGCTAGACAACCTATGGCACATTCAAACCATGCCACAGGCGTCAACTTTCAAAGTACAGGTTTTAAATGCTTTAAGCATTTACTTTCAGGAACAAAGTTTAAAAACCCCTGAAAGACAATTTAAAACAAAACCCAATTTTACACATTATGTTATATACAGAGGTACAAAAATTGGGATTTTCAATAAATGGACCAGTGTTATCCCTCATATAACAAATATTCCTGGGGGAGCAACCTGGAAAGGTTTTACAAACTTCTCTGAAGCATTGAAAGATGCAAGAGAAAAATTTGGTATACAAAACTTTTACATAGAACCCGAAGAGGTTAAAAGCTTTTCGGAGATTGCAAAACAAAACCCTGAGCAATATATTCAAGCTCAGCAAGAAATGATTTCAGCATTGAAATCACAGTTAGAAGAAAAAGCAAAAAATACACAGATTACACAGATAAAAATTGAAAATAGCATGTTAAAACAGAAAAATGCTATACTCGAAGCAAAAAATACACAGTTATTACAAAGGCTCGAGAAAAAAGAAGAAAAAATAGAAAAAACAGTTATACACAGAAAATATGAATCTTTTAAAACAAAGATTCTTGATACACCCTGGTGGCAAGTTTTGAAACCAGTTACAGAAAGATTCCCAGAATTTGAGAATCTTGTCTCACAGAAGGTCTGTGCGGAATTCCCTTTAATTCTGTACAATCTACAGCACCAACTCATAGACTTGGCCTTTAGATTCGACAGTGAAGTTCAAGGATATGCAGTAGTAGAAAGAACAGATGAAGATGGCGAAGGAACAGGCCTCTTGTTACTTCAAATTCATCATCCTACAAAAATAACAAACGAACAGATAATTCAATTTTACCATCATGGTATGATTGATTATTTGGAAATAAAATTAGACAGAAGAACAGAAGATCTCTTAAACCAGTTAGGAGAGAAGATCATTTTAACAACAGGAAACATTGTAGCAAGATCTACAACACCAGTTATTGGTTGTAAGATTTTTGCTTCATTCCCATACACAGACGCTTATACATACAGACCAGCAAGAAAGAGGATATTCATCGAACACAATAAACAAAAAACAGATGTCTATTTACAAAAAGCATTGACAAAACCAGTCAGTAACATAGACTTTGCAAATTTACCATGGATGGATGATCCACACAGCCAACCTACAACAAGTTTCGAACAGTTTGTCAAAAAACATCAGGAAACTCCAGAAATACCTGATTGTTTTCCTTGGCAACAATACAGACTTATAGGAGAAGGACACTACATACAGATTTATGCAAAAACAAATTGGAGTATGCTTCTACCATTTGCAGGGGAAGGAGACACTCTACAGTTACAACACATCGTCAACCTAGAAGACGGATACAACGACGAACAAGATTGTTCAAGTCCACAGTCAATCGACAGCACACACAGAGACTTCTAGAAGACACGACGCATGCAATGACGACAGGTTACACAAAACAAAAACAAAGACGTAAGCCATGACGTAAGCAGCAATTATCGGAAGACAATCATGGCAGACAATTTTACTTTTTCTTTTTAGGCTTTTTGAATTTAATGTATAGCCTTTTTGACTTTTAGGCTCATAGTTTGTTAGCATAGTAAATTCGTTTGCCTATATAAAGGCAATTGTAATTCATTTGTAGATATACCGAGAAACCATTGAAAGCAATAATATTATGACTTTCAGTGCACACTAAACTCTCCTCCTCTCTTTAACTCTCCACTCCCTTACTCTCCCAGTAATCTCCAGCACTTCATATTATACCCAGCATACTAAAAAAAAAAAAAAAAAAAAAAAAAAAAAAAAAAAAAAAAAAAATTTTCCCTTTCTGTACAACCTTCAACCGCTGTGCATACTCACTACACCAACCATCCGCTGTGCATACTTTGCAAGTAAGTTCTTTCTTTTACCTCCCTCTTTTTATGGCAAAGATCATAACAACTTTGCCTATGTACCCCCTCTGATATATTGGTATCAGAGCAAAGTCTTTCTTAAAATCTAAAAGACTAAGACAAGCTCCATTTTATGGCGTGTGATGCCTGTGTTATTGGAGAACTCTCTTAGGTGAGGATTATGGGAAAGAAGGTTGCTTTGATAACTTTATAAATGAAAGGGTTTTCTTTTAAGTACATAACTTTGTTTTGATTATCAGTTTTTAATATGTGATCATATTACTTTATTTTTATATTTTAAATTAAGCTGGGATATAAGAAAATATATACGAGATAAACTGGGAATAAGGAGAGAAAGAGTTAAAGATAGGTGTTCTTAAAAATCATCGGCAGGTCACAAACCATCAAACGTTTAGAGTTTCTAAACTTAGAATTCTCTGAAAAAGCTCACCAAAAAACACTTAAAACAGATAATTTCACTTTAGTCTGTAATATTAAAGACTCTTGTGAACACAGTTTACACACAAATAATTCACAGCTAAACACTCTAGTAGATTTACTTATTAACTTAAGTATTAGTCTACAAAGAGAAGTAACAAATAACAAACAGATATTAGAAAGCTTAATAACAGAAGTTAAGAAGATATCACAGAATTTAGATTATATAAAAAATCAATCCAACACAATAATAAACAAAACAAACAAAAGTAATACAGAAAACAGTACAGCTTTAGAGGTAGAAAAACTTACAGAAGCCTTACAAAAATTGAAAACAACTAAAAAGCCAATACCTTATACACACTGGCAACCAAGAAAATGAATAATAACAGCTTCTTAGGAAGAGGTAGAACTATACAGGAAGCTAGGAATTCTACAGGTAATATACAGGATACTATTACATCAGATAGATTCTTAAACAGAATAATTAAAAGAGGATCAGGATCTAATAGTAACAGACAGATAACACAGCTTGAAGAAGAAATAGATCTAGATAGAAATCTAGAATTATACAATCAACACCAATTAGATATATTAAATCCAAGGATCTTATATCAAACAGGAAGATTAAACATAAACACTACACTCATAAGAAGCAGTAGAGAAGAAAGCTTAAGAGTTGTAGACAACACAGTAACACTAGAACTTTTCTCGCCAGAAACTATAGAAAAGATCAAAAGACAGAATAAAAATTTTGTACACACAGGATTAATAGTAATAGGAGTTAAGGCTCTAGGAAGAAAAAACCTAGGAACAAAGCTCTTAGCCCTAATACTCGATAAAAGTTGGAAAACAGAAATGAAAAAAGCTATAATCTCAGGCATGGAAGTAGATCTGAGCCAAAATATAGCAATATTTTATTGTACACCAGACATCTTAAAAGATACAAAAGATTTACAGAACATTAAAATAGCCTTAAAAACAAAAGGGTATGAAGATTATGAAGGCAATAACCTAGTAGTAAGTATAGGAATACTAGGAAAAGCTAGTAACAGTTCAGGAATGAAATATAAAGTAAACATAGATGGAATCGTAAAAACGATAGCATCAAAATCTATACAGATGATAGAACCAATAAAAATAGACCCCGAACAGCTAACAGGATTAGAATGGGATCTAGAGGATTTACAGGAAAATGACAGTAATACAGTCTTAGTTCCAAAGAAAAGTTATATATATGAGGAAATTAATGGAAAACAGAAACTAAGATTTACAGATTTCAAAGAAAAACAAACAGAAGAAAATGATAACGAAGAATATCATTTTATGAGTATAGAGGAAGAGGAGGAAACACTTCCAATATATGATACAGAAAATGAATATGATACAGATGACGAAATATTAGACACAGACTTCTTGAAGTTTAAACAAGAAGAAACAATGGATTACACACTTCTAGACTTTGAAGAAGAATCCATAGATTGCTTTAAAATAGAAGAAACAAACAAAACACTAGAACAAATTATAGACAGAAAGTTTACAGAGTTAAATATACAACAGGAAGTAGATGACATGATAATAGAATGTATGTTAGACTTAGGAATGACATACGAAGAAAGTTATAAAAAACTACAGGAATACTACAATCTGCCATTATTAGAAGACATTGTAAGTGGAAAAACAATGATAGCAGATTTCTACAAACAAGAACAAACCTTTATGGATGCACAGATGCACAACCCTTTGAAAAGACCAAAAATAGAATGGGTAGGAGAACACAGTGGTACACATCAAGAAACTCATGGTAGAGAATCATGGGCACAACCAACAGTAGATTACCAACAGGAATCTAGTTTTATAGGAAAAGGAAAAAGATTACCTATAGGACAGATTTACAGTACAAATATGTTGTTACTAGAACAACAAAAACCACAGTTATGGATAGATGAAGTCTTAACATGGGAACAGAATGTAGTAAGACTTTGGGAAACACATAAAAAAGACAGTATGGATATGTTTGCATATCTAGAAACAACTCTAGGTCCTATAGCTTTAGGAATCTGGCAAAGTAAGAAAACACAGAATCCAGAAGAAATAAACATCCTTAAAGCATTAGGAGATAATCCTTACAATTTTACATCACAGATTAGAACTCTTATATTAGGAGTTGATCCAGCAAAAAACAACAGTTTAATACAAGATACAGCCGTAAGAAACTTAGAACAGCTAAGTATAGCAGATATGAAATACATAAATGAATTCACATTAGATTTCACTAGATTATTATCTCAGACAGGAAAAGCTATGGATGATAATCTTTGTGATAAATATTTTGTAAAATTACCAGGAGATTTAGGAAAATCTATACATGAAGCCTGGAAAACAAATTATGGTACACAACAGAATCTAGGAATAGGACCTAGAATAACCTATACATTTAGTATTTTAGAAGAAAAATGTAAAGAAGTGGCTTTACAAGAACAGTTAAAAAGAAATGCTTATGCATTTTGTAAAACAGCAATTTATACACCACAGGCTTATGGAGTATACAATAAAAGAAAGAAGATAAGAAAAAGTATGACATATAATAAAAATTACAGAAAAAATAATATAAACAGGTATGTTAAAAAACCACAGTCAAGAAAATGTAGATGTTTTATCTGCGGAGATACCACACATCTAGCTAATAAATGCACAAACAGGAATAAAAATATGGAAAGAGCTAATTTAATAGAACAAATACAAGATTATGAAATAGAAGCTATTAAAACAGACGATGATTCCGATAATGAATCAGTATATAGCATATACAGCGAGGATGAAAATCCAACAGTAAAAGTAGCATATACATATATGAATACAGAAGAAAATTGTGAACATAGTTGGATACAGAACAAGGGAAATAACCACATTAGATGTTATAATTGTGGATATTACCCAAGTATAGAAAAAAGATCACAGTGTAATAAGTGCTTTAAAGAGATTTGCTTTAAATGCCTTAAAGAAATATACAACCAAGATATAGCCTCGACATCTAAAACAGCCAACAAAGATAGTGAAAATAATAAAACAGAGAAAATAGAACTTACACTAGAATTACACAGCTTAAAAATAAAAAACCTAGAAAATAAAATGGAAGAAATAGAAAGAATAGTCAGACCGGAAGAAATAGGTAAAATGGCTATAACACAGTCAAAAGAACAAACTTACATACAAACACAGGGTTCAACAAACATGATAACTATTCAAAGCCGTTTATGGTTAGATAACAATAAATACATAGATTTACAAGCCTTAGTAGATACTGGAGCAACAAAAAGTTTAATATCATACAGCCTAGCACCAGTAGAATATCACAGAAAGCTTTCATATAAGCTAAGTACAAGAACAGTTGAGGATAGACTAATAGATATTACACATTGTCTAGAACCAGTAGGAATACAGTTCTTAGACTTTGCAAACAATTACAGTATTAAATACGATATGCCACAAATAAATATAAACCCACCAAATATAAAATCTAAAGACTTTGTCATAGGATTAAATTTTATATTAGGTTTAAATGGGGCAGTAACAATTACAAAAAACTTTATAACATTAAGCAAACAGTTATATACAATACCAACTCTTAGATACATAAATACAACAGAAATTGTTCAAAAAAGAGGTAATAAAGGAAATTTAGACTTCTTAAAAACACACAACAGAAAAAACTTGATAGAAAACGAGTCATTAAGACTTCTTACAGACTTTTTAAGTCATGAAATAGAAAAAGGGCAGGACATTACAAAAAGTATACATCATCCAATGATCTTACATTTAGAAAAAATAGGATACATTGGAGAAGACATAACAAAAGCAAAAGTAAAATATATTTGCAAAATACAAATTAAAAATCCTGACATAGTAATCAGAACAGCTAATATAGAATACAGCCCATTAGACAAAGAGGAATTTAAAAAACAAATCCCTGAAATGATGAATCAAGGATTAATTAGAAAATCAGAAAGTCCTCACAGATCTGCAGCCTTTTTAGTAAGAAATCACAGTGAAATAAAAAGAGGAAAGGCTAGGATAGTTTACAACTACAAAAGGTTAAATGACAACACAATAGATGATGGATATAATATCCCTAACAAAGACAGTTTACTAAATCTTATACAAAATAAAAAAGTTTTTTCAAAATTCGATTTAAAATCAGGATACAACCAGTTAAAGCTTGAAGAAAGCTTTAAACCCTGGACAGCTTTTACATGTTCTGAAGGGCAATACGAATGGAACGTCCTAAGTTTTGGACTAAAAAATGCTCCTTCAATTTTTCAAAGATTTATGGACAGTATATTTTTAAAGTATGAATTTTGTTTAGTTTACATTGACGACATTTTAGTTGCAAGTAATACAGTACAGGAACATGACAGACACCTTCAGCAGGTTTTTACAGAAATAAAGACAAATGGTATAGTAGTTTCTAAACGAAAAATGGAGTTATTCAAAAGAAAAATCTCCTTTTTAGGATTAGAAATTGGAAATGGAAAAATAGAATTACAACCACATATTTCTACAAAAATTCTAAATTTTCCAGAAAAATTCGAAAATTTAAAACAAATACAAGCATTTTTGGGACTGGTAAATTACGCCAGAAAATTTATCCCAAACTTGTCAAAATTAGTTGGACCAATATACAGTAAAACTACAAAAAATGGTCAAAAGTATTTTAACCAAGAAGACATTAAATTGGTTAAAGAAATTAAAAAGGCGGTAAAAAATATAAAACCCCTTGAATTACCTTTAACTACAGATTACATAATTATTGAAACAGATGGATGCAAAGAAGGATGGGGAGCAGTCCTTCTATGTAAACCAAATAAATACAGTACAAAGAAAGAAGAGAAAATTTGCGCTTATGCAAGCGGTAATTTTCAAAACAAAATAAATTGGACTACAATAGATTTTGAAATACAAGCATTAATATATGCTCTAGACAAATTCAAAATCTTTCTTAACAAAGAATTTACAGTTAGAACCGATTGCGAAGCAATCGTCAAGTTCATAAAAAATGACCAAAGTAAAAAGATAAATAGAACAAGATGGGTCAATTTACAAAACATTATACAAGGAAATGGATATTTTATAAATTTTGAACACATAAAAGGAAAAAATAATGGGATAACAGATATGTTATCTCGAAATATTAACAAATGGTTTGTTACAGATGGACAGGAAAAAAGATAAAGGAAAAGCAAAGATTGTATATCCTAAACAGGATAGATCTTTGACAGAAGAAGAAGAACAGATTCAACAGTTATACAAGCAGTCTATTGAAAAAATACACAGTTCATCTCAAGGCTCACTACCTCAGTTAGTGATAAGGCCTGATGAAATTACACAATTCTATAGACAGCAAAAACAGTTTACACAGTCAAGGGAAAAACGCCCTTTGCATACCAGTTCTATACCCAAGCCGGTATTAGAATTTGGAACATATGCTTTACAGATTTTCACAGATCCTAACAAAAAGTTTCGACCTATTATAGGCATGAAACTTACAGACAAGCAGCAATGCTTGCTAGACAACCTATGGCACATTCAAACCATGCCACAGGCGTCAACTTTCAAAGTACAGGTTTTAAATGCTTTAAGCATTTACTTTCAGGAACAAAGTTTAAAAACCCCTGAAAGACAATTTAAAACAAAACCCAATTTTACACATTATGTTATATACAGAGGTACAAAAATTGGGATTTTCAATAAATGGACCAGTGTTATCCCTCATATAACAAATATTCCTGGGGGAGCAACCTGGAAAGGTTTTACAAACTTCTCTGAAGCATTGAAAGATGCAAGAGAAAAATTTGGTATACAAAACTTTTACATAGAACCCGAAGAGGTTAAAAGCTTTTCGGAGATTGCAAAACAAAACCCTGAGCAATATATTCAAGCTCAGCAAGAAATGATTTCAGCATTGAAATCACAGTTAGAAGAAAAAGCAAAAAATACACAGATTACACAGATAAAAATTGAAAATAGCATGTTAAAACAGAAAAATGCTATACTCGAAGCAAAAAATACACAGTTATTACAAAGGCTCGAGAAAAAAGAAGAAAAAATAGAAAAAACAGTTATACACAGAAAATATGAATCTTTTAAAACAAGGATTCTTGATACACCTGGTGGCAAGTTTTGAAACCAGTTACAGAAAGATTCTCAGAATTTGAGAATCTTGTCTCACAGAAGGTCTGTGCGGAATTCCCTTTAATTCTGTACAATCTACAGCACCAACTCATAGACTTGGCCTTTAGATTCGACAGTGAAGTTCAAGGATATGCAGTAGTAGAAAGAACAGATGAAGATGGCGAAGGAACAGGCCTCTTGTTACTTCAAATTCATCATCCTACAAAAATAACAAACGAACAGATAATTCAATTTTACCATCATGGTATGATTGATTATTTGGAAATAAAATTAGACAGAAGAACAGAAGATCTCTTAAACCAGTTAGGAGAGAAGATCATTTTAACAACAGGAAACATTGTAGCAAGATCTACAACACCAGTTATTGGTTGTAAGATTTTTGCTTCATTCCCATACACAGACGCTTATACATACAGACCAGCAAGAAAGAGGATATTCATCGAACACAATAAACAAAAAACAGATGTCTATTTACAAAAAGCATTGACAAATCCAGTCAGTAACATAGACTTTGCAAATTTACCATGGATGGATGATCCACACAGCCAACCTACAACAAGTTTCGAACAGTTTGTCAAAAAACATCAGGAAACTCCAGAAATACCTGATTGTTTTCCTTGGCAACAATACAGACTTATAGGAGCAGGACACTACATACAGATTTATGCAAAAACAAATTGGAGTATGCTTCTACCATTTGCAGGGGAAGGAGACACTCTACAGTTACAACACATCGTCAACCTAGAAGACGGATACAACGACGAACAAGATTGTTCAAGTCCACAGTCAATCGACAGCACACACAGAGACTTCTAGAAGACACGACGCATGCAATGACGACAGGTTACACAAAACAAAAACAAAGACGTAAGCCATGACGTAAGCAGCAATTATCGGAAGACAATCATGGCAGACAATTTTACTTTTTCTTTTTAGGCTTTTTGAATTTAATGTATAGCCTTTTTGACTTTTAGGCTCATAGTTTGTTAGCATAGTAAATTCGTTTGCCTATATAAAGGCAATTGTAATTCATTTGTAGATATACCGAGAAACCATTGAAAGCAATAATATTATGACTTTCAGTGCACACTAAACTCTCCTCCTCTCTTTAACTCTCCACTCCCTTACTCTCCCAGTAATCTCCAGCACTTCATATTATACCCAGCATACTATAAAAAAAAAAAAAAAAAAAAAAAAAAAAAAAAAAAAAAAAAAAAAATTTCCCTTTCTGTACAACCTTCAACCGCTGTGCATACTCACTACACCAACCATCCGCTGTGCATACTTTGCAAGTAAGTTCTTTCTTTTACCTCCCTCTTTTTATGGCAAAGATCATAACAACTTTGCCTATGTACCCCCTCTGATATATTGGTATCAGAGCAAAGTCTTTCTTAAAATCTAAAAGACTAAGACAAGCTCCATTTTATGGCGTGTGATGCCTGTGTTATTGGAGAACTCTCTTAGGTGAGGATTATGGGAAAGAAGGTTGCTTTGATAACTTTATAAATGAAAGGGTTTTCTTTTAAGTACATAACTTTGTTTTGATTATCAGTTTTTAATATGTGATCATATTACTTTATTTTTATATTTTAAATTAAGCTGGGATATAAGAAAATATATACGAGATAAACTGGGAATAAGGAGAGAAAGAGTTAAAGATAGGTGTTCTTAAAAATCATCGGCAGCTCACAAACCATCAAACGTTTAGAGTTTCTAAACTTAGAATTCTCTGAAAAAGCTCACCAAAAAACACTTAAAACAGATAATTTCACTTTAGTCTGTAATATTAAAGACTCTTGTGAACACAGTTTACACACAAATAATTCACAGCTAAACACTCTAGTAGATTTACTTATTAACTTAAGTATTAGTCTACAAAGAGAAGTAACAAATAACAAACAGATATTAGAAAGCTTAATAACAGAAGTTAAGAAGATATCACAGAATTTAGATTATATAAAAAATCAATCCAACACAATAATAAACAAAACAAACAAAAGTAATACAGAAAACAATACAGCTTTAGAGGTAGAAAAACTTACAGAAGCCTTACAAAAATTGAAAACAACTAAAAAGCCAATACCTTATACACACTGGCAACCAAGAAAATGAATAATAACAGCTTCTTAGGAAGAGGTAGAACTATACAGGAAGCTAGGAATTCTACAGGTAATATACAGGATACTATTACATCAGATAGATTCTTAAACAGAATAATTAAAAGAGGATCAGGATCTAATAGTAACAGACAGATAACACAGCTTGAAGAAGAAATAGATCTAGATAGAAATCTAGAATTATACAATCAACACCAATTAGATATATTAAATCCAAGGATCTTATATCAAACAGGAAGATTAAACATAAACACTACACTCATAAGAAGCAGTAGAGAAGAAAGCTTAAGAGTTGTAGACAACACAGTAACACTAGAACTTTTCTCGCCAGAAACTATAGAAAAGATCAAAAGACAGAATAAAAATTTTGTACACACAGGATTAATAGTAATAGGAGTTAAGGCTCTAGGAAGAAAAAACCTAGGAACAAAGCTCTTAGCCCTAATACTCGATAAAAGTTGGAAAACAGAAATGAAAAAAGCTATAATCTCAGGCATGGAAGTAGATCTGAGCCAAAATATAGCAATATTTTATTGTACACCAGACATCTTAAAAGATACAAAAGATTTACAGAACATTAAAATAGCCTTAAAAACAAAAGGGTATGAAGATTATGAAGGCAATAACCTAGTAGTAAGTATAGGAATACTAGGAAAAGCTAGTAACAGTTCAGGAATGAAATATAAAGTAAACATAGATGGAATCGTAAAAACGATAGCATCAAAATCTATACAGATGATAGAACCAATAAAAATAGACCCCGAACAGCTAACAGGATTAGAATGGGATCTAGAGGATTTACAGGAAAATGACAGTAATACAGTCTTAGTTCCAAAGAAAAGTTATATATATGAGGAAATTAATGGAAAACAGAAACTAAGATTTACAGATTTCAAAGAAAAACAAACAGAAGAAAATGATAACGAAGAATATCATTTTATGAGTATAGAGGAAGAGGAGGAAACACTTCCAATATATGATACAGAAAATGAATATGATACAGATGACGAAATATTAGACACAGACTTCTTGAAGTTTAAACAAGAAGAAACAATGGATTACACACTTCTAGACTTTGAAGAAGAATCCATAGATTGCTTTAAAATAGAAGAAACAAACAAAACACTAGAACAAATTATAGACAGAAAGTTTACAGAGTTAAATATACAACAGGAAGTAGATGACATGATAATAGAATGTATGTTAGACTTAGGAATGACATACGAAGAAAGTTATAAAAAACTACAGGAATACTACAATCTGCCATTATTAGAAGACATTGTAAGTGGAAAAACAATGATAGCAGATTTCTACAAACAAGAACAAACCTTTATGGATGCACAGATGCACAACCCTTTGAAAAGACCAAAAATAGAATGGGTAGGAGAACACAGTGGTACACATCAAGAAACTCATGGTAGAGAATCATGGGCACAACCAACAGTAGATTACCAACAGGAATCTAGTTTTATAGGAAAAGGAAAAAGATTACCTATAGGACAGATTTACAGTACAAATATGTTGTTACTAGAACAACAAAAACCACAGTTATGGATAGATGAAGTCTTAACATGGGAACAGAATGTAGTAAGACTTTGGGAAACACATAAAAAAGACAGTATGGATATGTTTGCATATCTAGAAACAACTCTAGGTCCTATAGCTTTAGGAATCTGGCAAAGTAAGAAAACACAGAATCCAGAAGAAATAAACATCCTTAAAGCATTAGGAGATAATCCTTACAATTTTACATCACAGATTAGAACTCTTATATTAGGAGTTGATCCAGCAAAAAACAACAGTTTAATACAAGATACAGCCGTAAGAAACTTAGAACAGCTAAGTATAGCAGATATGAAATACATAAATGAATTCACATTAGATTTCACTAGATTATTATCTCAGACAGGAAAAGCTATGGATGATAATCTTTGTGATAAATATTTTGTAAAATTACCAGGAGATTTAGGAAAATCTATACATGAAGCCTGGAAAACAAATTATGGTACACAACAGAATCTAGGAATAGGACCTAGAATAACCTATACATTTAGTATTTTAGAAGAAAAATGTAAAGAAGTGGCTTTACAAGAACAGTTAAAAAGAAATGCTTATGCATTTTGTAAAACAGCAATTTATACACCACAGGCTTATGGAGTATACAATAAAAGAAAGAAGATAAGAAAAAGTATGACATATAATAAAAATTACAGAAAAAATAATATAAACAGGTATGTTAAAAAACCACAGTCAAGAAAATGTAGATGTTTTATCTGCGGAGATACCACACATCTAGCTAATAAATGCACAAACAGGAATAAAAATATGGAAAGAGCTAATTTAATAGAACAAATACAAGATTATGAAATAGAAGCTATTAAAACAGACGATGATTCCGATAATGAATCAGTATATAGCATATACAGCGAGGATGAAAATCCAACAGTAAAAGTAGCATATACATATATGAATACAGAAGAAAATTGTGAACATAGTTGGATACAGAACAAGGGAAATAACCACATTAGATGTTATAATTGTGGATATTACCCAAGTATAGAAAAAAGATCACAGTGTAATAAGTGCTTTAAAGAGATTTGCTTTAAATGCCTTAAAGAAATATACAACCAAGATATAGCCTCGACATCTAAAACAGCCAACAAAGATAGTGAAAATAATAAAACAGAGAAAATAGAACTTACACTAGAATTACACAGCTTAAAAATAAAAAACCTAGAAAATAAAATGGAAGAAATAGAAAGAATAGTCAGACCGGAAGAAATAGGTAAAATGGCTATAACACAGTCAAAAGAACAAACTTACATACAAACACAGGGTTCAACAAACATGATAACTATTCAAAGCCGTTTATGGTTAGATAACAATAAATACATAGATTTACAAGCCTTAGTAGATACTGGAGCAACAAAAAGTTTAATATCATACAGCCTAGCACCAATAGAATATCACAGAAAGCTTTCATATAAGCTAAGTACAAGAACAGTTGAGGATAGACTAATAGATATTACACATTGTCTAGAACCAGTAGGAATACAGTTCTTAGACTTTGCAAACAATTACAGTATTAAATACGATATGCCACAAATAAATATAAACCCACCAAATATAAAATCTAAAGACTTTGTCATAGGATTAAATTTTATATTAGGTTTAAATGGGGCAGTAACAATTACAAAAAACTTTATAACATTAAGCAAACAGTTATATACAATACCAACTCTTAGATACATAAATACAACAGAAATTGTTCAAAAAAGAGGTAATAAAGGAAATTTAGACTTCTTAAAAACACACAACAGAAAAAACTTGATAGAAAACGAGTCATTAAGACTTCTTACAGACTTTTTAAGTCATGAAATAGAAAAAGGGCAGGACATTACAAAAAGTATACATCATCCAATGATCTTACATTTAGAAAAAATATGATACATTGGAGAAGACATAACAAAAGCAAAAGTAAAATATATTTGCAAAATACAAATTAAAAATCCTGACATAGTAATCAGAACAGCTAATATAGAATACAGCCCATTAGACAAAGAGGAATTTAAAAAACAAATCCCTGAAATGATGAATCAAGGATTAATTAGAAAATCAGAAAGTCCTCACAGATCTGCAGCCTTTTTAGTAAGAAATCACAGTGAAATAAAAAGAGGAAAGGCTAGGATAGTTTACAACTACAAAAGGTTAAATGACAACACAATAGATGATGGATATAATATCCCTAACAAAGACAGTTTACTAAATCTTATACAAAATAAAAAAGTTTTTTCAAAATTCGATTTAAAATCAGGATACAACCAGTTAAAGCTTGAAGAAAGCTTTAAACCCTGGACAGCTTTTACATGTTCTGAAGGGCAATACGAATGGAACGTCCTAAGTTTTGGACTAAAAAATGCTCCTTCAATTTTTCAAAGATTTATGGACAGTATATTTTTAAAGTATGAATTTTGTTTAGTTTACATTGACGACATTTTAGTTGCAAGTAATACAGTACAGGAACATGACAGACACCTTCAGCAGGTTTTTACAGAAATAAAGACAAATGGTATAGTAGTTTCTAAACGAAAAATGGAGTTATTCAAAAGAAAAATCTCCTTTTTAGGATTAGAAATTGGAAATGGAAAAATAGAATTACAACCACATATTTCTACAAAAATTCTAAATTTTCCAGAAAAATTCGAAAATTTAAAACAAATACAAGCATTTTTGGGACTGGTAAATTACGCCAGAAAATTTATCCCAAACTTGTCAAAATTAGTTGGACCAATATACAGTAAAACTACAAAAAATGGTCAAAAGTATTTTAACCAAGAAGACATTAAATTGGTTAAAGAAATTAAAAAGGCGGTAAAAAATATAAAACCCCTTGAATTACCTTTAACTACAGATTACATAATTATTGAAACAGATGGATGCAAAGAAGGATGGGGAGCAGTCCTTCTATGTAAACCAAATAAATACAGTACAAAGAAAGAAGAGAAAATTTGCGCTTATGCAAGCGGTAATTTTCAAAACAAAATAAATTGGACTACAATAGATTTTGAAATACAAGCATTAATATATGCTCTAGACAAATTCAAAATCTTTCTTAACAAAGAATTTACAGTTAGAACCGATTGCGAAGCAATCGTCAAGTTCATAAAAAATGACCAAAGTAAAAAGATAAATAGAACAAGATGGGTCAATTTACAAAACATTATACAAGGAAATGGATATTTTATAAATTTTGAACACATAAAAGGAAAAAATAATGGGATAGCAGATATGTTATCTCGAAATATTAACAAATGGTTTGTTACAGATGGACAGGAAAAAAGATAAAGGAAAAGCAAAGATTGTATATCCTAAACAGGATAGATCTTTGACAGAAGAAGAAGAACAGATTCAACAGTTATACAAGCAGTCTATTGAAAAAATACACAGTTCATCCCAAGGCTCACTACCTCAGTTAGTGATAAGGCCTGATGAAATTACACAATTCTATAGACAGCAAAAACAGTTTACACAGTCAAGAGAAAAACGCCCTTTGCATACCAGTTCTATACCCAAGCCGGTATTAGAATTTGGAACATATGCTTTACAGATTTTCACAGATCCTAACAAAAAGTTTCGACCTATTATAGGCATGAAACTTACAGACAAGCAGCAATGCTTGCTAGACAACCTATGGCACATTCAAACCATGCCACAGGCGTCAACTTTCAAAGTACAGGTTTTAAATGCTTTAAGCATTTACTTTCAGGAACAAAGTTTAAAAACCCCTGAAAGACAATTCAAAACAAAACCCAATTTTACACATTATGTTATATACAGAGGTACAAAAATTGGGATTTTCAATAAATGGACCAGTGTTATCCCTCATATAACAAATATTCCTGGGGGAGCAACCTGGAAAGGTTTTACAAACTTCTCTGAAGCATTGAAAGATGCAAGAGAAAAATTTGGTATACAAAACTTTTACATAGAACCCGAAGAGGTTAAAAGCTTTTCGGAGATTGCAAAACAAAACCCTGAGCAATATATTCAAGCTCAGCAAGAAATGATTTCAGCATTGAAATCACAGTTAGAAGAAAAAGCAAAAAATACACAGATTACACAGATAAAAATTGAAAATAGCATGTTAAAACAGAAAAATGCTATACTCGAAGCAAAAAATACACAGTTATTACAAAGGCTCGAGAAAAAAGAAGAAAAAATAGAAAAAACAGTTATACACAGAAAATATGAATCTTTTAAAACAAGGATTCTTGATACACCCTGGTGGCAAGTTTTGAAACCAGTTACAGAAAGATTCCCAGAATTTGAGAATCTTGTCTCACAGAAGGTCTGTGCGGAATTCCCTTTAATTCTGTACAATCTACAGCACCAACTCATAGACTTGGCCTTTAGATTCGACAGTGAAGTTCAAGGATATGCAGTAGTAGAAAGAACAGATGAAGATGGCGAAGGAACAGGCCTCTTGTTACTTCAAATTCATCATCCTACAAAAATAACAAACGAACAGATAATTCAATTTTACCATCATGGTATGATTGATTATTTGGAAATAAAATTAGACAGAAGAACAGAAGATCTCTTAAACCAGTTAGGAGAGAAGATCATTTTAACAACAGGAAACATTGTAGCAAGATCTACAACACCAGTTATTGGTTGTAAGATTTTTGCTTCATTCCCATACACAGATGCTTATACATACAGACCAGCAAGAAAGAGGATATTCATCGAACACAATAAACAAAAAACAGATGTCTATTTACAAAAAGCATTGACAAATCCAGTCAGTAACATAGACTTTGCAAATTTACCATGGATGGATGATCCACACAGCCAACCTACAACAAGTTTCGAACAGTTTGTCAAAAAACATCAGGAAACTCCAGAAATACCTGATTGTTTTCCTTGGCAACAATACAGACTTATAGGAGAAGGACACTACATACAGATTTATGCAAAAACAAAATGGAGTATGCTTCTACCATTTGCAGGGGAAGGAGACACTCTACAGTTACAACACATCGTCAACCTAGAAGACGGATACAACGACGAACAAGATTGTTCAAGTCCACAGTCAATCGACAGCACACACAGAGACTTCTAGAAGACACGACGCATGCAATGACGACAGGTTACACAAAACAAAAACAAAGACGTAAGCCATGACGTAAGCAGCAATTATCGGAAGACAATCATGGCAGACAATTTTACTTTTTCTTTTTAGGCTTTTTGAATTTAATGTATAGCCTTTTTGACTTTTAGGCTCATAGTTTGTTAGCATAGTAAATTCGTTTGCCTATATAAAGGCAATTGTAATTCATTTGTAGATATACCATGGGAACAGAATGTAGTAAGACTTACTTGGAGAGTAAGGGAGAGATAGGTGTTCTTAAAATGGTATGCTCAAATATGTGGTTGGGTACCATAATCCTCACAGAAATCTAAAATATATATATATAGGGTAAGAAACGGATAACCCGTTAACCAAATCATAACTATTGATCTCCATCAAGTTGTATAAGATGTTGCCATGTGTCCACAATTTTATTTTATATGAGAAGGGTTTTTTGGACAATTTACTATCACTCAAAAAGTCAGATTTAATATAGTGATCACAAGTGTCACCACCTACATTTTCTTTTTCTTTTTTAATGTTTACCCCCTAATTTTTTATCCATCCATAATTTTTTTATAGTAATTTATTTTTTTATAAATTTACACCATAAAACTCATCACATTTTTCTCTTTAATTCCATTATAGTCTTTGCCAAAAAAATTTTTGATCAATATAAATAACCGTTACATTACTTTGATGAACACTTATGCTGTAAAATCAATTACACCATTGGTGTAACGAGCAAAATACATTGATGTAATGACAATCAAAATTACACCATCACATAAAAGAAGAAATTACATATGTTAGTAAGATGAACAAGTATGATGAAACACCACTGTAAACAACATATGTATAACTAATTTCATCACAAACAACCAGATCCGACAAACAATTACAAATTGTAAGCTTTACATTATAGATCTATAATTTAAAAAAATAAACTAGATGAAATATTGATGTAACCTGGGTTACTACGCTGATGCAATAATGTATTACTATACTGTAACAGGGGAATTACATTGATAAATTGCGCATATCTAAAAAAATAAATATAAAACCCACATAAACATCATCTTCCCAAAAATAATGCTCTTCTATCACCAACTTCAAATCATAAGAAAAAAATATCATCTTAAATATGTATTCTACTATAAATAACCTGGGTTACTATGCTGATGTAACAATGTATTACAGTAATGTAACAATGTATTACTACGCTGATGTAATATACGACCCACATGAACATCATCTTCCCAGAAGTAACCAGCATTCCATCACCAACTTCAAATCGTATGGAAAAAAATAACATCTGAATCATATCAATTTCTGCAAACAAAAGCGTTAAAACATACCAGAAAATATCAAAGCCACATAAATAGATATTCTTCTCAAGATTCTAACTGTTCATCGTCTTCATCATCTTCAAATATGCTTCATCTTTCTCCAGATCCACATTAAAACTTCAGATCTGAAAAAAGAGCAACATAAAAGATTATCCTCATCGTGACACGCCGAAGCCTCATCTTTATCATTGAACCTTCTTCTAACCGGCTTTCGAACCTTCATCTTCATCATTGAACTTGCTTTATCTAAACCATCTTCAACATCAAACCAAGTTCATCTATGTGTGTGCATCTTAAAAAGAAAATGTGTTTTAGAAAAGAAGAAAATGAATTAATAAAAGTGGTCAGGTCAAGTACAAATGGCAAAATGACCATATTGCCCCAATGTGATCTCTACCATCCATTTAGAATCTTGACTTTTATTTATTAAATCAATGGTTGATATATGGTTAACGGGTTATCGCAATAAACACGGGTTAACATCCGTTCCCTATCCTATATATATATATTGAATGGCAGACATTTGGACTGCAAACCTGCCAAACAGCCCGAAGCAAAAGAAAATGGCAAGATAAAAGAACCCTACATAGATATCCAAAGTGACAACTAACAAACGACTCAATATACAATATAACAGCATAAATTCAATTTAATCACGAAATATATGATAATTCTAGTTTTGATTTCAGAACCTAGAATCCATTACATAAATGTAGCCCTTTGTGTTTGTATAGGAGAAGTTTAGGTGTTGTAATGTGATCATACCAAACTTTTACATCCAATTAATCATATAACTGAGAATGGTATTTAATTTCGGGGTCTCGAATATCATCTTGACTCTGAATCAATCTAATCTCCAAGCTGCTTGTTTGCGGATCATACCCAGCCTTCTCATAGTCCATTAATGTTCGACTCAAAACAGCCTGAACATGTTATAAAAAATAACACATGCTTAAACACCACTAACATGCAGAACACACATCAAATTATCAAAAATTTATGCAAATTATCATATCCACGGTGTAAGTACGCAATAAACCAATAATGATTTGATATTATATCCATATTATTTGCCCACGTAACCCATGGTTGGGTTGCTTATTACCAGATTAAACCCATTAAATATATACTCAAGATCCATTTTTTTAACTAGCAATGATTTAAAATTGATAAGCTTCAACCAAATCAATCCTATATTTCTACAACTTTTTTGGGTATCATTTAGCTGATATTTTATTTGAATTATGGGTGCGGAGCCCAGGCCAACCCACCTGACCTAAGTTGTAGTCCTAGTTAAGTTGATCTGAACCAACAAGACCAAAATATCTTTTATGTGAAACCCAAACCAACCCTTTGTAATTCACTTTTGAGTTGGACAACAAACCGATTGTATAATCCAACCATCAGCACCCTAGTACAAACAACTAAGCCCTGTTTTTTTCCAAGTTTTAAGAGTGAAGTGATGAGTAAGTGTTGTAAACAGGCCCAACTAAACCAATCAAACCACATAGATGGGGTCGTGTCAAAACGGATTTAGATGAAACTGGATTCTGGTCAAAACAGATCATGTTAAAAAGAACTTTGGTTCAGGTCAAAAGTCAAAACAGGTTCTTACCAAAATGGGTTCGGGTTAAAATGGTAAATTTAGAGAAAAATTATCAAATAGATTTATAAGCTACAACTTGCTTATATGGTGGCAAGTGGCGAGGGCAAGCTAGACGGCAGCAGGCAGAAAGGGTGAGCACCGGTGGAAATTTTTAGAGGTGGCAGCGGTGTTGGTGGCAACCAGCAGGTGTGGTGGGAGCTCGGTGGTGCCGTGGTGCAAATTTTGAAGGTGAAGGCAGTGGAAGTGGCTGTGGTTGCAGCACCGAAGGTGACATCGACGGTTGTGGCGGCCAGTGTTGTAAAAATCGGGCTAGGCGGCCGATTAATCGAGGATTAATCGGTAGTCGGCCCCTAGCCTTGTAGATTACAGCTAATCGGCGCCATTAATCGCTAGTCGGTCCTAGGCGGAGGAAAACGGGATTAATCGGTGGTAGTCGGACTTAATCGGTGTAATCGGAGGTGTATTTCTAGGCGGTCAAAGTCGGTCAACGGGCTACTTTTTGCTTATTAAGTTAGATCTGACCCAAATACCATTTAACCTAACAAGATCCATCGACCTCCTCCTCACCCAGCCACCCTTCTGCGCCGGCAACCCCCCTGCGCTGCGACTTCCAAGTTCCAACCATCGGTTTTCGGTTAGTGTCTTAGACTCTTGGTGCTTGATAATTGGTAAATGGTTTAGTGGTTTATATTGTCATCAGTTTTGAAACTTGTAACAGAAACTTACTCAACAACAACAAGCTATTGTATATTGAAACTTGGAACAGAAACTTACTTAACAACAACAAGCTATTGTATATTGTCAATTGTATATTGAAGTACACTAATCTTAACTATATATATAATTTATAAGAAATACATATAAAATCTCCAAACCGATTAATCCCGATTAATCCCTAGTCCCCACCTCGCCGCCCGACTAGCGCCTGGCGATTTTTGTACACTGGTGGCGGCGTAAGTGGTTGGGCGGTAGTGGTGGCAGTGATGACCAGTAAGTGGTGGACTAGTCACGGCAGTGGAGGTGATAATAGTGCTGGTGTGGGAGGTGATGGTGGTGGTGACAGTGCTCATGTCGGTAGGACCACTAGGTGATGGCGGCAGACAGTGATGGTGGATGGTGATAGCCTGTTTGGACCTGTTCTAACTTCTAAGTTAGCAAGTTTCAAAGAAGTGACCCACTGACCCGTTTTGACCAATTATGTAATTAGAGTGGCCCTAATCAATCCATTTAGTAAACAAAATTTACACAAATGAACCTATTTTAGTGAAACAAGTCACAATTGTCATGTATTCATTTGTAAGCCTAACGTTTGTAGATTATGTTCATGAAGTAGTTTCTAGATATAATGATCCACCATAAGGATAGAATTTACCTGTAAGCTTGATACAGCTAGCTCTGCTGCTTTCTCAAGGTTGTTGGGATATTTCTGGAAGACGACACGACAGTCAATAAGATGCATCATTTAACAAAAAAATAATAAGGCGACGAGTGGCAAGTTAATTGGCATATAAGAAAATGTGTTACATTGCTCCATCCAAGTAATAATGCAGTCGTCAAGTCTCCTGTCCCCTGCAACCAAAAAATGGACACATCAAACAACCTCCATAGTCGCCAATAAAAGGTTTTATTGGTTAAAAGAGTCATACTGTGAAATACGCAGGGATTTTAGGGATCACAATCTTGAATTGCACTGGAGATTGACCCTGTCATGGTTAAAAGTCAGATTAAAATAAGGAACTTAAACTTAAGATATGCCTGCATGTATCCAATTAAGAAAGCAAATACGAAGTTGTAAGCACTACAAAGAGATAATAATGACAGTTGCTAAAGATTACCTTTTCTTTTTGATGACTTCCAATCAGAAGAAGAGTCCCATCAATGCATATGCTTGTTATCACTACCTGAGAATGGGAAATTTTTAATAATACAGATCAACCAACAGTGATAGGAATATAATACATTCTACCAAACATTTGATAAACACCCGATTTGGGAGAGAACACACATGCACACGCTTTGAGAGAAAATATGATATTATTGAATGCCTTTTCAGGGTGGGGGTTGGGTCCAATGGCAAAGCCATTTGGAGTTGGAGAGGGAAAACTCCACTAAGATTAAGGGTTCGAGCCCGCCTATGGTGGGTTGGTGTAAATTAGTTGTTGTATAGGTTAGATGGAGTAGGATAGGTAGGGTAACACATAGTTGTTCTAAAAAGAACCACCCTTTTCAACGTTAGAATAGGTTGCTTTTCTTGGAAATTCTAACCATTTTCCTTCAAGCTAACAACTAAGAAATTAAATACAACAATTAGACAACTAAATGCAACTAATAAATCCCATGAGTTGGTGACAACCCATGATCTGAAGCCATTAAATCAAATCAGAAAAATCTTCAAATTCCTGTTGAAATATATTAAGGGGCTGTTTGATTACACTGACTCAGTAAGATCTGACTGAGTCAGAAGCTGACCCAGTTAGAAGTTCTGACTGGGTATGCATCTGACTGAAACTTGGCTGTTTGATTCAGTATCTGACTAGAACCAAAGTATTTAAATAACAAAACCCACCGGAGTCACACCACCGGTCTTAACCACCACACCACCACCACAACCACCACTGTCACCGTACACATTCCGACCACCACCGCAATCCACCGCCCTTCGCCACCATAGTCCGCCGAACCACCACTGCCACCGTCGTCCGCCGAAGTCGGAACCACCACACCACACCGTTCGCCGCTTCCCACACCACAACCACCCTCCGCCGCTTTCAATTCAATCACCTTCAATTCACCCACCACACCACCGTAGCTGATCGTAGCTGACCACCACACCACCGCCACCGCCACCGCCACCAAGGGGAGCCACGGCCGGAGAGGGGGTCGCGCAGGAGAAGGGGCGACCACCGTAGCTGACCACCACACCACCGCCACCGACGACCACGGTAGCTGACCACCACACAGGCAACGGCCGAACGAAGGCGAGGGGGGGTCGGCCGAACTTGGGTCACGCAGGGGAGGGGGGATCAGCGCAGGGGTGGGGTGGGTCAGCGGGTCAGCATTATGAAAATTCAGGTCCGGGTCAGATGTTTTGGCCCGGTCAGCTCGGGTTTTACGCACATCAAACAGGCTGACCGGCTGACCGAGTCAGCCAGTCAACCGGGTCAGCCGAAATCAAACACCCCCTAACCTTTTTCATGTCCGCATATGAAGCCATTAATTGGGTTATAAGTACCTCGTCAAATAACTACCGTTACAGCCAGGATCGGAAGTTTTGAGTTAACACTATACATTTCTCAAGCTATGTGCTAATTCTAGCATGCAGACTTGATTTGGGACTTAGGAATGTGTCTTTTCATGATCATCAAACTATTGTAATGATAAGAAACCAAAGCACTAACATTTATAAAGCTAGGTATAGGAAGAAAATTCAAAGCCTATAAGAACTTGAGTGCTAAAAGCAAGAAAAATATAGAAAAACTAATTTGATGATGTGATCTAGTCTGAGTTGGAACCTTTGACGGACCAGCAGCATGAAGATGCCTACATGCTTCCCGTCCATCTTTTTCAGATGCAATTCTGCATAAGATAAACTACTTTAGAATGATGACGAAACTATCAATAGATATATGACCCAAAATTCGCCTGATAATAAAGCTTTGGCATGTAGAGATAAGTTTTACTTTACCCATTTGCAACTATGTTCATGGAATTAAAAGCCTATAATATTTAGCAGGTGTGTATCTTAACTTGCTAATACACAGAAAAACTCTAATGTCAAGCATCAACACAAAGATAAGAGCTAAGGATTTATTCAAGTAATAGCTAGTAGCAATTATTTGAATGTATTAGACAACCATGCTCAAATTTCCCTACTTATTTCCCATATATTAGGAAAGGAGGGTGTAGTTTAATTTTTGTGTGAATATCTAGATGCATGCACCATCTTGCAATGCAACGACTAAAGCCAAAAAATTTTGTGCTGTTTATTTAACTATAATAATAATGAAGAAAAGGTATAATTAAATTTTCTTAAGCTATCTAGGATGCCTTCAGTACCTGAATCCAGTCAATTGTTCAGCTTCAAACTGATTTGGAGTTAACATTGAAGCAACAGGGACAACCTACAGAGAAAGAATAGGATGAGCTGACAGTTAACTGCAAAATAGGATGATAATGCACGCTTAAAAAAAAATGGAAGAAAGAGAAGCAGTATACTTGTCATGGGCAAATTTGTACGCATACATGAATTCTTATTTTTCACTCTCTACTTTTATTCATCAGCCAAGTTTGAAAAAGGAAAGCACTATCATTTACTTTAAACATGAGTGCGATAGCATTGTGAGTACTAAGAGGCTACCTTTTCCCGGTATACAGACACCAATTCTTGAGGAACATACAGCTTTCCTTCATCACCCATCACTGGATCACAAACTGTCAAGACAGACAACATAAATCATAGAAAGGACACACATTATATACTTTAAAACATCCCTTTTCTTAAGTAGTCACTGACCAACTTCAACCATAAAAGAGAATTGATAACTTAGATTCAAAAATACATGCCTTGAATTAAAACTAGTAATGCATGCCTACTAATTTCAGTTAGTAATTTTATTCAAGAACACTGAAATTTTTGGTAGTCCGGCTAGTATAAAATCACTACCCAAATCATTATAAGAACTTGCATAGGGAAATGGAAATTTTATTTTGCAATCTGAATCCATGAATACATTTTAGGACATTCTTCAAAGTTCAAATCATGATTGTTCATGATATTTTCGTTGAAGGATGCAACAGATTTAGGGGTGTATTGAAGACATAAGTCCACCCATCGACCCATGCTGACCATATGACAAAAAATAGTAGTAACAAATGTTGATGAAGGGGGGATTGACAAAAATCTTTAGAGTTCTACAAATCAATCGAAGTTGCTTTGTAGAAAAGGGTAGATGATAGTAGCATCATACATGGAATTTGGACTTGCAAGTTCTAGATTTTACATTATAGGCATATGAAACATTATCTACGTATCTGTAGCTGTGTCTAGATGGAATTTGGAATTGCAAGTTCTAGATTTTACATTATAGGCATATGAAACCTATATCGAATTCATTTTATCAAAAGTTGCAGCTTTACTGAAAAGCCTGATGGAGATCATCCGGATGTAATTACATGACCCAATCATTCATAATATGTCGAATATTCTTTACAGGGAATCGTACTTTATGAATAAAAACCGTCAATCAGATCATCTGAAGGAAACTGAAATTTGTAACTTGCTAAAATTATTAAATTAGTTATTCTTGCCATATCAGTTCATAACTCACCATATGTAAGTGCAGGATTGATGGAGCGAAGCTTACTGACTACTTCTAATACAGTGTCCAAGAAAGAAACTGAACCAATGTAACCTGTGAAGGCATCAAGAACAATTGATGTAATTCACTCAAAACCAACGTCATTAAGTTCAGTTAAGTTAGGTTAAGATGATAATTTTAATTTTATAAGACAAAAAAAAAAAAAAAAAAAAAACAGAATAACACCTAGCAAATACCTGTCAACAGATGGGTGTAGTATAATAGATTATTGGCTTCTAGGCCTTCTATCAACTCCCAAAGTTGTTTTCCGTTTAAAACTTGCCCCTTGAAAGTTGGGTATCCTGCAAAAAATTGCTGTT
This sequence comes from Flaveria robusta, assembly GCA_025506415.1. Taxonomy (NCBI): domain Eukaryota; kingdom Viridiplantae; phylum Streptophyta; class Magnoliopsida; order Asterales; family Asteraceae; genus Flaveria; species Flaveria robusta. The sequence continues at coordinate 13,523,764 of CM046459.1, read as the reverse complement.
GCTAAACTGTGGATAGATTGACAATTTTACACTGATAAAGTATCAAAGATAACCCATGGTATGTGTCAAACATAGGGACATTAGTGAAGTTATACAAGAACCTTGCCTGTATGGTTTGAGAATTGCACCGACATAATTGGATCGACATCATAACCCAGTAGTTGAAGTGGGAAGACAGCTGACTTATTGCCAACATAACCCTATTATGGAAAGAAGATAAAACACTTTCAGAGAATTATTTATATAAACTTGTCCAGATTAGGACCCCTAGTTATGAACCACCACCTTGGCATGACCTTAATGCTTTGCAACATATAAATTTAGGCAAAGTTTAAGATACTTACTAGAGTTAAGTTCATTTTTGCTCCTTAAGGTTTGACAAAAATAACCATTTTCCTCCAAAAGATTGAAAACATCAATTTACCTCCAAATGTTTCATAATTTGTTTCAATTTTAGTCCAAAAGTTTCATCATTGTTTCAACTTGAATCCAAAGTAATAGAACTTTTGGACTAAAACTGAAACAACTTATGAAACTTTTGGAGGTAAATTGATTTTTTTAATCTTTTGGATGAAAATAGTTATTTTTGTCAAACCTTAGGGAGTAAAATTGAAATTAACTCTACTTACTATGATGATTCCTTACTCTAAACAATTTATCAATGCATCTTTGAGATGTACAAATGTGCAGTTTCTCTTAATCAAATAAACTCAAGAAACCTTTAAATTCTTAGTTGTCCCTACTTCCTACTACAAGGAGTCTTGTGTATATTCCTTCGACTGTTAGATTAGTTACACCAAAATCAATTTGCTTCAGCTATCACGAGACTTAGCAGAATCTTAGTATTTCACATAGGGATGCATTTCCTCTTATGACAAAACATAGAATCGTTTGATAAATTGATGATTGAGAATTGCTTCAATAAAGAAAGGTGCATGTTCACTAATTGATTCCCATCAAGGGAAAGAGATAGGGTTTGTCACTTCCATCGAGTTCAATTCAACATAAAACAACCAAGATAACAAGAACAACTAGTGCAATTAAAGATTATCATTAACAATTTACAAGCAATCATCCTACTCTGTAACAAAATGCATATTAACTGAAGATGATGAACATGCAATAGGTTATCCAGATAGCTAGTGTAAATTAGCCTAATCCTTTCATCCCTAACCTAATCAAAGAAGATAAAACCACTGTAATTCCCGCAAAGTTACACATCAAAACCAACCAATCTCTCTACAATCATCAATCACTAACCATCAGCAATCCAACAACACCAGTTTCTACTAATTGTAACAAATTCGCAATCAACACGAGTAGTAAAAACGAACCTGAACAGTGTGCGATTGAATACTGAGAACCCGACCTGTTTCCGACGGTAAAGCTAAGGATAGAATCGGAGGTGCCATTGTTCGCGAATACTTCTTCGAACTAATTCGCCTGTGATTCAAATTCGTCCACACAATAAACAAACAAATCGAATCAAGTAATCAACAGTAAAATGTACGGACTGAATTTGTTCTTCACCTGAAAACAGATAACTTGCGGAATGCGATCGATTCAGAAGTATAACTGATGAATGATGAATTGTGTAATCTAATCATAAACTGAAGAAGATGATTTACGGCATAATGAATGTGAATGGTATTATCGATTGATGTTGACTTGTGTTGCAAACTTCCCTATGAAATCAGGAAGAAATTGGGTTTTGTATCGTCGAGTTGAACGTAAGGATTTTAGGGCAGTCAGTCAAAGTGGGTGGGTGGGTGATCATACCTAGATAATCAAATCATTTCAGATCAAAATTATTAAAAAGTAGTATAGGTTTAAATTGAAAATCAAAACTGATAAAGTCACGAGATTGTGTTGGAAAACCGCATCTACACTAATGATATTCAAGTGGCAAGGCATTCATGATTTGTTTCTTAAAAATATGTAAGTGTAATTGTTATATTATATAAAATAATTTTAAGTTATTGTAAGTACAGAAAAATGTTACTGTTTAACATGCAAATTTAAAAAAATATTATTCAACCCTTATAATTATTTTTATATTTTTAAAAGTGATTGTAAGTGGAGTAAACATAAATGTATTGATAGAGGTACAAAAAAATATTTTTTAATTGAAAAGATAAGAAGAAAATTAATGATTCTTAGTGTAATTATAAGAATAAAGATAAGAATTGGGTTATGAATGCTCTAATGAGTATTTTATTTAATAAACAGGATCGGTTCAAGGGAGAGGTGATTGTTCAATGCCTAATCTTTTGAGTAAAAAAATAAATTTTAAATAATATATATTACTATATAAAGTAAAAAAATAGAACACAAGTGTAGTTTTATAAAAAAAAAACACATAGTACAACTTTTTAAACATTAGATACAAGTATTTTATACCATCATTTTTATTTTGCCCCTCATTTGATAAACTTTTTTTAATTAATACATTATTTAATAATTTAAGATTATTTAATTCATTACATTAAATATTATATAGTTTATAATGTTTAAAATTAACATTTAAATTCATAAATAAGTATTATCTTATTTAAATATTTAACTAAATATTTTTATAATAATAATAATAATAATTAAATTTATAAATAAGTATTATTTTATTCAAATATTTAACTATATAATTACTAAATACTTTTATTATTATTATTATTATTATTATTATTATTATTATTATTATTATTATTATTATTATTATTATTATTATATATTTATTTTAAGTATTATTTAATTTATAATACTTTAAATTAATACTAAAATATATACATTTATTATTTATATTTATATAACTTAACACTATATGATTTAAGTATTATATTATTTAGAAACTTAAATATATAATCACTAAATATTTGCATAGTTATAATAAAAAATAATTACCCAAATGTATAAGCATTTAAGGTAGGTCGAAAAAGAGACTCGATAATATTGGTCGCATCACTATATATAACAAACAAAAAAAATTATGAGTAATGAATGTGTAGGTTTTCTCAATAATATTATAATAATTTTTTTTGTCCAAACTATTAAAAAACCTACTTTGTTTTCTTATAATTTTACATTTAAACATGTAAGGATTTTTTTGAAACTAACCATATTATTTTCTCTCTCTTTGTTTGTTTTCCGAATTGATACCTATTCATTTTGTATTTTTTATACTTTTATATTTAAGTTTTCGAGTTATGTCAAATTTACATTTAATCATTTGAATTTTTTTTTATTTTATACTTAAGTCTTCAAGTTATGTTAAATTTATATTTTATCACCTAAACCTTTTTTAAAGTTTTATACTTAAGTATTCGAGTTATGTTAAATTTCTTTTAGCCAATTTACGCATTGGTTATTTTTCTTCTATGTTTTTAAGTATTTTTTATATTATTTTGTCTGTTATATTTTTTATCAGAGTTTCGCACGTAATTTTTTTTCGGGTGGTTAGCACTAACATATAAATAATTAGACCCCCGCTACATAGGGCGGGTCATACCCCTTAGTATAATATATATTAGCTTATTTTATCCAAATATGATTTGAATGCAACCATTCAACACAATTAATTAGCTCATCACGAAAAAAACAATTTTGAACTAATTAAAACAAATAATAAAAGGAATTTTTTTCATTTGAGGCCAATTGATCAAACTCACCACGTCCCCTTAAATCTTTAACACAGGCTTTGTGTTTTGAAGATTGAGAATTTAAATTCTGCAATAGACAAGTTAGCTGAATTTTGAAATAGGTTTGCGAGTCGTTCTAAAGAAAAAAAATGAGATTGTGGGGGAACTTTAATAATACTTAAGTTTAGTTATATAAGATTTAGGTGTAAAATAATCTCTACATTCTAATAAAATAAATAAACTTCTGTCACTTGTTAAATTTCAAAACATTTTTGTCACTTGTCAAGCCATTAATATAATTCATAAAGATTTCCAAATTTTTAAATTTTAGTTTTTGTCGCTCAATTTCAAAAATGTTATGTTTAATAAGCAATTTTTAAATCAACCAACTTATTTTCTTATTATGAAATATATTATTAAATTTCAAACTTAATATTCTAATAATTTATATATCTACAATCAAATAGTATAATTTATTAATAATAAAAAAATGACGAGGTCATTAGATTGTGTGTGATGGGTGTTTTAACTTTCCGGAGATCAGTGATTTAAATTGTGCACTAGATGGGTTAGATATATATTTAAAAGTACATCACGAGTGGTTTAAAAAAATAGGAGCAATTGCATATATACCCTTATAAAACTTGTTAATTGCATATTTACCCAAATCAAAATCAAAATTACATATATCCACTTCCTTAATCTATTTTATTGCATATTTACCCAAAGTAAAACTAAAATTATATATAAACCATTCTTTAATAAAAATAGTATTAAATTAACTTATTTTGATATTTTATTAATAATAAATTATAAGATGACTATTTTACTCATGACTATTTGTGATTATTTTTTTCATAATTTGTTAGTTCTGTAACAAATTAAAAGCTTGATATTTGTATTGCATTTTATTATTATTACTCTAAAAACTTGATAAAAAAATAGACACAACAAAAACGAATAAAATTATTAAAAAAACACAAAAATGAAAAAACTTTAAGAAACAACTAAAACTCATTAGCAAAAGATGATTAAAAAAAAGAAAAAAAAAACTAAAAAAATGTAAAAAGAAAAAAAAACAAGCTAAAAATGGGTGAATATGAATTTAAATAAATCAATCTATAATTTATTTTTAATAAATTAAATCAAAATAGGTAAATTTGAATATTTTTTTCACTAATAAAGGGGATATATGCAATTTTGGTTGTGATTTGGGTAAATATGCAATTAAAAAGATTAAAAGAGGGGATATATGCAATTTTAATTTTGAATTGAGTTAATATGCAATTAAGTTATTTTACGGGCAAATATGCAATTGTCTCTAAAAATAGATTATGATGGAACTTAATAATATTTAAGTTTAGTTATATTAAGATTTAGGCGTAAAGTAATTATTTATTTATATGTGTGCGTGTAACGGTTTTTCCTTTTAAGAAACACTTTTTGTGTTGTTAGATAAGATAATAATTCGAGGGTTGGAGCACTTTATGTTATCTTAGAGGAGCGATAAACATATGAATAATTGGGACTTTTCTTTTCGCACTTTTTGTACATGATCAAAGCTTGAATTCGTCTTTGCTCTGCTCGTGATTTTAATATAATCAGATAGTCTCTAAGATTAAAAAAACATCAAAGATAGTTACAGACACAGAAAA